>CM042059.1:54286666-54902777 GCA_023525745.1 Arctium lappa | reverse complement strand
TGTGATTCCACCAAATGGTGTCTCAAGTAAGAAATCATCTCAATAACAAGATATGTACTCCATCAAGTCATTGTAAGTTACATATACACATGTATTCAAAAGAAAATCCCAAGATCATAAGCATTAAGAATGAACATTTCAAGTTAAGATGCAAGTTAATAGCAAGTAGTAGATTATGATGTGTATCTAGTTTTAACAAAGGTTTAATAAACTCACTATCAAGGTTTTGGTTAAAACCTAGAAAATAGAAACCCAAGATGAAGATGAATGAAGCTTGGAGTCTTGAGATTCTTGAAGAAATCACCCCAATAAATGGTCCTTGAAGTAGATTGAAGCTCAATAAATGTGTATACCCACCCAAGGCTTGCAATAAGTGATCTATGGTTGAAAGAGGAAGAAAATCACCCAAAACCCTAGAAAATCGCGACTTGAAAAGAGAAGAAATGATTTTTGTGATTCAAAATTGGCCAAAAGGGGTTTTGGGGACCTGCAGGTAGTCCCACGACTTGTGTCACGGATAAGAGCCTGTGCCATAAGTCGCGTGTGTGCCCAAAGGCTTGCACTCCAGAGGGTCCCACGGCTTGTGCCGCGGCTTGGAATATACTTACCTGAAATTCCGAATGTTATGGAGGGTGTTACACCTTCCATCTCGTTGACCACCCCATTGGAAGACAATTTAAGCAAAAAGAAATTGGAGGAAAAGACTTTACTTGTTTCTCAAAAACCAACTCCATCTGACACCACCACTCTCTCACCACCTTTTAGACAAGAAGTGTCTCTCCACTCACCATCTCACAAAACTGCCGATGTGTCCCCAAGGTCCCCACCACACTCTCTCTCCCAAAATAAGATACAAAGTCAACACATTTCCCCTATCACATCCACTTTTTGCATACTCGTGATAGTACATGCTCACCTATACTTGATGTAGACTCAACCCATCCCACTACCTTACCATATTTTAATCAAAAAGGGCCACATCCTTCCCCCTCCCTTAATAAAAACGACGACCTCCTTATGGTCCCACCTCTCATCTCTCCAAAACTACCATCCCAATTACAAACAATATCCCATGAAAAAACATTTTGCCACCTTTTAACTAAAAAGAGTCGCACTCCTCCCCGTATCTTAATAATTTCGACGACACCCCCATGGACCCACCATCCCCTCTCTCCAAAAATACCACCCCAAATACCAACACTATCCCATGCAAAACCACTTTTGGGCATGCAAAGGTCTCCTTCATCCACCATTTGGCTATGGCAAACCTACACCCACCCATCCAAGACCCAATTTCAAAACCAAATGTTCCTAACCAGATTATGCAAAACAGAAAACGCATTAGTATAAGGGACCGCTTGAAGAACTCGACAAGGAAGAAACCGAAGGCCGAGGAGCCCATGCATGCAGAAACGGAAGATGGGACCAATTCAAACCTGACTACATCCAAGGCTATGACGCAAAAGCCATCAGTACCAGTGGCAGGACCTGTTATGCACGCCTTCCTAGACAAATGATTGTCATTAGTTGGAACTACCGAGGACTCGCCAACCCTCAGGCAGTTCCAGTTCTTCGGGAGCTTATCCGAGTCTCCCGTCCTAATGTCCTTTTCCTTTTTGAAACGCTTATACCCCAATATAGAATAGCTTCCTTAAAATGTCGTTTGGGCTTTGATCATTGTTTTGCGGTTAGTTGTATTGGCCATGGTGGAGGCCTTTGTGTTTTTTGGAATGAAAAAAATCGATGTTCTCTTTTTTCGTACTCTAACAATCATATTGATTTGGAAAATTATGGAATCTAATCACAGACCTTGGAGGATTACCGGGTTTTACGGCTACCTGGAACAATTTCAACGAAGGGATTCTTGGAATCTTCTTCGCTCGCTAGCGACCCAATCCAATCGACCTTGGGTCGATATGGGGGACTTTACTGATTTACTCTTTCAATGTGAGAAACCGGGACTTATTGAGCACCTGTAGTGGTGTATCCACGAGTTTAGAGAGACCCTCTCTGATTGTCACTTACATAATCTCCATATGCATAGCTTCCCCTTCACTTGGTGTAGATATAAAGGAGCCTAATGAAATTTTTGAAAGGCTTAATCGAAGGACCGGAACGCAAGAGTGGATCGGCCTCTTCCCATACCATTGGGTGGAGAATTTATTCACCCCAATTTTGGATCACTCTCCTATCGCTCTCCATATCGAGGTACGACCTAATACCTCTTCTAATCGAATGTTCCATTTTAAAAATAAATGGTTCCAAGAAGCCTCGTTTAATCAGGTTTTTGAGAATTGTTGGGATCATCTCCGGAACAACGACTTTAACATCAAACTTTCTTCCCTCGCAAAAACTTTCTTTACTTAGCTAATGCTATTATGAATATATTGTTACGTGAGCATATTTGATTTACTATTGTTATGATAATTGATGAATGTAGTAGTACGTTTCCATGTGATTGATCCTTGTTAACCTATTTCTTACCTTCATTCTCGTGTGTGTGGGGCAGACTCGAGATGGTAAGTACGCGAGGTAGACTGCATACACGTATAGATAGGCATGACGCAACTCCTTCTACGACCGATCAACCAGAGAAAGTTGAGACCGCGGTAATCCCGCCCGCGCCACCATTATTGGGTGGAGGGCCTGAGGTTATACCAAGGGTTGACTTGGCTTCATCCAACCCGGTCATACGTGAGGTGACCCCTCAATCGGAGATGATGTCCAGTATGATGCTCATGATGAATGAGGCCATGGAGAAGCAACAAGAATTCCTCTTGAAAGTGATAGAGGACAGAGATGTCAGCAACTGTAATAATGAGACAGTTGCTGAGAATGTGGTAGTTGGGGGATCCGGGGGTACAAGGAATGAGATCCCGATCGAGGAGTCGGTGGTTAATAAGGCGAGGCCGCGTAGGAGGACTTGTTCCTATAAGTCATTTTTATGCAGTAAACCACCGGAGTTCACCGGGTCTGAAAATGTTTAGGTAAATTATAAAAGTTCATACCATACTAAATGTCTTACAAATTGAAAGGACAAACAATGTTTATAATGATATAGACATATAGTAAAATGTGAACTTCACTTAAACAAGATCATTCTTCTAGCATTTTTTGAAATGAAGTCTTCAATCAAATCTTCATAATCAACATTCTCTAATAATCCACTTCCAATAGCTATCAAGGCAAGTTCGTTAAGTCTTTCTTGTGTCACCGTGGAGCGCACATACAACTTTGAGAAACTTCTTTCTGCAGATGCAACAAATATAGGATAGCCAACAAAACTCTATAAGCAATAATAGCATTAGGAAGGCATCCAACATGATTCAAATACTCTAAAATATCAGCAGGTACCATCTTTTGATTCGCTAAATAATCTTGAAGTAACTTCAATTCCACATACAAGTCATTACCATCAACATCAGATTCGTATGGTTTCTTAAGTGCAATTTCAAAATGAGTACAAGAAGACTTCAGACATGCAGTATCTAAAGAACACAACTTATCAGAAGTAAATAAAAACCTGAACAAACTTTCATATTCTCTGTATTGTTCAAATCTCCTATTTAGTGAAGCAATTACATGATCAACAACACATAAGAAATAATTAACTCTAAATAACTCCTTTGCAGATTGTGAAGTAATTTCATATGCATCACTCAGATTTTCATCAAAAAGTCTTTTTCTTCGAATTTCACGTCTTTGAATGGATCAATATTCATTATTCAATTCAGTAGCAATTTCCTTTGCCAATTCTATATCATCTAAAAATCCGGTTTCTCTATATTTCTCAAAAAAAGAAGTCAACCCATTGACTTGTTCAGTAGCAACATCAATTAGCATATTTTTTGACTGTAAATGCTTACTAACCAAATTTACGGCATATAATATTTCATACCAAACCACTATTGACACTAGAAACTCAAAATCACCAAGCTCGTTTTGTGCTAAAGATTTTGCTTCACTTCTTATTTTTGAATCGTTATCAATTTCAGCTACTTGAAGTAAAGCTTATCTTATATCTAAAACTTGAAATCTTATAGGTTTTACACTATCAATACGACTCTCCAACGGGTCTTTGACAATGACTTGACTGCCAATCCTTTCACATTATCTTTGAACACTTGTCATCTCTTAGTAGAATTAGCAAATATTGTATAAATATGCTGAATAATTCCAAAAAAATCTCTAGTTTTACCACAAGTATTGGTTATGTCACACAAAGTCAAATTAAGACTATGAGAAGCACAAGAGGTGTAAAAAGCTTAAGGATTTATATTTAATAGTTTCTTTGTACTCCTTGATGTTTTCCCTTCATATTTGAACCATTATCGTAACCTTGTTCTCACACATCATCTATATCTAGACCAAGACACTTTAACGCATCTTGTAAGACATCAAACAAACCTTGGCCTGTTGTATCATTAACCTCTAAAAATCCTAGAAAAGACTCCTCAATGCTAACAGTTTTAGAATAGACATCTACATACCTTAATATTAAAGACATTTGTTCTTGATGACTTATATCGGGAGTGCAATCAAGAATGACGGAGAAATACTTTGCCTCTTTTACTTTTTTAATAATTTCATATTTGATTCTCCTAGCAAGCAAATCTATTAACTCATTTTGAATTTTATTGCCAAGATAATGAAAATGCATATCATCGTTAGTTATACGTTGAACATGATCTTGAATAATTGGGTCAAATTCGGCCAACATTTCAATTAAGCCTAAAAAGTTACCGGTGCCGTTCTCATACAATCTTGAATTAGTGCCACGAAATGCGAGGTTATGTTTTGCAAGAAACTTCACAATAACAACAATTCTTACTAAGACTTATTCCAATGACTTTTTTCTTTCTCAATTTGGTTTTTGAGTAACTTTGTCAATGGTTTGATTCTTTTGAAGTCTTATGAAAAAATCATACCAAGTTTTCATATTCATTACATGATTTATACTTGTTTCATGTTCTTTAAGTCTAGTGCTAAGGTGTGACTAATCACCAAATCCATCATTTGTTAGTTGACCTTTTACATGCCTTTTCTTAAAAAAATTACAACAAAACACCATTTGAGCTCTACCGAATAGACAAGCCAATCTCTATCACACTTATCCCCATTTGATAAAATTCTAGTATACCATGTGGCATCATCAAGAACATCATTAGAAGCATTAGCATCAACATTAGTAGCATCATCAACTTTAGTATCATCAAGAACATCATTAGAAGCATCTGCATTAACATTAGTTGCATCATCAACAGTAATATCATCATTGGAGTCATTTTGATTGCCAACTAAATTCTCCAAATAAGGATTTTCATCAAAAGTGTCAACATGTTGATTATCACGAGAAGATTGTGATTCTTTAGTGATAAACTTATCAAGAGATCCTCTTTGAGACTTTATTATCTCTTCAATTCTTTTTTTCATTTTACGTTTTTCACATCCAGAATCATATTTTCTAACCCTAGAATACATAATGAGACAAAAATAAGTAAAAAGTTGTAAAGGAACAAAACAACATGGCTTGAGACTTGAGGATGATATTCATTATTGGTTCTCCCAAGTGCCAAAGATGAAAGGCCCAAAGCTTTTGACTGTACTGCAAATTGCAAAATGAGATGAACCATATGAATTTCTATTTTATGAGAATAGAGTCCTAAAGAGTAATTTAATTTTGATATCCTAACCTAAACAATATGAACATAGTCTGTTCATCTTAAGTTCTAAATCAATTAACCTAAACCTATTAACTTAAACAAGTAAAAACCATAATCTAATTTACACAAAAATAACAACTAGACAGGAGACAACAAAATCGAATTTAAGAATTAATATATTAGAACATAACTTAAAATTACCTATTCTGTTGTTCACTGTCCAATCTGCAAATCATATTAAGAAGATGGAGGCAAGAACCAAGTGTGAAGTGAAGTGCCCAAATCTGCAAATCGTATTAAGAAGCAGGAACCAAGTGTGAAGGAGATTGAAGAATGAAGATTCACCGATTGTAGGATAAAGACTGAAAAAAAGATTTACCTGTCGTATTATACATATGAAGAAGAAGAAGAGGAAGCCGTTTGCAATTAGCCGTTGAAGAACCGAATCGTCCATCTTTGGGATTTTCAATCGTCGATACTAGATGTCTAGATGGTAGATTAGTTGAATTCGAATAAGAGGTTGGAAGCGAGACTGTGAGTGCGAGAAGGAGATTGAAGAAAGAAGAAGATCGACCAAATGGACTACCGCTTTTCTTTACTGAAATTAGGCGAGATATTTGGATTAGAAATTTGGGTTACATTTTGGGCTACACCACTATTACATATTAGGCCCCAAAAAATTAGAATTGGGGGCCCTGTTCATTTGAACAGTTTTAACGGGCTCATGCACGACCCTGTATGAGTGATTACATAAGGACAAGGACGTCAACTTCTTTCGAAGGTGAATTCTTATGGTTTGATTTAATTTATTTTTGAATTAAGATAATAATTTTAGTTTATATACAAATTTTCATGTTTAATGGATATTACATTTAATGAAACATATTCATATAAAAGAAAGCTACAATATATTAAAGTTGCTTAATGAGAGTTTAGTATTTTGAAATACTGCATTGCATTGCTATTAGGTTTTGGAAATACATTAAAAAGAAATGAATTCATTGATAGAGAGGGAGGGAGAGGATTATATAAGAAAAAACATTAGATCCTTTATGTGCCATGTTTATCCTCAAAGTTTTGGAATAAATAATTTGAGGTGAATTCATGAGAGATAAAGGATCATTATGTTTCATCCAAATTTTAAACTATTAATAATTATTATTTTATAAAATTATTTATATAATACCCCAAAAAAATCCGTCATCCGAATGATATATAATTGTGTGCATAATTAAGTTGTACCTTATGCATTACTTAGTTGTACCTTAGACTCTAGATTAAGTATGACCATGTTGAGGAGCCAAGATTAGTCAATTTAAAACTTATATTAAACTTGAAAGTTAAGAAAAGTTATGACTAGGGTAGATTTTGGAATTTCTAGAAGTTGAGGGGACCAAATTAAAGAATGTGTAATACTTGTATTTATAAAAGAAAAGTAATTTTCAGATTTGTTCTTCAATTTGAACGTGTAGAGAGAGAGAGAGTGAGGAAGTGAGAACTAGAGAGAAAGGGAGAAATCAACTTTTCTTGAGGAATTGAAGAACTTATGGTGTAATATTGAAGATTTGGAGTAACTATCACTAAGGTAATCCTTTGTTACCTTCAATTTTTGGTTTTTATGTTAGAACACATACTAAGTATGTGTATTCTTTTTTGTTTTAGTAAATTAGGTGATTATAAATGGATGAATTCTCTTAGTTTAGCTAAAATCCTTCACAAATTGAAGTTATGTTTTGATTTTGGGTCTTTAATCTTGAAATTAGGTTTTGCATGAGATTATATGTTCAAGTAATGGTCAATCTATGTTATGTTGGTTCAAAATGTTCAAGGATTGGTAATTGGAACCATGAATATAGCTTTGAGCTCTAATTTGTAGTTGTGTCCTCCAAGTGTTTGATGAAATGCTTCAATAGAAATGCATATGTCTAACAGATTCTGTCCAGTGAGTTCAAAAATTCGTATAAAATAAATGGATGATCCAAATAAGGTGTATGATATATCGTTGGAATGCTTAGAATGTCTAGAACAACTTTGTAGTTTACACCAAGATCCAATTATGACTTTAAATGACTCAAAACAGTGAGTTTTTAGGACTGGTCACACTGTACTCGGGATCAGCATGTTGTTTTTGTAAAATTCATAGAAAATAGATGGTTTATCCAAATGAGATGAATCCAAAACGACTAGATTCCTAAGAGATCATATAACAACTTTAATTTTGAAACTAATATGAAGTTCCTCAATGCTTTGCAACCGGAATGGAATAAATCTTGCCATCGCTTGAGGAATGATGTCCGGATATATTCTATGCAAATCCAAGAGCTTTATGAGATTCTGATGACAGATGAGAGCATAGTCAAGGAGAAGAAGGCTAAACTTGACAAAAAGAACAAAAAGACAGTGGACCCGATTGCACTTCTCACGAGCCAATTAGCTGAACAAGCATTGACTGAAAATGCTTATGATGGGGCCACTGATGACGATGGTGAAGCTCTTCAGAAAGCGATGATTCTTCTCTCTCGGCACTATAATAAGAAGTTCCAACCTCGTTCGGGTTCCAACAACCTTCGCTTCACTTTAGGGTCTAAGAAGACGAGATTATCCAAGTGCCCGAGGCTAAGAAACTTGCAGCATGCTTTAACTGTGGAAAGTCGGGTCATATTTCAAAGGAGTGTCGAGCAAAGGTGGTTCGGGATTCGGCTTATTACCGGAAGAAATTGGAACTAGCTGAAAAGAGAGAGAATGGAACTGCTTTACTAGTTGAAGAAGAATTCTGGTTAGATCACTCCAACGATGAAGCTGACAATGTGGAAACTGCTCATATGTGCTTCATAGGAGATGATCAGAGTGATGATGATGATGATGATTCAACTGATGAATCTGAGGTACCTTCTGAATTCGACTTCAAATTTATATCCTCACAGATGAATATCATTATAACTGCTTTACATGATCTTCACTCAAAGTTATTATCCGAAAAACAATTAAATTCAGAAAAGTCAAATTTGATTGAAAAATTACAAATTTCTTTGAAAGATGAAAAATCTATTTTGACTCATACAAAAGAAATCTTTCAAAAGAAATTAGATGATTTAGAAAAATCAAATATGACTTATCTTGATTCTTTGACAGAAATGACCAAACAAAAAGAAAGTTTTTCGGATAAAATAAATAAGTTGGAAGAAAAATTATATTTGAGAAATCAAACTGAACAAACTATTTACTTGAATAAACCACGGAGTTATGAGTCTATCAAAGAAAAATGGGGACTTGGCTTTGAAAATCTGCATTTTTTAGACAAAGCTAAAACATAAGTTCCTACTTTATATGAATACGATTATCTAACTCTTGCAAGATATGCTCCTCAGTTCAAATTTCATTGGACTAGTGAAAAGCAAGTTTTAGAAATCGAAAATGAGAAAAGAATGAACAACTCGAAAAAGGAAATTCCTTTTCTTTACACGCGCGAAAATGCAAAATATTTTCCCGAAAAATCAAAGAAGAGCAGAAACAGTTTAAATGTTATATCTCCCATTAAATCTTCATTGTCTGATGATTATTTTGATATCTGTGCCACTAACACTAATAAAGAAAATATATCTCCAGTTTCTTATGATTACAAGAGATATATTCCTCCATTAGTGTTAGAAAACAAAATCATTGATCTTGAAGATAAAATGGAAGAACAAAATATTCAAAGAGAAATGGAATCAGATGTAATTCTTTCTTTCATGACGTCAAGTCTTGAAGAAAAATTAATTTCTCAAAAACAAGATTATGTTTCTGGTCTTTCTTCTGATTTTAAAGAAAACAAAAAGGAAGTTCTAAAATCTGAAAACTTTTCAGAAAATTTTTCTGACTCCGAGGCAAGTTCAGGTTTATTGTCTGATCAGTTGGGCTTCTTAGGTAAAACTGTTTCTTCAGACTCAATTCTTAAATCGAAAATTCTTGATGAATCTTTTATGCTAAATGATGATTATTATAAACCAAAGTGTAAAAGAAGAAGGTTAAAGAAGTCAAAGAAACAAGATATTGTTATTTCTGAAAATTCTAATTCTTTTGATTCAAATATTTCAGATAGGACTTTGAGGACTCATACAAGGCAGATATGGAGGATCAAGCAGAAATCTGATGAATCTGCGACTAATGAGGAACGAAATGTAGACAAAATTTGTAGAAATGATTCATTTGCTACGTGTAATAATTTTTTCAAATATTCAATAAAGCAAATGATTCAAGTTGCAAAAGATGTCTCCTATTCCTCCTCTGGTTCAAGTTCAGATGATTATGTTTCGTCCTCTACTGATGATTCTGTTCATTCATCTGATTATTTTTCTCGTGCTTTCTATGTTAAATCTAACAAATTTACTCCCATAAGAACTGCAACTAACAAACATGGACCCAAATACAAGTGGGTACCAAAACCAAAAATTAATTCTGAGTTGCAGGCACCTAATGTCAAGGGGGAGTAAGAGAAAGATGGCTTTTGAGTAAATCAGCTCAGAACCCGTACTTAAATGGACTTCGACTTCTAAACATGTCAGTTTAGGACTCGTTCTTCAATGCATTTATCTTCTGGACAAATGAGAAACTGTGAGTGCATCTACTTTATTCCGCTGTATTTATCTTTGACTGTGATGTTGTTCCAGTTATCTCTAGTTTTTCAAGAATCTGAGCAATCTGACCCAAAACGTTGATATGAGGTAACAATTCATAACGCATCATGTGGAAGAAGGTATTATTGAATTATATTTTGTTCCAACTGAATATCAACTTGCCGATTTTTTTTACAAAAGCTTTTGATAAAAAAAAACGCTCGGCATGTTGAATTTAAAAGTTTAAACCTTTACATATTTTATTCTATAAAGTAAAAGTTTTACAGTTTTCCTTTCTTTTTAATAAAATGTGTGTCTAGGATAAATTTTTAAGTTGCTTTGTTTATATAGAAGTTTTATATGTTCAACTTTCAAGTCTTACAATATTCGAAAGGTCAGCAACATGTTTGAAACTTTTGAAAATGCTTTAAAGATATGTCATTCAGAATATTTATAGTTTACAATGCTTGGAAATCCTAAAAAGTTAGAATTATGGATCGTAATGAAAATATGGGCTAAGCACTTAGATGTAAATCTGAGTGATTGAGATGATTTCAATATATATAAAATACATAAATCTCTACGTTTAAAAGTTTGTACCTGTGACCTTTCTAGTTTGGGAAAGTAAGTTCCGTGGGATGCTTGTCATCTGGTCCCCTAAGGTCAATTGGTCTGGGAGTGATCGAACCCAAATCCTTCTATAGAATCAGATCAAAAGTCATGTTCTACTGGTATGAATGGGTTTAGGATGTGTCGATGTAGACTTTCTGATCTGGGAGAGTAAGTTCCAAGGGGTGCTTGACACCTAGTCCCCTAAGGCCAACTGGTCTGGGAGCGGCTGACCTAAATCCTGCAATAGGATTAGATAGAAAGTTACGTTTACAACATGTTCTTTACTTACCAAACTTCTTGGTTAAAAGATGCCAATGTGCACAAGCTTAAAAGATGCCAAAGAGCACACTCATGTGAAGATGCCAATGTGCATAATGCTAAAAGATGCCAATGAGCACACATCTCATGATACTTGGTGATATGTTTGAGTTACGATAAACCTATAAATTTGTGAAAGTCTTAATTTTTGATGGCTTAGTGTGAGTACATGCAAAGTTTTCTATTATATTTTTAGAATTGCATTTTCTTGAAGCTAATCGAAGTTCACATGCTAGCACACTGAATAGATTGATGAAAGTTTTTGAAATTGAACATGTCTTAACTTGATATTAAATGAAACTTGTATATATATCCAACAACATATACTTGATTTCATCTGATGGATTAAACTGTGACATTTTACTAAGTAGAACTTTATTTGTATGGTGTTTAAAATTTTATATGTTTAGTTGTTTCAAAATTCATATTCAGTATATTTTTCTTTCTACGTTGATGTTTCGATGCTTGTGTTCTCATATATGTATCAATGGGTCTGTGCATTATTCGAGGGGGAGTGAATAAGGAAAATATTTTGAAAAGATCATATCTCATATTTCGAGGGGGAGTATCTGATTATCTATACGAATGCTAACTTGAATTGTCGTATTTAGTGCATTTGTGTAGGGGGAGTAAAAGAGCTTAACAAGTTACTTCATTTCAGCTTTCAAGTCAGATTTGCGCCAACAGTTGGTAGCGCAAAACTCAACTTTGTGCCTCCTTCAGGTAGCGCAAAACTAAGTTTGCGCCATCAACGTGTAGCGCAAAATCTTCCCTTTCTCCTTTATTCTGAATTTTGCAGATCTGAAGCTGTCTCGTCTCCAACATAGGCATGACCAGGTTGATCCAGATCATCAAGGTCATGAGGGAGAGAAGTTAAGGAGAAGTTAAAGAGACAAAGATTTCAATGTTTATCTGCTCAAGATTCGAGAAGTTAAAGCGACAAAGAGTTGTTTGCTCAAGATTCTATTTTCTCAACTATACTAGTTCTTTTGTTGTTCCAGCTCCGATCACCACAGTTCATTCGAGTACATTTGAAAGAGGTACGTCGTCTAGAGCACAAGCTGATGAACCAACTGTTCTTTCAAGCTTATTACAAACTGGTCCAGTCTTGTCAAAGCAGCAAAGGCAAAATAGATTGAAAGATGCTGAGAATAATTTTTTTTAGTCAAGAAGCTACGCTAAGTCGCTTATCAGGTCTGATTAGAGTTCGAAGATGGATGTATTAGCTTACTTTGAAGACCTGAGCGCCAATGATTACCAAGGGGGAGATTGTTAAGTCAGTTTTTATAGTAATCATTGTAATTATAGACTTGGTCTAATACTGGTTCTCAGAGCTTGTAATATCTTTGTATTGGCCAAGGGTATTTAAGTCCCTTGTGGCCTTAGCTTTGTAGAACTCTGATTGCATATTTTGAATACAAGTGATTTGGTGCATTCCTCTCTCTCTCTCTACTTTCTCTCTCTCTCTACTTTCTCTCTCTAAGATTTAGAGTGATCTTGGATTATTAATTGGTATCAGAGCTAAATCTGAATCTGAGAGAATTGAGAGAATCGTTTTTCAATCTGAATTCGTAAACAATTTAAAATTGAAAATTGTTCATTAAATGATTAACCCTTTCATTTTCTATATTATGTTTATCTATATAACTATTATTTATACAACATTTAATACAATTAAAAACTTTTATTTTTATTTACCTTTGTGTTTTATTAGTTTAACATTTTTGGTTACAAAGAATTTAATTGAAGTTACAAAAAAATACAAATTTTAAGACACAAAAAATAGGAATTTTAAGACACAAAAAGCATTACAATTTGCATAGGTAGGTGCATGATAGCATAACATAGTAAAAGAAACTTCACTTAAATGAAAGTAGTTACAGAATACGGCTCGGACGAGAGAACCTAAAGGGTACCCCCTTGGTGTTTGGGCCAAAAATAAGTGTCACGATTAAACGTCCATAACTTTTGCTATGAGAATCCGTTTTTGGCCCAGGACAAGTAAAAACAAACTTTGGAACAAGGATCACGTCATGGGTATGTCGTTTTTTGGCAACATACCTTGATTCGAGTGCGTTTCGGTAAAGTGCACGACACATTCGTTTAGTTTGGCCAATGCGTGTCTCCGGCAATTCCGACACGAGAGAGGATTTTTTAAAGTTATTTATTGTCAAAATAATATCATTTACATTGTAGAGGGACCCTCTAAATTTTCATGAAAATTCGACAAGGTCGGTCCGGACGAGAAAATCGAAAAGGTACCCCCTTTGGTGTATCGACTAAAAATGGGTGTCGTGCTTAAATGCCCATAACTTTTGCTATGGGACTCTATTTTATGCACATGACAAGTCAAAATGAACCTTCAAATGAGCATCACGCCATGGGTATTTCTTTTTCTAGCAACCCATCTTAATTTGAGTGGGTTTCAAGAAAATGCACGACGTACGTTCGTTCGGTTTGTCCAATGCGTGCCTCCGGCAATTTCCATTATGTGAGTAGGTTTTTTCAAGTTCTTAATTACGAAAACCATCTAATTTACATTGTAGATGGACCCTATAAATTTTCATGGAAATCCGACAAGATCGCTCCGGACGAGAAAACCGAAAGGGTACCCCCTTTGGTGTATCAGCCAAAAACGGGTGTCGTGTTGAAATTCCATAACTTTTGTTATGGGACTCCATTTTAGGCACATGACCACTCAAAATGAAACTTAAAAGGAGCAGAACACCTTGGGTATGTCATTTTCTGGCCACCTTGATTTGATTGGGTTTCAAGAAAATGCATGGCGTACATTCGTTTGATTTGTCCAATGCGTGTCTCCGGAAATTCTAGCACGAGAGCGGGTTTTTTAAAGTTCTTTATTGTCAAAACCATCTCATTTACATTGTAGAGGGACCCTGTAAATTTTCATGGAAATCCGACAAGGTCGTTCCGGACGAGAAAACCGAATGTGTATCCCCTTTGGTGTATCGACCAAAAATAGGTGTCGTGCTTAAATGCCCATAACTTTTGCTATAGGACTCCGTTTTAGGCACATGACTAGTCAAAATGAACCTTGAAATGAGCATAACGCCAAGGGTATGTCGTTTTATCGCAATACACGTCGATTTGAGTGGGTTTCAAGAAAATGCACGACATATGTTCGTTTGGTTTGACCAATGCGTGTCTCCAACAATTTTGGGAACGAGAGCGGGTTTTTTCAAGTTCTTTACTGTGAAAATAGTATGATTTACATTGTAGAGGGACCTTGTAAATTTACATGAAACTCTGGCAAGTTCGGTCCGGATGAGAAAACCAAGAGGGTACCCCATTTGGTGTATTGACCAAAAATATGTGTCGTGCTTAAATGCCCATAACTTTTTCTACGTGACTCCGTTTTACTCACATGACCAGTCAAAATGAACCTTCAAACGAGCAACACGCCATGGGTATTTCATTTTCTGGCAAAACATCTTGATTTGAGTGGGTTTCAAGAAAATGCACGACATATGTTTGTTAGGTTTGTCCAATGCGTGGCTCCGGCAATTTCCGTTATGTGAGCGGGTTTATTCAAGTTATTTATTTCGAAAATCATCGAATTTACATTGTAGATGGACCCTATAAATTTTCATGGATATCCGACAAGGTTGGTCTGTACGAGAAAACCGAAAGGGTACCCACTTTGGTGTATCAGCCAAAAACGGGTGTCGTGTTTAAATCCCCTAACTTTTGCTATGGGACAACGATTTAGGCACATGGAAAGTCAAAATGAACCTTAAAATGAGCAACACACCATGGGTATGTCGTTTTCTGGCAATACACCATTGATTTGAGTGGGTTTCAAGAAAATGCTCGACATACGTTCGTTCGGTTTGGCCAATGCGTGTCTCTGAAAATTTCTGGCACGAGAGCGGGTTTTTTTTCAAGTTTTTTACTGTGAAAACCGTCAAAGTTATATTGTAGAGGGACCTTGTAAATTTACATGAAAATTCGGCAAGAACGGTTCGAACGAGAGAACCTAAAAGGGTACCCCCTTGGTGTTTGGGCCAAAAATAAGTGTCACAATTAAACGTCTATAACTTTTGCTACGGGAATCCGTTTTTGGCTCATGACTAGTAGAAACAAACTTTGGAACAAGGATCACGCCATGGGTATGTCGTTTTTGGGCGATACACCTTGATTTGAATGCGTTTTAGTAAAGTTCACGACACATTCGTATGGTTTGGCCAATGCGTATCTCCGACAATTCCGACATGAGAGCGGATTTTTTAAAGTTCTTTATTGTCAAAACCATCTCATTTACATTTTAGAGATACCCTCTAAATTTTCTTGAAAATCCGACAAGGTCGGTCCGGACGAGAAAACCCGAAAGGGTACCGTCTTTGGTGTATCTGCCAAAAGTGGGTGTCGTGCTTAAATGCCCATAACTTTTTCTATGGGACTCCGTTTTAGGCACATGACCAGTCAAAATGAACCTTCAAACAAGAAGCAATCCATGGGTATTTCTTTTTCTGTTAATACATCTTGATTTGAGTGGGTTTCAGAAAATGCACGACGTACGTTCGTTCGGTTTGTCCAATGCATGGCTTCCGCAATTTCCGTTACATGAGCGTGTTTTTTCAAGTTGTTTATGGTGAAAACCATCTAATTCACATTGTAGAAGGAGCTTTAAGTTTTCATGGAAATCCGACAAGGTCGGTTCGGACGAGAAAACCGAAAGGGTACCCCCTTTGGTGTATCGACCAAAAATGAGTGTCGTGTTTAAATGCCGATAACTTTGCTATGGGACTCCGTTTTAAACACATAACCAATCAAAATGAACCGTAAAATGGGCAGCATGCCATGGGTTTGTCATTTTCTTGCTATACACCTTGATTTGAGTGGGTTTCAAGAAAATGCATGACGTACGTTCGGTTTCGCCAATGCGTGTCCCTGACAATTTCTAATACATGAGCGGGTTTTTTTTCAAGTTCTTTATTGTGAAAACTGTCTAATTTACATTGTACATGGACCCTGTAGTTTTTTATTGATATTCGACAAGGTCGGTCCGAACGAGAAAACCGAAAGGGTACCCCCTTTGTTGTATCAGCCAAAAATGGGTGTCGTGTTTAAATGCCATAACTTTTGCTACGAGACTCCATTTTAGGAACATGACCAGTCAAAATGAACTTTAAAATGAGCATCACACCATGGGTATGTCGTTTTCTGGCAATACACCTTGACTTGAGTGGGTTTCAAGAAAATGCACGACGTACGTTCGTTTGATTTGTCCAATGCGTGTCTCCGGCAATTCCAGCATGAGAGCGGTTTTTTTAAAGTTATTTATTGTCAAAACTATCTCATTTACATTGTAGAGGGACCCTGTAAATTTTCATGGAAATCCTACATGTCGGTGCGGACGAGAAAACTGAATTGGTACCCCCTTTGGTGTATCGGCTAAAAATGGGTGTCGTACTTAAATGCCCATAACCTTTGCTACGGGACTCCGTTTTAGGCACATGACCAGTCAAAATGAACCTTCAAACGAGCAGAATGCCATGGGTATTTCGTTTTCTGGCAATACACCTTGATTTGAGTAGGTTTCAAGAAAATGCATGACGTACGTCCGTTCGATTTGTCCACTGTGTGGCTCCGGAAATTTCCATTACGTGAGCGAGTTTTTTCAAGTTCTTTTATTGCAAAAACCATATAATTTACATTGTAGAAGGACCTTGTAAATTTTCATGGAAATCCAACATGGTCGGTCAGAACGAGAAAACCGGAAGGGTACCCCCTTTAGTTATCGGCAAAAAATGGGTGTCGTGCTTAAATGCCATAACTTTTGCTAAGAGACGCCGTTTTAGGCACATGACCAGTTGAAATGAACTTTAAAATGAGCAACATGCCATGGGTATGTCGTTTTCTGGCAATACACCTTGATTTGAGTGGGTTTCAAGAAAATGCACGACATACGTTCGTTCGGTTTCTCCAATGCATGTCTCCGGCAATTTTTGTCACGTGAGCAGGTTTTTTAAAGTTCTTTATTGTAAAAATCATCTAATTTACATTGTAGAAGGACCCTGTAAATTTTCATGGAAATCCAACATGGTCGGTCCGGACGAGAAAACCGAAAGGGTACCCTCTTTGGCTATCGGCAAAAAATGGGTGTCGTGTTTAAATGCCATAACTTTTGCTATGGGACTCCGTTTTTGGCACATGAATAGTCAAACTGAACCTTTAAATGAGCAGCACACCATGGGTATGTCGTTTTATCGCAATACACGTTGATTTGAGTGGTGTTCAAGAAAATGCACGACATACATTCGTTCGGTTTGAACAATGCGTGTCTCAAGCAACTTTGGGAACGAGAGCGGGGTTTTTTCAAATTCTTTACTGTGAAAACCATCTAATTTACATTGTAGAGGGACCCTGTAAATAAAGATGAAACTCCGACAAGTTCGGTCCGAACGAGAAAACCCAAAGGGTACCCCCTTGGTGTATTAGCCAAAAATGGGTGTCGTACTTAAATGACTATAACTTTTGCTACGTGACTCCGTTTTAGGCACATGACAAGTCAAAATGAACCTTCAAACGAGCAACACACCATAGGTATTTCGTTTTCTGTCAATACGTCTTGATTTGAGTGGGTTTCAAGAAAATGCACGACGTATGTTCTTTCGGTTGTCTAATGCATGGCCCCGACAATTTCCGTTACGTGAGGGGGTTTTCAAGTTCTTTATTGCAAAAATAATCTAATTTACATTGTAGAAAGACCCTGTAAGTTTTCAAGAAAATCCAACATGGTCTGTCTGGACGAGAAAACCTAAAGGGTACCCCCTTGGTTATCGGCAAAAAATGGGTGTCGTGTTTAATTGCCATAACTTTTGCTACAGGACTCCGTTTTAAGCACATGGCAAGTCAAAATGAACCTTAAAATGAGCAGCACACCATGGGTATGTCGTTTTCTGGCACTACACCATTGATTTGAGTGGGTTTCAAGAAAATGCTCGACGTACGTTCGTTCGGTTTGGCCAATGCGTGTCTCTGAAAATTTCTGGCACGAGAGCGGGTTTTTTTTCAAGTTTTTTACATTGAAAACCTTCAAAGTTATATTGTATAGGGACCCTGTAAATTTACATGAAAATCCAGCAAGAACGGTTCGGACGAGAGAACCTAAAAGGGTACCCCCTTGGTGTTTGGGCCAAAAATAAGTGTCCCGATTAAACGTCTATAACTTTTGCTATGAGAATCCGTTTTTGGCCCATGACTAGTAGAAACAAACGTTGGAACAAGGATCACGCCATGGGTATGTCGTTTTTGGGCAATACACCTTGATTTGAATGCGTTTCGGTAAAGTTCACGACACATTCGTTTGGTTTGGCCAATGCGTATCACCGGCAATTTATGTTACGTGAGCGGGTTATTTCAAGTTCTTTATTGTGAAAACCATCTTATTTATATTGTAGACGTACCCTGTAAATTTTCAGGGAAATCCGACAAGGTCGGTCCGGACGAGAAACCCGAAACGGCACCTCTTTTGGTGTATCAGCCAAAAATGGGTGTCGTATTTAAATGCCATAACTATTGCTACGGGCCTCTGTTTTTGGCATATGACCAGTCAAAAAGAACCTTAAAACGAGCAACACACCATGGGTATGTCGTTTTCTGGCAATACACTTTGATTTGAGTGGGTTTCAAGAAATTGCACGACGTAAGTTCGTTTGATTTCGCTAATGCGTGTCTTCGGCAATTTCTATTACGTGAGCGGGTTTTTTCAAGTTCTTTATAGTAAAAACCATATAATTTACATTGTAGAAAAACACTGAAAATTTTCATTGAAATCCAACAAGGTCGGTCCGGACGAGAAAAACCAAATGGATACCCCTTTGGTGTATCAGCAAAAAATGGGTGTCTTGTTTAAATGCCATAACTTTTGCTACGAGACTCTGTTTTAGGCACATGACTAATCAAAATGAAACTTAAAATGAGTAGCACGCCATGGGTATGTCGTTTTATCGCATTACACGTTGATTTGAGTGGGTTTCAAGAAAATGCACGACACACGTTCGTTCGGTTTGGCCAATGCGTATCTCCAACAATTTTGGGAATGAGAGCCGGTTTTTTCAAGTTCTTTACTGTGAAAACCATCTCATTTACATTGTAGAAGGACCCTGTAAATTTACATGTAACTCCGGCAAATTCGATCCGGACGAGAAAACCCAAAGGGTACCCTCTTTGGTGTATTAGCCAAAAATGGGTGTCGGGATTAAACGCCTACAACTTTTGCTATGAGACTCCGTTTTAGACACTTGACTAGTCAAAATGAATCTTAAAACGAGAAGCACACCATGGGTACGTCGATTTTTGTGGGTTTCAAGATAATGCACGACATATGTTTGTTAGGTTTAACCAATGCGTGTCTCCAGCAATTTTGGGAACGAGAGCGGGTTTTTTCAAGTTCTTTACTGTGAAAACCGTCTCATTTACATTGTAGAGGGACCTTGTAAATTTACATGAAACTCCGGCATGTTGGGTCTGGATGAGAAAACCTAGAGGGTACCCCATTTGGTGTATTGACCAAAAATATGTGTCGTGCTTAAATGCCCATAACTTTTTCTACGTGACTCCGTTTTACTCACATGACCAGTCAAAATGAACCTTCAAACGAGCAACACGCCATGGGTATTTCATTTTCTGGCAACACATCTTGATTTGAGTGGGTTTCAAGAAAATGCACGACATATGTTTGTTAGGTTTGTCCAATGCGTAGCTCCGGCAATTTCTGTTATGTGAACGGGTTTATTCAAGTTATTTATTTCGAAAATCATCGAATTTACATTGTAGATGGACCCTATAAATTTTCATGGAAATCCGACAAGGTTGGTCCGCACGAGAAAACCGAAAGGGTACCCACTTTGGTGTATCAGCCAAAAATGGGTGTCGTGTTTAAATGCCCTAACTTTTGCTATGGGACAACGATTTAGGCACATGGCAAGTCAAAATGAACCTTAAAATGAGCAGCACACCATGGGTATGTCATTTTCTTGCACTACACCATTGATTTGAGTGGGTTTCAAGAAAATGCTCGACGTACGTTCGTTCGGTTTTGCCAATGCGTGTCTCTGAAAATTTCTGGCACGAGAGCGGGTTTTTTTTCAAGTTTTTTACTGTGAAAACCGTCAAATTTATATTGTAGAGGGACCCTGTAAAATTACATGAAAATCCGGCAAGAACGGTTCGGACGAGAGAACCTAAAAGGGTACCCCCTTGGTGTTTGGGCCAAAAATAAGTGTCACGATTAAACGTCTATAACTTTTGCTACGGGAATCCGTTTTTGGCCCACGACCAGTAGAAACAAACTTTGGAACTAGGATCACGCCATGGGTATGTCGTTTTTGGGCAATATACCTTGATTTGAGTGCGTTTCGGTAAGGTTCACGACACATTCGTTTGGTTTGGCCAATGCGTATCACCGGCAATTTATGTTACGTGAGCGGGTTATTTCAAGTTCTTTATTGTGAAAACCATCTTATTTATATTGTAGACGTACCCTGTAAATTTTCAGGGAAATCCGACAAGTTCGGTCCGGACGAGAAACCCGAAACGGTACCTCTTTTGGTGTATCAGCCAAAAATGGGTGTCTTATTTAAATGCCATAACTTTTGCTACGGGCCTCTGTTTTTGGCATATGACAAGTCAAAATGAACCTTAAAACGAGCAACACACCATGGGTATGTCGTTTTCTGGCAATACACTATTGATTTGAGTGGGTTTCAAGAAAATGCTCGACGTAAGTTCGTTTGATTTCGCCAATGCGTGTCTCCGGCAATTTCTATTACGTGAGCGGGTTTTTTCAAGTTCTTTATAGTAAAAACCATATAATTTACATTGTAGAAAAACACTGAAAATTTTCATTGAAATCCAACAAGGTCGGTCCGGACGAGAAAAACCAAATGGATACCCCTTTGGTGTATCAGCAAAAAATGGGTGTCTTGTTTAAATGCCATAACTTTTGCTACGAGACTCTGTTTTAGGCACATGACTAGTCAAAATGAAACTTAAAATGAGTAGCACGCCATGGGTATGTCATTTTATCGCATTACACGTTGATTTGAGTGGGTTTCAAGAAAATGCACGACACACGTTCGTTCGGTTTGGCCAATGCGTATCTCCAACAATTTTGGGAACGAGAGCTGGTTTTTTCAAGTTCTTTGCTGTGAAAACCATCTCATTTACATTGTAGAAGGACCCTGTAAATTTACATGTAACTCCGGCAAATTCGGTCCGGACGAGAAAACCCAAAGGGTACCCTCTTTGGTGTATTAGCCAAAAATTGGTGTCGTGCTTAAACGCCTATAACTTTTGCTACGAGACTCCGGTTTACGCACTTGACTAGTCAAAATGAATCTTAAAACGAGAAGCACACCATGGGTACGTCGATTTTAGTGGGTTTCAAGATAATGCACGACATATGTTTGTTCGTTTTGACCAATGCGTGTCTCCAGCAATTTTGGGAACGAGAGCGGGTTTTTTCAAGTTCTTTACTGTGAAAACCGTCTCATTTACATTGTAGAGGGACCTTGTAAATTTACATGAAACTCCGGCATGTTTGGTCTGGATGAGAAAACCAAGAGGGTACCCCATTTGGTGTATTGACCAAAAATATGTGTCGTGCTTAAATGCCCATAACTTTTTCTACGTGACTCCGTTTTACTCACATGACCAGTCAAAATGAACCTTCAAACGAGCAACACGCCATGGGTATTTCATTTTCTGGAAACACATCTTGATTTGAGTGGGTTTCAAAAAAATGCACGACATATGTTTGTTAGGTTTGTCCAATGCGTGGCTCCGGCAATTTCCGTTATGTGAGCGGGTTTGTTCAAGTTATTTATTTCGAAAATCATCGAATTTACATTGTAGATGGACCCTATAAATTTTCATGGAAATCCGACAAGGTTGGTCCGCACGAGAAAACCGAAAGGGTACCCACTTTGGTGTATCAGCCAAAAATGGGTGTCGTGTTTAAATGCCCTAACTTTTGCTATGGGACAACGAATTAGGCACATGGCAAGTCAAAATGAACCTTAAAATGAGCATCACACCATGGGTATGTCATTTTCTGGCACTACACCATTGATTTGAGTGGGTTTCAAGAAAATGCTCGACGTACGCTCGTTCGGTTTGGCCAATGCGTGTCTCTGAAAATTTCTGGCACGAGAGCGGGTTTTTTTTCAAGTTTTTTACTGTGAAAACCGTCAAATTTATATTGTAGAGGGACCCTGTAAATTTACATGAAAATCCGGCAAGAACGGTTCGGACGAGAGAACCTAAAAGGGTACCCCCTTGGTGTTTGGGCCAAAAATAAGTGTCACGATTAAACGTCTATAACTTTTGCTACGGGATTCCGTTTTTGCCCCATGACCAGTAGAAATAAACTTTGGAACTAGGATCACGCCAAGAGTATGTCGTTTTTGGGCAATATACCTTGATTTGAGTGCGTTTCGGTAAAGTTCACGACACATTCGTTTGGTTTGGCCAATGCGTATCACCGGCAATTTATGTTACGTGAGCGGATTATTTCAAGTTCTTTATTGTGAAAACCATCTTATTTATATTGTAGACGTACCCTGCAAATTTTCAGGGAAATCCGACAAGTTCGGTCCGGACGAGAAACCCGAAATGGCACCTCTTTTGGTGTATCAGCCAAAAATGGGTGTCGTATTTAAATGACATAAATTTTGCTACGGGCCTCTGTTTTTGGCATATGACCAATCAAAATGAACCTTAAAACGAGCAACACAACATGGGTATGTCGTTTTCTGGCAATACACCATTGATTTGAGTGGGTTTCAAGAAAATGCTCGACGTAAGTTCGTTTGATTTCGCCAATGCGTGTCTCCGGCAATTTCTATTACGTGAGCGGGTTTTTTCAAGTTCTTTATAGTAAAAACCATATAATTTACATTGTAGAAAAACACTGAAAATTTTCATTGAAATCCAACAAGGTCGGTCCGGACGAGAAAAACCAAATGGATACCCCTTTGGTGTATCAACAAAAAATGGGTGTCTTGTTTAAATGCCATAACTTTTGCTACGAGACTCTGTTTTAGGCACATGACTAGTCAAGATGAAACTTAAAATGAGTAGCACGCCATGGGTATGTCGTTTTATCGCATTACACGTTGATTTGAGTGGGTTTCAAGAAAATGCACGACACACGTTCGTTCGGTTTGGCCAGTGCGTATCTCCAACAATTTTGGGAACGAGAGCCGGTTTTTTCAAGTTCTTTACTATGAAAACCATCTCATTTACATAGTAGAAGGACCCTATAAATTTACATGTAACTCCGGCAAATTCGGTTCGGACGAGAAAACCCAAAGGGTACCCTCTTTGGTGTATTAGCCAAAAATGGGTGTCGTGCTTAAACGCCTATAACTTTTGCTACGAGACTCCGTTTTAGGCACTTGACTAGTCAAAATGAATCTTTACACGAGAAGCACACCATGGGTATGTCGATTTGAGTGGGTCTCAAGAAAATGCACGACATATGTTTGTTCGGTTTGACCAATGCGTGTGTCCAGCAATTTTGGGAACGAGAGCGGGTTTTTTCAAGTTCTTTACTGTGAAAACCGTCTCATTTACATTGTAGAGGGACCTTGTAAATTTACATGGAAATCCAATATGGTCGGTCCGAACGAGAAAACCGAAAGGGTACCCCCTTTGGTTATCGGCAAAAAATGGGTGTCGTGCTTAAATGCCATATAGATTTTTATAAGGGACTCTGTTTTAGGCACATGACCAGTCGAAATGAAACTTAAAACGAGCAGCATGCCATGGGTATTGTAGGCACATAACGTTTCGCCAATACGTATCACCGACAATTTATTTACGTGAGCGGATTATTTCAAGTTATTTATTGTGAAAACCATCTTATTTATATTGTAGACGTACCCTGTAAATTTTCATGGAAATCCGCCAAGGTCGGTCCGGACGAGAAACCCGAAACGGTACCTCTTTTGGTGTATCAGCCAAAAATGGGTGTCTTATTTAAATGCCATAACTTTTGCTATGGTCCTCTGTTTTTGGCATATGACCAGTCAAAATGAACCTTAAAACGAGTAGCATACCATGGGTATGTTCTTTTCTGGCAATACACCTTGATTTGAGTGGGTTTCAAGAAATTGCACGACGTACGTTGGTTCGGTTTCACCAATGTGTGTCTCCGGCAATTTCTATTATGTGAGCGGGTTTTTTCAAGTTCTTTATAGTAAAAACCATATAATTTACATTGTAGACAAACCCTAAAAATTTTCATTGAAATCCAACAAGGTTGGTCCGGACTAGAAAAACCAAATGGATACTCCTTTGGTGTATCAGCGAAAAATGGGTGTCGTGTTTAAATGTCATAACTTTTGCTACGAGACTCTGTTTTAGACACATAACTAGTCAAAATGAACCTTAAAATGATCAGCACGCCATGGGTATGTCGTTTTTATCACATTACACATTGATTTGAGTGGGTTTCAAGAAAATGCACGACACACGTTCGTTCTGTTTGGCCAATGCGTGTCTCCAGCAATTTTGGGAACGAGATCCGTTTTTTTCCAGTTCTTAACTGTGAAAACCATCTCATTTACATTGTAGAGGGACCCTGTAAATTTACATGTAACTCCGGAAAATTCGGTCCGGACGAGAAAACCCAAAGGGTACCCTCTTTGGTGTATTAGCCAAAAATGGGTGTCGTGCTTAAACGCCTATAACTTTGCTACGAGACTCCGTTTTAGGCACTTGACCAGTCAAAGTGAATCTTAAAACGAGAAGCACACCATTGGTATTTCGTTTTCTAGCAATACACCTTGATTTGATTGCGTTTCAAGAAAATGCATGACGTACGTTCGTTCGGTTTCGCCAATGCGTGTCACCAGCAATTTTTGTTATGTGAGCAGGTTATGTCAAGTTATTTATTGTGAAAACCATCTAATTTATATTTTAGACGTACCCTGTAAGTTTTCATTGAAATCCGACCAGGTCGGTTTGGAAGAGAAAACCGAAACGGTACGTCTTTTAGTGTATCTGCCAAAAATGGGTGTCGTAAATGCCATAACTTTTGCTTCGGGACTCTGTTTTTGGCACATGACCAGTCAAATTGAACCTTAAAACGAGCAGCACGCCATGGGTATGCCGTTTTCTAGCACTACACCTTGATTTGAGTGGGTTTCAAGAAAATACACGACGTACATTCATTCGGTTTCACCAATGTGTGTCTCCAGAAACTTCTGTTACGTGAGCGGATTTTTCAAGTTCTTTTTTGTGAAAACCATCTAATTTACATTGTACACGGGCCTTGTAAACTTTCATGGAAATCTGACAAGGTTGGTCAGGACGTGAAAACCGAAAGGGTACCCCATTTGGTATATCGGCCAAAAATGGGTGTCGTGCTTAAATGCCAATAAGTTTTGCTACGGGACTCCGTTTTAGGCACATGAGCAGTCAAAATGAACCTTCAAATGAGCAACACTCCATGGGTATGTCATTTTCTTGGAATACACCTTGATTTGAGTTGGTTTCAAGAAAATGCACGACGTACGTTCGTTTGATTTGTCCAATGCGTGTCTCCGGCAATTCCAGCATGAGAGCGGGTTTTTTAAAGTTATTTATTGTCAAAACTATCTTATTTACATTGTAGAGAGACCCTGTAAATTTTCATGGAAATCCTACATGTCGGTCCGGACGAGAAAACTGAATTGGTACCCTAAGGTTCTAAATGGCGTGAGGCGTGGCATGGTGGCGAGGCCAAACCCCAAGCCTTAGAAGCCATGTGGTTTTCAAGGCATGATTTATGGCGTCAAATCTCTAATTCATATATATTATTATATATAAAAACATATGTTTTATAGTGCTACTCAATGTGTCAATAGTAATAAGCAAATTAAATTAGGTTATATATTAAAAACATGCAAATAAAATATTAAAAACGTAAGGAAAATCAAATATCTCACTACGATAAATTGCGCATTAGGCCATGGCGTGACACACAAGCCTTGGTGCCATGGTGTGCCATGTCGGCTGTGTGGTGAGTTTTTTAGAACAGTGTTGTATCGGCCAAAAAAGGGTGTCGTGCTTAAATGCCCATAACTTTTGCTACGGGACTCTGTTTTAGGCACATGTGTTAGGTCAAAATATTGTATCCAAGATTTAATAGGAAAGTCAAAGTTGTAAAGTCAACAATGTCAAAGTCAAGAATAGTCAATATTGTTATTAGGTTCCTTAGCTATTAAGTCTTTTAATAGAGTGGTGGTATAAATAGGTTTAGTTCCTTATGCTTTGTAAGTTTGGTAAGAACCTCATTGTAATATTTCATTTAGACGTGTGATTTCAAGATCTACTTTCTGTCTCTACTTTCTCTCTCTAGTTCATATTGTTAGATCTTGATGAGAATTGCTTGATTTGTTTGGGATTTTACATTCACAATTGGTATCAGAGCTATACCAAACAATTTCAGAAAGGATTTCATAACAAAATATAGATCGATTTTCTGGAATTTTGGATCAAACAGTTAGTTTTTCTGAAAATTCTCAAGAACACGCAGACTTTTTGAGATAAACTGTTCATTCGATTTTTTTATTGAAAAATCGTTTTTGATGAAAGAAAATGGACTCATTATATTCGATTTGTGTTTTGGATTGTTTCTTGTATTGATTACATCACAAATTTCGAACTAAATTGATGTCAATTTCTGAAATTTTGGTTTTCTTGAAAAATATTAGTTGAACACTGTTCTTGATCATTTTTTTGTGATTTGTTATTTTTAATCTGAAATTGATATTAGATTTGTATTTAGTATTGATTTTCGATGGTATTGATACAATTTTGAGAATCAATTTGCAGGTTGGAAGAGATTTAATCGAATATGTGAATTTGTAGATATTGTTCGTGAAGAACACGATTGGAAACAATTTGTGAATTGAAATCATGAATGGCAATAGTTAAATTTGATTGATTTGGTGAAAATCATTCGGTGGCTAGATTTTGATTGGATACCTCATAGATAATGGGGCGGTTGATATAATGAATTCGTGGATGGTGAATGATTGGAATTTGTGGCCGGTGAATATCTTTGCGCCACATTCATTCTAGATTTGCGCCAATAATGGACGGTGACATTGTTTCAGTTTTGCGCCACCGTCATTAAGATTTGCGCCAACTTCAAGTTTACTTTGCGCCAATCAATACTCGCACAAACCTTTCACTTGTGCCAGCCACTTTCATCGAATTTTGTACCATCTCCTTCATCATCTCATGTACCACAACTAAACCTCAACTTAAATTTTCATTGGATATCTTTTAGATAATGGGGTGGTTGTGTTTGAGTGGTCAATGAATGTTAATGGTGGAAACCACATGACAACCGTATGGTAAATTGAAAATCAAAATTGTGATTGGCTGATATATGATAGTGGGGCGGTGGATTGGTGGTTATATTGAATTGGAATTTGATATATTCCAATCAGTTGCAAGTGATGTTAATGTGGCAATGGCAATTTGAATTTTGCGCCAATCAAAGCTAGCGCAAAACTCTTTCTTGCGCCAGCCATCAATTCAAGTGTTCCATATACTTCTCGCGCAAAACAAGGATTGAAATCCAACACTCACAATCTGAAAATAGTTTTGCGCCACAAGTTACTCGCACAAAATTCTTTCTTGCACCACCATCAGTTCGCGCAAAACAAGTGTTATTCAAGTTTCTATTTTGCGCCAGATTTCAATTGATCTGATTTTCGACTTTCTCAATTGCAGGTTTTGAATTAATTTGATCTGCAAGTTTCAGTGATTTGTAGAGTTCCAGAAATTGAATTTTTTCTAAGATTATTTTGTTTGTGATCTAAGTTTGACTTTGAGTCAAATTTTTCTGAATTGTTTGGGAACGATCATTCATATCAAGCTGATATTTCATTCAAGATGATGATTACAGGTTCTTTTTGGAACAGGTTAAACACACCACAACTGTACAAAGGATAATACGAAAAGTGGAGATATAATTTTTTAAACTTTATAGATAAACATGAGTTGGGTCACTATATCAGATTATCTTTGATTGAAGGAGAGATGAAACCTCAAATTCCAATGGAAAATTCTACTGAGGAACAGGAGAAAAGACACAGAGCTGTCAGGATCGAATTCTTAACAAGAATAAATTCTCAGAAACTAATATCAAAGAAGTTGCGGAATAACACTTTGATATTCAATAAAACAGTAAACCAAAACAGTATATAATCAACAACTTGTAAACTTGTATTAAATGCTTAAAGTTACAAGATTAAACACACAACCTCAATATTGATGAACAGGCTCACCAATACGAATTCTACTTCTCTAGAATTAGGTTCTATGCCTTGAGGTTGATTTTCTCCAAAAACTTAGAATTGAATTAATTATTAACTATTCTATCAAATCTATACATATATTGAACAAAAAGATAATTACAATAAATAAAATATCTTCAGTATATCTTCCAACATTATCTTTAAGCCTTCCATGAATATCTTGATTCTTTCCAGCTGTCATCCTTTCCATCCGGATCTTTAAGTCATAAGCAGTACTAACCATGCTCAGCAGCATTAATCTCTTCTAGCAGCATTAACTTTGTTCCAGCAGCATTAACTTCTTCAAGCAGCATTAACTTGGTCTTAGCAGCATTAACTACTAAGCAGCACTAACCACTAGCAGTACTAACTAGCTAAGCAGTACTAACTTTGTTCAAGCAGCACTAACTTTGACTAGCAGTATTAATTCTACTAGCAGTAGTAATACTCAGCAGTATTAACTTTTAAGTCTTCTGGCAGTAGTAATTATGAACTAGCAGCATTAAAGACTTGTTCACATCTTCAGTTCCCAACAATCTCCCCCTAACTTGACTTTTAGAAAGAGAAGTCAAGTTCTTCAAATGCTTCCAAAATCTTCATTGATCTACTCCAATGTTAGGATCCAGTCCCATACTCTGATTGATAGTTCTCTGAATTAGGTACTTTGCCATTTCTGAATTTGGTGCACAACTCAACTTCTTATTCAACATGGCATGAAGCTTTAGATTTGTGTGATTGTAGACCCTATCCACCAAGTAATACTCCATGTGAAAAGTATCCAATGCCAGTTCATAGACTCCACTCCTTTCATATAGAGTCCATCCTCTAACAGCTTTAAATACATCTTTTATCAAATGCTTTACTGCTTCTGGTTTGAACAACATGCACAAATATTCCATAACTAACTTCACAATTGGTAACCCTGGAGCTGTCAACTGATCTGCATGAACTTTCATCCCCACTTCAAACATTTCTTCCAAATCAAATCTTGAACACTCTCTGACAATTTTGTTCCAGGTGCTATAGACTTCATACTTCTCATCCTTTCTTTTTAATCTGATATACTCCTTGCCATCCACCTCCATAGTATCCCAATGAATAACTTCAGGAGGTTTGAATCCAACAGGTTCAGCTGAGATAGGCTTTGGAATTTTATCCATTATCACCATGTACATGTTTGCATCTGAACTCTGTGGTACTTCTTCCTGAGTTTCAGCTTTCTTTTCTTCTTCTACTCTAGGCTTCTTGTCAAATCTCTTTCTGTTTGCCATCATCTTGGTTCTCTTCAGTATCCTTTGCCCTTGCCCTAAAGTAGCTTCCTTCTTCTTTTCTTCCTTTGTCCTTTCTTCTGATCTAGGACCTTTAGAAGCAATAGACTTAACTCTTTTTATCTTCTTGATCTTCTGAGCTAGAGTCTCTTCTTCTTTAATCCCTACCTTTTCCTTTGTTGGAGTTCCCTCTTCACTTTCAGGGAAGGGTTTATTGATATTCACATCATGCCTCTCCTTAGCTTTCTTTTCAAACTCTACTCTGTCCTTTTCATTATTCTTCAGCTTTCCCATTTCTTTCTCATATAGTCCCTTGACTTGATCAAAAGTCATCTTTATGAACATTTCTTTCTTCACACCAATTGCACTCCTCAAGAAAGTTATCATCTTGTTCCTTTTCTGAGTTGCAAGGTAAGTTTGTGAAGGTCTTCTCTTCTTTGCACTTGATCTGGCCATCATAGCCTTTCTCAAGCTTATTGCTCTTTGCTTAGCTTTCTCTGTTTCCAACCCTTTCTGAAATGCTTCATTTAGTTCATTGGCTAGTGCTCTGGCTATCTCTCTGTCTTTCTCAACCTGTTCTTTCTCTGCTTGGTCTAACTCTTCTTGCAGTTTCTTGGCTAATGCTTCATCTGATTCAATTATCTTTTGCTTTTTGGTTGGTTGATCAGTTTCTATCATCTTTTCTTTCCCTTTTCTTTTTACATCTGCAGCCATGTCTTTCTTTTCTGATTTCTTTTCTCCCCCTTCCTTTATGACCACTCCCTTTGCTTTGGAAGTGTCATTCTTTGCTTTTACCAGCATCTCTGCTACTTCAACCTCTTCAGATGTTAATCCTGTTGCTGCTGCTTGTGTAGTTTCAGCAGCACTAACAGTTTCTGCTGCTGCCTTTTCTTCAACAAATTCAGCCCTTTCTTCAACAAACTCCCCCTCAATCTGTTGATCTATTTGTTCTGAGCTTGAATTCTCCCCCTTTTTGGAAGCATTTTCCTCCTTCTTTTTTGTTTGCCCCATTTCTCCTTCTTAGAACAAACTGCTTTCTCTTCTTCCTCTGTACAAGCCTGGTCACCATCTTCTTCAACTTAGCAATCTGTACTTGTTGTGACAGGATTACCAACTTCATTTCTTCAATCTCTTTCCCTTGTTTGATGACATCCATATTTATGTTGCCCATTGTTTCCATCAATTCATTGTAGTCATATCTGTCCTCACCTTCTCCAGGAGTGTTACCCCCTTTTGAAGGATCATGGGATCTTTTAGTAGTGGAAGTCTTCTGCCTAGCAGAAGCACTGTCCACCCCCTTGGTTTCTTGGCACCGGTGACCTTTGAATGATTGCTCATTCAAAGTTGCCATGGGGAAGGTCTTAGAGATGTTACCACTATCCTTCTCTGTGCTAGCAGAAGTAGTGGCAGCCTTCTCACCCATATGCTCTGCCATCTCCTTAGAGAGCACCTCCTGAGGGTTGGGAGACACCCTGTTGGTTTCCCTTTGGATATTCTCTAAGGGAGAATTCTCCCTTAGAGGGCTTAAAGGCTGAGTGGGTGAAGGTACAAGAAGGGAAGGAGCCTTCTTTACCTGTTTTCTTTGATAAGTTTGGGTGATTGGTGAAGTTGGTTTGTCAAGAAGAGACCGAGGAATTGATTTAGAGTGGGAAGGTTGGGATTGGCTAGCAGTGGGTTGGTCTAATGGGGGCCTTTACCCTGCTACCATACCTTCATTAGTTTGGGACACCACCATCATTGTAGAGAACAATGGGGTGTCTACTCCTTCCGAGTCCCCAGCAGATCTTCTCATATTTGAGACAAGATCATTGAAAATCATTTGTGAAAAATTGTACCTTCTGGCAGTGGCCAAACAGACCAAAGCATAAGCAATGGGACTGCTGAACTCACTCCATCCAGTAGTCTTTTTAGAAATGCAGTGCATCAAGGTATGAACAAGAAAACGCCATTGGGGTGAGAATTTAGCTTTTGAGAACTTAAAAATACCCAATGGGCCTCCATACCCCATTCTTGTAAGAGTAGAAAACAGTTCATCATTAGGGATAGAAGTTATAACAGAGGCATCGTCTAGACGTAGACTGATGCGAATTACCTCTTCAGTAACTGTCAATGGCTTGTCACATACTGTCATTTTGATCATTTGCATACCATCCTCAGTAACAATGGTGGCATGTGCCCAGAATTGCCTCTGATGCTCTATGAAGATAGTAGGAGACATATTGAGAGCATGGGCAATGTGGCTAGACTTCAGAAAGTCGACTATCTGATGAAAACCTTCAGCTTGTTTTGGCTTTTGGAGCATCGCGATTTCATTGTGCTCGTCAATGAACGCCATTGATGCCATGAATCTTTGAAACTTCTTGCCTGAGAACTTTGAGCTTGAGAGAAAGAGGGTTTAGAGCGCAAGAGAATAGTATGCAAAGAGTCGTTATGAGCTTTTAGACGGGCAAAGAGTATTTATAGTATTCGGAACATAAGCAGTATTAACCTAGAGCAGTATTAACTGAAAGCAGTATTAACCGAAAGCAGTATTAACTGAAAGCAGTATTAACCACTAGCAGTATTAACGAACTAGCAGTATAAACTGATAGCAGTATTAACTGAAAGCAGTATTAACCACTAGCAGTATTAACGAACTAGCAGTATAAACTGATAGCAGTATTAACTACTAGCATTATTAACTAACTAATGATGAACATCCATATCCTCCCCCTCAAGATCTACTGTTATCAGCTTGTGTGTCTCCATAGGTGTGCTGGCAGGTTTTGAATCTGAGAAACCAAACTTGGTTAGAATGTCCTGCACATACTTAGACTGACAGATGAAGATTCCATCTGACTTCTGTTGAACTTGGAGTCCAAGGAAGAAAGTAAGTTCCCCCATGGAACTCATCTTGAACCTTTGATGCATTAGTTCCTCAAACTCCTTGCACATGTTGTCTCTTGTTGATCCAAAGATAATATCATCAACATAGATTTGGACCAGCAAGATATCCTTCTTCTTTCTCTTGATGAATAGAGTCTTATCAATGACTCCTCTTTCAAAGCCATTTTCCAAGAGATAGGATGACAGAGTGTCATACCATGCTCTTGGAGCTTGATGTAGTCCATAAAGTGCTTTCTTCAATTTGTATACCCTGTCTGGATAGCTTGGGTTTTCAAACCCTGGTGGTTGACAGACATATACTTCTTCTTCAATTGAACCATAAAGAAATGCACTTTTCACATCCATTTGATAGACTTTGAATTTCATATAGGAAGCATAAGCCAGGAATAATCTGATTGCTTCTATCCTGGCCACAGGTGCAAATACTTCATCATAGTCTATTCCCTCTTCTTGTGTATACCCTTGAGCCACCAACCTTGCTTTATTTCTTATCACTATACCTATTTCATCTCTCTTATTCCTGAAGACCCATTTTGTTCCTATTGCCCTTTGGCCTTTAGGAAGGTCTACCAGATCCCAAACATCTTGCAGCTTGAACTGCAGTAGCTCTTCTTGCATGGCTTCTATCCAACTGGATTCTTTCATAGCATCATGTGCCTTTTTAGGCTCAAGCTGGGATAAAAAGCAAGAAAGCACTGTGTGTTGTTGATCTTGCATTTCTTGAAGCCTACTTTGATTTCTAGTCATCATAGGAGAGGATATATCCCCTATTACCAGCTGTGGAGGATGATTCTTTTGAATTCTGCTGTGATGACTAGGTTCTTCATTAAGTTCCACTTCTAGATTAGAGTCATTTAACTCAACTGAAGTGTTTTCAGTAGCCATTTCTGGTTCTTTATTTTCTAGAGTCTCCTCATCTCTTCTTTCTTCTTCTCTTGGACTTGGTCCAGTGAATGTTTCCTTTTCACCGTCTTCAACAGGATCTACTGTGGGTATGGAAAATATCACAGGTTGAGATATACTTTCTTGAACTTGTGTAGTCCCTGATCCTCCACTCCCTGTACCTGCATAATCATCACTGCTGAAACCAAAAGAGTTAGTTAGTGAGTCAATGTCAAATAGCCACTGAGGACCAGACCCAATTGGATTTGGTGTGTTCTCATTGCATTTGACATTGTCACTTTCTTCAATTATTCTGGAAGAAGAGTTAAACACTCTGTAAGCCTTACTCTGAGATGAGTAACCAACAAGAAATCCATCATCTTCTTTGCTATCAAACTTACCTAAGTGAGATTTGGTATTGAGAATAGTACAAGGACACCCAAAAGGTTTGAAAAATCCAATGAAAGGTTTTCTTTTATTTAAAAGCTCATATGGGGTCTTGTTCTTTTGCTTGACCACTAGAACTCTGTTTTGGACATAACAAGCAGTATTAACTGCTTCAGCCCAGAAGGTAATTGGCAGTTTTGAATCAGCCAACAGAGATCTAGCAACCTCTATTAGTGTCCTATTTCTCCTTTCAGCAACTCCATTCTGTTGAGGAGTCCTCGGAGCACTATATTGTCTCTCAATGCCTTTCTCTTCACAAAAGGTGTTTAGATCAAGATTTTTAAACTCAATCCCATTATCTGATCTAATGACTTTTACTTTTTGATTAGTTTGGTTTTCAATTCTTAGGATAAAGGATTTGATCAGTCCACTTGTCTCATCCTTAGTCCTTAGAAAATATACCCAGGTAAATCTAGAGTAATCATCAACAATAACCAAGCAGTAAGATTTCTTGCCTATACTCATAACATTTGTAGGACCAAACAGATCCATATGCAATAACTGGAGACAAGAAGAAATTGAGTTTATCTCTTTGGTCTTATGAGAAGTTTTGTGTTGTTTGCCTTTAAGACATGCAACACAATGATCATCACATGAAAATACTTTTGAAGGTAAACCTCTTACAAGGTTGTTTTTAACAAGTTTGTTCATAGTCTTGAAGTTCATGTGACACATCCTTCTGTGCCAAAGAGAGGATTCATCCACAGAAGCTTTTGAAACAAGACAGTTCAGGGATGAATCACTATAAACATTGTCCATATCTAGACAATACACATTGCCCTTTCTTGGAGTTCTAAGTAGTATCATGCTTTCATCAACTACCTTGAACCCTGGAGCAAGGATCATACATTCAGTATTTGTAAATAATATACTATGTTGTCTGCCACAAACCTGTGATACACTTAACAGGTTGTACTTCAACTGATCAACATAGTAGACATCCTCAAATGTCATCTTACCTTTGGTGACATTACCTTTTCCACTTATTTTACCACCAGTAAGATTATCTCCAAATGCAACATGTCCTCCATTTATATGCTTGAAATCCTGAAGGCATGACATGTTGCCTATCATGTGCCTAGAGCAACCACTATCAACATGCCATATGCCCTTACCCTTGAGCTGTTGATTGCCCTGCACATAAGATAGATCAGTTAGTATGAATTAGGAACCCAAGCCAAAGTGGTCTTGGGTACCCCTTTCTCATCAAAATACTTGCATTCTTTCTTGACAAGATTTTTAAACTTTGACTCCTCATTCTTGGAGTACTTTGTCACAATGATAGGCTTGGAAACATTTTTGCTCGAAGCAGTACTATTTTTGGAAGTGCTAATTGCCTTAGCAGCACTTGCATGCTTAGCAGCACTAACCTTGTTAGAAGTAGTAACTGTGTTAGCAGCAGTAACTGTGTTGGCAGTATTAACCTTTGAAGAGGTACTAACAGTATTAGCAGCATTAATATTTTCAGCAGTACTAACACTGGTAGCACCAATAATGTTTCCAGCAGCACTAACACTGGTAGCAGCAGTAATGCTTCCAGCAGCACTAACACTGGTAGCAGCAGTAATGCTTCCAGCAGCACTATCCCTGTCAGCAGTACTAACAGTTTTAGTGCTTCTAGGCACCCACATTTTAATACTTTCTTTTAAAATCTTTTTCTTCATGGGATCTTTACTTTCAACATGTTTTTTTATCACATGTTTCTTTCCATCCTTCCTATAACCAACAGGTTTTTGCACAAATCTTTGAAAGTTCATCTGTTGGTTAATAGGGTTAAAGAAACAATACTTAGCCAAATGATTCAACTTGCCACATATGAAACAAGGTTTTGGTCTATTGATTTTATTCAGATCAACTCCTTGTTTCTGAGCCCATTGATTATTCCAGTTTCTTTGATTACCTCTTTTTATACCAGAATTTAGGCTCTTAGCTTTATTGCAAGCACACTGTTTACAAGATCCAGGATTCACAACCGTGGTTTGTTTGTAATGGACCTTGTTATCCTTTCCTTTTGTCTTCTCTATCTCCTTGGACTTGACCCAGATTTTCCTACATCCCTCATTGGTGATAACGTTGTTTTCTAATGGTATCTCTTTACTCACAGCATTATCCCTATACTCACTGGCTTCTTTCTCAGTCAAATCCTTAACTACTACTTCATCCAAAGGATCTATCTTAAAAGCTTCCTCAGACAAGTCCTTTTTCTCCTTGGTTTCTAACAAGTCTGAAGTAGGAGATATATAGTTGTTGTTGTAAGGAGGAGGTGTATTGTTGTATCCAATACCAGGCTTCATCTTATCATGAATCTGAGCTTTTAGAAGATAATCCATTGCTTTTGAAGCATATGAAAACTTTTCTATGTCAAGCTTAACTTTAGACAGTTCCTCTTTCAGCCTATCATTCTCTTCTAAGGACTTAGACAGTTTGGTCTCTAACTCATTCTTTTCCCACTTCCAATAGTTTGTGTCATAAGAGTGTTGAAGTTCATTAGCTTGAAAGCCTTTGATTTGCACTTCAAATCTCTCTACTATCAACACATAATCTCTTTTGTCCTTTTCTAATCTTTTGAGGTCATCACACATACTTTGATTGTGATCCCTGTATCTTTTGACAGTGTCTATGTAAGATTGAGTGCAAAGATTAGAAATTACCTCAGAGGGGAGATCAGACACTTCTGCCATAAGAGCTTGATTCTGAATGGCTTCCTCAGCTTGATCACTCCAGTAAAATCCCATTCCTTGTTGAGAAACAAAGGCTTGAGCAGGATTCTTGTTTTGATTGTAGCCTCCATTCTGAGCTTGTTGGTGGTTGTTGTTTGGAACAACACTCCTGCACTCTCTAGCAAAGTGTCCTTTCATGTGACACTTATAGCATTCCACCTTAGTCTTGTCAAAACCAGCTCCATCTTCTCTTCTTTGAGAGAAGTTGTTCCTTCCTGTTCTTTTAATAAACTTCTTCACCCTCATAGATAACATGGCTATCTGCCATTTAATGTCCATCTCCTCCAGGTCATCAGGGTGAAGTTGATCAAGATCATCATTAATCAATGAATTGTTGCTATGACTGGACAAAAAGACTTCAAAGATAGTTTCAGTGCCTTTTTCTGAATTTACTCCACTGGCAGTATTAACTGCTTCAGGGTTGGCAGTAGTATCAGTAGATGTTGAAAGAAGTGCAACATTGTGGACATAACCAGTGGGCTTCTTCTTGGTTTCTACCTCAGTTTCAAAAACTCTTAGATCATTATATATATCATCAAGTTCCTTTTCTTCCAGATTGTCACTCTGTCTATATGAGACAGTGTACATAGTCCATTCATCACTAAGAGATCTGAGGAACTTTCCGTTGATATCATCTTGTTCCATCTTCACTCCTACAGTAGCCAGTTCACCAATGAGCTTGTTGAACCTATCAAAAGTTTGATTCATAGACTCATTCTTTGAAGAAGTGAAGTTCTCATACTGCTGTTTTAGAACATCTCTTTTATTTCTTTTGATGCTTTTAGTTCCAGCAAATCTTTTCTTTAGAGCATTCCAGAGAATCTGAGCATCAGTGCAGTTGCAAAATTGATGCTGATATTCATGGGGGATGGCCAAGAGCAGAGTGCTCAAGGCCTTCATCTCTGTCTGTCTGATCTTCCTCTCACCATCTGTCTTTGGTGGAGGTCTTTTCCCATCTGGTCTTATCTTTCCTGCTTCAGAAGGACCATTCTCAATGATATCCCACATTGAGTAGTCAGTGAGAAGAATGTATTGTCTAATTCTGATCTTCCACATGTCAAACTCACTGGGTTTGAGCATTGGAACCTTAGATACCAGAGTACTGTTTGATTCTGCAAGGTTTTCCATGATTAATGAATAGATGTTTCTGAGGGAGTTAGGCTCTGATACCACTTGTCAGGATCGAATTCTTAACAAGAATAAATTCTCAGAAACTAATATCAAAGAAGTTGCGGAATAACACTTTGACATTCAATAAAACAGTAAACCAAAACAGTATATAATCAACAACTTGTAAACTTGTATTAAATGCTTAAAGTTACAAGATTAAACACACAACCTCAATATTGATGAATAGGCTCACCAATACGAATTCTACTTCTCTAGAATTAGGATCTATGCCTTGAGGTTGATTTTCTCCAAAAACTTAGAATTGAATTAATTATTAACTATTCTATCAAATCTATACATATATTGAACAAAAAGATAATTACAATAAATAAAATATCTTCAGTATATCTTCCAACATTATCTTTAAGCCTTCCATGAATATCTTGATTCTTTCCAGCTGTCATCCTTTCCATCCGGATCTTTAAGTCATAAGCAGTACTAACCATGCTCAGCAGCATTAATCTCTTCTAGCAGCATTAACTTTGTTCCAGCAGCATTAACTTCTTCAAGCAGCATTAACTTGGTCTTAGCAGCATTAACTACTAAGCAGCACTAACCACTAGCAGTACTAACTAGCTAAGCAGTACTAACTTTGTTCAAGCAGCACTAACTTTGACTAGCAGTATTAATTCTACTAGCAGTAGTAATACTCAGCAGTATTAACTTTTAAGTCTTCTGGCAGTAGTAATTATGAACTAGCAGCATTAAAGACTTGTTCACATCTTCAGTTCCCAACAAGAGCTGATAATAATTCTCGACAATTTATGATACGTGAATTTTCTCTTTATATTTCTCGTGAAATTACTGATAAAATAAATATCTACAAAATGACAGGTAAAGAGTTGTAGGATTGTATAGAATGGTTGATAAAAGGGCCAAAGGTTTTGTCTGAGCTAAAAGGAAAGATTTCTGAGTTGGAAGCTAAAACTCAACAAGCAGTTTCTGTTGAAAGCTATGAGAAAAAGATTTCTGATCTGGAAGATGCTAATGCTGATCTTCAAAAGAGAATATCTGATTTGGAGCAAAAGCTTGCTAAAGACAAATCTGATTTTGAGAGTAAAAAGAAAGAGTTTGCTAAGAAGTTTTCGGAGTTTTCCAAGAAGAGTTTTGAAGAAAAGAAGACTATTGAGCTTAAGTGTATCAAGCTTTCTCAACAAATTTCTGATTTTGAGAAAGTGGTTATCTTGGAAAGAGAAACGTTTGGCAAGGAAAAGAAGGCCATTGAACAAAAGAATGTGGGATTCTTCAAAGAAATATCCAGCCAGAGAAACAATGCTGAGAAGGGATTTGAAGAAGAAAGAAGCATGTTTGAGGCTGAGATCAAAAAGCTGACTGCCAAGTTATCTGAACTATCTGAGAATGCACTGAAAGAGCAGAAAACGAAGTCTGAATGCAAGACAAAGATTGACCTGCTTGTTAAAGAAAGAGACAACTTTGCTTCAAAGATTAAAGAGCTTGAAAAGACAGCATCAAGTTCAAATCAGAAAACTGTTTTTTCATAAAGGTCAGTTAAATTTTCTGATCAGATTCGTAGTACTAACCTTTTCTATGATAGAAATATAGATGGTTCATGTACACATCGAAGAAGAAGAAGATATGAAGAAGAGAAACTAGTCTGGAAGAAGAAACCAGTTGAAGATGAGAAGAAAGATAAGCTGAAAGGAAAGAAATCATGTGTACATACACACAAAGCCAAGAAGAACAATACGCGTAAAGGTAAACCTGATTATATCTACTCGAGAGATCAATTAATCAGGTTGTCAGGTAAGAAATACTATTGTTCTTATTGTCGTACACATGATCATATTCACAAGACCGGTGATCATTTCTGGTATGGTTCTTACTCGATTACCCCCACAAGAACTGCAACTAAAATTCATGGACCTAAATACCAGTGGGTACCAAAGCCGAAAACTGATTCTGTGTTGCAGGCACCTCAAGTCAAGGGGGAGTAAGAGAACAAAGACTTTTGTTGATCCAAACTCTCTCAGTGATTTGATAACGACCCTCCTCTATACTTAGTGAAAATTACGTTTTAGTATGTATTAGTGTTTCACCATCAGCGATCAGACTGAGTCTGTTCAGTTATCGCTGATAGTCTTACTTATAAACATCTCTATGTATTAGTGTTTCACTATCAGTGATCGAACTGAGTCTGTTCAGTTATCACTGATAGTTCCTAAAGTAAACAACCAACGTAATCCCTGAAGACAAGTCTCGCGTCAACAGATGTTCATAGCTGAATCAAAGACGAAGCTGCTGAACAAAGAGAAGTCTACTAGTGACCTGATGCGGATATCAGTGAAGCAAAGACAACTCTACTAATACGCGAAGGAACATGAGAAAAAGCTTCAGCGATAGCTGAACCTCTTTATCTCTGAACTTAGAGATATTCAGCGATCAAACGATCACAAAGCTTATGCCTCAAGTTTCCTTTTGTCTATCCTTGCACAACCTAGTACGATGTGTCAGAACGGACAAGTCTCTGCAATCATTCGTACAACAACTCTGTCTACTACACTGTTCATGACCCGGCCGAAAGCATGTCTCCCAAAAGTCAGTTTATCAAAGCCAATCTGTGAACGCCACGTGTAAAGTATCCTGCCATGCATTTAATGCATAGGGTATAAATAGGAAGTTCACCCCTTCATCTAAATGTGTGCTTCATCCTTGAACTCAAGATAGAAACCCTTGTTTTCTATATCTCTAATCCCCCATTCTCTGAACTTCTTGTGCAATTATCTTAGTGTTTCTTAAGTTTGTTTAGATTGAGTCTGTCTTAATCTTATTCCGCAACAAACTTGTAAATTGTATTTTGATTTATCAATAAACAATTTATTAAACTTTAAATTCTGTGTTTGTATTCAACCCCCCCCCCCTTCTACAAACTTGTTTAGCACCTTCGGGACCAACAAGTGGTATCAGAGCAGTTTGTTTAAATCTAATAAACAAGATCTTGCTGTATACTCTTCCTTGCTATTCTAAAATGGCATTAAACACAAACTACTATGATAATGGTTCACTTTCTAAACCTCCTCGATTTAGCAGAGATAACTTTTCTCTATGGAAAAATCGAATGATGCTATTTCTTGATGGTGCGGATCCTACTATACCTGAATATATAGAAAACGGACCCTATGAACCTGTTAGAATTATAGCTGTGGTTCCCGCCACTGCCACCACTGAAGCTGTCCCTGAACGATATGTCGTTAAGGAAATAAGACAGTGGAGTGATGAAGATAAAAAGAAGGTAGGCATAGATGCAAGAGCAAAGACCATTATTTCAATGGCTCTGCCTGATGAAGTTTTCCATTCCATCATGCATCTGAAAACTTCTAAAGAAATGTGGGAAACCATATGTGTTCAATATGAGGGCACCACTGAAATCCAAGAGACTCGAAAGATTAACTTGGTAAGACAGTATGAAAGTTTCATCGCTGGTAAGAATGAATCTCTTTCTGACGTTCATCAGCGATTTAACTGCCTAATAATTGACCTAAGAACTGTTGGTATGACCTATTCTAATTCTGAGGTCCTAACAAAATTCTTGGAATGTCTTCCTGAAAGCTGGGACAGTTATTCAATATGTCTTAAGCTGACAAAAGACTTACATACTCTCTCCTTAAGCACTCTGTATGGAATATTGCTCAACTATGAGCAATCAAATCTTCTGAAGAAAAATCTTGTAAAAGATTCTAAAGACTCCAAAAGTACTCCTGTTGCTTTAGTCTCTTCAGAGATAATTCCATCTCAGCGATCTACTCTCACCATCACTGAGTTAGATTCTGAATCTGAGGATCTATCAGACCCTGATCTTTCAGAGTTTGATGAGTCCTTAGCACTCTTGACAAACTCTTTTAAGAGATTTGCAAGAAAGAGTAACTTCCGAAGAAGTAAACCTCTCTCTCTTACTGAAAAGCCAAAATCAACTCCGGTTGATAAGGCTACTGCTACTTGCTATAACTGTGAAAAGATTGGACATTTTGCAAGTGAATGCAGGTCGAAAAAGGTCTTCAAACCTTCTACCTCAAGAAGATCCAGTGATGACAAATACCATAAGCTGAAGAACAAATATCAAAAGCTGAAAAGCTATCAGCGAAAAGGTAAAGGTCTCATCGCTGAAGAACACGACTGGGCTGAATCAGAAGAATCATCTTCTGATGAAGAAGAAGTCGCTAATCTTTGCCTCATGGTTGAGATTAAAGAAGAAGTGGAAGAACCATCTGAATCTTCTATGAGCTACATATCATCTCAGGTATCTATTTCTACAAATCCCTCTCTACCTGAAGCTGAGAGAAGTCGCGCTGTTGATGTGCTGACGATTGACCTTTATAATGCCCTAAACGACAAAACTCAAGCTGAGAAAAAAAATGTTCATTTAACTCAAGAGCTGGAGAAATGTCATGAAAAGATCAAAGAACTAAATCTTTTAGAAGAAAAGTTGAAAGATCAAGTCATTATAAATGAAATCATCAGTATTGAACGCGAACAAGCCATCGCTGCTCTAAAAACAGAAAAGGCTCATGTTGAAAAATGGTGCAAATCATCAACAAAGATCTCTGAGATAATAAATTCTCAAACTCCTGATAGTGATAAAACTGGTCTTGGTTTTTGGACACCTCAGGACGATCCTAAGAAAGAGAGTTCCTCGCTTAAGTTTGGAACTTTTGTCACCTCCTTCTTTGACACTTCTTACAATCAACTCTATCCCTGTTCTTCTTCAAATCCCATCCCTGAGGAAAAATCCAAAGACACTAAGTCTACGGATAAAGGAAAGTCCATTCTCCTTCCTCAGAAGGCAAACAGGAAAGCAAAGCTGAAAGTTCCTTCTAAACCTTCAGCTAAGCAATCCTCTAGCTCTGTGATAGAAATCTTTGATCTCTGTCCTCCAAAAGTGAAGATTGACCTTAAGCTTTCGAGATCTGAAGAAATGAAAATTCCTCCCAGATCTCAAGAGAAAAGTCTTCTTGGACCTGGCCCTGCTCATCTTAAACTTGCAAAACCTTCTACTTCTGGTCCTAAAACCATTTTTAGATACAGAAAGTGTTATCACTGTGGTTTTACTGATCATATTGCAAGTAAATGTCCAACTGCCACTGAAGCTGATAAAATAGCTAAAGTGAAGAAAAATGTCTCTAAATCTAAGGTCACCAAGGCTGAAAAATCAACCAAGGTGAAAAATTCCACTAAGGTTAAGAAATTAACCAAAGTGAAGATTACCACTGAATCTGAATTTTCATCAACTGAGAATACTACTGAACTTACCTTATCCACTAACTCTGAAGGACCCATTGAAAAGTGGGTACCAAACAACGCTTAATCTTCCTTATGTGTGCAGGGATCAAAGGGCATCTGGTATCTTGATAGTGGATGTTCTCGTCATATGACTGGACAAAGAAACCTGCTCACTGAATACAAGGAAGAAAAAGGTCCCTCTGTGACCTTTGGTGGAAATGGTAAAGGATTTACCCGAGGGTTTGGTGTCCTCAGCAATGGGACAACTACCTTTCGAAGAGTCGCTTATGTAGATGGACTGAAACATAATCTTCTAAGTATCAGTCAGCTATGTGATAAAGACTATGAAGTACGCTTTACTAAGAAAGCATGTTCAGTGTTAAATGAGAAAGGAAAACTTGCTCTCAGTGGTCATCGCAGAGAAAATGTCTATGTAATAGATATGGACTCTACTATCACTGAAAACTTATGTTTTCTATCTAAAGCCTCTTCTGATGTCAACTGGCTATGGCATAAAAGGCTCTCTCATCTAAACTTCAAAACTCTGAATTCTCTCTCATCTAAGGAACTAGTTTCTGGTCTTCCTCAGCACTCATATGCTAAAGAATCTCTATGCTCAGCATGTGAAAAAGGAAAACAAACAAAAGCAAGTTTCAAGTCGAAACAAGTTTCCTCAGTAACAAGTCCTCTTCAGCTTTTGCATATGGATCTGTTTGGCCCTGTCAACATCCAATCAATAGCTGGAAAGAAATATACACTTGTCATTGTAGATGAATATTCTCGCTACACCTGGGTTATCTTTCTTCGCTGTAAGAGTGATACTCCAGAAGAACTAATATCTTTTGTGAAAAAGATGGAAGTGCTGAATAATCTTACTGTTCGTTCAATAAGAAGTGATCATGGAACTGAATTCAAAAATAGTTCCCTGAACAATTTCTTTGAGAACAAGGGAATCTCTCACAACTTCTCTTCAGTAAGAACACCTCAGCAAAACGGAGTCGCTGAAAGAAGAAACAAAACGATCATAGAAGCTGCTAGATCAATGCTCAGCGATTCTCATCTCCCTACTCAATTTTGGGCTGAAGCTGTAAACATTGCATGTTTTACTCAAAACAGATCACTGATAATAAAGCGATTTGGGAAGACAGCTTATGAACTTTTTGTTGGAAGGAAGCCTTCTATCAGCTTTCTTCATATCTTTGGTTGTCAGTGTTTTATCTTAAACAACAGAGATCAACTTGGAAAGTTCGACCCAAAAGCTGATGATGGAATATTTCTAGGATATTCCTCCGTCTCCAAAGCCTACAGAGTCTTCAACAAGAGAAGACAAACCGTAGAAGAAACAATTCACGTCACTTTTGATGAAACTCGCTCAGCGAACTCCAAACCAATCGCTGACAATGAAGAGTTAAATGCTTGGATGCTTTCTCACTACAGAGAAACTGAACCTTTCTTCTCTAACCATCAGCATTCAGATCCTCCAGTTGCTGATGATGATCCAAACATTATACATCCTACCGCTGAATCCAACTCATGGGTTTCAGCTGAACCTCTAAACACACTCCTACCATCAAATCTGTCTTCGTCTGAAAACCTCTCCAGTGAATCTACTCAACAGTTAATCGCTGATGAACCTCAATCGTCATCATCGATAAACATTCAAATTGTTGATCCAACCTCTGAGTTAAGCAATAATGCTCCTGCTCAGCGATGGACCAAAGATCACCCAATAGATCAAAATCTTGGTGATCTAGATGCAGGTATTCAGACACGACGAAGCTCAGGTAATATCTGTCTCTTTGTAAACTTTCTCTCTTTAATAGAACCAAAGAAGACTGATGATGCCCTCAGAGATCCAAACTGGGTCAACGCTATGAAAGAAGAGTTGACTGAATTTTCTCGAAACAAAGTTTGGAATCTCATTCCTAGACCATCTGATAAAACTGTAATAGGCACCAAATGGGTGTTTAGAAACAAGTTAGATGAACATGGAACTGTAACCCGAAACAAGGCTCGACTTGTTGCTCAGGGATACAGACAAGAGGAAGGCATAGACTATGATGAAACCTTTGCCCCTGTGGCCAGGCTCGAAGCAATTCGACTATTCTTAGCTTATGCAGTCTATAAAGACTTCATCGTCTATCAAATGGACGTAAAATCAGCGTTTCTAAATGGAAAGCTGAATGAAGAAGTCTATGTAGAATAACCACCAGGGTTCTATGACCCTAAGCATCCAAATTATGTTTATAAATTGGATAAGGCTCTCTATGGTCTAAAACAAGCCCCTCGTGCTTGGTATGACACTCTCTCATCTTTTCTTATCTCTGAAAATTTTGAACGTGGCAAGATTGATAATACGTTATTTTTCAGAAAGATAAAAGGTCATATAATTCTTGTACAAATATATGTCGATGACATAATATTTGGTTCTACTAACCCATCTCTGTGTACTCGCTTCGCTGAAAGAATGAAGAAAGAATATAAAATGAGTATGATGGGTGAGCTGACATATTTTCTTGGTCTTCAGATTAAACAATCTGACAAAGGTACTTTTATCAGCCAAGGTAAATATGTTAAAGATATGCTGAAGAATTTTGATCTTACTCAAACTTCAGCTATGAAAACTCCTATGGCACCACCCCTGACACTTAACAAAGATCCTTCTGGAAAACCTGTTAATGTCACTGCCTACAGAGGAATGATAGGCTCTCTGTTGTATCTCACAGCAAGCCGACCTGACATCATGTACTCTACTTTTTTATGTGCACGCTATCAATCTGAACCCAAGGAATCCCATCTGATCGCTGTAAAGCGAATTTTCAGATATCTGAAAGGAACTCCTAACCTCGGTCTTTGGTATCCCAAAGACTCAGGGTTCGATCTAACTGGTTATTCTGATAGTGATTTTGCAGGATGTAAACTTGACAGAAAGAGTACCACTGGTGGATGTCAACTCTTGGGAGGAAAGCTGGTAAGTTGGATAAGCAAGAAGCAAAATTCTGTGTCCACTTCCACAGCTGAAGCTGAATACGTAGCCGCTGGAAGCTGTTGTTCTCAAATCTTATGGATGAGAAATCAACTATTAGATTATGACCTTCAGCTGTCAAAAATTCCTATCTATTGCGACAGCACTAGTGCTATCGCTATAGCAAATAATCCAGTGCTACATTCAAAGACAAAACACATAGAGATCAGATATCACTTTATCAGAGATCATGTGATGAATGGTGATATTGAACTTCATTTTATTCCTACTAACTTTCAGCTTGTTGATATATTCACCAAACCTCTTGATGAGACAAGGTTCAACTTTCTCATCAGTGAGCTAGGAATGCTGAATCTTGAAGAATAATTCTTCAGCATTCATGCATTATGTCAGTAATCAAAAGTTCCCCTTTCATCGTTCTCTCTGATAAATATTCTGACTCTCAGGTATGTTTTCTCTATCCCTACAACTGAATCTTCATTCAGTTGAGATATTTTCTAAAAATATAAATCTTAATCACTGAATTTTTCTTCAAATGATTAAAAGCTTTTTAAAATTAAATTTATCACTGATATTTATATTCAGTGATCCTTTTAAAAGAAAATCTATCCCTATCTTTTCAACAGGAATACTTTCAAAAAGAAAATTATATCGCTGATTTTTCTTCAGTGATAATTTCAAAACGGAAAAATGAAACGTCTCTTTCCCATGACGTCATTTTGAGCGGATAATCCACGACACGCCTTTTTCTGACACGTTCGTCTGTTGCTCTTCTATCCAATCAACTTTGTGAAACGTGTCAATGTCATGATGATTTTTTCCCGCCTCATTCTTTCTCTCTCCTCTATCTCTTTGTATAAAAGGAATTCTTCTCTCCTTTATACGGTTTACGCTTTCAAAACTTTCATAGCAAGAAATACTCTCTCTCAAGAACACTCAAGCAAGTAAACCCAGAATATTGAATCTGCAAATCCTCTTCTTCGATATAAACAGGTTTATTTCATGTTTATATGCATTGTTCGTCTGCTTTCTATTTTAAAAAAAAAAATCCTACTCGTTCTTATTCTTCATGGATTTTTTTTGTTTAAAACTAAAAATCATTCTTTCTGATTTTATGTTTTTTTAAATAAAAACCTTTTGGTTTTCAAAGTGTTCTTCATTCTTTCTACCCAGAACACTATTTTTCTCTTCCTAAAAATAACTTGATATTTTTCCAGTTTCCCCTCATCTAAGAGAAACTGGTAATCATATTATTTTTTAATCATAATCATTTCTTCTATTATGCTTCTTTCCATAACAGAAATGGCACAATCTTCGATCGTTGCTTCCAAGCATGTGCGATTCGCTATCACTGAAGTTGAGATTACTAAATGTAATCACTTGGGAAGACTCGACTTTACAGCTGACAAATACCCACATCTGGTGGAAGCTGCTGAATTTCTTAAACATTCATGCATAGCTTACGCGATCACTGTGGATCCTAAGCCTTCAAAGACTCTACTCCAGCAGTTCTGGTTCACTGCTGATGCCACTGAACTCACCAACAAAAAGGGTGAACGAGTTCCTGCTATCTCCTTCAGCACGGATTTGGGGCCAGGGAGCATGACCGCTCTTAGCCTCAGGAAATCTTTGAGATTCCCTGACAAACCAAAGAGTGGGTTCGACGCACTCCCCACTGATGCTGAGCTGATCTCCTTTCTGGATGCAATGGGTTATTGTTGGGAAAACAAACCGAGATCTTCTATTCCCAACAAAAAGCTCACCAAGATTCTCAAAGCTCAGATGCCTTCACAACTGAACTTCATCTTCTCGCACATAATTCAGTGCATGAGCGGGAAGAGTGGTTCGCTGGATCAAGCCAGCAAAACACAACTGCAAATGGCCTACTCAGTTATCGCTGGTCAAAACTTTGACTACGCCACTGCCATCTTTGAAGACCTGAGGTCGAGATTAGAGAAGCCTGAACGAGATCCCAAGATCTCGTACGTACGTTTCATATGTACGTACATCAAGTTCCTCTATCCCAACACCTATCCCACCAAAGATGATGGCACTTTTGCCAGGATAGGTCAACGATCACTGGAGGTAAAGCCACTCGCCAACGAGGTAAGTATCTCTCTCCTTCGTTCTCGTCTCTCTCTCCATTCTTCTTCTTTTTCAGCGACCACGCATACGGTTCCTTCGTCTGCTATCCCTGTCGCTACCACTACTTCCAAACGACCATCAGCTGGTCCGATTGGTTCTTCTAAGAAGGCCAAAAAGACTAAGGAAAGTACACCCTCTAGTACTATACCTGAGGGAGCTTCTCAACAAGCTACCTTAGATGCTTTTGTGGGTCCTTCGTCCACACCTCCTGCAGTCACTCAACCTGCCGTGTCAGCGATTTCAATCGCTGTCACACCATCAGTGACCCCACCTATTATCTCATCCGCTGAGGTTAACCCCAACCCTACTTCTATCCCCATAATTCTTCCCTCTCTTTCTTTGGTCTCTGAACCCGCTACATCTCTACCTATAGGACCTGAACATCAAACTTTTGAGGAATCTTTGCAGTTCTACAAAATGTTTGATACGTCAGGTAAACCTATTATCCTAAACACTTCTTTTCCCACCTCTCCAAATAAGCCCATATCTGAACTGATATCATTTTCAGGTCCTAGTTTGGCGTCTGTTGACGCACATGTCAACAGTCTGGGAGAAAAGGTGGACGCTCTCACCAACACCATCAACAACACCACCAGCGCCGTAAATCAGGCTGGTGAGGAGCTGAAAAGGTTGACAGCCACCTGCTCATCCAAAGCTGAGAACTCCAAACTTTCAGCTGTGGAAGAACAAGTCGTCCAACTCAGAGAGTCCTCTCAACTCTTTCAGGGGCGATTTGAGTCTCTTACCACTGAAGTTCGAGATCTCTCTTCTAAGGTTGATCTCTGCACGTCCCTTCTACAGCAACTTCTCCAAAAGGTATCTGAAACAGCTCCAGCGCTGCCTCCCTCCTTCACTGAAGATGATCGGACAAATCTCAACATCGCTGTGGAATTCATCCATGATGCCACATGCGACATCCCTGCAGTGGAAGAACGGGTCACGTGTCTGGAGGCTGACATTCAAGTGCTAAAAGCTTCAACAGCTACTCCAGCAGTTGAGCAACCCCCTACCGCTGATAATGACAAAGTGGGGGAGAAAGCAGAAGAAACTTCTATCGCTGCTGCTGGGGAAGCTAAGACTTCAAAGAAACCTCCCTCTCAATCTGAGGGGGAGAAGGCGAAAGAACCCTCCTCATCTATTCATTCTCTTCTCTTTGAAGATGATGAGGAAGAAGACGATGAAGAGGAAGATGATCTAGATCTTGTTGATCAAGAAAAGGATCAACCCTCCAATGATGACGACGACGATGAAGAAGACCAATCTATGTGGTTCTCCAAGCCGAACGTTTCATCGGGGACAACTTCGCAAGAGGTTGTCAAAGCAGGGGTGAGAGGTGATACATCTTCAAGCGCTCCTTCGCAGAGCAAAGACAAGCAACCAATCGCTGAAGAATGCTTGAGGACTGGATCACAATCTGAGGGGGAGCATCCTTCTCAGGTATGTCTTTCAATTGTACCACTCTCCTACTCTTTCCAAACCCCTATTTCCTTCTAGCCTTTCTCTTTCTTTTTCTAAAAATATACACTTATCCCTTCTTTCCTTCATTTTCTATCCAGACAGTTCTCATCCCTGCTTAAGGGTTCTGAACTACAAATAATTCCAGCTACTATCGCTGAAGACATAATCCCAATCTCTATCGCTGAGATTGATGATGAAGAAGAAGAAGATTCCCTGGTCCATCCAGGAAGGCCCTCTCAACCATCTCATGGGTCAGAGGAAGTGATGAAGAAAAGAGCTGAAATGATCGCTCAACTAGAAAGTCAACGGCTGAAAGTTCCTCTTCAAACATCCTTCTCAGAGCTCGACTTCCTCACTAAAGCTGAAGGAGAAGAATCTGCCAAAGCTGAGAAACTGATCGCTGAATGCAGACGAGATGCCCAACTCGCTTTAAAGATTCAATCTTCTCAAGTCAAGGACAAGAAGCTGAAAAGAAAGCCTGTGGAAGTTCAAGCAGCACTGCTGAAAGAAATTGAAGAGGAACGATCCAAAGAACAAGAGATCAACGATAAGTCCATTGAATGGTGCAAACAGAAGATGGATTATCGCTCTGATCTTCTTCCAATAACAGCCGTGACTATCTCTGGTCGCAAGAAGAAGGATCAACTCTCAGTGACCATGGAGATTACCAGAGAGGATGGAACTCAGAAAGCTATGTACGTTTCCAAACTTGAAGGTTTCGGGTTTACAGAGTGGATAGAATTCTGGGATGCGCTGAAGAAATCGAAATCTACATACAGAGGCTACGTTGAAGGACTTCTTAAAGCTCTCATCAACAGAGTCACTTCTGTATTGAATCTGCCATCTCCTATCCCTCCCAATCCCAAGAAACTCAAGAGAAGAATCGGGTCCTCCTCCTCTGAAGACGTCGCCATCATCAGGAATGAAACTTCTATAAAATTTTCAAGAGATGCACTGTTTGGTCCTCCTCCTGATCTTTCAGTTCTGAATTTATCTCTGCCTCCTGGTGGTCCTTTCCAAGCTGGTCAAGTAATTGACAATCCTTATGGAATATTCTTCAGAGATGATGATGAGGAACTCAGATTTCAAAGAGTCTCTGAGATTCCTATCTGTCCTCTGAATCATCTCAAGGATCTCTTATGCTTATGGTGTGACTTCTTCCCTGCTGCTGAGAAAATCAAAGAAATTATCAGCCAAGAATCTTTGGAACGAAGATAGAAAGGAGAAGAAATACCTGAGTATATGATAAATCCTCCTAAATCTTCTTATAGCTGATAGATTAGTTTTCTATTCTGTAATCTATTAGTTGTACTTACAGTAGTTAGTAATTTACTTGTAATTTTCATTCCTTGTAATTCTATTCCTGAATTAATGAAATTTCAGTAAAGTACTTAACTTCATCAGTACTGTAAAAGATCCCTCAAAATAGTAATTGGGACATGTATGTTACGAGTCCTGATTATTCCATCATTTTGAATCATAAAGTAATTTTGTTCAGTTACTTTGTCATTATCAAATAGGGGGAGATTGTTGATCCAAACTCTCTCAGTGATTTGATAACGACCCTCCTCTATACTTAGTGAAAATTACGTTTTAGTATGTATTAGTGTTTCACCATCAGCGATCAGACTGAGTCTGTTCAGTTATCGCTGATAGTCTTTCTTATAAACATCTCTATGTATTAGTGTTTCACTATCAGTGATCGAACTGAGTCTGTTCAGTTATCACTGATAGTTCCTAAAGTAAACAACCAACGTAATCCCTGAAGACAAGTCTCGCATCAACAGATGTTCATAGCTGAATCAAAGACGAAGCTGCTGAACAAAGAGAAGTCTACTAGTGACCTGATGCGGATATCAGTGAAGCAAAGACAACTCTACTAATACGCGAAGGAACATGAGAAAAATCTTCAGCGATAGCTGAACCTCTTTATCTCTGAACTTAAAGATATTCAGCGATCAAACGATCACAAAGCTTATGCCTCAAGTTTCCTTTTGTCTATCCTTGCACAACCTAGTACGATGTGTCAGAACGGACAAGTCTCTGCAATCATTCGTACAACAACTCTGTCTACTACACTGTTCATGACCCGGCCGAAAGCATGTCTCCCAAAAGTCAGTTTATCAAAGCCAATCTGTGAACGCCACGTGTAAAGTATCCTGCCATGCATTTAATGCATAGGGTATAAATAGGAAGTTCACCCCTTCATCTAAATGTGTGCTTCATCCTTGAACTCAAGATAGAAACCCTTGTTTTCTATATCCCTAATCCCCCATTCTCTGAACTTCTTGTGCAATTATCTTAGTGTTTCTTAAGTTTGTTTAGATTGAGTCTGTCTTAATCTTATTCCGCAACAAACTTGTAAATTGTATTTTGATTTATCAATAAACAATTTATTAAACTTTAAATTCTGTGTTTGTATTCAACCCCCCCCCCCTTCTACAAACTTGTTTAGCACCTTCGGGATCAACAACTTTTGAACAAAGCAGTTCAAAACCCGGACTTCAAAGTTGAAAGACTAAGGCTTCTAAGTACATCAGCTTAGAACCCGTACTTCAACGGAGTTTGACTTCTAAACACAACAGTTTAGGACTCGTACTTCAGTGATCAAAAGACCTTACTTCTGTCCTGATAAGAGATTGTACTCAAATACTCGAATGAGGAAATCAACCGTCAAGGGGGAGTATGTTCTTTTCATTTGCATCTGATAAGATATGACGATCTACAATTCACAAGGGAGTTGTATCTGATCTCTATCATGTGCTTTTTCATTGACAATATATTTAGAAGATATGACGGTCTACAATTCAAAAGGGAGTTGTATTGATCTCCATCTTGTGCTTTTTCACTGACATATTTTAGATGCATAATTTATAAGGGGAGTAAAGGTGATGGCTTCTGATTACAACAGTTCAGGACCCGTTTTTCAATGTTCAGACATGGATATTTTGCAAATATCCAGGGGGAGCTTAAAAGACTTAAATCATTTTATCATGATTTGAGGGGGAGCTTAAAAGTAAGTATCTTCTAATCCTAGATCTCTGATTGTTTGAAAGAAGAACAACTTTCATGCATGAAAAATGTTTTCCGAAATATTCAAACCACTTCTCTATTCTCAAAAGATTTTATGAATTTAGAAGTGTGATTTTAAATGTTTTTCAGTTTTGAGCTTTAATGTTTAATTGACCGTGTGTTTCGAAAGATCAATACTTGTGTATTATCTATATACTGTAAAGTATTCACACACACTGGTTCAGTACCTTATTGAATTTGTTATTACCATGTCTCATAACGAACCAATTTTTCGATGGTAATACTCCCGTTTGCTTTCAAATATTGTTGAGCATCAATCATTTTTTTCTAATCTTGTGCTTTCATTGCTAAATTGTTTATATTCGTTCATATAAACAAACCATCAAATTCTTTGATACCCTATCTCATTTTATTTGATCTGATTGATACATTGTCAGATTCTCAAAACAATTCTCTTGATTTCATTTCATTCATTCAATATCTTTGTTTTGAGAAATTTTCAAAGTTCAATTGCTCAAATCTCATGAGCATACATTTTGACAATGTTATCATACATTTTGTGCTTCATTGTTCAGTTAAACTATTGAGCAATCATTCTTTTTAGGAATTACATGGGATTCGTGTGAGAGCTTAAACAGAACTTCCATGGATTCACATAAACAGTGTTTCCTACCCAGGAAGTTATCCTTGAGTGATTGAGGGGTGAGGGGTCAAAATCAAAGAGTAGGGGAGATAACTCATTCGGTTGAGTTTTTCTCATTGTGCTGAGCGGTAAAATGAAAAAGAGAGTTTGGTTAGAAGTGCGCTTTAAATGTTAAAAAGAAAGAGGATGTGATAACAGAGTTAAAAGAATATCAGAACTCTGCACCAACCACTTTCTGAGCCGGGCAACCACATCTACTGATTGGTTCACATTCTTTGGTGACCATCATTGAAAAAGGCAGTGAGCCCATGCCAACTCTTGCTATAACCCCACCAACCACTCATTTCTTTCCCGAAAAAGAAATGTTTCATTTTCATTGGGGACGCAGCACATCTGCTATCTAGTCTTCACTCGGAAGATTCGAATATTGAAAAAGAAGGAAGTTTGCCCCACCTTCGCATCTCTTTCATGCACATTGAGTCCGTGTAATATCTGTTGTCTCAACAGTTTACACAATTTGAGCCTGAATAAGCTAAGTAGCTTCAATCATTCATACACTTTCACGTACACACAAGGAATATGTTTTCTTGTTATAACATTCATAGAAAATTCCTTTGTGGTTTTTCGATAGTTGAATGGAAGCCCTGGGGGAGTGATCATCATAAAAGCTCCTTTCCAATGTACATCCGTTGTACAAAGTGGCTCCGTTCTACTTACAGGCATATTAACTGTATCATTTGTTGATTCGGGTTTACCAAGTTCATTATATCTGAATTTGAAAAGATTCAGGTATATACATTTCATGAATTGACGGATACTCAGATCAAAGGGCGGAGATTGTCAAATTATTATGACGGGGTGATTGTAAAAGGGGGAAATCAAAGAAAGTGTTGAAATTGATGAAGAGTTTTGATGATCATGATGCTCACAATCATCAAAAAGGGGGAGAAGTATACAAAGTTCAATTTCAATGCAGAGATGTCAAAGTTGGGAAGAAATTTCTGAAAGATCAATTTCAAAGCCATCAAGAAGTTGTCAAAGTAAAGATAGACTTGGAAAGAAATTCTGAATGTTCTGTAAAAGATTTTAAAAGATTCTGAAGATAGATGATTTGAGAAAGTTTGTTTCTCTGAAGACAGTCAAGAGATCAGTGTGATGAAGATACAGTTTTGAAAGATTTCTCAGAGATGATAGAAGTTTCAAAAGTTTTCAAAGTTCTTTCAAAGTTGGAGTTTCAAAAGTTTCAAGAATCTGTTTTGTGTTTAAGACATGTTGACTTTCAAAGATTCAAAGTGCAAAAGACTTTTCAGGATTCTTCAAAGGCTGAAACACTGAAGATTGTTAAAGCTTCAAAGTACAAAGTTGTCAGAGACAAAAGCTGAAGAATCAAGAGCTGAAGACTAGTGTCAAATTTTTATTAAATCTTGAATACAAAGGGGGAGATTGTTAGGTCAAAATATTGTATCCAAGATTTAATAGGAAAGTCAAAGTTGTAAAGTCAACAATGTCAAAGTCAAGAATAGTCAATATTGTTATTAGGTTCCTTAGCTATTAAGTCTTTTAATAGAGTGTGGTATAAATAGGTTTAGTTCCTTATCCTTTGTAATTTGGTAAGAACCTCATTGTAATATTTCATTTAGACGTGTGATTTCAAGATCTACTTTCTCTCTCTCTAGTTCATATTGTTAGATCTTGATGAGAATTGCTTGATTTGTTTGGGATTTTACATTCACAACATGACCAGTCAAAAAGAACCATCAAACGAGCAGCACGCCATGGGTATTTTGTTTTCTGGAAATACACCTTTATTTGAGTGGGTTTCAAGAAAATGCGCGACGTACGTTCGTTCGGTTTGTCCAATGTGTGGCTCCGGAAATTTCCGTTACGTAAGTGGGTTTTTTCAAGTTCTTTTATTGCAAAAACCATCAAATTTACATTGTATAAGGACCCTGTAAATTTTCATGGAAATCCAACATGGTCGGTCCGAACGAGAAAACCGAAAAGGTACCCCCTTTGTTTATCGGCAAAAAATGGGTGTCGTGCTTAAATGCCATAACTTTTGCTAAGGGACTCCGTTTTAGGCACATGACCAGTTGAAATGAACCTTAAAATGAGCAGCATGCCATGGGTATTTCATTTTCTGGAAATACACCTTCATTTGAGTGGGGTTCAAGAAAATGCACGACATACGTTTTCAGTTTCTCCAATGCATGTCTCCGGAAATTTATGTTATGTGAGCGGGTTTTTTCAAGTTCTTCATTGAAAAAATCATCTAATTTACATTGTAGAAGGACCCTGTAAATTTTCATTGAAATCCGACATGGTCGGTCCGGACGAGAAAACCGAAAGGGTACCCCCTTTGGTTATCGACAAAAAATGGGTGTCGTGTTTAAAAATCATAACTTTTGCCATGAGACTCCGTTTTCGGCACATGAATAGGAAAAATGAACCTTTAAATGAGTAGCACGCCATGGGTATTACGTTTTATCTCAATACACGTTGATTTGAGTGGGTTTTAAGAAAATGCACGACATACGTTCATTCGGTGCGTGTCTCCAGTAATTTTGGGAACGAGAGCGGGGTTTTTTTCAAATTCTTTACTGTGAAAACCGTCTCATTTACATTGTAGAGGGAACCTGTAAATAACGATGAAACTCCGACAAGTTCGGTCCGAACGAGAAAAAAACCCAAAGGGTACCCCCTTGGTGTATCAGCCAGAAATGGGTGTCGTACTTAAATGACTATAACTTTTGATACGTGACTCCGTTTTAGGCACATAACCAGTCAAAATGAACCTTCAAACGAGCAGCACGCCATAGGTATTTCGTTTTCTGGCAATACGTCTTAATTTGAGTGGGTTTCAAGGAAATGCACGAAGTATGTTCGTTCGGTTTGTCTAATGCATGGCCCCAACAATTTCTGTTACGTGAGGGGTTTTTTCAAGTTCTTTATTGCAAAATTCATCTAATTTAAATTGTAGAAGGACCCTGTAAATTTTCATGGAAATCCGACATGGTCTGTCTGGACGAGAAAACCGAAAGGTACCCCCTTGGTTATCGACAAAAAATGGGTGTCGTGTTTAAATGCCATAACTTTTGCTACGGGACTCCGTTTTAGGCACATGACCAGTCAAAATGAATCTTAAAATGATCAGCACTCCATGGGTATGTCGTTTTCTGGCAATACACCTTGATTTGAGTGGGTTTCAAGAAAATGCACGACGTACGTTCGTTCAGTTTTGCCAATGCGTGTCACTGGCAATTTATGTTACGTGAGCTGGTTATTTCAAGTTCTTAATTGTGAAAACCATCTTATTTATATTGTAGACGTTCCCTATAAATTTTCATGGAAATCCGACAAGGTCGGTCCGGACGAGAAACCCGAAACGGTACCTCTTTTGGTGTATCAGCCAAAAATGGGTGTCGTATTTAAATGCCATAACTTTTGCTACGGGACTCTATTTTTGGCACATGACCAGTCAAAATGAACCTTAAAACGAGCAGAACACCATGGGTATGTCGTTTTCCGGCAATACACCTTGATTTCAGTGGGTTTCAAGAAATTACACGATGTACGTTCGTTCGGTTTCGCCAATGCGTGTCTCCGGCAATTTCTGTTACGTGAGTGGGTTTTTTCAAGTTCTATAGTCAAAACCATATAACTTACATTGTAGAAGAACCCTGAAAATTTTCATTGAAATCCAACAAGGTCGGTCCGGACGAGAAAAACCAAATGGATACCCCCTTTGGTGTATCAGCGAAAAATGGGTGTCGTGTTTAAATGCCTTAAATTTTGCTACGGGACTCTATTTTAGGCACATGACTAGTCAAAATGAACCTTCAAATGAGCAGCACGCCAAGAGTATGTCGTTTTATTGCAATACACGTTTATTTGAGTGGGTTTCAAGAAAATGCACGACACACGTTCGTTCGGTTTGGCCAATGTGTATCTCCAACAATTTTGGGAACGAGAGTCGTTTTTTTCAAGTTCTTTACTGTGAAATCCATCTCATTTACATTGTAGAGGGACCCTGTAAATTTACATGTATCTCCGGCAAATTCGGTCCGGACGAGAAAACCCAAAGGGTGCCCCCTTGGTGTATTAGCCAAAAATGGGTGTCGTGCTTAAACGTCTATAACCTTTGCTACAGGACTCTGTTTTAGGCACTTGACCACTCAAAATGAATCTTAAAACGAGAAACACACCATGGGTATGTCGTTTTCTGGCAATACACCATGATTTGAGTGGGTTTCAAGAAAATACACAACGTACGTTCGTTCAGTTTCGCCAATGTGTGTCACCGGCAATTTATGTTACATGAGCGGTTTATTTCAAGTTCTTTATTGTGAAAACCATCTAATTTATATTTTAGACGTACCCTGTAAATTTTCACTGAAATCCGACATGGTTGATCCGAAAGAGAAAACCGAAACGGTACCTCATTTAGTGTATCAGCCAAAAATGAGTGTCGTATTTAAATGCCTTAACTTTTGCTACGGGGCTTTGTTTTTGGCACATGACCAATCATAATGAACCTTAAATGAGCAGCACGCCATGGGTATGTCGTTTTCAGGCAATACACCTTGATTTTAATAGGTTTTAAAAAAATGCACGATATACGTTCGTTCGGTTTGTCCATTGCGTCGCTTCGGCAATTTCTGTTACATGAGCGGGTTTTTTCAAGTTCTTTATTGCAAAAAACATCTAATTTACATTGTAGAAGGACCTGAAAGTTTTCATGGAAATCCAACAAAGTGGTCCGGACGAGAAAATCGAAAGGGTACCCCTTTTTGCTACGAGACTCCGTTCTAGACACATGACCACTCAAAATGAACCTTAAAACGAGCAGCACACCATGGGTATGTCGTTTTCTGGAAATACGCCTTGATTTGAGTGGGTTTCAAGAAAATGCAAGACGTACATTCGTTTGATTTGTCCAATGCGCGTGTCCGGCAATTCCAGCACAATAGTTGGTTTTTAAAGTTCTTTATAGTCAAAACCATCTCATTTACATTGTATAGGGACCTTGTAAATTTTCATTGAAATCCTACAAGGTCGGTCAGGACGGGAAAATGAAAAGGGTACCCCCTTTGGTGTATCGGCCAAAAATGGATGTCGTGCTTAAATGCCCATAATTTTGCTACGGGACTCCGTTTTAGGCACATGACAAGTCAAAATGAACCTTAAAATTAGCAACACGCCATGGGTATTTCTTTTCTTGGAAATACACTTAGATTTGAGTTGGTTTCAAGAAAATGCACGACGTACGTTCGTTTAATTTGTTCAATGCATGGCTCTGGAAATTTCTGGCATGAGAGTGAGTTTCTTTTAAGTTCTTTATTACGAAAACCATCTTATTTACGTTGTATAAAGACCCTGTATTTTTTCACGGAAATCCGACATGGTCGGTCCGAACGAGAAAACTGAAAGGGTACCCCTTTGTTTATCGGCAAAAAATGGGTGTCTTGTTTAAATGCCATAACTTTTACTACGGGACTCCATTTTAGGCACATGACCAGTCAAAATGAATTTTAAAATGAGCAGCACACCATAGGTATGTCATTTTCTGGCAGTACACATTGATTTGAGTGGGTTTCTAGAAAATGCATGACGTACGTTCGTTCGGTTTCGGTAATGTGTGTCTCCTGCAATTTATGTTACGTGAGTGGGTTTTTTCAGGTTCTTTATTGTGAAAACCATCTAATTTATATTGTAGACGTACCCTATAAATTTTCATAGGAATCCGAAATGGTCCGTCCGTACGAGGAAACCAAAACGGTACCCCCTTTGGTGTATCAGCCAAAAATGCATGTCGTGCTTAAATGCCCATAACTTTTGCTACGGGACCCCGTTTTAGGCACAAGACCAGTCAAAATAAACCTTAAAACGAGCAGCATGCCATGGATATGCCATTTTCTGGCAGTACACATTGATTTGAGTGGGTTTCAAGAAAATGCACGACGTACGTTCGTTCGGTTTCACCAATGCTATTCTCCGACAATTTCTATTATGTGAGCGGTTTTTTCAAGTTCTTTATAGTAAAAACCATATAATTTCATGGAAATCTGACAAGGTTGGTCCGGACGAGAAAACCGAAAGGGTACCCCTATTGTGTATCAGCCAAAAATAGGTGTCGTGTTTAATTGCCATAACTTTTGCTACGAGACTCCGTTTTAGGCTCATGACCAGTCAAAACGAACCTTAAAACGATAAGAACACCATGAGTAGGTCGTTTTATGGCAATACAACTTGATTTGAGTGGGTTTCAAAAAAATGTACGACGTACGTTCATTCGGTTTCACCAATGCGTGTCTCCAGCAAATTCATTTACGTGAGCGGGTTTTTTCAAGTTCTTTATTGTGAAAACCATCTAATTTAAATTGTATACGGACCCTGCAAATTTTCATGGAAATCCGACAAGGTCGGTCCGGAAGAGAAAACCGAAAGGGTACCCCCTTTGGCGAATCAGCCAAAAATGGGTGTCGAGTTTAAATGCCATAACTTTTTCTATGGGACTCCGTTTTGGGCACATGACTAGTCAAAATGAACCCTAATATGAGCAGCACACCATGGGTTAGTCGTTTTTGTCAATACACCTTGATTTGAGTGGGTTTCAAGAAAATGCATGATGTACGTTCGTTTGGTTTGTCCATTGCGTATCTCCGGCAATTCTATTGCGTGAAAGGCTTTTTTCAAGTTCTTTATAGTGAAAATCATATAATTTACATTGTAGACGGGCTTTGTAAAATTTCATGGAAATCCGACAAGGTCGGTCCGGACGAGAAAACCGAAAGGGTACCCCCTTGGTGTTTCGACCAAAAATGAGTGTCGTGCTTAAATGCCCATAACTTTTGCTATGGGACTCCATTTTAGGCTCACGACAAGTCAAAATGAACCATAAAATGAGCAGCACGCTTTGGGTTTGTCGTTTTCTGGCAATACACCTTGATTTGAGTGGGTTTAAAGAAAATGCATGACGTACGTTCGTTCGGTTTCGCCAATGTGTGTCTCCGGAAATTTCTAATACGTGAGCAAGTTTTTTCAAGTTCTTTATTGTGAAAACCATCTAAATTACATTGTAGATGGACCCTATAAATTTTCATGGAAATCCAACATGGTCGGTCCGGTCGAGAAAACCGAAAGTGTACCCCCTTTGGTGTATCGGCCAAAAATGTGTGTCGTGCTTAATTGCCCATAACTTTTGCTACTGGACTACGTTTTAGGCACATGACTAGTCAAAATAAACCTTAAAATGAGAAGTATGCCATGGATATGTCTTTTTCTGGCAATACACTTTGATTTAAGCGGGTTTCAAGAAAATGCACGACATACGTCCGTCCGGTTTGTCCAATGCGTTGCTCCGGCAATTTCCTTTACGTGAACGGGTTTTTTCAAGTTCTTTATTGCAAAAACCATCTAACTTTAATTGTAGATGGACCCTGTAAATTTTCAATGAAATCCGACATGTTCGGTCCGGACGATAAAGCCGAAGGAGTACCCCCTTTGGCGTATCAGCCAAAAAATGGACGTCGTGTTTAAATGTCATAACTTTTGCTACGTGACTCCGTTTTAGGCACATGACCAGTCAAAATGAACCATAAATTGAGAAGTATGCCATAGGTTAGTCGTTTTCTGGCAATACATCTTGATTTGAGTGAGTTTCAAGAAAATGCACGACGTACGTTCGTTCGGTTTTGCTAATGCGTGTCTCCAGCAAATATGTTGCGTGAGTGGGTTTTTTCAAGTTATTTATATTGAAAACCATGTAATTTAAATTGTAAACGGACTCTGTAAAATTTCATGGAGATTCGACAAAGTAGGCCCGGACGAGAAAACCGAAAGTGTACCCCTTTGGTGTATCGGCCAAAAATGGGTGTCGTGCTGAAATGCCCATAAGTTTTACTACGGGACTCTGTTTTAGGCACATGACCAGTCAAAATGAACCTTCAAACGATCAGCACGCATGGGTATGTTTTTTTATGGAAATACACCTTGATTTGAGTGAGTTTCAAGAAAATGCACGACATACGTCCGTTCGGTTTGTCTAATGCGTGGCTACGGCAATTTCCTTTATGTGATGGGGGTTTTTTCAAGTTCTTTATTCCGAAAACCATCTAATTTTCATTGTAGACAGACCCTGTAAATCTACATGGAAATCCGACATGGTCGGTCCGGACGAGAAAAACCGAAAGGGTACCCCCTTGGTGTATTGACCAAAAAATGGGTGTCGTGTTTAAATGACATAACTTTTGCTACGAGACTCCGTTTTAGGCACATGACCAGTTAAAATGAACCTTAAAACGAGAAGTACACCATGGGTAAGTCGTTTTCTAGCAATACAACTTGATTTGAGTGGGTTTCAAAAAAATGTACGACGTGCGTTCGTTCGGTTTCGCCAATGAGTGTCTCTGGCAAATTCTGTTACGTGAGCGGGTTTTTTCAAGTTCTTTATTGTGAAAACCATCTAATTTAAATTGTATACGGACCCTGCAAATTTTCATGGAAATCCGACAAGGTCGGTCCGGACGAGAAAACCGAAAGGGTACCCCCTTTGGCGAATCAGCCAAAAATGGGTGTCGAGTTTAAATGCCATAACTTTTTCTATGGGACTCCGTTTTGGGCACATGACTAGTCAAAATGAACCCTAATATGAGAAGCATACCATGGGTTAGTCGTTTTTGTCAATACACCTTGATTTGAGTGGGTTTCAAGAAAATGCATGATGTACGTTCGTTTGGTTTGTCCATTGCGTATCTCCGGCAATTCTATTGCGTGAAAGGCTTTTTTCAAGTTCTTTATAGTGAAAATCATATAATTTACATTGTAGACGGACTCTGTAAAATTTCATGGAAATCCGACAAGGTCGGTCCGGACGAGAAAACCGAAAGGGTACCCCCTTGGTGTTTCGACCAAAAATGAGTGTCGTGCTTAAATTCCCATAACTTTTGCTACGGGACTCTGTTTTAGTCACACGACAAGTCAAAATGAACCATAAAATGAGCAGCACGCTTTGGGTTTATCGTTTTCTGGCAATACTCCTTGATTTGAGTGGGTTTCAAGAAAATGCATGACGTACGTTCGTTCGATTTCAACAATGTGTGTCTCCGGCAATTTCTAATACGTGAGTGGTTTTTTTCAATTTATTTATTGTGAAAACCATCTAAATTACATTGTATATGAACCCTGTAAATTTTCATGGAAATCCAACATGGTCGGTCCGGACGAGAAAACCGAAATGGTACCCCCTTTGGTGTATAAGCCAAAAATGGGTGTCGTGCTTAATTGCCCATAGCTTTTGCTACGGGACTCCATTTTACGCACATGACCAGTCAAAATAAACCTTTAAACTAGAAGCATGCCATGGATCTGTCGTTTTTTGGCAATACACATTGATTTGAGTGGGTTTCAAGAAAATGCACGATGTACGCTCGTTTGGTTTGTCCGCTGCTTGTCTTCGGCAATTCCGGCACGAGACAGGGGATTTAAAGATTTTTATTGTCAAAACCATCTCATTTACAATTTACAGGGACCCTGTAACTTTTCATGAAAATCTAACAAGGTTGGTCCGGACGAGAAAACCGAAAGGGTACCCCCTTTGGTATATCGGCTAGAAAAGGGTGTCGTGCTTAAATTCCCATAACTTTTGCTACAGGACTCCGTTTTTTGGCACATGACCAGTCAAAATGAACCTTCAAACGAGAAGAACACAATGGGTATGTCATTTTTTAACAATATACCTTGATTTGAGTGGGTTTCAAGAAAATGCACGACATACGTCCGTTCGGTTTGTCCAATGCGTGGCTTTGGCAATTTCCTCTACGTGAGTGGGTTTTTTCAACTTATTTATTGCGAAAACCATCTAATTTACATTGTAGATGGACCCTGTAAATTTTCATGGAAATCTGACAAAGTCGGTCCGGACGAGAAAACCGAAAGGGTACCCCCTATGGTGTATCGGCCAAAAATGGGTATCGTGTTTAAAAGCCATAACCTTTGCTACTGGACTCCGTTTTACGTACTTGACTAGTCAAAATAAATCTTGAAATGAGCAGCACGCCATGGGTATATCGTTTTTTGGCAATACACCTTTATTTGAGTGGGTTTCAAGAAAATGCACGACGTACGTTCGTTTGGTTTGTCCATTGCATGTCTCCGACAATTCCGGCAGGACAACAAGTTTTTTAAGTTATTTATTGTAAAAACCATCTCATTTACAATTTAGAGGGACACTACAAAATTTCATGGAAATCTAACAAGGTCAATCCGGACGAGAAAACCGAAAGGGTGCACCTATTGTGTATCGACCAAAAATAGGTTGTTAGGACTGAAAGTCCTATGTGTTGAAAGTGGAATAAAGTATTTATAAGGGTGCATAATGTAATTAATTAATAGTTGTTTTAGTAGTTGGGCCTGAAGCCCATAAGCCCATCTTTGTAAATCCTGAGTTTATAAAGGCTGTTTTAGTTCATTTGTTAGGTAAGAAAAGTTACAGTCTCATAATTCAGATTACTAGTCAATAAGTATGGATGAGATGCCACCTGTTCTTTACAGAGGAGAATATGACCAATGGAAGATTCAGTTCTTAGACTTCATTGATAAACTTGACTTGGGTGATTATATCAGATTATCTCTAAGGGAAGGAAGAATGGAAACTCCGACAAAGACTTGATTTTATGGGAGAAAATGGAAGAACGGAACACGAAATGTATCCACTACCATTTCAGGAATACACAGATGAGCAAAGAAAGAGATTTGAAGCTGATAAATTGACTAAAGCTTTTATCTTGCAAGGAATTTCCGAGGAGATTTCAAAAGAGATTTCTGTAAGTTTAGACAGTAAATAGGCTACAGGAAAACAGCTGTGGGAACATCTTGATAAGATAATGACAGGACCAAAGATGTCTTCAAGAGTAAAGTTTTTGGAAACTGAGAACTCTGAACTAAAAAGACGAATTTCTGATCTGGAAGTTCAAATTGTCCAAACCCAACAAGCAACATCTGTTGAAAGTTTTGAGGAGCAGATTGAGCATCTGAAAGATACAAATGCTGAACTTCAAAAGCAAATATCGGATTTGAATCAAAAGATGGTCAAAAATAAAGCTGATTTTGAGAGTGAAAAGAAAGGATTTTCAAAGAAGTTCTCAGATTTTTCAAGAAAGTGTTTTGAAGAAAAAAATACTGTTGAGCTTAAGTATATAAAACTTTCTCCGCAAGTTGCTGATTTTGAGAAAGTAATCATTCTGGAAAGGGAAAAGTTTGCCACAGAGAAGAATGCTATCGAACAAAAGAATGTGGGATTCTTCAAAGAAATATCCAGCCAGAGAAACAATGCTGAAAAGGGATTTGAAGAAGAAAGAAGCTTGTTTGAGGCTGAGATCAAAAAGCTGACTGAGAAGCTATCTGAACTATCTGCAAATGCACTAAAAGAGCAGAAAACGAAGTCTGGGTTCACGAAGAAGTTTCACCTGCTTGTTAAAGAAAGAGACAACTTTGCTTCGACGATTAAAGTGCTTGAAATGTCTGTATCAAGTTCAAATCAATAATATGTCTCTTCATAAAGGTCAGTTAAATCGTTTGATCAGATTCGTAAAACTAACCTTTTCTATGATAGAAATATAGATGGTTTAGGTACACGTAATAGAAGAAGGAGATACAAAGAAGAGAAACTGGTCTGGAATAAGAAACCAGTTGAAGATGAGCTGAAAGAAAAAGAATCATGTGTACATGCGTCTAATGCCAAAAGGAACAAAGTGCATAAAGGTAAACCTGATCATATCTACTCGAGAGACCAATTACTCAGGTTGTCAGGTAAGAAATACCACTGTTCTTATTATCGTACACATGATCACATTCACAAAACCAGTGATCACTTCTGGTATGGTTCTTATTCTATTTCCCCCACAAGAACTGCAACTAACATTCATGGACCCAAATACGAGTGGGTACCAAAACCGAAGACTGCTTCTTTGTTGCAGGCACCTACTGTCAAGGGGGAGTAGAAGAACTATGGCTTCTAAGTAAATCAGCTTAGAACCCGTACTTCAACGAAGTGTGGCTTCTGATCACATGACAGATCAGGACCCGTTCTTCAACGTTCAGACTTGGATATTATTGCAAATATCCAGGGGGAGGTTAATAGATCTATATCATTATATCATGATTTGAGGGGGGGCTTAAAGGTAAATATCTTCTAATCCTAGATCTCTGATTGTTTGAAAGAAGAACAACTTTCGAACATGAAAAACGTTTTCTGAAATGTTCAAACCACTTCTGGTTCTTAAAAGATTTTATGAATTTAGAAGTGTGACTTTAAATGTTTTTCATTTTTGAGCTTTAATACTTAACTGACTGTGTGTTTCCAAAGATCAATACTTGCGTATTATCTTGTCTTTATACTGTAAAGTATTCACACACACAGGTTCAGTACTTCATTTTCAATTGTTATTACCATGTCTCATAAAGAAACAATTTTTCGATCGTAATACGCCCGTTTGAAATTCAATGTTGCTGAGCATCAATCATAATTTCTAATCTTGTGCTTTCATTGCAAAATTGTTTATATTCGTTCATATAAACAAAATATCCAGTTCTTTGATACCCTAACCAGTTTAGTTGATCTGATTGATACATTGTCAGATTTTCAAAGTTCAATTGCTCAAATCTCCTGAGCATACTTTTTGACAGTGTTATCTTATTTGAGCTTAAATGTTCAAGTTAAACTGTTGAGCTACTATTCTTTTTAGGACTTACTTGGGATTTGTGTGAGAACGTAAACAGAACTTCCATGAATTCACGTAAACCAGTGTTTCCTACCCCCGGAAGTTATCCTTGAGTGATTGATGGGTGAGGGGTCTTAAATCAAAGAGTGGGGGAGATAACTCATCCGGTTGAGTTTTTCTCATTGTACTGAGCGGAAAAATGAAAAAGAGGGTTTGGTTAGAAGTGAGATTTAATGTTAAAAAGAAAGAGGGGGTGAGAACAAAGTTAAAAGAATATCAGAACTCTGCACCAACCATTTTCTGAGCCGAGCCGCCACATATTCTGATTGGTTCACACTTTTTGGTGACCATCATTGAAAAGGCACCTAGACCATGCCAACTCTTGCATTAACCCCACCAGCCACTCATTTCTTTCTTAACAAAGAAATGTTTCATGTTCATTGGGGACACAACACATATGCTATCTAGTCTTCAATCGGAAGATTTAGATATTGAAAAAGAAGGAAAGTTGCCCCACCTTCGCACCTCTTTCATGCACATTGAGTCCGTGTGATATCTGTTGCTGTCTCAACAGTTTACACAATTTGAGCCTGATATAGATAAGTAGCTTCAATCATTTCTACACTTTCACGAGCACACAAGGAATGAGTTTTCTTGTCATAACATTCATAGAAAATTCCTTTGTGGTTTTAGATGATTGAATGGAAGCCCTGGGGGAGTGAACATCACAAAAGCTCCTTTCCAATGTACATCTGTTGTACAAAGTGGCTCTGTGCTACTTACAGGCATACTAACTATTTCATCTGTTGAATCAGGGTTACATTGTTCATTATGTCTGAATTTGAAAAGATTCGGATATATACATTTCATGAATTGACGGATACTCAGATCAAAAGGTGGATAATGTCAAATTATCATAAAGGGGAGATCAAAGAATGTGTTGAATTTGAAGAGTTTTGATGATCATGATGTTCACAATCATAAAAAAGGGGGAGAGTTTTTCAAAGTTCAATTTCAAAGTTATAAAGAAAGAAAGTTCTGTGAAAAGATTTGATGATTCGTGAAAGTTTGCTTTTCTAAAGACAGACTAGAGATCAAAGAGATGAAGATATGAGTTCAATGTTGTGTCAATATTCAAAGATGAGGATTTCAAAAGGTTTTATTGTAATTCTTCTATCCCGTATCATATGGTGTTTGCTAAGTCATTTCCTCCTACGAGCTGATTGAAACAAGTTCTTAAGCTGAAAGTCTATTCAACTCGCGGTTCAAAGACAGATTCTTTGTTTTAAACTGAAGATGCACCGTGGAAAGTCACGTTACTCTCACATTATCTTTCTTGTGTGCTGATCCGATGTGATTGAGTTTCTAAAGTTAAAAGCTCCGTGATAGTGCATTTAGTCGAGGCTACTGTACATTGAATCTGGTTACAAAGTTGATACAAAGACCAAGAGCTGTCAGGATCTTAAATTCTTAACAAGAATAAACACTCAGAAAACAATATTAAAGAAGCTGCGGAATAGCACTTTAATATTCAGAAAAACAATGAAACAATGAATCACAATCACAACTTGTAAACTTGTATTGAATGATTTAAGTTACAAGATTAAACACACAACCTCAATATTGATGAACAGGCTCACCAATACGAATTCTACTTCTCTAGAATTAGGATTACAAATCTTGAGGTTGATTTACTCTATTAAAACTAAAAACTCAGAATTAATTATTATTCTGACTATTCTAAACAATTCTATACATATACTGAAGATAAAGATAATTACAAAAGAATAAAAGATCTTCAGTATAAACTTCCATCATTATCTTCAAGCTTTCCATAATCTTCAGTCCATCCAGCTGTCATCCTTTCCATACGAATTCTTTCCATACGAATTCTTTATCATTTAAGCAGCATTATTCTTCAGCAGCATTAATACTCTGAGCAGTATTAACTCCAGCAGTACTAACCATGCTCAGCAGTATTAATTTCTTCAAGCAGTACTAACTTTGAACTAGCAGTACTAAACTTGTTGAGCAACATTAATTTGTGTTGTACTTGTGCAATTCTTCAGTTCCCAACAATCTCCCCCTAACTTGACTTTTAGGAAGAGAAGTCAAGTTCTTCAGATCTGATCTTCAAGATGCTTTCAACACCTCACATTCAGTTGCCCAAATTTGGATCTAGGCCCAGACTTTGATTGATAGTTCGTCTCACCACAATTTTGGCCATTTCTGAATCCTTAGTACATACTAGCTTAGCTTTCAACATCCCTTCAAGTTTCTGCTTGCTATGATCATATATTTTGTCAACTAGGTAGTATTCATGATAACATTTATCAATTGTAATCATGTACACACCACAGTTTTCAAAGAGTATCCAATGATCAATCTTTTTGAACACATACTCATGATGAAGATCTTTAATCCTATGCACCACCTTCTCTGGATCAAACATCATACATAAGTATTCCATTGCCACTTTGAGAAGATTTTCTTCAGTACCTTTCAACACAGGCTCATAGAGTTTCATTCCCACTTTGTACATTTCCTCTATGTCTGCTCTTGAACAACCTCTGATTACTCTCCCGCAGGTTGAATATGCTTCAAATACACCACCATTTCTTTTGAGTCTAAAGAAATCCTTTCTATTGTCTCTTAGAATATCCCAAAAGATGATCTTTGGAGCCTTCATGGAGATTGGGACAGCCTGAACTGGTTCTAGAATTGTCATATATATCCCTACATGCTCATCTGATTGCTCTTTGGACTGTTCTGAGTTCTGCACAGGTTCTGCTGAAGATGTGACTGAAGGTTCTGCTTCAGTTTCTGCTCTTTCTTCTACTCTTGGCCTTTTAGACTGCTTTTTGGAAGCAATTGTCTTCACCCTCTTTGCAGATTTAACTTCTATACCAGCATTCTCTTGTTCTTCCTTCATTTCTTCAGCATTGTCCTTTAAAGGTGTGGTCTCCTCAGGGAATGGTTGTTGAATATTTAGGTCATGCCTCTCCTTCGTTCTTCTTTCAGCCTCTTCCCTTTGAGATGAGTCCCCTTGAAGCTTGGCCATTTCTTTCTTGTACAGCTCCTCAACCTTGCTGTATGCCATGTTGGTAAACATTTCCCCTTTGACACCAATTGCACCTCTCAGGAAGTTAATCATTCTTCTTCTTTCCTGATTGGCCAAAAACGTCTTTGAAGGTTGTCTTTTCTGCTTCATTACTGGCATTCTTTGCTTAGAAACTTTCACAGAGCTTTTCTTGGCTTCAGCTGCTGCTTTTAAACTCTCTTGATACTCAGCATTTAGTTTTCTGGCCATTATCTTTTCAAGTTCTCTATCTGTTTCAGTTTGGAGTTGTTCCTCCTTGTCCATCTGATCTTGAAGCTGCTTTGCTATTTCCTCATCCATTTCAATCTGAGTCTTTTTCTTTGAAGGCAGTTCAGTTTCAAGAACCTTTTCCTTTCCCTTTCCCTTTGTATCTTTCAAAGTTGCTTTACTTGATTCTTTTCTTTTCTTTGAGACTCCTCCTTCATTAATGACCACTCCCTTGGCCTTTTGACTAGCCTTAGGAGTGTCATTCTTGGCTTTAACCAATGTCTCTTCAATCTCTAGTTCCTCTACAGAGAGCCCTGTTACTGCTTCTTCTGTTTCTGCTGCTTCTTTTGTTTCAGCAACATTAACTGTTTCTGTTGTTTCAGCAGCATTAACAGTTGCTGCTGCTTGAGCAAATTCTGTTTCTGCCTCTATTGCATCCTCTGTCTCCCCCTCAACTTCAACTCTCTTTTCAGCTGAACTTTCTTTTTCTGTTTCCCTTTCTTGCTTCTCCCCCTTGTTGGAAGCATCTTGAGCATTGTTCCTCTTCTTTAGTACAAACTGCTTTCTCCTCTTCTTTTGCATCAACCTTATCACCATTTTCTTTAACTTGGCAATTTTTACTTGTTGAGACAGAACTATATTTTTCATCTCTTCTATATCTTTGCCCTGGTTGATCACATCCATGTTGATATTCCCCATTGCTTCCATCAATTCATAATAGTCATATCAGTCCTCACCTTCTCCAGAAGTGTTACCCTCTTTTGAAGGATCATTGGATCTTTTTGTAGTGGAAGTATTCTGCTAGCAGAAGCACTATCCACCCCCTTGGTTTCTTGGCACCTGGGACCTTTGGATGATTGCTCACCCAAAGTTGCCATGGGGAAGGTCTTATCGATGTTACCACTGACCTCCTCTGTGCTAGCAGAAGTAGTGGCAGCCTTAGCACCCATATGCTCAAACATCTCCTCAGTGAGCACCTCCTTGAGGTTGGGAGACACCCCTGTGGTTTCCCTGTGGGTATTCTCTAATGGATAATTCTCCATTAGAGGGCTTAAAGGCTCAGTGGGTGATGGTACAAGAAGGGAAGGAGCCTTCTTTACCTTTTTCCTTGTATAAGTATGGGTGATTGGTGAAATTGGCTTATGAATTAGGGACTGAGGGATTGATATAGAGATGGAAGGTTGGGATTGGCTAGCAGTGGGATGGTCTAATGAGGGCCTTGACCCGGCTGCCATACCTTCTTCAGTTTGGGACACCACCAACATTGTAGAGAACATTGGGGTATCAACTCCTTCCAAGTCCAATGGAGATCTTTTCATGTTTGAAAAGACCTTACCTTTAGGGATTTTTGGTACATATACCTCATCAAAGTGAGGCATATCCATCAATTCGTGGGTTATAACTTCTTGTACAAATCTTGGGTACATATAAAAAATCTTTTTGCTTCTCAAGTTTGATACAAGATCCTTAAAAATCATTTGAGAAAAATTGTACTTTCTGGCAGTGGCCAAGCACACCAAAGCATAAGCAATGGTGCTACTGAACTCACTCCATCCAGTAGTCTTTTTGGAAATACAATGCATAAGGGTATGGACAAAGAAACGCCATTGGGGTGAAAATTTAGCTTTTGAGAACTTGAAAACACCCAAAGGGCCTCCATACCTCATTCTTGTAAGAGTGGAAAACAGTTCATCATTAGAGATAGATGAGATACCAGAGGCATCATCTAGACGTAGACTGATGCGAATTACCTCTTCAGTAACTGTCAAGGGTTTGCCACACACCCTTGTCTTGATCACTTGCACACCATTCTCAGTAACAATGGTGGCATTAGCCCAAAATTGTTGTTGGTGCTCGATATAGATTGATGGAGACACTGTCAGAGCATAGGCGATATGGCTAGACTTCAGAAAATCCACTATCTGGTGGAATCCAGCGGCCTGTTTGGGCTTCTGTAGCATTGCAATCTCGTTATGCTCATCTATGAATGACATGGATGCCATTGATTCTTGAGAGTTCTTGCCTGAAACTTACTAATGCGCTTGAGAGAGAAAGGGTTAGAGAGAAGTGAACAGTATGCAAAGAGTCTTTATGAACTTTTAGGCGGGCAAAGGGTATTTATAGTATACGGGACAAAAGCAGTATTAACCTAGAGTAGTAGTAACTAATAGCAGTATTAACTATCTAGCAGTATTAACTAACTAGCAGTATTAACTAACTAGCAGTATTAACTAACTAGCAGTATTAACTACTTAGCAGTAATAACTAACTAGCAGTATTAACTGAGAGCAGTATTAACTACTTAGCAGTATTAACTGTGCACTGACAGTATTAAAAATGCACTGGCAGTATTAACCATACTTACTCTTTTTGAAGCTTATGAAGGTCTGATCAAGTCAATAACTTCCTGTTAAAGATGATTAGCACCACACAAATAACCAAAGTAGCAGGTATAGGATCACTTTTTAAAACATGAGCTCATTCAGAGTTGATCATGCCCATACTTGAGACCAAGAAAGTGAATCTACCCACATGAAAAGCTTTAGTGAATAGATCTACAAACTGGTTGTCAGTATGGACTTTAGCAACTTGAATGAGTTTCTTTTCATTGCAATCTCTGATGAAGTGATACCTGATTTCAATGTGCTTTGTTTTCGAGTGATTGACAGGATTGTTAACAATGCTTATAGCACTGTTGTTGTCAATAAAGATTGGAGTGTGAAGAAATGTTACCCCATAGTCCAGCATCTGATTTTGAATCCATAGAACCTGAGAGCAGCAACTTGCAGCAGCAATATACTCAGCTTCTGTTGTTGATAAGGACACTGTGGTTTGTTTCTTGCACTGCCAAGATACTAGTCTTGCACCCAAAAGTTGACATCCCCCTGAAGTAGACTTTCTGTCCATGTTGGCACCACCCAAGTCACTATCTGAATAAGCAATCAAGTCAAATGAAGAGTCATATGGATACCAAAGACCTAATCTAGGTTGCCCTCTTAAGTATCTGAAAATCCTCTTCACAGCTTGAAGATGTGATTGTTTAGGCTTGACTTGGAATCTAGCACATACACACACTGGAAACATGATGTCTAGTCTTGAGGCCATGAGATACATGAGAGATCCAATCATTGATCTATATAGATGGACATCTACATCCTCCCCCTCAAGATCATCAGTGATCTGTTTGTGAGTTTCCATTGGTGTGCTTGCTGGCTTTGAGTCTTTTAAACCATATTTCTCCAGGATATCTTGCACATACTTTGATTGACTAATGAAGATTCCATCTGACTGCTGTTTCACCTGAAGCCCAAGGAAGAAGGTAAGTTCACCCATTGAACTCATTTTAAAGCTCTCGTGCATCAACTCTTCAAAGTCTCTACACATCTGATCTTTTGTGGATCCAAAAATGATATCATCCACATAGATCTGAACTAGTAGGATGTCCCTCTTACTTCTTTTGATAAACAGGGTCTTGTCAATTATGCCCCTTTCAAATCCATTCTCCAAGAGATAGGTAGACAGAGTGTCATACCATGCTCTTAGGGCTTGATGTAGACCATAGAGTGCTTTCTTCAGCTTGTATACTCTGTCTGGGTATGTAGGATTTTCAAAACCAGGTGGCTGACAGACATATACTTCTTCATCAATTGTACCATACAGAAATGCACTCTTTACATCCATTTGATAGACCTTGAACTTCATGTAGGAGGCATAGGCTAGGAACAGCCTAATAGCCTCTACTCTTGCCACTGGAGCAAACACTTCATCATAATCTATGCCCTCTTCTTGAGTATACCCTTGTGCCACAAGTCTTGCTTTGTTTCTGATCATAATTCCTCTCTCATCCTTTTTGTTCCTGAAAATCCACTTGGTGCCTATAGCTCTATGACCTTTTGGAAGGTCCACCAAGTCCCAAACATCCTGTAGCTTGAATTGAAGTAACTCTTCTTGCATTTCTTCTATCCAACTTGAATCTTTCATTACATCATAGGCCTTCTTAGGCTCAATCTGGGATAGAAAGTAGGAGAGTACTGTGTGTTGTTGATCCTGCAGCTCTTGAAGTCTGCTTTGTTTCCTTGTAATAATAGGAGAAGATATGTCTCCTATTACCAGCTCTGGAGGATGATTCTTTTGTGTTCTAGTATGAAAACTAGGTTCTTCATGGATTCCTTCCTCTAGATTGGAATCATTTAAGTCAGCAAAGGGGATCACCTCAGCTACTTCTAGCTCTTTATGCACTAAAGATTCATCTTCTCTTCTTTCTTCTTCACTCTGAATTGGCTCAGATGTAATTTCTTTTTCACAGAATTCAACAGGTTCTCTTGTAGGCATAGGAAAGATCACAGACTGAGGTATGTTGTCTTGAACTTGTGTAGCCCCTGATCCTCCACTACCTGAGCCTGCATAACCATCACTACTGAAACCAAAAGAGTTAGTTAGTGAATCAATGTCAAACAGCCACTAAGGACCAGACCCAATAGGATTTGGTGTGTTCTCATTGCATTTGACATTGTCACTTTCCTCAATTATTCTAGAAAAAGTATTAAAAACTCTGTAGGCCTTACTCTGAGATGAGTAACCAACAAGAAATCCATCATCTGCCTTGCTATAAAACTTTTCTAAGTGAGATTTGGTATTGAGAATTGTACAAGGACACCCAAATGGTTTAAAAAATCCAATAAAGGGTTTTATTTTATTTAAGAACTCATAAGGTGTCTTGTTTTTAGGCTTGACTACTAGTACTCTGTTTTGGACATAGCATGCAGTATTAACTGCTTCTGCCCAGAAAGTTATTGGAAGTTTAGAATCAGCTAACAGAGATCTAGCAGCCTCAATTAGTGTCCTATTTTTTCTCTCAACAACTTCATTTTGTTGTGGAGTCCTAGGAGCACTGTATTGCCTCTCAATTCCTTTTTCCTCACAAAAGGTGTTTAGGTCATGATTTTTAAATTCAGTACCATTGTCTGACCTAATGATTTTTAGTTTTTGATTAGTTTGGTTTTCAATTCTTAGAATAAAGGATTTGATCAGTCCACTGGTCTCATCCTTAGTCCTTAGAAAATATACCCAAGTAAATCTAGAGTAATCATCAACAATAACTAGGCAGTATGATTTCTTCCCTATGCTCATAACCTTTGTAGGGCCAAACAGATCCATATGCAATAAATGAAGAGAAGAAGAAATAGTGTTCACCTCTTTGGACTTATGAGAAGTTTTGTGTTGTTTGCCTTTAAGACAAGCTACACAATGATCATCACATGAATAGACTTTAGAAGGCAAACCTCTAACAAGGTTGTTTTTAACAAGTTTATTTATTGTTTTAAAATTCATGTGACACATCCTTCTGTGCCAAAGTGATGATTCATCCAAAGAATATACAAGAATCTTAACAAGAATAAACACTCAGAAAACAATATTAAAGAAGCTTTTGAAACCAAACAATTTATGGATGAATCAGATGGAACACTTTCCATATCTAAACAATATACATTGTCCTTTCTAGGGGTTCTTAGTAGTATCATCTTTTCATCAACTACCTTGAATCCAGGAGCAAGGATAATACATTCAGACTCTGTAAATAATATACTATGTTGTTTGTCACAAACCTGTGATACACTTAACAAGTTGTATCTTAATTGTTCAACATAGAATACATCCTCAAAGGTCATTTTACCTTTGGTCACATCACCTTTACCACTGATTTTACCTCCATCTGGAGTATTCCCAAAAGCAACATGTCGACCATCAATCTTCTTGAAATTCTTGAGGCAAGACATGTTCCCTGTCATGTGCCTAGAGCAACCACTATCAACATGCTAGATGCTCTTCCCCTTGAGCTGTTGGTTGCCCTGCACATAAGAATAGACAATTAGTATTGATTGGGGACCCAAGCTAAAGTGGTCTTGGGTCTCCCTTTCTCATCAAAATACTTGCATTCCTTTTTAATGAGGTTTTTAAAATCAGAACACTTGTTATTGGAGTACTTTGTCAAGATTATTGGTCTAGCAGCACTAATACTAGAAGCAGTACTATCTTTAGAGGTACTAACAGAATTAGCATCACTAACAGGTTTAGCAGTATTAACCTTGTTAGCAGTACTAACAGAGTTAGCAGTAGTAACATTTGCAGAAGTACTAACAATGTCAGCAGCACTAACATTCCTAGCAGCAGTATTGCTTCTAGCTGTACTATTACTGTCAGCAGCACTATTTGCAGTAGTAGTACTAACAGTTTTGGTACCTTTAGGAATCCACATCTTGACACTGTCTTCCATATTCTGTTTCTTCATGTGGCTTTTAGATTTAACAATTTTCTTGGCCACATGGTTCTTTTCTTTCTTCCTATAACCAAAGGGTTTTTGAGTAGGTCTCTGAAAATTCCTCCTTTGGTTCATGGGATTGAAATAGCAATATTTGGCAATTTGATTAAGCTTTCCACAAATAAAACATGGTTTTGGTCTATTGATTTTACTCAGATCAACCCCTTGTTTTTGTGCCCATTGATTATTCCAGTTCCTTTGATTACCCCTCCTTTTATCATGTTTTTGGGGCTCAGATTTACTGCAAGCACACTGTTTGCAGGGGACAGGGTTCACAACAGTGGTCTACTTATAGTGAATCTCCTTGTTCTTTCCCTCAGTCTTCTCTACATTATTTGACTTGACCCAATACTTTCCACATCCTTCATTGGTAATTTTGTGGTTTTCTATAGGAATATCACCACTCACAGTGTTGTCCTTGCCTTTGACAGTTTCTTTCTCAGTTTTATCCTTAACCACTACTTCATCTAAGGGATCAATCTCAGTGGCTCCCTCAGGCAGGTCCTTCCTATCCTTTGTATCTAACAAGTCTGAACTAGGAGGGATGTAGTTGTTGTTGTAGGGTGTTGGTGTGGTGTTGTACCCTATTCCTCTTCTCAGTTTATCATGAATCTGAGTTTGTAGTAAAGAATCCATTGCTTTAGAAGCATTGGAAAACTTTTCTACATCTAGCTTGACTTTAGCTAGTTCTCCTCTTAACTTTTCACTCTTCTCTTTGGATTTGGTCAGTTGAAGTTCTAGGTCATTCTTCTCCCGCTTCCAGTAGTTTGTGTCATAGGAATGTTGAAGCTCATTGGCTTGAAAACTCTTAATCTGCTCTTCAAACCTCTCAACAATCCTAACATAATCTTTTATGTCCTTTTCTAATCTCTTCAGGTCATCACTCATTTTCTGATTGTGATCACTGTATCTTTTAACAGTGTTAATGCAATTTTGAGTACAAAGATTAGAAGTTACCTCTGTTGGGAGATCAGACACCTCTGCCATTAGAGCTTAGTTTTGGATGGCTTCTTCAGCTTGATCACTCCAATCAAACCCCATACCTTGTTGAGAGACTAAGGCTTGTGCAGAGTTTCTGTTATTATTGAAGCTTCCAGACTGAGCTTGTTGGTGGTTGTTGTTGTGAGACACTCCACTTCTGCATTCCCTAGCAAAGTGTCCCTTTTGATGGCATTTATAGCATTCCACCTTAGACTTGTCAAACCCTGCTCCATCTTCTCTTCTTTGGGAGAAGTTGTTCCTCCTAGTTCTCTTGATGAACTTCTTAACTCTCATAGAGAGCATGGCCATCTGCCATTTAATGTCCATCTCTTCAAGGTCATCTGGATGGAGTTGTTCTAAGTCATCATTAATAAGAGAAGAGTTTCCATGACTGGACAGAAAGGCTTCAAACACAGTTTCAGTGCCTTTCTCTTGATTTGCTCCATTAGCAGCACTAACTGATTCAGGATTGGAAGTAGAATCAATTTATGTTGATAAGAGTGCAGCATTGTGAACATATCCAGAAGGCTTCTTCTTAACCTCTACCTCAGATTCAAAAATCTTAGATCATTGTATAGATCATCAAGTTCCTTTTCTTCCAGTTGATCATTCTGTCTGAAAGAGACAGTATACATGGTCCATTCATCACCCAGGGACCTTAGGAACTTTCTGTTCAGATCATCTTGATCAATTTGTACTCCAACTGTAGCTAGTTCACCAATAAGCTTGTTGAACCTGTCAAAAGTTTGAGTCATGGACTCATTCTTGGTTGACATAAAGTTCTCATACTATTGCTTCAGTATGGCCTTCTGATTTCTCTTGGTACTTTTGGTACCAGAGAATCTTTTCTCTAGAGCATTCCAGAGCATTTGAGCTTCAATGCAATTACCGAACTGATGTTGATATTCATTGGGAATAGCCAAAAGCAAAGTGCTCAAGGCTTTCATCTCTGTCTGCCTAGTCTTTCTCTCTTCATCAGTTTTTGGTGGTGTTCTCTTTCCATCTGCACCAATTTTTCCTGCTTCAGAAGGGCCATTCTCAATGATGTCCCATATAGAATAGTCAGTGAGGAGTATGTACTGCTTGATTCTGATCTTCCACATGTCGAATTCATTGGGTCTGAGCATTGGAACCTTTAAGACCAAGGTACTGTTTGATTCAGCAATGTTTTCCATGATGACTAAGATTTCTGAGAATACAGGCTCTAATACCACTTGTCAGGATATTAAATTCTTAACAAGAATAAACACTCAGAAAACAATATTAAAGAAGCTGCGGAATAGCACTTTAATATTCAGAAAAACAATGAAACAATGAATCACAATCACAACTTGTAAACTTGTATTGAATGATTTAAGTTACAAGATTAAACACACAACCTCAATATTGATGAACAGGCTCACCAATACGAATTCTACTTCTCTAGAATTAGGATTACAAATCTTGAGGTTGATTTACTCTATTAAAACTAAAAACTCAGAATTAATTATTATTCTGACTATTCTAAACAATTCTATACATATACTGAAGATAAAGATAATTACAAAAGAATAAAAGATCTTCAGTATAAACTTCCATCATTATCTTCAAGCTTTCCATAATCTTCAGTCCATCCAGCTGTCATCCTTTCCATACGAATTCTTTCCATACGAATTCTTTATCATTTAAGCAGCATTATTCTTCAGCAGCATTAATACTCTGAGCAGTATTAACTCCAGCAGTACTAACCATGCTCAGCAGTATTAATTTCTTCAAGCAGTACTAACTTTGAACTAGCAGTACTAAACTTGTTGAGCAGCATTAATTTGTGTTGTACTTGTGCAATTCTTCAGTTCCCAACAAGAGCTTTATTCAAGGGGGAGCATGGAAAGACATGAAGTCAAGCAACAACAAAGTTCTTCAAAGATTCAAGAGGGAAAGAAAATCAAGGCCTGAAGTTTTTTCATGTTGATAAATGATTTATTCAACTTTAGGGGGAGATTGTTAGGACTGAAAGTCCTATGTGTTGAAAGTGGAATAAAGTATTTATAAGGGTGCATAATGTAATTAATTAATAGTTGTTTTAGTAGTTGGGACTGAAGCCCAAAAGCCCATCTTTGTAAAGCCTGAGTTTATAAAGGCTGTTTTAGTTCATTTGTTAGGTAAGAAAAGTTACAGTCTCATAATTCAGATTACTAGTCAATAGGTTTACTCTCTCTGATCAGAAATCCTTTCTGTAACCCTTTGAGTTCATATTAATCTTATGACTAGTAGTTGTGGCTTAAATCTTATTCATCTTTGATATTATTTGTTGTGATTGAACTGTACTTGGATCTACATAGGTGTCGTGTTTAAATGCCATAACTTTTGCTACGAGACTCCGTTTTAGGCACACGAACAGTCAAAATGAACCTTAAAATGCGAAGCACACCATGGGTAAGTCTTTTTCTGGCAATACAACTTGATTTGAGTGGGTTTCAAGAAAATGCACGACGTACGTTCGTTCGGTTTAGCCAATACGTGTCTCCGGCAATTTCTGTTACGTGAGCGGGCTTTTTCAAGTTATTTATATTGACAACCATATACTTTACATTGAAGATGGACTCTGTAAAATTTCATGGAAATCCAAAAAGGTCGGTCCGGACGAGAAAACCGAAAGTGTACCCCCTTTGGTGTATCGGCCAAAAATGGGTGTCGTGCTTTAATGCCCATAACTTTTGCTACGGGACTCTATTTTATGCACATGGATAGTCAAAATAAACCTTCAAATGATCAGTACGCCATGGGTATGTCGTTTTCTGGAAATACACTTTGATTTAAGTGTGTTTCAAGAAAATGCACGACATACGTCCGTTCGTTTTGTCCAATGCCTGGCTCCAGTACTTTCCTTTACGTAAGCGGGTTTTTCAAGTTCTTTATTGCGAAAACCATCTAATTTACATTGTAGACGGACCCTGTACATTTTCATGTAAATCCAACATGGTCGGTCCGGATGATAAAACTGAAAGGGTACCCTCTATGGTGTATCGGCCAAAAATAGGTGTCGTATTTAAATGTCATAACGTTTGCTACGAAACTACGTTCTAGGAACATGACTAGTCAAAATGAGAAGCACACCATGGGTAAGTGTTTTTTTAGAATTACAGCTTGATTTGAGTAGGTTTCAAGAAAATGCACGACGTACGTTCGTTCGGTTTCGCCAATGCGTGTCTCCGGCAATTTTTGTTACATGAGCGGTTTTTTTCAAGTTCTTTACTGTGAAAACCATCTAATTTACATTGTAGATGGACCCTGTAAAGTTTCATCAAAATCCGACAAGGTCGTTCCGGACGAGAAAACCGAAAGGGTGCCCCCTTTGGCGTATCAGCCAAAAATGGGTGTCGTATTTAAATGCCATAACTTTTTCTACGGGACTCCGTTTTGGGCACATGACCAGTCAAAATGAACCTTAAAATGAGCAGCACGCCATGGGTTAGTCATTTTCTGTCAATACACCTTGATTTGATTGGGTTTCAAAAACATGCACGACATTCGTTCGTCGGTTTCGCTAATGCGTGTCTCCGGCAAATTCTGTTGTGTGATTTCATGTTTTTCATAGAGAAAATCATAGAATTTACATTGTAGATGGACTATGTAAAGTTTCATGGAAATCAGACAAGGCCAGTCCGGATGAGAAAACCGAAAGGCTACCCCCTTGGTGTTTCGACCAAAAATGAGTGTCGTGCTTAAATGCACATAACTTTTGCTACGGGGCTCCGTTTTAGGCACATGACAAGTCAAAATGAACCATAAAATGAGCAGTACGCTTTGGATTTGTCGTTTTCTGGAAATACACCTTGATTTGAGTGGGTTTCAAGAAAATGCACTACGTACGTTCGTTCGGTTTCGCTAATGCGTGTCTCCGGCAAATTCCGTTGCATAAGCGGGTTTTTTCAAGTTCTTTAGAGTGAAAACCATATTAATTACATTGTAGACCGACCCTGTAAATTTTCATGGAAATCCGACAAGGTCGGTCCGAACGAGAAAACAGAAAGGGTACCCCCTTGGGTGTATCAGCAAAAAATGAGTGTCGTGCTTAACTGCCCATAACTTTTGCTACGGAACTCTGTTTTAGGCACATGACCAGTCAAAATAAACCTTAAAAGAAGCAGCATGCCATGGGTCTATCATGTTTTGGTAATACACCTTGATTGGAGTGGGTTTCAAAAAAATGCACGACGTACGTTCATTTGGTTTGTCCGTTGCGTGTCTCCGGCAATTCCGACACGAAAGCAGGTTTTTAAACTTATTTATTGTCAAAACCATGTCATTTACAATTTAGAGGAACCCTGTAAATTTCCATGAAAATATGACAAGGTTGGTCCGGACGAGAAAACCGAAAGGGTCCCATTGGTGTATCGGCTAAAAATTGGTGTCGTACTTAACTGCCCATAACTTTTGTTACAATACTCCTTTTTAGGCACATGACCAGTCAAAATGAACCTTAAAATGAGAAGCACACCATAGGTAAGTCATTTTCTAGCAATACAGCTTGATTTGAGAGGGTTTTAAGAAAATGCACGACGTACATTCGAGCGGTTTCGCCAATGCGTGTCTCCGGCAATTTCTATTACGTAAGCGGGTTTTTTCAAATTCTTTATTGTGAAAACCATCTAACTTACATTGTAGACAGACCCTGCAAATTTTCATGGAAATCCGACAACGTCGGCCCGGACGAGAAAACCGAAAGGGTACCCCTTTGGTGTATCAACCAAAAATGGATGTCGTGCTTAAATGCCATAACTTTTGCTATGGGAATCCGTTTTAGTTAATGGACAATCAAACTAAACCTTAAAAAAAGCAGCACGATGTATGTTCGTTTGGTTTGTCCACTGCTTGTCTCCGGCAATTTCGGCACGAGAGCGGGTTTTTAAAGTTATTTATTGTCAAAAACATCTCATTAACAATTTAAATGGAACCTGTAAATTTTCATGGAAATCTGACAAGGTCGGTCCGAACGAGAAAAACCGAAAGGGTGCCCCTTTGGTGTATCGGCTAAAAATGGATGTCGTGCTTAAATGCCTATAACTTTTGCTATGGGACTCCGTTTAAGGCATATGACCAGTTAAAATGAACCTTCAAACGAGAAACACGCCATGGGTATGTCGTTTCCTGGCAATACACCTTGATTTGAGTGGGTTTCAAAAAAATGCACGACATACGTCCGTTCTGTTTGTCCAATGCGTGGCTCCGGTACTTTCCTTCACGTAAACGGGTTTTTTCAAGTTATTTATTGTGAAAACCATCTAATTTACATTGTAGACGGACGCTGTAAATTTTCATGTAAATCCGACGTGGTCGGTCCAGATGATAAAACCGAAAGGGTACCCTCTATGGTGTATCGGCCAAAAATAGGTGTCGTGTTTAAATGTCATAACTTTTGCTACGAAACTCCGTTTTAGGCACATGACCAGTCAAAATGAACCTTAAAACGAGAAACACACCATGGTAAGTCCTTTTCTGGCAATACAACTTGGTTTTAGTGGGTTTCAAGAAAATGCACGACGTACGTTCGTTAGGTTTTGCCAATGCGTGTCTCCGGCAATTTCTGTTACGTGAGAGGGTTTTTTCAAGTTCTTTATTGTGAAAACCATCTAATTTACATTGTATACGGACCCTACCAATTTTCATATAAATCCGACAAGGTCGATCCGGACAAGAAAAACGAAAGGGTACCCCCTATGGTGTATCGGCCAAAACTGGGTGTCTTGTTTAAATGCCATAACTTTTACCACGAGACTCTATTTTAGTCACATGACCAGTCAAACTAAACCGCAAAACGAGCAGCACACCATCGGTATGTCATTTTCTGGCAATACACTTTGATTTGAGTGGGTTTCAAGAAAATGCACGACATACGTTTGTTCGGTTTGTCCAATGCGTGGCTCCGGCACTTTCCTTTATGTAAGTGGGTTTTTTCAAGTTCTTTATTGAGAAAAACATCTAAATTACATTGTATATGGAGCGTGTAAATTTTCATGTGAATCCGACATGGTCGTTCCAGACGAGAAAACCGAAATGGTACCCCCTATGGTGTATCAGTAAATAATGGGTGTCGTGTTTAAATGCCATAATTTTGCTACGAGACTCCGTTTTAGGTACATGACCAGTCAAAATGAACCTAAAAATGAGAAGCACAACATGGGTAAGTCGTTTTCTGGCAATAAAGCTTGATTTGAGTGGGTTTCAAGAAAATACACGACGTACGTTCGTTCGGTTTCGCCAATGCGTGTCTCCGGCAATTCCTGTTACGTGAGCGGGTTTCTTCAAGTTCTTTTTTGTGAAAACCATCTAATTTACATTGTAAACATACCTTGTAAATTTTTATGGAAATCCGACAAAGTCGGTCCGGACGAGAAAACAGAAAGGGTACCTCCTTTGGCGTATCAGCAAAAAATGGGTGTCGTGTTTAAATGTCATAACTTTTGCTACGGGACTCCGTTTTAGGAACATGACCAGTCAAAATGAACCTTAAAACAAGCAATACGCCATGGGTTAGTCGTTTTCTGTCAATACACCTTGATTTGAGTGGGTTTCAAGAAAATGCACGACATACGTTCGTCGGTTTCGCTAATGCATGTCTCCGTAAAATTATGTTACGTGAGCAGGTTTTTTCAAGTTCCTTATAGTGAAAATCATATAATTTACATTGTAGACGGACTCTGTAAAATTTCATGGAAAACTTACAAGATCGGTCCGGACAAGAAACCCGAAAGGGTACCCCCTTGGTGTTTCGACCAAAAAGTAGTGACGTGCTTAAATGCCCATAACTTTTGCTATAGGACACCGTTTTAGGCACACAACAAGTCAAAATGAACAATAAAATGAGCAGCACGTTTTGGGTTTGTTTTTTTCTGGCAATACACCTTGATTTGAGTGGGTTTTAAGAAAATGCACGACGTACGTTCGTTCGGTTTCACCAATGCGTGTCTCCACCATTTCTAATACGTCAACGGATTTTTTCAAGTTATTTATTGTGAAAACCATCTAATTTACATTGTATACCGACCCTGTAAATTTTCATGGAAATCCGACAAGGTCGGTCCGGACGAGAAATCCAAAAGGGTACCCCCTATGGTGTATCAGTCAAAAATGGGTGTCGTGTTTAAATGCCATAACTTTTGCTACGAGACTCCGTTTTAGGTACTTGAACAATCAAAATGAACCTAAAAATAAGAAACACAACATGGGTAAGTCGTTTTCTGGCAATACAGCTTGATTTGAGTGGGTTTCAAGAAAATGCACGACGTACGTTCGTTCGGTTTCGCCAATGCGTGTCTCCGGCAATTCCTGTTACGTGAGCGGGTTTCTTCAAGTTCTTTTTTGTGAAAACCATCTAATTTACATTGTAAACATACCTTGTAAATTTTTATGGAAATCCGACAAAGTCGGTCCAAACGAGAAAACCGAAAGGGTACCTCCTTTGGCGTATCAGCAAAAAATGGGTGTCGTGTTTAAATGCCATAACCTTTGCTACGGGACTCCGTTTTAGGAACATGACCAGTCAAAATGAACCTTAAAACGAGCAGTACGCCATGGGTTAGTCGTTTTCTGTCAATACACCTTGATTTGAGTGGGTTTCAAGAAAATGCACAACAAACGTTCGTTGGTTTCGCTAATGCATGTCTCCGGAAAATTTTGTTACGTGAGCAGGTTTTTTCAAGTTCCTTATAGTGAAAATCATATAATTTACATTGTAGATGGACTCTGTAAAATTTCATGGAAATATTACAAGGTCGGTCCGGACAAGAAAACCGAAAGGGTACCCCCTTGGTCTTTCGACCAAAAATTAGTGATGTGCTTAAATGCCCATAACTTTTGCTATGGGACACCGTTTTAGGCACACGACAAGTCAAAATGAACTATAAAATGAGCAGCACGTTTTGGGTTTGTCTTTTTCTGGCAATACACCTTGATTTGAGTGAGTGGGTTTTAAGAAAATGCACGACGTACGTTCGTTCGGTTTCTCCAATGCGTGTCTCCACCATTTCTAATACGTCAGCGGGTTTTTTCAAGTTATTTATTGTGAAAACCATCTAATTTACATTGTATACCGACCCTGTAAATTTTCATGGAAATCCAACAAGGTCAGTCCGGACGAGAAATCCAAAAGGGTACCCCCTATGGTGTATCAGTCAAAAATGGGTGTCGTGTTTAAATGCCATAACTTTTTCTACGAGACTCTGTTTTAGGTACATGACCAGTCAAAATGAACCTAAAAATGAGAAGCACAACATGGGTAAGTCGTTTTCTGGCAATACAGCTTGATTTGAGTGGGTTTCAAGAAAATGCACGACATACGTTCGTTCGGTTTCGCCAATGCGTGTCTCCGGCAATTCCTGTTACGTGAGCGGGTTTATTCAAGTTCTTTTTTGTGAAAACCATCTAATTTACATTGTAAACGTACCTTGTAAATTTTTATGGAAATCCGACAAAGTCGGTCTGGACGAGAAAACCGAAAGGGTACCTCCTTTGGCGTATCAGCAAAAAATGGGTGTCGTGTTTAAATGCCATAACTTTTTGCTACGGGACTCTGTTTTAGGAACATGACCAGTCAAAATGAACCTTAAAACGAGCAGTACGCCATGGGTTAGTCGTTTTCTGTCAATACACCTTGATTTGAGTGGGTTTCAAGAAAATGCACGACATACGTTCGTCGGTTTCGCTAATGCATGTCTCCAAAAAATGCTGTTACGTGAGCAGGTTTTTTCAAGTTACTTATAGTGAAAATCATATAATTTACATTGTAGACGGACTCTGTAAAATTTCATGGAAATCTTACAAGGTCGATCCGGACAAGAAAAACGAAAGGGTACCCCCTTGGTCTTTCGACCAAAAAATAGTGACGTGCTTAAATGCCCATAACTTTTGCTATGGGACACCGTTTTAGGCACACGACAAGTCAAAATGAACTATAAAATGAGCAGCACGTTTTGGGTTTGTCTTTTTCTGGCAATACACCTTGATTTGAGTGGGTTTTAAGAATATGCACAACGTACGTTCGTTCGGTTTCACCAATGCGTGTCTCCACCATTTATAATACGTCAGCGGGTTTTTTCAAGTTATTTATTGTGAAAACCATCTAATTTACATTGTATACCGACCCTGTAAATTTTCATGGAAATCCGACAAGGTCGGTCCGGACGAGAAATCCGAAAGGGTACCCCCTTGGTGTATTCACCAAAAATCGGTGTCGTGCTTAAATGCCCATAACTTTTGCTACGGGACTCCGTTTTAGGCACATGACTTGTCAAAATAAACCTTAAACCAAGAAGCATGCCATGGGTTTGTCGTTGTTTGGAAATACACCTTGATTTGAGTGGGTATTAAGAAAATGCACGACGTACGTTCGTTTGGTTTGTCCATTGCGTGTCTCCGACAATTCCGGCACGAGAGCAGGTTTTTAAAGTTATTTATTGTCAAAACAATCTCATTTACAATTTAGAGGGATCCTGTAAATTTTTATGAAAATATGATAAGGTCGGTCCGCACGAGAAAACCGAAAGGGTACCCCCAATGTTGTATCGGTCAAAAATGGGTGTCGTGTTTAAATGCCATACCTTTTGCTACGAGACTACGTTTTTGGCACATGACCAGTCAAAATGAATCTTAAAACGAGAAACACACCATGGGTAATTCATTTTCTGGAAATACAGCTTGATTTGAGTGGGTTTCAAGAAAATGCACGACGTATGTTCGTTCGGTTTCGCAATGCATGTCTCCGGAAATTTCTGTTACGTGAGCGGGTTTTTTCAAGTTTTTTATTGTGAAAACCATATAATTACATTGTACACGGACCCTGTAAATTTTCATATAAATCCGACAAGGTCGGTCCGGATGAGAAAACTGAAAGGGTACCTCCTATGGTGTATCGGCCAAAAGTGGGTATTGTGTTTAAATGCCATAACTTTTTCTACGAGAATCCGTTTTAATCACATGACCAGTTAAACTAAACCTTCAAACGAGCAGCACGTCATCGGTTTGTCCATTGGATCTCTCCGGCAATTTCGGCACGAGCACGGGTTTTTAAAGTTATTTATTGTCAAAACCATATCATTTACAATTTATAGGAACCCTGTAAATTTTCAATGAAATCTGACAAGGTCGGTCCTGCCGAAAAAACCGAAAGGGTACCCCATATGGTGTATCGGCCAAAAGTGGGTGTCGTGTTTAAATGTCATAACTTTTGCTACGAGACTCCGTTTTAGGCACATGACCAGTCAAAATGAACCATAAAACGAGAAGACGCCATGGGTAAGTCGTTTTCTGGCAATAGAGCTTGATTTGAGTGGGTTTCAAGAAAATGCACGACGTACGTTCATTCGGTTTTGCCAATATGTGTCTCCGACAATTTCTAATACCTGAGCGGGTTTTTTCAGGTTCTTTATTGTAAACACCATCTAACTTACATTGTAGAAAGGACCCCGTAAATTTTCATAGAAATCTAACATGGTCGGATTTTTTGATCTTTCTCTTTTTTAGGATGGAGAATGTTGCTGATAAGAGTTCAAACCAAAAAAAAAGCACTTGGCACATTTAAACAAATAGTTTGTGTTCGTGTGTAGGGACAAATATAACGATAACAATTATAACAACCGAGAGAAAAGGGCACAAATATATAAAATTACCATTATCGGAAAAAATTCACCACGCTAATCTTCCGCTATGAAGTAGTCCTGGTTAAACTTGGGTGTGTGTGAATGTTTTCAAAAACATAATCAACTATTTCTTGATAGCAATGATGGCAAGAACTAAATGGAGATGAAGAGATTGAGAAATAAAGAGATAGAGAGATAAAAAAATATAACAACCGAGACAAAATGCATAAAAATATAAAAATTACCATTCTTGACAAAATTTTACCGTACTAATCTTCTGCTATAAAGTACTTCTCGTTAAACTTGGATACATGTAAATGTTTTCAAGAACATAATTGATTGTTTCTTGATAACAATTATGCCAAAACTAAATGGAGAGGAAGATATTGAGAAATAAAGAACTGAAGAGATGGAGAGATGGAGGTAAATCAATTGCAATAAAAGAATAAAGGGAATGTCTATCAAGAAGTTGAATTGTAACACTCGTAAATCTTTGCTTGTGAAGTTAACCCTTTGAGAAATTCTTGTTTCTTATCGTAGAATTTCATCCCCTACATCTTACCCATTAAGCCTTATCGCGTCGTGGGTGGTCTGTGTGGAAAATGGGAAGAATTGAGCTTCGGCACATATGGGCGATAGTGCCCCGGGCACAATCGCCGGCGGGGTTGTGCTCGCGGTACAGTTTGGGCGATAGTGCACTGACGAGAGTGCCCTGGGCACAATCGTCGACGGCCCCTGGTCGTTTTTAATCATCCTTAAGCAGCCCCTCTTCATTTTATCTCTACCCCCTTTCACCCTTTTTCTCTCTAGAAACCGAACCCCAAACCCTAAATCGGTTTTATGCATCCAAGACACCAAATCTTTTATGTTCCAAGTGTTCCCCCTTCCACCCATCAAAGATTTGAAAGCTATGGTCAAGAAGCTTCATCTTCACCTTCAACCTCAAGTTCATTTCGGGTTTTCTAGGTTTTCGTCAAAACCTAAGTGGTTTTGGGAACTCGAGTTGAAGAGATGGATTGGGTGTCTTCGGAAAGTCTCATCATCTAAAAGGGTTTTGGAAGCTCTCGGCTTGAGGATTCAAGTGGCCTTCAAAAGAGCTCGTTGGGTGAAACCTAGATTTAGCCTAAATCTAGCGAGGTGAGTTCGAGTTGATTTGTGAAAATGGTGTACATGCCAAAATGGTTATTTTAAAGTATTTTACATTACACATGAAATTGTTAACTGCTGATCAGTTTGGTTATTTTGAAAATATTTAACTTTATAAACCTGTATAGCACACATTATTGCGATTTTGGGCATTTTGATAAATGAGTCATAAATGAGTGTGTTTGGCAACTTATTGCATACATGAGATTATTTAGTTAAAAGGCATTTTAATGTTGTTTGGGGTAAAAGGTTCAACTTTGTGTTATTGGACATTTTGAAAAGATAATGAGCAAAAATCTATTTGGAAAACCTTTTGACCCGACTTAAACTGTGTTGAAGTCTATCCGAGTATTTTGGAGCATGTGATTTCATGGTATGGGTTGAGTGAGTTCATTATTTGGAAAACATAATCTTTGGTCAAAAGAGGTTTGAGCATTTTGGCTCGGTGTCGTTTTAAAGGAGTCTCGAGGACACTTGTCCGGTTTTATATGGCTCAATGTAGAGTCCAGTTATGACGTCCGTATTAATGCGCTGTGATACGTATTGAGGTTGTTACGGACTCGAGTGCTTTGGTAATTCATGTTTAGTCCGGGAAGGTTAGACTGTGTTGCAATGGATCCATAGGCATGTGAGTCAGTCTGTTTTGGGATGGTCAATTGGGTATTGCGGGGTTGAACTTCGGTACCCATGTTTTATGACCGAAAACTTTACAAGTGATCGCTAGGAGGGTTGAGTCGGCTACTGCTACCGGAATAGTAGGCGCTAGGACCTCCGTCGCTTGAAGTAATGCCTGGGAGGTAGTCTTTAAGCGTGTCGGGCCTTCAGATGGAGTTCTTTGGAATGATCCATCAAGGTCAACTGACTTGGGTGACACTTGTAAAGAAGTCGTAGGGACACCGGGCTGGGATGTCGGGAGGTGTCATGCGATTAACGTTGCTTGGGTGGCATACTTTTGTGTTACCTCCACCCTCAACGGATACGGGCTTCCCCCGTTGTCAGCTATCAGTATTTCTTTCCTATATATATAAGACGCTTTACTTTATGGTCATTGGGTCTTTATGGTCGACAGTGAATGAGGACCTTAATATGGGACCATCCTCCTCGTATATTAAGGTTTGAATGAATTATGTCCACCCAGTGTTTTGGAAATCAAATTATGCTCGTTTCGGTTGCGTGAGTATTGGTTCTAGTGTCCATGTTTTCGAACGTATGGTATATATGGTTTCGATGATGATTCATGTTTCGAGTTAAATTAAGTTACATTACTTTATAAAGCATGTTTGAAATGAGGTGTCCACCTTTGAAAGTGCATGATATGGAAAAAAAGTCGTTTTCATATATTAAAGGACATCAACTAACTGGTCACAGTGTCAAGGAAAGTTCATTCTTTTAAAGATATATTTATTCATGTAAAACTCTTGGACTAACTAGGCGTTAGCCTAACTTTTTTACTTGACGGCATATGCATCAGGTATTCAAGGCTGGGAGTTGGTTCTAGCAGTCCTATGAGGAGTAGAGCCTTAGCTAGATCCAAAAGTAAGTATTCGTTGAAGTCTTCCGTTGTATGGAGATAGTGACTATGCATGGGTATTAGTAGCACCCGTCCTTTATAGTCCGTATATATAAGATGGTGTATGTGTATTGTAGTTGAATCTAAAATCGTGGTTATAGATGATCCATTTATTGATGGATTTAGAAAATTTTAAATAAGTTGCTATTTTCAGATTTGAGGGTGTTACAAGTTGGTATCAGAGCTTAAGTTTGAGAGATTTAGGTATTGATTTTGATGCCTAGACTCAAACTCGCGTTCTTATAAGCGATTGAAAGTGAAGTTGCACATTAGGCGCCTTAAGATAAGATATTTTGGAGTTGATCGAGTCGCTAGAAACGGGAAACTTGTCGAGGGTCGCAAGGATGATCATGTATGGTACGTTCATAATGGCACCTGGCCAGTGTCATGGTGAACCTACGTATTACATGTGTATACTTGAACTACCTTGGTATGATGAGCGTTGGGGTAGTGAGAAAGTTTCTAAGCGAGTGATCTAAGGAAAGGTTGATGTTTATAGCAATGTCACTTGGGGATGATAGGTAAGTGCGATGAATGCATTAAGTTGATCGTCTTGAGTAAGAATAATTGGCTGGAGTAGGACCTTAAGCTTATGGAATTGACGTTCTACGCTGAGAGATTATAAGGTGAACCGAGGAAATATCCGAGTGTTGCTTTAAGATGTCGAGCATCCGGATGACAATAGTATGAATTGAGAAGAGTAGTCCTAAGATGCTGAGTGCCGTCCAAAAAAAAAAATCATGCACGAAATGTATTTCTAAATAAGCTTGCATAAAGTGTTTATCACGTTTTCAAAGTATAAAGTGAGTTATGTTACGAAGCATTGGCAAAGCATTTAGCACTCATCAAATTTTAAACTGTGAGCTTAATCTTGCATGAAATAGTTTTGTTGCACGTGGTTGCAATTTATATTGAAAATCTCTCCGTCCCTATTTTATGTTTAACGTTATCTTTGGACATCTTAAGATCCGTGTTTTAATACCACATGTGGTATTGGGCAAGTGACTGTAGAATTTTTAACCTTGACATTGGATCTCCTCCACGTATGTTAAGGTTTTAAAGGAAGAGTTGTCCCACTGTTCTTGAGTCGGTATTTTCTGGAAGAATTTTAGTCTGTATGAGCCGTGTTTAATTTTACGGGGTATAATTTTGCGATCTTTTTGAGTTCGTGAGTGTACTTTGAGATGCGTGGGTTTTTATTTTATGTCGTATAATTTATGAGCTTTTGAGTGTCGTATCTCATGAGAGTTTTGTTTAGAAGGGTCACTTTATCTTACGCGGTGGTTTTAGAATTTTAACCTTTTTAGACTTATTGTCGTTTTACACTTTTCTGTCGGGAAACAGAGATTTGTCACCGCTTGATTTTACCGTCAACGAGTTTATGAAAGTTTAGTTGAGTTTATGGCGTATTATTTTATGACCATTCGAACCGCGTAATAAAAAAAAATTTGGAACGTGTAGACTTGCATTATTGTGTGCATTAATTTACGAGTTTTGTTTAATACATTGTTTCATTCGAGTCTTGCATCTACATTTTTGCAACCGTAAGAGGCACCTTGAAAATCTGAATGTCGCATGATTGCATCTTGAGTTTCACACGAGTATATGTGCATACTTTTGGGCTGAATTTGACTTTCACTCGCGTGAGTAAATATGCGAAATATTTAAGTTGTCTTATATTAAATTTTAATCTAAGCGTGTTTCGCTTGTTGTTATAAACTTTCCGCAATACATGAAATGAATTTTCGAATTGCATATCGTTGTAGTTACCATCTTGGTCAAATGTGTTTTATCGATGCGGCTTAAAGTTTTAAACTCAATTTGAGAATTTTTTTTGCATTCTTATCATTTCACCGAGCTTTGGGGAATGAACTGTTGCATATGGAGTTGTTGATAATTTTATGTCGCAATGACTTTTGAGTTGAGAAGTTAGAATTTTAAAGTTAATTTGTGAATATCCCTTTTTGGGAATTGTACAAACTTTATTACACGTGTTGTGGTGCATGAACCTCTTTTCACGTTTATAGTGTAATTTGTTGCGCATGTTTTTACTATTGTCTTCATTAACGTAGGTATTGAACAATCAAATTTTGGAAATGGTTTCATATGCGCTGTGTGGTTGATCAAAATTTTAAAATCTATCGATTAAACGATAGTGTACTGTTACCGCACAATTATTTGTTATGGAAATGATTCATTATAAAAGTTTTATAAAGTCCAAATTGGCATACTGGTTGAAAAACCTTGAACTCATTAGGCCTATAGATTTATGCCCGGTCGTGAAAGGAGTGGTATTTAGGGACTGAGGGAGCCCTTGGGATTTGAAACGTCGGATGATCCGACTCGCGGCCAGCCTTGGATTTTTGGTTTCAGTTTTGAATCTGTGCGCGTTTGTTTTATGGAGATAGTAGATTTAAGCCTTTCCGAATAATTAAGGAGTGATTTTATACTTGGGAAATCCTGTGGGATGAGATTTTATGAGTTGATCTGGGTTTTAATTTGGATTCGGCTTGGTTGGTTGCTCGTCGGTGTGACATCGTGGTATATGTTGTTGGTGTACCGTCTTAGTGGTTTCCGCTATCAAAGAAATTTCTGGCGGTCCATTTGTTGGAAATGTAAGATTTGTGATTTTAGTATTCGGTTAAGTGTCGACCTTAGTGCGGCTATCCATCTGGAATGGAATTTTGGGACGGGATGTCCATGTTTTCGATGTCACCACTTAGCCCTAGGTGTCGACCTGTTTTCTTGAGGTCATTGGATCTTGGAATATTTTGGATGTATCCCGATTGGATCATGGGATTATTGACCTTTCGGTGATGAAATTTAGAAGCAGTAAGTATTGATGATTAAGTACCGTTGTGTAAAAGCATTTCCGTGGTGATAAAGATTGTATGGAAGGAATGTTGTAAGGTCGGGGTTGGAGCGGATTTGAGTAGTTTCCGAACCCGGGCTAACTAGTTACCTGAAGGACGCATTGGTGCACCTTGGAAGGGCAGCATCTCGTTCAGTATTAGGAGTGGATCAGTAGGAATCTGAGGATTCATGGGAGTTTGGATTCGATCTTCGACCTGGAGTTCGGAACCTTGTAGATCCGAAGGGAATTAGTCGGAGAGAAGTTGGGGTCACAAATTACCGGGAGGTGGTAATTGTCATCCAAGGTTGGGAGACGACCGTAACCTTGAGAGTAAAGGTTACTTTGGTGAGTTAAGTGTTGGCTCGGTCATGAGTGTAATGTGCCCATGAGGGGCAGTTAGCGTGGGTATCAGTGTGAGATTCATGATAGTGGTGCTGGCAGATGGTTAAGGGAAACCCTTTTGCGGGTAAGGTTTCATGGGAAATCTAGATTTTGAGGACGAAATCATTCTAAGGTTGGGAGGATTGTAACACTCGTAAATATCTGCTTGTGAAGTTAACCCTTTGAGAAATTCTTGTTTCTTTTTGTAGAATTGCATCCCCTACATCTTACCCATTAAGCCTTATCGCGTTGTGGGTGGTCTGTGTGGAAAATGGGAAGAATTGAGCTTCGGTACACTCTGGGCGATAGTGCCCTGGGCACAATCGCCGACGGGGTTGTGCCCGCGGTACAGTTTGGGCGATAGTGACCTGGCGAGAGTGCCCTGGGCACAATCGCCGACGGCCCCTGGTCGTTTTTAATCAGCCTTGAGCAACCCCTCTTCATTTTATTTTGCACTTAAATATTTCGCATATTTCGCATATTTCGCATATTTAAATTTCAGGTACATGTGCATTAACTACATATACTCGTGTGAAACTCAAGATGCAATCATGCGACATTCAGATTTTCAAGGTGCCTCTTACGGTTGCAAAAATGTAGATGCAAGACTCGAATGAAACAATGTATTAAACAAAACTCGTAAATTAATGCACACAATAATGCAAGTCTACACGTTCCAAAATTTCTTTTTATTACGCGGTTCGAATGGTCATAAAATAATACGCCATAAACTCAATTAAACTTTCATAAACTCATTGACGGTAAAATCAAGCTGTGACAAATCTCTGTTTCCCGACAGAAAAGCGTAAAATGACAATAAGTCTAAAAAGATTAAAATTCTAAAACCACCACGTAAGATAAAGTGACCCTTCTCAACAAAACTCTCATGAGATACGACACTCAAAAGCTCATAAATTATACGACATAAAATAAAAACTCACGCATCTCAAAATACACTCACGAACTCAAAAAGATCGCAAAATTATACCCCGTAAAATTAAAGACGGCACATACAGACTAAAATTCTTCCAGAAAATCCTGACTCAAGAACAGTGGGACAACTCTTCCTTTAAAACCTTAATATACGTGGAGGAGATCCAATGTCAAGTTTAAAAATTCTACAGTCACTTGCCCAATACCACATGTGGTATTAAAACACGGATCTTAAGATGTCCAAAGATAACGTTAAACACAAAATAGGGACGGAGAGGTTTTCAATATAAATTGCAACCACGTGCAACAAAACTATTTCATGCAAGATTAAGCTCACAGTTTAAAATTTGATGAGTGATAAATGCTTTGCCAATGTTTCGTAACATAACTCACTTTATACTTTGAAAACGTGATAAACACTTTATGCAAGCTTATTTAGAAATACATTTCGTGCATGAATTTTTTTTGGTCGGCACTCAGCATCTTAGGACTACGCTTCTCAATTCATACTATTGTCATCCGGATACTCGACATCTTAAAGCAACACTCGAATATTTCCTCGGTTTACCTTATAATCTCTCCGCGTACAACGTCAATTCCATAACATTAAGGTCCTACTCCAGCCAATTATTCTTACTCAAGATGATCAACTTAATGCATTCATCGCACTTACCTATCATCCCCAAGTGACATTGCTATAAACATCAACCTTTCCTTAGATCACTCACTTAGAAACTTTCTCACTACCTCAACGGTCATCATACCAAGGTAGTTCAAGTATACACATGTACCTGAAATTTAAATATGCGAAATATGCGAAAATTAAATTTAATAAGACAATTTAAATATGCGAAATATTTAAGTGAATAAAGATTGTATGGAAGGAATGTTGTAAGGTCGGGGTTGGAGCGGATTTGAGTAGTAGCCGAACCCGCGCTAACCAGTTACCTGAAGGACGCATTGGTGCACCTTGGAAGGGCAACATCTCGTTCAGTATTAGGAGTGGATCAGTAGGAATCTGAGGATTCATGGGAGTTTGGATTCGATCTTCGACCTGGAGTTCGGAACCGTGTAGATCCGAAGGGAATTAGTCGGAGAGAAGTTGGGGTCACAAATTACCGGGAGGTGGTAATTGTCATCCAAGGTTGGGAGACGACCGTAACCTTGAGAGTAAAGGTTACTTTGGTGAGTTAAGTGTTGGCTCGGTCATGAGTGTAATGTGCCCATGAGGGGCAGTTAGCGTGGGTATCAGTGTGAGATTCATGATAGTGGTGCTGGCAGATGATTAAGGGAAACCCTTCTGCAGGTAAGGTTTCATGGGAAATCTAGATTTCGAGGACGAAATCATTCTATGGTTGGGAGGATTGTAACACTCGTAAATCTCTACTTGTGAAGTTAACCCTTTGAGAAATTCTTGTTTCTTATCATAGAATTTCATCCCCTACATCTTACCCATTAAGCCTTATCGCGTCGTGGGTGGTCTGTGTGGAAAACGAGAAGAATTGAGCTTCGGTACACTCTGGGCGATAGTGCCCTGGGCACAATCGTCGGGCACAATCGCCGGTTGGGTTGTGCCCGCGGTACAGTTTGGGCGATAGTGCCCTAGGCACAATCGTCAACGGCCCCTTGTCGTTTTTAATCAGCCTTGAGCAGCCCCTCTTCATTTTATCTCAACCCCCTTTCACCCTTTTTCTCTCTAGAAACCGAACCCCAAACCCTAAAATCGGTTTTATGCATCCAAGACACCAAATCTTTTATGTTCCAAGTGTTCCCCCTTCCACCCATCAAAGATTTGAAAGTTATGGTCAAGAAGCTTCATCTTCACCTTCAACCTCAAGTTCATTTCGGGTTTTCTAGGTTTTCGTCAAAACCTAAGTGGTTTTGGGAACTCGAGTTGAAGAGATGGATTGGGTGTCTTTGGAAAGTCTCATCATCTAAAAGGGTTTTGGAAGCTCTCGGTTTGAGGATTCAAGTGGCCTTCAAAAGAGCTCGTTGAGTGAAACCTAGATTTAGCCTAAATCTAGCGAGGTGAGTTCAAGTTGATTTGTGAAAACGGTGTACATGCCAAAATGGTTATTTTAAAGTATTTTACATTACACATGAAATTGTTAACTACTAATCAGTTTGGTTATTTTGAAAATATTTAACTTTATAAACCTATATAGCACACATTATTGCGATTTTGGGCATTTTGATAAATGAGTCATAAATGAGTGTGTTTGGCAACTTATTGCATACATGAGATTATTTAGTTAAAAGGAATTTTAATGTTGTTTGGGGTAAAAGGTTCAACTTTGTGTTATGGGACGTTTTGAAAGGATAATGATCATAAATCTATTTGGAAAACCTTTTGACCCAACTTAAACTATGTTGGAGTCCATCCGAGTATTTTGGAGCATGTGATTTCATGGTATGGGTTGGGTGAGTTCATTATTTGGAAAACGTAATCTTTGGTCAAAAGAGGTTTGAGCATTTTGGCTCGGTGTCGTTTTAAAGGAGTCTCGAGGACACTTGTCCGGTTTTATATGGCTCATTGTAGAGTCCAGTTATGACGTACGTATTAATGTGCTGTGATGCGTATTGAGGTTGTTACGGACTCGAGTGCTTTGGTCATTCATGTTTAGTCTGGGAAGGTTAGACTGTGTTGCAATGGATCCATAGGCACGTGAGTCAGTCTGTTTTGGGATCGTCAATTGGGTATTGCGGGGTTGAACTTCGGTACCCATGTTTTATGACCGGAAACTTTACAAGTGATCTCTAGGAGGGTTGAGTCGGCTAGTGCTACCGGAATAGTAGGTGCTAGGACCTCCGCCGCTTGAAGTAATGCCTGGGAGGTAGTCTTTAAGCGTGCCGGGCCTTCGGGATGGAGTTCTTTGGAATGATCCATCAAGGTCAACTGACTTGGGGTGACACTTGTAAAGAAGTCGTAGGGACACCGGGCTGGGATGTCGGGAGGTGTCATGCGATTAATGTTGCTTGGGTGGCATACTTTTGTGTTACCTCCACCCTCAATGGATACGGGCTTCCCCCGTTGTCAGCTATCAGTATTTCTTTCCTATATATATATAAGACGCTTTACTTTAGGGTCATTGGGTCTTTATGGTCGACAGTGAATGAGGACCTTAATATGGGACCATTCTCCTCGTATATTAAGGTTTGAATGAATTATGTCCACCCAGTGTTTTGGAAATCAAAGTATGCTCGTTTCGGTCGCGTGAGTATTGGTTCTAGGGTCCATGTTTTCGAACGTATGGTATATATGGTTTCGATGATGATTCATGTTTCGAGTTAAATTAAGTTACATTACTTTATAAAGCATGTTTGAAATGAGGTGTCCACCTTTGAAAGTGCATGATATGGGAAAAGAGTCGTTTCCACATTTTAAAGGACATCAACTAATTCTTTTAAAGATATATTTATTCATGTAAAACTCTTGGACTTACTAGGCGTTAACCTAACCTTTTTACTTGTCGGCATGTACATCAGGTATTTAAGGCTGGGAGTTGGTACTAGCAGTCCTATGAGGAGTAGAGCCTTAGCTAGATCCGAAAGTAAGTATTCGGTGAAGTCTTTCACTGTATGGAGATAGTGACTATGCATGGGTATTAGTAGCACCCGTCCCTTATAGTCTGTATGCATAAGATGGTGTGTGTGTATTGTAGTTGAATCTAAAATCGTGGTTGTAGATGATCCATTTATTGATGTATTTAGAAAATTTTAAATAAGTTGCTATTTCCAGATTGGAGGGTGTTACAAGATGGTATCAGAGCTTAAGTTTGAGAGATTTAGGTATTGATTTTGATGCCTAGACTCAAACTAGCGTTCTTATAAGCGATTGAAAGTGAAGTTGCATATTAGGTGCCTTAAGATAAGATATTTTGGAGTTGATCGAGTCGCTAGAAACGGGAAACTTGTCGAGGGTCGCAAGGATGATCATGTATGGTACGTTCATAATGGCACCTGGCCAGTGTCATGGTGAACCTACGTATTACATGTGTATACTTGAATTGCCTTGGTATGATGACCGTTGGGGTAGTGAGAAAGTTTCTAAGCGAGTGATCTAAGGAAAGGTTGATATTTATAGCAATGTCACTTGGGGATGATAGGTAAGTGCGATGAATGCATTAAGTTGATCGTCTTGAGTAAGAATAATTGGCTGGAGTAAGACCTTAAGCTTATGGAATTGACGTTGTACGCGGAGAGATTATAAGGTGAACCGAGGAAATATCCGAGTGTTGCTTTAAGATGTCGAGCATCCGGATGACAATAGTATGAATTGAGAAGCGTAGTCCTAAGATGCTGAGTGCCGACCAAAAAAAAAAAAACAATTCATGCACGAAATGTATTTCTAAATAAGCTTGCATAAAGTGTTTCTCACGTTTTCAAAGTATAAAGTGAGTTATGTTACGAAGCATTGGCAAAACATTTAACACTCATCAAATTTTAAACTGTGAGCTTAATCTTGCATGAAATAGTTTTGTTGCACGTGGTTGCAATTTATATTGAAAACCTCTCCGTCCCTGTTTTGTGTTTAACGTTATCTATGGACATCTTAAGATCCGTGTTTTAATACCACATGTGGTATTGGGCAAGTGACTGTAGAATTTTTAACCTTGACATTGGATCTCCTCCACGTATGTTAAGGTTTTAAAGGAAGAGTTGTCCCACTGTTCTTGAGTAGGGATTTTCTGGAAGAATTTTAGTCTGTATGGGAAAAGAGTCGTTTCCACATTTTAAAGGACATCAACTAACTGGTCATGGTGTCAAGTAAAGTTCATTCTTTTAAAGATATATTTATTCATGTAAAACTATTTGACTCACTAGGCGTTAGCCTAACCTTTTTACTTGTCGGCATGTGCATCAGGTATTCAAGGCTGGGAGTTGGTTCTAGCAGTCCTATGAGGAGTATAGCCTTAGCTAGATCCGTAAGTAAGTATTCGGTGAAGTCTTCCGCTGTATGGAGAGAGTGACTATGCATGGGTATTAGTAGCACCCGTCCCTTATAGTCCGTATGTATAAGATGGTGTATGTGTATTGTAGTTGAATCTAAAATCGTGGTTGTAGATGATCCATTTATTGATGTATTTAGAAAATTTTAAATAAGTTGCTATTTTCCAGATTTGATGGTGTTACATGAATAAACTTAAATTGAATGTTTGTCAAGAAGTTGAATAGTTTAGGAGGTTAAACTTAAGGTGGATGCAAAATTACAAAAAGTTCCAATTTACTATGAAACATACAATTTGTCTATAGGGACATAAAAGTCTTTAACTTAATTAGCATTTAAAAAATTGAAAAAAAGGAGAAAAAAGATAAAGAGGTTCATAGTGTTTAGAAGAGGCCACATCATACACAATGGTTTCTTCTTTAATATAGATAGATAGATAGATAGATAGATAGATAGAAAGATAGATAGATATATATAGATATAGATATAGATATAGATAGATAACAATGTGCCAAATAATTTATTGTAGGTTTTCTCTTAATTAGTAGATGGAAAGATGAAAAGACTATAATGAATATGGCCAGAGAGTTATGTAGTTTGAAAGTTAAAACTAATTATATTGGAAGTGAAATTACTAAAGAAGCCTTCTTGTAATGAAATACATACTTTCCATTTAGGGATAGAATAGTTATTAACTTATTTAATATTTAAAAAACTTAAAACAATGAGAAAATTTATTTGGACAAATTCTCTTCTCACAATGTGGCACATTATCTTGATGGGTTTCCTTTTATATAGATATAAATATAAATTAAATCATTATTAATATATTTATATTAAAGAACAATAAATTTTTGTGGTTGCGCAATCGTGACACACTACTAGTATGAATAATCATATATATTTTCCTTGCCTTTTGGCTGACTGACCGCACCGCATTCTAAACCCTTAAAATAATGCCATCAACAAAGAAAGAGAAAGGAAATTTGTGCGTCCCACGAATCTGATCCACTCACCAGAGAAACAAACAAAGCACAGATATGTATACATACATGTAGATATAGAGAGAGAAAGTGAGACAAATTTTGGAGGAGAGAGAGAGAGAGCTTTTTTACTTGGAAGCTTCAAATGACTTTTTATAAATAAAATTCGTGTTGAAGCTTCAAAAATCCACTTGTTTTTCGTAAAATCTTGAAGAATCAGAGGGTAAATGCGGCAAGAAAAAAAAAAAAGATTTGGGAATTGGGAGACCATCATTTCAAACCCAAACCCAAACCCTAACCCTAACTCCAGCAAATCCTTCATTGCCATTGAAGGAAAACCTTAATCAGCTGGCTGGAACTGGAAGAATGAGATTGTGAAAATGAGGTTTAAGTCTCTTTCAGATTCATATACCCCCCCTTCTGAACCTGATGAGAGCCCAACCCTAGATAAAGGTAGTCCCATTTCCGTAACCCCAGATTTCACGTCTTTGCTTTCAGATCAAATTTTGATTCTCATACTCTCTAATCTCACAAAATCACAGCAAATTTCTAGTTGTTTGGTTTGTAAACGGTGGTTGAGGATTAGCGGTGGTCTAGTTAAATCGTTGCGATTATTGGATTGGGATTTTCTTGACTCTGGTAGGCTTGCTCATCGCTTTCCTAATCTTTTTGATGTTGATATTGTTCAAGCTTGCATAATATCCCCTCGTAATTCGGGTATTTGTTTGAGTAATAAATTTGTGTCTATTCATGTTAATTCCTTCATATCAGATACTGGGTTTATTTGGAAACCCGATTTTTTGGGTGCTACTTTGATTGATAGAGGGGTTCAGATTCTTGCTCAAGGGTGCCCTAATTTGCGAAGGCTTGTGTTACTTGGTGCAAGCAAACAAGGGTTGGCTTCTATTGCAAATGAGTGTTTGGCTTTACAGGAATTAGAGCTATGCTCCTGTACGGATATGGATTTAAAAGGGCTTTCAGGTTTTAGAAATTTACAGATTTTGAAACTCATTGGTTCTGTTGATGGGTTCTATGATTTGGTGATTTCAGACATTGGGTTGACTATTTTGGCTCAAGGGTGTCCAAGATTACTCAAGCTTGAGCTTGTTGGTTGTGAAGGGAGTTATGATGGGATCAAAGCAATTGGCCAGTGTTGCCAAATGATGGAAGAATTGACCCTCTGTGACCACAGAATGGAAGGTGGGTGGTTAGCTGCATTATCGTATTGCACCAATTTGAAGACTTTAAAGTTTCAATCTTGCAAATTTATTGATCAAAGTCCAGGGCCTGATGAGCATTTAGGCTCTTGTCCTACCCTTGAAGAATTACATTTGCAGCGGTGTCAGTTGCGAGATAAGCAGGGATTGGTAGCATTGTTTTTGGTTTGTGAAGCTGTTCGGGAACTGGTTTTTGAGGATTGTTGGGGATTGCACAACAATACATTCAGCGCTGCAAGTATTTGTAGGTATGACTATAGCGCCATTCTTTTTGCTTTCTTGCATATTGTATTGGATACTCGTATCTACACGCAGTTATTTGTTTCAGAACCCATGTGGTGGAGTTAAGGGTTTTGCTTACTGAATTGCAAAGATTGTAAAAATCAATAGGAATTCATTTATCACATCCTATGCTTCAAAGTTAGAGCCATGCTTCGACATACTTTTTTGTATATCTTTCAGCCACTACTTGATAAGTCAAAATCTATTTTGATTCCATTTATGATAGTTTTATAGTATTGTCAAATTGGATGTAGTGCTTTCTCTAAAGTAGTCACTAAACTCTCATGGTCTTCTAATATGTTGAAGAGGGGGATGGAGAGGTTGAGTAGGGAAGAGGGAGGGTTCTCTTTTTCTCCTTTTAGAAAGACTTATTACTTCCTCCATCCCAAAATAAGTGTTGTCATTTCTATTTAAAATTTGTCCAAAAATAAGTATAAAAGTAAGTGACTACTTTTCCATTCTACCATTAATTATGAGATGTCTAAGTTCATTACTCCATCTATTGTCAAGGGTAAAATCGTCATTTGTCAATTAAAGAGTGTATAATTACACATGTCTAATACTGTGTGTCTTATGCCTTTTTAATTCTTGACACTTAATTTTGGACAGAGGGAGTATTTTACATTGTATTATTTATAACCCAACAAATTTAGTTCAAATGCAAGTTGATCCCTGTCGACTTCTTCTGTTGGTCAATTGGATGGCAATTTTAACTAAAGTTATGTAATTGATATGATTGTGGCAGTTTAAGTATGTGATTTGTACTAAATACACTGAAAAGCCCGTGAAGTGGTTAACTACTTCATTTTTGCCCCTTCAAAGTGTAGATAAAAGAAAGACATGATTCATATCATGGAATGGAGTTAATATGATAATTTGGTGCATGCTTTGCTACTAACATAAAGGGTAATTGGCCCAGTGGTACCTGGGTTACCGGTAGAGTCAACCTAACCAAAATGTATATCGTTATTTGGAGTTGAATTTAATCTTTAACGGAATGTTGTTATGTATCCAAAACACAGAATGGTACGCATTAAGTAATAAAGGCTGACTCTTTTTCCTTTTTACATGGTTTAGGAGAGTGATGTCTCTGTCTTTGGAAGGATGCTCGTTACTTACAATGGACGGTTTTGACCCTGTAGTTCTTTCATGGAAGGAGCTTAAGAGGCTTAAAGTAGTTTCTTGTAACAACATAAAGGACAGTGCTATGACACCTGAATTAGCAACCCTTTTTTCCGTTCTTAAAGAGTTGAAATGGCGCCCGGATTCCAAGTCTATTCTTTCATCAGGTCTTGATGGTAGCGGAATATGGCAGAAAGGTGGAGGAAGCTTCAAGATTTGATCTTGCAATTTGATGTCTTTTTTCTTTTAGTTAGCATGGTCACAAAAGGGTAGGATAGGATTTGTTTCTTTTGTCAACCTGAGAGTATACTTGTTCTAGTTTTCCCATAAAGATTAGTCATAGGATTTATAGAACAAGTGTATAACAAGTCGCTATACGTTCTTTATCTAATTTCATTTCGTTATATTTCTTCCACATAAAGTTATGTATATTGTGTCTGTTTTGCAATTAATCTTTACAACCCTTTTTATGGGATTACTCAAGTAGTTGAGACTTGTTCGTGATAACTTAGAAGGTTTAGAGTTCAAATGCATGCTTGTTTATGCCCCTAATCAGTCGTTAAGAGTGCGTTTGGTACGTGGGACATGACAGGAAAGAACAAAAACTTGTCGTCCAACGTTTGGTGCTACAATTAAACTTGGATCGGACTGGACTGAGTGGGACAAAAATTCATTTTTTCTGTCCCACCAAAATCAGTGAAACAAGAATCCAGGAGATGGGATAAGCTTGGTAAATTACTAAACTATCCATGTTAATTTTAAACCCTAAAACCTTCCACAATTCTTTCACCCGCCTACGTCACTCTCGCCCGTCCAGTCTTTCCCACCCCATCCACTTACCAAACGAGCCATAAGCCTAAGGGTGCATCAACGGGAAGGTGGGAAAGGTTTCACCCTCTTGGGTTCCCAGGTCTTAAATGGAGCAATCAGAGGTCAATTTCATTTCTGTTTTCTTGTTATTGAACCTTTTTTTTACAATGTAGTTTGTATTTTCTGATGGTTTTATAGTTTGAAGTGTCTGAGTTTCTCAACTGTAACTCAATGTTAGGGAGATTGTATCGTTTTATGTCTCTGTTATACAGGTATGAACCCATTAGTTCTTGATTCGAATATTTGGTGCACCAAAATGGTTAAGAGTCTTGGGGAGTTTGCTGTGGATCCTGATTCATGCCCCATTGCAAGTGTTCGGTGATAAAAGGTATGTGAACATTTTACATGCTTTCTTGCTGTCATCCTTCCGACGTGGCTGCTTTAGTTGCTGGTTTATTTTATACATTCGACTAATAGTTGAACAATGTTTTTTGAGTTAAACATTGTGATATGCATGTGGCATAATATACATACGAATGTGTATTATACATGAAGTCCATAATCAATATAACAACCAGTTTTGTAAGCGGAAAACGGTTAGGTTTTTGACTTATTGAGTGCACTTTAAGATAGAATAGTCAAAATTTTAAGGGTAATGCTCTTAGGAAAACCAATAGGTCTACTAATGAACTTCTTCTTGGTAACCATAGGGTTTGGACCAGCTTGTATGCATTTCGACCGGTCCCGTGGGACTCTGAAGATAACAGTAAGAAAAATCCCAGTAGTCGGGAGTAAACATGAATTGGCAACCTATGTGGAGGAGTTCAAAGGTCTGATATTTATTTGTTAGTTGAGCTAGCCCTCAATGTTAATTAGTAAGGTTTACTAATGAACTTCTTACATGGACGAAGGGTCTTTACTCAAGTGTTTAGCAAGAGTGTTTGGTACGTGAAACAGGACAGGATATGATAGAACAAAAATTTAGTCCCATGTGTGGTGCAATATCAGACCGGGCAAGGACAAGATAGTGGGACAAAAATGCATTTCTTTGGTCTGAAAAAACAGGTGACAAAAATCAGAGTGATAAAGACAAGATTGGTACAAAGACTATTTTCAAATTTGGTTAGAATTTTGCACCTTGGAACGGGCTTGAGCCAGTGTGTTGTGTGCAGGCATGATGGTTTCCGGTTTAGGGGTGTTTGGGATTGCTTATTTAAAATAACTTATGCTTATTTTTAAAAGTGCTTATCAACTTATGTGGTGATAAAAAGGAGTTTTATAAAAAGTGTTAAGATTAGTTTATTGTGGTTCCAAAACGTAATAAACTAATAAGTTGTTATTTAGGGGTGTTTGAGATTGCTTATACAAGTAAAATAACCAAAAAAGTTATAAGTTGTTTAAAATAAGTTGATAAGTCAGAATGATTTAACTTATAAAAAACTCCTTATTAGCGGTGTGGAAAAGCTATAAACACTTTTTTTGTTCCCCAATCCAAACACTAAAAATAGCTCATTAGCGGTGAGAAAAAACTATAAGTCAATAAAGAGTTTAAATAAGCAATCCCAAACACCATCTTACATCGGTTCTTGTGGTTTCTGATCTCATAGTATACCCCATTTTGAGGTGGGGTTTAAGGGTGGGATGTACGAAAACACGTCCTTACTCTTAACTAGTAAAAGCAATTGTTTTCATGAATATACTAGTGTTGGGCCGTGCATTGTACGGGAGGATAAATTTTTTGTTGGAATATTGAACCGAGTTAAAATGAAACGTAATTTCTGTGTTAACAGTTAATGAAATACAATGTGAAAAACGAATGTATTTTCATAAGTGGTTAATTTGCATATATTCTTAATCGTTTGTTGTTATGAGTTTGTGCAATAATATTGGTAATAGTTTTGTATTATATTATTTAAAACTCAAACGACATGTCTCACAACATATCACTATTATTGAAATAATTATAAATATGAACATACGTTTTTACAGATTTTGCAATTTTTCTGAAACCTCCTCGACAACACTTGACAATCACTTTGAACGTATAAATCTGTAGATTAATTAACAACACTCAGCCCACATCAAAAGAAATACTCTCACATGATCCCTTTTCCATATAGGGTAGGATGAAGTTTTTGGTGAGAACATGAGAACAGAAACCTTCGTCAACCTTCATCCATCTACATTTACATGCATAATGCATTTCACAACACTCTCTCTCTCTCTCTCTCTCTCTCTCTATATATATATATATATATATAGTGTTTGATTCATTTGAGAAATGGTAAATATATGAGAAATAGAGAAGTAATCCTAGCCATTCATATGGTCAAGATCGGATTTGACTAGTCAAATACTGCGGCTTTGACTGGTCAAAAGTTGCGGCTATCCCAAAAATAGAAGGACAATTTCGTAAATTTTACAAAACACACGTGCTGTGTTCATATATGAACATGTATAATTCACATATGAACTATATGTTCATATATGAGCCAGTGCAATTCACAACTGAACTCTTTTAACTGATTCATATATGAACCTTTGTGATTCTTATATGAATCAGTTGAACTAACTAACAGATTCATATATGAACCTTTGTGATTCATATATGAATCTGTATGAATCACAAAGATTCATATATGAATCTGTATGAATCACAAAGATTCATATATGAACCTTTGTGAATCACAAAGATTCATATATGAATCAGTTGAACTAATTAACAAATTCATATATGAATCTTTGTGATTCATACAGATTCATATATGAACTCATCCCGTGTATTTTACGAAATTACCCCTCTACCTACTATAGACCACACAAGGAATTATCCGGTGCTTCGCGGTCAAAGCCGCAAATGTTGACCAGATGAATGACTAAGATTACTTCTCTATTTCTCATATATTTACCATTTCTCAAATGAACCTCTCCCTATATATATATATATATATATATATATATATATATATATATATATATATATATATATATATATATATATGGTATGTATTGCATGTATGTATGTGGTTCAAATGAGAAGCCCCAAATTTAAAATTATGATTTCCATGTATTTTCACTAATTAAGATAACCACCGAAAAAATCAAACATCCCAATTTATCTTCTCTTTTTTCTGTAACATTTTTTTGATTTTGATAATCATCGATTTTTTTATCTCGTTTTCACCTTGAAATCATTAGTGATTTTACAATCTACAAATCAAAATAAATCTCATTTGCCTAAATCTTATATGTGAAGATGAACATCGATATTATTCATTAGTTGTTTAAAATGTAACATTATCAGACGATGATAATTAAGTGTATATTGGTTTATATGTGAACATGTGAATCCTAATATAAATTTGAGTAAACTCCAATTTTGGTCCTGACGTCTGGTGATTTCTTTTTGAAAGTGGAAACTTTGGTTTCATAATTTAAGTTTTGGTCCTTATAGTTTGAATTTTGCTTTGAAAGTGGGAGCTAGTCACAAACTTCGTTAAAAATCTCCGCTAGAGGCTAGGGTATTTTCGTCCAATATGTGTTTTTTCCTTTTTTGCAATTTCCTTATGTTTTTTCTTATTTTTGTAAAAACCAAGAAAATACAAGGGACCAACTCTGTAACTGACCCTAAATTTTATCATCGTCCCTGTTGAAAGCTATAGCTCTAGGGAAGCTGTCACCATCGCCTACTCTTCCATAGCTCCACCATCATTGTCATCTCTTTCGATTTTGTCAAAGAATAGTTTGGAGATCTCCATGTGAGCGACAGGGATGATTGGAAGTGGAAGGCTTTGGGGAGCTTTTCACCGAATTTTTTTAGAGATTCACCGGAAAAGTTAGAGAATTACATTGTGATTCAGTCCCTGTGGTTTCGTCCCTTGTGTCCATGAAAACCTGCAAATCGTCCCAACAGGTCCTGAAGCATACCAAAACGAAGTTGTTATCACATCCAGATCGATCTCGTAGGTGCTATGTCATCCTGATGGACTATATCGCCAACGAAGACCAACGAAACACTGCAAATTAGGGAAAGTACAACTACCTCAAGCACGACTCTACTTCCCTTTGTTACTCCCTCCATTAAGGGATTCTTGATTTAGTTAGATACAAAAAACAAAGATCAGTAGAAGAAGAGAAGGTGATTCAGAAAAAAAAGTCAAAATTAGGGTTTTTTTCTTTGCTTTGTTAGTTATCTTGCTTAGATGATGGTGGAGATGAACATGGTACGACATGAGAAATATATATACATATAGGAAACATGTATGTATATGTGTGATTTTTTTAGTTACGGGCATGCTTCTTTTCGTTGTTTTTTTCCCCGACGTGCAGCACAATGGCGTGATCCACAAATGGAAATATTTATAAAATCCACAGGGTGGTGACCTTCGTGAAGTTCACAGGGACGAGATCCCCATCTCCGGCCAAAAGTCTCGAAAATTTTCATTGTCATTGTCCTGTGTGATTTGGTCCCTGTGTTTCTTTCCCGAAGTTGGAATCAAAAGTAATGGTGGAAGGTGACGAGTGATGGGGGTTGAACTCGTGATGGGCTACAATCCTTCACTGTAGTGATAGTCCTATGTAATCGATCCTTCACGGTGATGGGTTAAAGGGGTGTCGGACAAAGGTGGTACCGAGTAGGTGAATGGTGGTGGTGTTGGCGATGGTAACGCCCGGTGAAGCAAGGATGATTGTCCCTGTGTTTTACACTAGCTCGCACACGTCATATATATATATATATATATATATGTGTGTGTGTGTGTGTGTGTGTGTGTGCGTGTGTGTGTGTGTGTGTATATGTATAGGGGTGGGTTCAAATAAAAACTCATTTTTCATTGTGCATGTGAGGACCAATCTTAGTCATTGATCAAAACTTAGAAAATTAATCAATGGTTAAAACATAATAAGATAAATTGAGAAGGGATTACCCGATTAGGGACAAAACTGAAAATTTGAATCAACACCTACCTTATTTGACTTTTTATTTTCTTTTTCAATTAAAAAACTTTTACCTCATTAAATTTTAAAATAAATTATCTTAAAAATTACTAATATTTTAATCAAACAAATTACATCAAAAAAACGAGAATTTCGTTTTCTTCGATATGACATCTATCTCGATATAGTTTTTTTCTTCTTCATTTTAACCGTTTTTTTATGTGAAATGCTATATATGTGTTATATTCATTATGAATATGTATGCACGTCCCCGGGTGTCCACATTCAGTATATATAACAAAGGTGAACGTTCATTCACTATTCATGATGAATAATACAGTATTTAGGATGAATAATACAATATTCAGTATGAATAATACATAAATTCATGATTCATGTATTATTCATCATAAATCATGTATTATTTTGTAACACCCCAAAAATTGGGATAAACAAAATTTCCGAAAAGGAAATATGGTATTCAAATTAATGCCAAAGCACGAGCTTACACAAAAAGGGAACAATAATGTGTTAAAGCACAGTTTTATTGGATTCAAGATCATCATATGAAGATGGAAATCTGAAGTCAAAGCTGATAAAGTCGTCTCAACAAATAGTCTATGGTCCTTTTGTAATAAATAGTCAAAGTCTGTTTAAGTGTTTTATTTATTAGGCTTTATATTTTAGTTATTAGGTTTGTTTTTGTTGTTGGGCCAAGCCTTGCCAACCCCATTAGTCTAATTAGCCTAAGTATAAATTGTTTTGTTTTGTGTTAATTAGGTTAAGGGAGCTTAATTAGAAAATATTCATTGTGAGGCTAGCTGTTGTTGGCGCCGTGAACAAGAAGCAGAGAGAAAGGATTTCATCAAAAACACTTGTAATCAGTTGAATCGTTTGATTAATCGTATCAGGCTTGCATGATTATATTGTTTATTGATGTACTTGATTGAATGATTATATATTGGGACACACAATTGGTATCAGAGCTTGTTGAATAATTTTTGTTCGGTTATGTTTTTCTGTCAAAGATTAATAATTTTTATTGTGTAATTGTTCATTCAAGTTGTTATTGGTTGGATTGTGTTTGTTTTGCCTATTATCGTGATTGGGTACTGTTTGATTTGAATATTGCATCATGTTTGATTGCTTATCTGATGATTTTGGATCATATCGTTCGTTCACGAGCACTGCACTGTGTAGTTGATTGATGTTTTAATTAGAGTGGTTTTTATTGAAATTAATTGATTGCAATTAGTTTTAGTTGGTTAATCGATCATATTGGCAAAGTTTGGTAGTTTAATTCGAGTTATCGATTGGTTTCTGGATGGATTTTTTGGTTTCTGGGCCGATAATCTTCAAGAACATACCGGTCGACCGTTTTATACCGATCGACCGTATAATACCGGTTGTTCATATCGGTCAATCCTCAATACCGGTCAGTACCTCATACCTGTCGACCCTATACCGGTCAAAGCCATTATCGGTTCAAGTCTTTACCGGTCGCCCGGTTATTTCACATCTTATACCGGTCAAGCTAATTTACCGGTCGACATTGTATCGGTCCAAGTCAATACCGTTCGAAGCATAGTGTCGGTCGAATTCATATCGGTCCACACACAATACCGGTCAAGCAATATCGGTCGACCGGTACACACAGAGTCCACCCCGGTCCAACACTTTATCGGTCCAATCAAGCTTCCGGTCGAAGCAACATACCGGTCGAATAGTTTCCGGTCGTCTACAGTGTTTGCGCAACCCACTTGATACGCAAACCACACTTTGCACGACCCACTTGACACGCAAACCACACTTTGCGCCACCCACTTGATACGCAAACCACACTTTGCGCGACCCACATGATACGCCAACCGTACTTTGCGCAACCCACTATTCGTGCAATTCTCACTTTGCGCCACCTGTTTCTCACGCGAACTTCTCTTTGCGCCATCTGTGTCTAGTGCAAACCGTCCTTTGCGCAACCTGCCTCTCGCGCAAACCGTCCTTTGCTCCTCTGTCCTTGGCATATATCTGATTTGTGTACCTGTTTTAACGGTGTTTAATCTATTTGTGCTTTATACTGTGTGAGAGGACTGCATTTAATTATTTTTAGAAAATTTATTTTCTGAAAAATTTTGAGTGTAGTTTTTATCCAACTTTTAATTCTAACGATCTCATCCAGTTGACTGTTTAATTGTATCAGATAAGTTTGATTATTAATCGTATAAGTAAAGATGTCTCGGGAAGCTCTTGCTATTGGAACAGATGTGAAGCCACCAGTACTCTTCAAGGGGGAGTACGAGCAATGGAAGGACAGATTCTTGGACTTCATTGATAGACATGATTTGGGAGATTATATCAGAAAATTTCTGAAAAAAGGAATCATGACACCTCCTACCAAGGTTCTCATTGTAGCTGGAGAAAATGGTGAAGAAGAAGAGACATAGTATAAATTACCGATTGGTGAATATTCAGAAGATCAGCTGAACAGACACAAGGGTGACAAGCTGGCAAGATCATTTATTCTCCAAGGCACACCAAATGAAATATATGTCAAGATTGATAGCTACAATGCTACCGGAAAGCAAATGTGGGATCAATTGGAGAAGATGATGATTGGATCAAAAGTCGGCAACCAACTTAAAGTGTCCAACTGCTTGAATAATTATGAAGAATTCAAAGCCAAAGCTAGAGAATCACTCGAAGTCACTTATGACAGATTTGTCACATTGCTGAATGAGCTCAGCAAGAACAAGATCAACAAATCTCAAGTTGAGTTGAATGTGAAATTTCTCAACAACCTTCAGCCAGAGTGGAAGAGATTCACCAGACAGATGAGGCAGTTGAAAGATCTGAACGACATTCCACTTCATGAGGTTTATGAAATCCTCAAATAGAATGAGGAAGAGGTGGATGAAATCAAGGCTGAGATGAAGAAGTCTGACAAAGAAGTTGCTGATCCAGTTGCTCTTGTGGTAAAGAAGAAGTCTAAGAAGAAGAAGGTGATATCATCTGAATCTGATGAGGCTGATAGTGAGGCAAAGTCTGACTCTGACGATTGTGAACAACTAAAGGAAGCCATGTTAATGTTAACCAAGGCTTTCCAAAAGAAGTTCTATAAATGCCAAACTCCAACAGTCAGAGGTACTCGTCTGGTCCGAATAACCACAAGCATAAGGAGAAAGTTGAAGAAAAGAGACCAGAAGACAAGAAGAAGGATGGAGCCAAAGAGTTCAAGAAGGAAGAACCGATGAAGTGCTACAACTGTGGCAGACTCGGTCACTTTGCCAAGGACTGCCGCAAACCAAAATTCTGAAACTCCGAATATTACAAGAACAAGATGCTTCTAGCCAAGCAACAAGAGGCTGGAAAAGCATTAATGGTCGAGGATGAATACTGGCTCGACCATTCGGATCAAGAGTCTGAAGAAGGAGAGAAGGACGAGACATCACACCTGTGCTTGATGGGGAAGAACCAGTCAGAAGCCGAAGCTGATTCTGATGATGGAGATAATGATGAGGTATGTAACTTAACTGAATCTGATTTTCTGAACCAAATGCATGCCATGATGTCTAAACTCCAAGAATTAGAGTCTAAACTGAAGCGAGAGAAAGGTGTCATAAATGAGAAAAATCAATCTATACATAAACTTAGTAATGATATTGCTGAGAAAAATGTATTAATTGAAACTTTGCACAAAAATATAGACACCTGCGCTAAAGAAAAGACTATAATTCATAAAGAGTTATCTGAAACTGTTTCTAAATATCAAGAATGTGAGTTTAAGACTATAGAGCTTTCTAAAAGGTATTTTTCTACTTCAAAAGAAAAGAATTCTTTAATAGACAAAGTGAATGCTTTGGAAGAGAGATTACATACTTTAGGTCAAACTGAACACACTATTCATTTGAACAAACCTAAAGAGAAACCTGATACTTGGTGACTTGGTTACAAGAACCCACATCATCTCAAAAAGGGTATATCTGAAGTGCCTGCACTTTATGACTTTGGGTTTATGTTATTGGCTCCTCAACATCAGGAACTCAAACCCTTTTGGACTAGTCTGTCTGAAAAAGATAAAGCCACGGAATATGACAAAAGAAAGAACATAGCTAAAGTTCAACTTCCATTTCGCTATGAGAAGTTGAATAACAGTTATAGTTCTGCTAAATCAAAATTTCTTTCAAATGATTATTTTGAGAGTTATTCTGTAAAAGAATTGGAGGCTAAACCTATCGAAGGTAAGCTTTACGTTCCTCCTCTAGTTTTGGAAAGTAAAATTTCTGAACTCGAGAATACTCTTACAGAAGAAAGAATTTTGATGGACTTAGAACAAACTGTATTTTCAACAGTGTTCAAAATTACTGATTTTTCTAAATTCTCCAAGGCTTTAAATTCTGATGACAGGTCTGGTTCACTTGAGAATGATCTTAATTTCTTAAACTCTGATGGTATTTTGAATGATTGTGTTGCTCAATTTGATTTTACTTCTAAACTTCCTGATCATTCATCTTGTGTTGTTAATTTTTTTGGATTACCTAGTGTGTTTGAAAAAGGTGAAACATCAACGAAAGTTGACAAATCAATTTCTGTGAAATCTAAGAATGCGAAAGGTAAGAAAAGAAAATCTCAGCATTCACAGAAACTGTTAAGTCTGATTTTATAGTAATCATTGTATTTATAGGGCTTGGTCAAATACTGTGTCTAAAGTCTAATACTATGTTGTATTGACCAAGGGTATTTAAGTCCCTTTGATCTTGTTCCTTGAAATAACTACACGCTCACATTCAATACACTTCACTTTGCGCTTCTTGTCTCTCTCTCTCTACTTTCTCTCTATTGATTCAGTGATTCTTGAACTCACAGTTGGTATCAAAGCCTTCTGAATCTTGAGAGGACTGAGAGAAATTGTTTTACGTTTCTGAATTTGTGGATTAAAGCAGAAATTTGATTGATTTTCTTGATTTTTTCAAGAAAATCTCGTTTTTAATCAAATTCGGATTGGTTTTAGATCGAATTGTGTTGTATTTGGATTCTTTAGACTCGTTTTTGGATATACATCATATTTGATTCATAAATTTTTGCAAGAAAAACAATTTTCGATCGTTGATTTTGAGATTTAAAGGATTTCTGGAAAACTCGTTTTTACGCACTGTACTTTCTTGAAATCGTGATTTTGTGGTGTTTAATCGATATTGTTGATTGAATTGTCTTAGAATCTTGTTTTCGATCAATCTTGTGTATATTTGTTGCTTTAATTTCATGGATATAATCATTTTTAGCAAGATTTTATTGATTTTCAGAACTTTGCGCGAGATCTAAACTTTGCGCTAGTTCATCACAGGTTTGCGCTACATTCATCAGGTTTGCGCTACATTCTTCCAGGGAAATCTTCATTTTCACGAGAAGTTCAGATTTGATCTTAGTGTTCGTCACGCAAACCTAAGTTTGCGTCTTCTTCTATCGCGAAAAGTTTTGTTTTGCATCTCAAGTGCATCAAGAAAAGTGGTGTTTGCGTCTTTCATAGCATACGCAAAGATCACTTTGCGTTTTCCTTTGCTCGCGAAAAGTTCGGTTTGCGACTTGAGTTCATCACGCAAAGCTCAATTTGCGCGATCAACATAACACGTGAAGTCCAGTTTGCGTCTTTAGTGCCTCACGCAAAGCTTACGTTGCGTCTTCAACGTATAACGCAAAGGCTAGTTTGCGTCTCCCGCTACTCACGCAAAGTGAAGTTTGCGTAACCTTCACATAACGCAAACCAACTTTGCGTCTCTGCCTTATAACGCAAAGTAAGCTTTGCGTCTCAGCCTGCTTGCGAAAAGCTCTCTGTGCGCCACCAACTGCTCACGCAAACCTCAACTTTGCGCCAGCCACGGACTTAGAATTTTTCTGGATTATTCTGAAACATGGATTCTGACAAGTTTGCCTATCAAGCTCAGTTTTACAAAAGTGATCTTATGATGTCTCTGGGTATAGAAAATCGTCCACCAGTGCTAATTGATGAAAATGAATTTACACAGTGGCAATATCGGTTCCTAAACTTCATTGAACGACAAAAGAATGGAAATGACATGATGATCATTTTATCTGAAGGACCGTTCGAAAAACCCAAATTGGCTTCTGGATTATATAAGCCTACTAAAGAGTATTCACATGATGAGTTGTCAGCATATCAAGCTGATCGTGACATTAAGACAAATCTGATGCTAGCTTTGCCAAACTCTGTATACAACAGGATTGATTGTTTTAAAACTCATCCTAATCTAATGTGGCAACAGCTGGAAAAGATTATGCTTGGATCTTCTGTTGCAACTCAACTTCGACACACTCGTTATATGAATAATTTTGAAGAATTCAAAGCCAAGGACGGGGAGCCACTAAAGACTGTGTATGATCGTTTCTGTGCCATGATAAATGATCTTAGGAAGATTAAGGTTGAAAAGACAGAGCTTGAATTAAATCTGAAGTTCCTCAACACATTGCAACCAGAATGGAATAAAACATGCCATAGACTGAGGAACGATGTCAGAATCTCTACTATGCAAATCCAGGAATTATATGAGATTCTGATGACTGATGAAAGTTTGGTGCTAGAGAAGAAGACCAAACTGGAGAAAAAGAACAAGAAGACAGTAGACCCGGTTGCACTCCTCACGAGCCAACTGGCTGAACAAGCATTGTCTGAAAACGCTTACAACGGGTCAACTAATGATGATGGAGAGGCTTTGCAGAAAGCTATGATTCTTCTCTCTAACTATTATCAGAAAAAGTTCCAACCACGTTCGAGTTCCAACTCTTCTCGCTTCACTTCTGTGTATAGAGCCAAAGTACCCAAGCCAAAGACTGATGCTTGCTACAACTGTGGAAAGCCGAGTCATATTTCAAAGGAGTGTCGAGTGAAGAAGGTCAGAAATTCGGCATATTATAGGCAGAAAATGGAACTGGCCGAGAAAAGAGAGAGTGGATTAGCTTTGCTAGCCGAAGAAGAATTCTGGCTAGATCACTCTGACGATGAAGCAGCAAATGTAGAGATCGCTCAGATGTGCTTGCTTGGAGATGATAAGTCAGATGATTCTGATTCTGATAAAGATGAGGTATATACTGATTTTGATCAAAATTTTATTACCTCTCAGATGAAAAATATGAAATCTGCTTTATCTGATTTACGCTCTAAGTTTATATCTGAAAAGAATTTAAATGCTGAAAAGTCAGATTTGATTGACAAATTGAAGATTTCTTTGAAAGATGAAAAATCTATTTTAGAAAATACAAAATACATCTTTCAAAAGAAATTGGATGATTTGGAAAATTCAAATAAGACTTATCTTGAATCTTTGACGGCTATGACTAATTTAAAAGATGAATTTTCAGATAAAATAAATAAATTAGAAGAAAAGCTTTATCGGAGAAATCAATCTGAACAAACAATTTTTATGAACAAACCGAGGAGTAAAGAAGCTTTAAAACAAAGGTGGGGACTTGGTTTTGAAAACCCTCATTGTTTAAACAATGCGATTGAAAAATCCCCAACTTTATATAAATACGATTATCTGACTCTTGCTCATTATGCTCCTCAATTTAAAATTGATTGGATGAATGAGAAGCAAGTGTTAGAAATCGAAAATGAGAAAAGAACAAATAACAAGAAAAAGGAAATTCCTTTTGTTTACACAAGTGAAAATGCAAAATATTTTCCTGAAAAATCAAGGAGAGAAGAAGAGTTTTAAATGATATATCTTCTGTCAAATCTTCAATATCTGATGATTTTGTTGATCCTTATGCTTCTAATTCTGATAAGGAAAATATTTCTCCAATCATTTATGATTCAAAGAAATATACTCCTCCATTAGTATTAGAGAGTACAATCATCGATCTTGAAGATAAGATAGAAGATCAAAATATTTTAAAGAAAATTGAATCTGATATTATTCTTTCTTTCATGACGTCTAGTCTTGAAGAAAAATTATTTTTTCAAAAATCAGATTCTATTTCTAACCTTTCTTTCGATTCTAAGGAAAATAAAAATGAAGTTTCAAATTTTAAAACCTTTTCTCAAAATTCTTCAGACTCCGAGGCAAATTCAGATTTATTAGTTGATCAGATTGATTGCTTGGATAAAATTATTTCTTCTAATTTAAATATTTCGTCTAAAATTCTTGATGATTCTTTTACGCTCAATGATCAATATTATAAACCTAAGCATAAAAGAAGACGCTCAAAGAAGTCAAAGAAACAAGATAAAGTCATTTCTGATAATTTTAATTCTTCCGATTCAATTCTTACAGATAGGACTTTGAGAGCTCGATCAAGACAAATCTGGAAAGCAAAGCGGACATCTACTGATTCTCAGACTGATGAAGTTCGATATGTAGACAAATATTATAAAAGTGATTCATTTGCTTATTGTAATAAAGTTTCAAAATATTCTATAAAGCAAATGTTTCAAATTTCCAAAAATGTCTCATATTCTTCTTCTGATTCTAGTTCAGATGATTATGCTTTGTATTAATCTGATGATTGTGCTTACTATTCTTGTGAACATTTTTCTCTTACTTCTAATGTCAAATCTTATGATTATTTCCCCATACGAACTGCAACTAACTTTCACGGGCCCAAATTCAAGTGGGTACCCAAATCTAAATCTGATTCAAAGTTGCAGGCATCTCATGTTAAGGGGGAGTAAGAGAAAGAATGGATTTTGAACACATCAGTTCAAAACCCGAACTTCAAAGTCAACATATTGGCTTCTGAGTACTTCAACTCAGAACCCGTACTTCAACGACTACGACTTCTAGACAAATCAGTCTAGGACTCGTTCTTCAAAGCTTTTAAGCTTCTGACTAACGAGAAACTGTGAGTACATCTATTTTATTACGCTGCATATATCTCTGTCTATGATGTTATTCCATTTTTTCTCACTGTTTTAAAGAATCTGAGCAATTTTTAATTCAACTCCTGAATTTGTTCAACCCAATTTTTTCAAAAGAGACACAAATTTTTTTTACATTGTGTGAAAGATGATACTATTGAAATATATTTTTTTTCAACTGAATATAAACTTGCCGATCAAATATTTCTATTTTTAAATTTTCGGCATGTTGCTTTAAAAGTTTAAACCTTTACAAATTTTATTCTATAAAGTAAAAGTTTTACAATTTTCTTTCTTTTGAATAAAATGTGTGTTTAGGATAAAATTTCAAGTTCATTTGTTTATATTAAAGTTTTTATATGTTCATCTTTCAAGTCTAACTAAAGTAGAAAAGTGTTATCCCAGATTTAATCTAGTTGGTAAACAATCAATCAAGTAATCAAGCAACACAATAATAATCAAGAGATATAAAGATTAATAATAACGTACCAATCCCTTGAATAAACAATGAAACCCTTGAGTGTTCTTGATACCCTTTGAATACAGAGAAAATACGGCTAACTATTTAGAAAATTATCAGAGTTCTAACCTAAAACTAAACTAATCAAAACTTTAAATACCTAAGCCATATGGGCTTTAAGCTTAATGGGCTTGGGCCCAATAACTTAATAACTATTAACTTATTACACTTTAAACCCTCTAATTAACTTTAGCACAATTGCAGTTTAAACCCTTAACTTTAACTTTAATCTTGAATACAATTTATGATCCAACAATCTCCCCCTTTGGATTCAAGATTAAAAAAATTTGCAATTGTCTTCGGGTCTTCTCTTGTCTTCACTTTTCTTCAGATATGTCGTTGATCGCTTCAAAACTTGATATCTTTAAACAATCTTCAAATCTTTAAAATCTTTGAAAATTTGAATATCTTCAGATCTTCAGATTGTATTCTCCCTTTTTGTATCTTCTCCCCCTTTTTATATCTTCTCCCCCTTTTTGATGAGTGGTGAGAATCAACATCATCAAAACTTGGCAAAACAATCTCCCCCTTTTCAAGACAATCTCCCCCATCGTGTATGATCACGTAAGCACAGTCTTTATCATGTAACGAGCCCTGTATGAAATAAGAGCAGTCTTCCCAGATGGAAAGAGTGATTATTTCAATCTTTTCAGATAAAGATAGTCAATTGTAACCGTTTAAATCTTTGCAAATTCAAAACAGTTTAATAGGTGTAACCCTGAATCAACAAATGACTCAGTTAGAATGCCTGTCAGTAACACAAAGTTACTGAGTAACACAAAGTTACTATATAAGGAGCTGGTTTGATGTTGACTCCCCAGGTCTTCCATTCAATCATCGAATAACACATGGTTATCTATGAACGTTCTGACAGAAAACAAATTTCTGTGTGTTCGTGCATGTGTATGAAAGAATTAAGCATAGATGATTACTTTTCAATATAGGCTCAAAATATGTAAACTTGTTGAGAAAGCAACAAATTATACAAAGACTCAATGTGCATGAGAAAGGGTTCGAAGGTGGGGCAACTTTCCTTCTTTTTCAATATTAGTATCTTCCAAATGAAGAACCAATAGCATATGTGCTGCGTCCCCAGAAAATGTGAAACATTCTCTTTTTGAGAAAAGAATGAGTAGCTGGTGGGGTTGTATGCAAGAGATGGCATGGGCTAGGTGCCTTTTTCAATGATGGTCACCAAAGAATGTGATCCAATCAGATTATGTGGCTGCCCGGCTCAGAAGAAGTTTGGTGCAGAGTTTAATATTCTTTTACTCTGATCTCTCAACCTCTTTCTTTTAATGCTCACATCTAACCAATCTCTCTTTTTCATTTTACCTCTTCACACACCATCACTCAATTCTTTTGACCCTTCTCCCCTCAATCAGTCAGGGAATACTTCCTGGGTAGGAAACACTGGTTATCGTGAATCCATGGAAGTTCTGTTAAGTTCTCACACTGAATCCCATGTATTTTCCTAAAAGAACATGTTGTTCAACAGGCGTTTTGTACATGTAAGCACAAATACCACTTGTTACATGAAACATAAGACTTTCGGAGATGTCAAAACAATTATGTTTGACGATGCAATTCTCCCTCTCAAACTAAAAGAGTTTGACAATTAAGCTCATAGGAGTTTTGTCAAGAAGAACAATATGTTGGAGAATCAAAGAACGAATGTTGTTTATATGAACAATATATAAACATATTTTTCAATGAAAGCATATGAAATGACGTTTGATTCAATCAAATGTGAATACAACTAACGTGAGTATTACCATAGAAAGATTTAACTTTTGATACATGGTAATAACAAAGTCAAAATAGAATGTTCTGAACCGTTATGTGTATGAATACTTGACAAAGTATATTGACAAGATAAAACGCAAGTATTTATCTTTAAGAACACACGGTCAGATAAGCATTTAAGTATCCAAAAATCTGTTAAAATCACAGATATTCTCCCCCTTAAATCACTATTGTTTTTTTTAAATTAATAAGGAAATAAAGCATATAAAAAATAGATAGAGCACTGAAGTGCGGGTTCTAATCCGATGTGATTAGAAGCCATACTCCGTTGAAGTACGGGTTCTAAGATGATTTACTTAGAAGCCTTTGTTCTTTCTCCCCCTTAAACCTTGGGTGCCTGCAACACAGATTTAGCTTTTGGCACCCACTGGTATTTGGGTCCTAATGGGTTAGTTGCAGTTCTAGTAGGAGAGATAAAATAAGAACCATACCAGTTATTCACATAATCTTTTCTTACAAAATCATTTGAGCCACAGTAGGAACAACTAATTTTCTTTTGTGCTAACCTGATCAATTGATGGATTGTGTAAACCAGATCAGGTTTGCCAAAAGTTTTACCTTTTGTAGCATAGTTCCATTTAGCATTTGATGTATGCACAAATGATTCTTCTTTCTTCTTCTTCTCCGAGGATCCTTTAACTCTCCAGATCCAGTTTCCTCTTTCTTTCTCATCATCCCTTCTCCAGAAGCGTTTCTTTCGAGACTTAGTCTTCTTTAAGTTACCTAAACCATCAACATTTTTGTCATAGAAAAGGTTAGAAGGACGAATCTGATCATTAGATTTAGAAGTAAGACAATCATCTAGATCATAGAAAGGATTATAGAAAACATTTGAAAAATGTGAACTTGAAGCTGTTTTTAATGAATTATCTGAATCAGCTAGATCATCTCTTGGTGATTGAGCTATTGACTCTGGCGTCTTGTGCTCAGTCAGCTTCACCTTGAATACGATCTCTTCAACTTCCTTTATCTTTGAAGACAAGTTGTTTCTTTCCTTTTCAATCAGATCAAACTTCTTATGCAACTCAGATTTTGCATTCTTCTCCTTCATGATGTTTGTTGACAATTCAGCTAGCTTTCCTGTCAGCTTGGCTATCTCCGTCTCAAATATCTTCTTTTCTTCCAAAAAGTCTGTATGTGCTTTCTTCAGCTCATCTTTCTTCTTCTCATTCTCAGCCTTTTCTCTTTCAATAATGACAACCTTCTCAAAGTCTGAAACTTGTTGGGAAAGTTTAACACATCTAAGTTCTAATGCTTTCTTCTCTTCAAAGGCTTTTCTGGAGAAGTCAGAGAATTTCTTGGCAAATTCTTTTCTCTCTTTCTCAATCTTTAACATTTCATCTTGAGCTTTTGAATTGTCTCTGTCTTGGGTTGCCTTTTCTTTTAGCTTATCGATCTCAACCTCAAGACTGAGAACTTTATCTTTAAACTTATCTCTGTCCGCACATAGTTCAGAATTTATCGTTCTAAGACCTTCAGATGTCTCACTCGCAATGTTTGCTCTTCTTCTCAATTGATTTAGCTCTTTTTGCATTAGTTCCTTCTTTGACCATGTTGAGCTTGACTCAGATTTTTTCAACTTTGCTTGAAGATCGAAGATCTCTTTTTCTTTTGACTCAATTATTCCTGCAAAGTTAATTAAAGAATCAGAATCTTTTGAATTTTCTTTTAAAGCATTGATCTGAATAAGAAGAGATGAGTTCTGAATCTGTAAATCCTTGTTTTCAGCTTTGAGCATTTTTTCTTCTTTGTCATACTCATCAATCATGCGAGATGATGTTGATAACCGTCCAGCAAGTTGTTTAGCCTTTTCTCTTACTTCAGATAGAGTCATGTTGTTAAAATCAAGGCTGTAACCTGCAGACATATTTAGCTGATACGACATCCTAGCTGTAAGGTTAGAAATCAAGCTAATCTATACCAAAACAACCAACTAGATGAGATCGTTAGAATCAAAGTAAAACTACACTCAAAAATTTTCAGAAAAAAATAAATTTCCAAAAATAATCAAATGCAGTCCTCGCACACAGTATAAAGCACTAATATCTATGAATAAAATACTGAAAAATTAAAAAGATTTTGATCAAGAGCAAATCTTTGTTCCCCTTCGCATACTTAGCACGGGGGTCCCGCTACCCGGTTAGCGGGTGGGGTCAAGGGGCAACGCCCTTGCGGGGGTATGGGGGCAGCGCCCCTAGAGAATTTTTTTTTGATAATTAGATACCCTATCACAGTTTGCAAAAATCGACCGGGGAATGAACTGTACCGGTCGAAGCAAAGACCGGAATATGCAAGGCACCGGTCGAATGGCAAGACCGGAGTAACAAGTATCCGGTCGAGTGCTATACCGGAAACCACTAAGGTCCGGTCGATACTCCTATCCGGTCGAAGGAAAGACCGGGGAATACTAAGGTCCGGTCGAAGGAATGACCGGAGATCACAACTATTCGATTGAAGGTGTAAGACCGGAGATCACAACTATTCGGTCGAAGGTGTAAGACCGGAGATCACGACTACCCGGTCGAAGGTACAGGTCGAATAACTATCGGATACGTTAAACTTGATAAGATCGGATAACTGATAAGACCGAAGAACACGATGAGTTTCTGGGATTCGACCAAGATCAAACCCAGAAACTTTAATCGACCGATAGACTATGTTCGATCTGAATGGTGTTAAGACCGATATGTTCTTAACCAGCCCAGAATGACGAACAACACAGAAACACACACAATCATAAATTTCAATCACTCAGATAATTCTTAACGCAACTAGTTAATCAGATATCATTTAGAAGCATAAATCTCAACTATCATGCAATCGATTTTCGATGAACAGTAACTTTCACGATGAATAGTGATTTTTCGGTGAACAGTAACTTTTTCGATGAACAGTAAATTCGAAAAAAATATAGATTTAATCCTAAAACTTTATTCTTTAGGCTCTGATACCAATTGTTATCCCAAATTTAATCTAGTTGGTAAACAATCAATCAAGTAATCAAGCAACACAATAATAATCAAGAGATATAAAGATTAATAATAACGTACCAATCCCTTGAATAAACAATGAAACCCTTGAGTGTTCTTGATACCCTTTGAATACAGAGAAAATACGGCTAACTATTTAGAAAATTATCAGAGTTCTAACCTAAAACTAAACTAATCAAAACTTTAAATACCTAAGCCATATGGGCTTTAAGCTTAATGGGCTTGGGCCCAATAGCTTAATAACTATTAACATATTACACTTTAAACCCTCTAATTAACTTTAGCACAATTGCAGTTTAAACCCTTAACTTTAACTTTAATCTTGAATACAATTTATGATCCAACAAAAAGTCAGCAACATGTTTGTAACTTTTGATTTTGCTTTAAAGTTATGTGATTCAGAATATTGATAGTTTACAATGCTTAGAAAACCTAAAAAGTCGGAATTTTAGATCGTAATGAAAATATGGGCTAAAGCACTTAGACGTAAAACCTTGTGTTTGAGATGATTATTAAATTCTTATAAATCAGAAATCTCTAAGTTTGAAAGTTTGTACCTGTGACCTTTCTGGTTTGGGAAAGTAAGTTATGTGGGATGCTTGTCATCTGGTCCCCTAAGGTCATTTGATCTGGGAGTGATCGAACCCAAATCCTTCTATAGAACCAGATCGAAAGTCATGTTCTACTAGTATGAATGGGTTTAGGATATGTCGATGTAGCCTTTCTGATATGGGAAAGTAAGTTCCAAGGGGTGCTTGACACCTAGTCCCCTAAGGCCAACTGGTCTGGGAGTGGCTGACCCAAATCCTGCAATAGGGTCAGATAGAAAGTTACGTTTATGGCATGTTCTTTACTTAATAAACTTTTTGATTAAAATATGCCAAAGTGCACATGCTTAAAAAGATGCCAAAGAGCACACTCATGTAAAGATGCCATAGTGCACAATGCTAAAAGATGCCAATGAGCACACATCTCATGATACTTGGTTATATATTTCTGAGTTGCAATGAACCTGTAAATTTGTGAAAGTCTGAATTTTAGATGGTTTAGTGTGATTACATGCAAAGTTCTCTATTATCTTTTTAGAATTGCATTTTCTTGAAGCTAGTCGAAGTTCACATGTGAGCACACTGAATAGATTGATGAAAGTTTTTGAAACTGAACATGTCTTAACTTGATATGCAATAAAACTTGTTTTTGTATCCAAACACATATATTTATTTTCATTTGATGGATTTTATTGTGATATTTTACTAAGTAGAATTTAATTTGTTTATGTTTAAATTTTTATATATTTAGTCGTTTCAAAATACATATTCAGTATATTTTTCTTTCTACATTAATGTTTAAATTCATTGTGTTCTTATTTCCTTTCAAATGGGTTTGAGCATTATTCAAGAGGGAGTGAAAAAGGAGAATTTTCTAAATAATCATATCTGTTTTTGAGGGGGAGTATCTGATTTTCTTTATATGAATGCTAACATGAATTGTCATATCTAGTGCATTTGTGTAGGGGGAGTCAAAGAGCTCAAAAAGGTAAAAATTTTTCTAAGGCTAATTTGCGCAATCAGTTGGTCGCGCAAACCTTGCTTTGCGCAACCTGCGTGTAACGCAAACTGAACTTTGCGCAACCTGCATGTCACGCAAACCTCGCTTTGCGCAACCTGCATGTAACGCAAACCTCAGTTTGTGCAACCAACGTGACGCGCAAACCTCCCCTGTTTTCTCTGTTTCTTTGATTTTGCAGATCTTAAACTGTCTCGTCTCCAACATTTGCATGACCTAGTTGAACCAGTTCATCAAGGTCATGAGGGGGAGAAATCAGAGAAGTCAAGGAGATGATAAAGAGACAAAGAGCTCAAAACTTTATCTGCTGATCAAGATTCGCTCAAAGATTCTATTCTCTCAGCTTCAATTTTTTCTTTTGCTGTTCCTGCTCCGACCACCACAGTTCATTCAACGTCTTTCAAAAAAGGTGTGTCGTCTAGAGCACAAGCTGATGAATCAACTGTTCGTTCAAGTTTATTCCAATCTGGTCCAGACTTGTCAAAGGCAGCAAAGACATATCAATCTGAAAGATGCTGAGAAGAAAATTTTCTTTAAAAGTCAGAAAGCTTCATAAAGTCGCTTTATTGGTCAGTGCTGTTTTAGAAGATGAATTTTGAAGACCAAAGCGCCAATAATTACTAAGGGGGGGATTGTTAAGTTTGATTTTAGAGTAATCATTGTATTTATAGGGCTTGGTCAAATACTGTGTCTAAAGTCTAATACTGTGTTGTATTGACCAAGGGTATTTAAGTCCCTTTGATCTTGTTCCTTGAAAGAACTACACGCTCACATTCAATACACTTCACTTTGCGCTTCTTGTCTCTCTCTCTCTACTTTCTCTCTCTATTGATTCAGTGATTCTTGGACTCATAGAAACCGATAACCACGGGTAAGCCAAAGAAGAAGCATTCTTTTAATTCTCATCATTCTAACTCTAAAGTTTCAAATATTTTAGATATGAGAAAGCAAAGGGTTGGAGTTAAGACTGCATGGATACCGAAACAACAGATAGACGAGAAAGCTAAATCTAGTTCTAGTTTTACTATGAATAAAAAGACTTCTAGTAAAGATGATGTGATTGTGAATGTTGCTACTTTTAAATCTGTTCTGGTTGATTCTCGCAAGAAGTACTCTATAAAGCAATTATTCCAGTTAGCACCATCTAATAAAAAGTTTTTAAAATATGGTGAATGTGATTATGCTTCTCGTAAATATTCTGATGTTTGGTATGGTTCTTATAATGTCTCATCTCATAGTTATCATTCGTCTTATCATGTTTATGGTTTTCAAAGACAAAGTGGGCCCAAATTTAAATGGGTGCCAAAATCAAGTACTAACAGTGGAGGTCCCATTTATAAATGGGTTCCTAAACCTATTCTTTCTTGATTTGTGTTGTGCAGACCCGCGTGGTACTTGGATAGCGGGTGTTCCAAACATATGACCGGGCAGAAGAGTATGTTGTCTAATTATACAGACAAATACTGCGGCACAGTTCGTTTTGGAAACGATCAGTTTTCACCAATTCTGGGATATGGTGATGTTGTACACGAAAATTTCACGATCAAGAAAGTGAGCTACGCTGAAGGCTTAGGGCACAACCTATTCAGCATTGGCCAGTTCTGCGACAAAGACTTAGAGGTTAATTTCAAGGCCAAGACATGTTTAGTTCGCACTGAAGAAGGAAAAGAACTCTTGGTCGGCACTCGCAAGTCAAACCTCTACACCATCAACTTGACAAAGGTCCAGGCTGACAATCAGGTCTGTCTACTATCAAAGGCCTCGATGCAACAAAGCTGGTTATGGCATCGATGACTTTCTCACCTCAACTTTCGGCACATCAACAAGCTGGTCAGTGGAAAGTTAGTGAAAGGACTTCCAGAGCTGAAATATGAAAGAGAACATCTATGTGCAGCGTGTGAAAAGGGAAAGATGAAGAGTGCCCCACACAAACAAAAAGCCTGAACCGAGTACCAGCTCTCCTTTAGAGTTGTTGCATATGGACTTGTGCGGTCCTATGCGAACGCAAAGTTTAGGAGGAAAGAAGTATGCGCTAGTTATCGTGGACGACTATACGCGATACATTTGGGTTAAGTTTCTACGGTCTGAAGATGAGACTCCCGATGTTCTCATTACATTTCTGAAGACAACCCAAGTCAATCTGCAAAAAGAAGTCAAGATTCTTAGGACTGACAGCGGCACAGAGTTCAAGAACAAGATAGTTGAAGAATATCTCTAGTCGGTCGGGATATCACATCAATACTCTGCTGCTCGCATGCCTCAACAGAACGGAGTCGTCGAAAGGCGAAATCGTACACTTGTCGACGCCGCTCGGACAATGCTCAGCCAATCTGACTTACCTTTATTTTTGTGGGCTGAAGTTGTATCGACTGCGTGTCACACTAAGAATCGCTCCATGATACACCGCCGATTTCAGAAGACTCCGTATGCGTTGATCAACAACCGAATACCAACCATTAAATATTTTCATGTTTTTGGTTGTAAGTGTTTTGTTCTAAACGACAGAGAGAATCTGAACAAGTTCAGTGCTAAGGCGGATGAAGGCATCTTCGTTGGTTATTCCTCTACATCTACTGGATATCGGGTTTACTTGAAGAAGTCGAAGACTGTGATCAAGAGCGTCAATGTTACATTTGATGAGGATATCGCTTCTGAGCACATGAGTTCAAAACCCGTAATTACCGAAGCTCTAGCTTCTGGGCTAACCAGTCCAGGACCTGCACCTCATGAGAACAAATCAGATGAAGCTTATTTGTCTACTTCTAAATTATCTGATTTGGATTTATTATTTGAACTGTTTTATGATGAATTTATTGGATCTCGTTTGCCTAAATCTGTTGTGGTTGACAGGATGGAAGACTCGTTGACTACTCATCCAACCACTTTCGATATCTCTACTGAATCCAATTCCCCGATTCAGCAAGAAGTTCCAGTTCAAAAGCCTACTCCGACAGTTGAAGTTGTGACCAACACTGATGAGACAGAAGTAGCTGACTCTGTAGGATGTACTATAAGGACTGATCAACAGACTGCCCAAGCTGTACCTACTGTAACTTCTGCAACGACTACTTCAACTGAAACCCCCGTTAATTCTGAACCATCTGAAGGAGATAACAGTGGATTCCTAGATGCTGACAATGATCAATCTACATCTAATCGACTCCCTCATGAACATAAGTGGACCAAAGAGCACCCGGTACATCAAATTATTGGAGATCCGTCTGCACCGGTGCAAACTAGGTCTGCAACTTCAAATCTATGTATGTATGAATCCTTTCTGAGCAAGATCGAGCCTACTCCCGTATCTGAGGCCCTTACCGATTCAGATTGGGTAACTGCGATGCAAGATGAGCTAAACAATTTGAAGCACTGAACGTCTGGAGACTCGTACCCAAACCGCAAGGTAAAACCATCATTGGTACGAAATGGGTGTTCAAAAACAAGAAAGATGAAGATGGTACCGTTATCCGAAATAAAGCACGACTTGTCGCCAAGGGATATAGGCAAGAGGAAGGGATAGACTACGATGAGACTTATTCTCCAGTGGCACGTATAGAGGCAATTCGGATGTTCTTAGCCTACGCAGCCCACAAGAACTTCACCGTTTATCAAATGGACGTGAAGACAACTTTTCTGAATGAAGTACTCAAGGAAGAAGTCTACGTCTCTCAGCCAGATGGGTTTGTCAATCCAGATAAGCCGAACCACGTCTACATCTTGGATAAAGCTCTTTTTGGACTGAAACAAGCTCCTCGCGCCTGGTATGATATCTTATCTCAGTTCTTGGTCAAGTTAGGTTTTACAAAAGGTACGGTCGATACCACTTTATTTATTAAAAAGGACAAAGGCGATATCATTCTTATTCAAATATATGTGGATGATATTATTTTTGGCTCTACAAATCCTTAGTACTGTAAAAATTTTGCAAACCTCATGGTGTCACGTTTTTAGATGAGTATGATGGGAGAGATGAATTTCTTTCTCGGATTGCAAGTCAGAAAATTTTCAATGGGGATTTTTATCAATCAATCTAAATACATTCTTGATATTCTTTGGAAGTTCAAAATGGAAAATTGTAAACCGATTGGTACCCCGATGGCACCCGGTACTAAGATTGGCACCGATCTTTCGGGAAAGGCTATTGATGTTAGAACTTATAGAGGGATGATAGGTTCCTTAATGTATCTTACTTTAGTAATCCGGATATAATATTTTCTACATGCTTATGTGCTAGATATCAGGCCAATCCTAAAGAATCCCATTTGTCTGCTGTTAAACGGATTTTTAGGTATCTGAAGGGGACTGCAGATCTTGGTCTGTGGTATCCTAAGGATACAAGCTTTGAACTAACAGCTTATTCAGACGCAGATCATGGTAGTTGCATGTTAGACAGGAAGAGCACCTCGGGTCATATCCAATTTCTCGGAGATAAACTCGTCAGTTGGGCTTCGAAGAAGCAATTATGTGTATCCACATCAACGGCCGAAGCGGAATATGTAGCTGCTGCTAGCTGCTGTTCTCAGGTCTTGTGGATGAGAACACAACTGCAAGACTACGGATTTCATTTCAATAGAATCCCGATCTATTGTGATTCGAAGAGCGCTATTGCGATTACTGCTATCCCTGTTCAGCATACTAAGACCAAACACATAGATGTCCGGTATCATTTTATAAAAGATAATGTAGAAAAGGGAACAATTGAACTTTACTTTGTAAAAACCGATTATCAGCTTGCAGATTTGTTTACCAAACCTTTAGACGAAAAGAGATTTAATTTTCTTGTCTCAAGACTTGGTATGCTAAATCTTAAGACCTAATCGGTGGTTACCTATTAAAGTTTCTTATTGTATCTCTTTATCATTTCTTTATTATTTTTTCCGCATGATACCTGCTCTTTAATAGTTTGCTCATGATCTCAGGGGGAGTGTGAGAAGTATTTCATTGATGGTCAATGTTAGTTGAGGGGGAACATATTTAAATGCATTGTGCTTACTGATATTTTGTTTGCGAGGCATGATTTTAGGGGGAGCATACAAGTAAAGAGTATGGCTATGACTTCTGATTATTTCTGATCAGAACTCGTACATTAATTGTTTTACTGCTTTATGTCATTTAAATTTCCGTGAATAAAGTTGCTTTGACTAGACTGTTAGACTTTTGCAGGTTGAGAGATGCTTACAAGATCATATCTTTATGACTTTAAGCTTGACTTCGTGAGATGTAAGACTGCATTCAAAAGGTATAATTCCTTATCTTCATCTCATCTATGGTTGAAAGAAGGACAACTTTCAATCATAAGAAAACATATTCTTAAATGTTCAAATCACTTCCCGATTCTCAAACAGATTTCTTGAATTGGAAGTGTGATTTTAAATGTTTTCTGATTCCTCTTTGAGCTTTAACTGATCAAGTTAAATCACCTGAGCAATGTATGCTTCATAGGAAAACATGGGATCAGTGTGCTAGGATTTCATTGAACTTCTATGGATTAACGTTAACCAGTGTTTCCTACCCAAGAAGTTAACCCTTTAGTGATTGAATGTGAGGATTCAAAAAGAAATGAGTGTCAGATGTGTGATGAGAGAAAATGTAAAAGAGAGTTTGGTTAGCTGTGAGCTTAATGATAAAAAGAAAGAGGGTGAGAGATCAGAGTAAAAGAATATTAAACTCTGCACCAACTACTTTCTGAACCGGGCAGCCACATCTATAATGTTTCACATTTCTTTGGTGAACATTATTGAAACAGGCAACTAGCCCATGCCAACTCTTGCAATTACCCCACCTACCACTCATTTTGTTGGGAATTTAAGATTTGTTCAAGTATGGTTAATGCTGATAGTATATCATGATTACTACTGCTAGTAGATTTAATACTACTTGAAAAGTTAGTGTTGCTATTTCAATAGTTAGTACTGCTTGGAGAGTTAGTACTGCTAGTAGTTAGTACTGCTAAGGGATTACTACTGCCAACATGATTAATACTGCTAAGGAGTTTAATGCTGCTGAATATGGTTAATACTTCTGAAGAAGGTTAATGCTGCTTATGAGATGAAGACTCAGTATGGAAGGAAGACAGCTGTATAGAAGACTTGCTAAAGTAAGGAGATAATTATGGACCGAAGATAAATTGTATTTTGATCTTGTAATATGTATTGTATAAATAGTATAGAAGTCTTTGATAGAATTAAATTTTGATTGATAAGTTTTTAGAGAGAGAATTAACCTCAAGGTTTATAATCCTAGTTCTAGAGAAGTAGAATTCGTCTTGGTGAGCCTATTCATCAAGATTGAGGTTTTGTTTGAAAACTTGTAACTTTAATCATTCAATAAAGTTTACAAGTTGTGATTTCTGATTCACTGTTACATTGATAGTTGAATATTAAATTGTTATTCCGCAACTCCTTTAATATTGTTTCTGAGTGTTATTATTCTTGTTAAAAATTAGATCCTGACAAGTGGTATCAGAGCTAGTATTCTCAGAAACCTTCATTCATCATGGACAACACAGATGAATCAAAAAATACTTTTGTCTCAAAGGTTCCCATGCTCAAACCTAATGAGTTTGACATGTGGAAAATTCGGATCAAGCAGTACATCCTCCTTACAGACTGTTCTATGTGGGACATTGTTGAGAATGGTCCCTCTGGTGAAGGTAAAATTGGACAAGATGGCAGAAGACCACCTCCAAAAACTGATGGTGAGAAGAAAGTCAGACAGTTGGAGATGAAAGCCTTAAGCACCCTGCTTTTGGCCATTCCTAATGAGTATCAACATCAGTTTCAACACTACACTGATGCTCAGATTCTATGGAATGCCTTAGAAAAGAGATTTGCTGGCACCAAGAGTACTAAAAGGAATCAAAGGGATATTCTCAAGCAGCAATATGAGAATTTTACATCTGCAAAGAATGAGTCTATGACTCAAAATTTTGACAGATTCAATAAGTTAATTGGTGAGTTGGCTACGGTTGGAGTCCAGATGGAACAAGATGATGTCAACTGAAAGTTCCTCAGATCCCTTGGAGATGAATGGACCATGTACACTGTTTCATTCAGACAGAATGACTTATTGGAAGAAAAGGAACTGGATGATCTGTACAATGATCTAAGAGTGTTTGAATCTGAGGTGGAAGCAAAAAAGAAGCCTACTGGATATGTTCATAATGCTGCACTCCTATTAGCATCAATTGATTTTACTGTTAACCCTGAATCAGTTAATGCTGCCAGTGGAGTAAATCAAGAAAAAGGCAATGAATCTGTTTTTGAAGCCTTTCTTTCCAGCCATGGTAACTCCTCTTTAATCAATGATGACTTGGAACAACTTCATCTTGATGATCTTGAAGAGATGGATATTAAATGGCAGATGGCCATGCTTTCTATGAGGGTGAAGAAGTTCATTAAGAGGACTGGGAGGAACAACTTCTCTCAAAGAAGAGAAGATGGAGCAGGCTTTGATAAGTCAAAGGTGGAGTGCTATAAGTGTCATATGAAGGGACAGTTTGCCAGGGAATGTAGAAGTGGAGTGTCTCACAACAACCATCAACAAGCTCAGACTAGAAGCTTCAACCAGAACAGAAACTCTGCTCAAGCTCTTGTTTCTCAACAAGGAATGGGGTTTGACTGGAGTGATCAAGCTGAAGAGGCCATTCAAAATAAGATCTCATGGCAGAAGTATCAGATCTCCCAACTGAGGTACTTTCTAATCTCTGCTCTTAAACTTGCATAGACACTGTTAAAAGGTACAGGGATCACAACCAAAGTATGTGTGATGACCTTAAGAGGTTAGAAAAAGATAGAAAAGACTATGTGAGAATTGTTGAGAGGTTTGAGGAACAGATTAAAGGTTTCTAAGCCAATGAACTTCAACACACATATGATACCAATTACTGGAAGTGGGAGAAAAATGAGCTAGAAATCCAATTAACAAAGTCTAGTGAGGAGAATGAAAAGTTGAAAGGAGAACTAGCCAAGGTTAAGCTAGATGTGGAAAAGTTTTCCTATGCTTCTAAAGCCATGGATTCAATTCTAAAGGTCCAAATCCATGATAAGCTTAGACCAGGAATTGGGTACAATACCACACCACCACCATACAACAACAACTACATCCCTCCTAAATCAGACCTGCTAGAGACCAAGGATAGGAAGGACTTACATGAGGGATCCACAAAGATAGATCCTTTAGATGAAGTAGTTGTTAAGGACAAGACTGAAAAAGAAGCTGGTAAGAGTAAGAATAATACTGTGAGTGGTGAGATTCCATTACAAAATAACATTTTTACCAATGAGGATTGTGGAAGGAATTGGGTCAAATCAAAGGACATAGAGAAGACTGAGGGAAATTCCAAAAAGGTTCATTACAAGCAAACTACAGTAGTGAATCCTGTTCCTTGCAAACAGTGTGCATGTAATGAGTCTGAGTCCCTAAAACATGATAAAAGGAGGGGCAATCAAAGAAATTGGAATAATCAGCGGGCTCAGAAACAAGGAGTTGATCTGAGTAGAATCATCAGACCAAAACATTGTTTCATATGTGGCAAAGTGAACCATCTTGCCAAGCATTGTTACTTTAATCCCATTAATCAAAGGATAAATTTTCAAAGATCTATGCAAAAACCCTTTGGTTATAAGAAGGATGAAAGGAACCATGTGGCTAAGAAACTTGCTAAATCTAAAAGCCACATGAAGAAAAAGACTGTGAAAGAAAGTGTCAATATGTGGATTCCTAAAAGCAATAAAACTGTTAGTACTACTACCACAAATAATGCTGCTGACAATGATAGTGCTGCTAGAAACAATACTACTGCTACCAATGTTAGTGCTGCTGAGAGTATTAGTACTTCTAAAACTAACATTGTTAGTACTTCTTCAAATGTTAATACTACTAACTCTGTTAGTGCTTCTAACAAGGTTAGTACTGCTAAACCTATTAGTGCTGCTAACTCTGTTAGTACTTCTAAAATTAGTACTGCTTCTAGTGTTTGTGCTGCTAGACCTATCATCTTGACAAAGTACTCCAGTAAAGAGTGCTCTGATTTTAAAAATCTCATCAAAAATGAGTGTAAATACTTTGATGAGAAAGGGAGACCAAAGACCACTTTGTCTTGGGTTCCCAATCAATACTAATTGATTTATCTTATGTGAAGGGCAATCAGTAGCTCAAGGGAAAGAGCATCTGGCATGTTGATAGTGGTTGCTCTAGGCACATGACAGGGAACATGGCTTGCCTCAAGAATTTCAAGAAAATTGATGGAGGGCATGTTGCCTTTGGTAATACTCCAGATGGAGGTAAGATTAGTGGTAAGGGTGATGTAACAAAAGGTAAGATGACCTTTGAGGATGTTTTCTATGTTGAGCAGTTAAGGTACAACCTGTTAAGTGTATCACAGGTTTGTGACAAAAAGCATAGTATATTATTCAGTGATTCAGAATGCATTATCCTTGCTCCTGGATTCAAGGTAGTTGATGAAAAGATGATACTACTAAGAAGTCCCAGAAAGGATAATGTCTATTGTTTGGATATAGAAAATGTTTCAACTGATTCATCCCTAAACTGTCTTGTTTCAAAAGCATCTTTGGATGAATCATCACTTTGGCACAGAAGAAGGTGTCACATGAATTTTAAAACAATGAATAAACTTGTTAAAAACAACCTTGTTAGAGGTTTGCTTTCAAAAGTCTTTTCATGTGATGATCATTGTGTTGCTTGTCTCAAAGGCAAACAACACAAAACTTCTCATAAGTCCAAAGAGTTGAACACAATTTCTTCTTCTCTTCAGTTGTTGCATATGGATCTGTTTGGGTCTACAAATGTTATGAGTATAGGTAAGAAATCATACTGCTTAGTTATTGTTGATGATTACTCTAGATTTACTTGGGTGTATTTTATAAGAACTAAGGATGAGACAAGTGGACTGATCAAATCCTTTATTCTAAGAATTGAAAACCAAACAAATCAAAGGGTAAAAGTCATTAGGTCAGATAATGGTACTGAATTTAAAAATGTTGATCTAAACACCTTTTGTGAGGAAAAAGGAATTGAGAGGCAATACAGTGCTCCTAGGACTCCACAACAAAATGGAGTTGCTGAGAGAAGGAATAGAACACTGATTGAAGCTGCTAGATCTCTGTTAGCTGATTCAAAACTTCCAATTACTTTCTGGGCTGAAGCAGTTAATATTGCTTGCTATGTCCAAAACAGAGTTCTAGTAGTCAAGCCTAAAAACAAGACACCATATGAGCTTTTTAATAAAAGAAAACCATTTATTGGATTTTTCAAACCTTTTGGGTGTCCTTGAACCATTCTCAATACCAAAACTCACTTAGGAAAGTTTGATAGCAAAGTAGATGATGGTTTTCTTGTTGGTTACTCATCTCAGAGTAAGGCCTACAGAGTATTTAATTATTCTTCTAGAATAATTGAGGAAAGTGACAATGTCAAATGCAATGAGAACTCACCAAACCCTATTGGTTCTGGTCCTCAGTGGTTGTTTGACATTGATTCACTAACTAACTCTTTTGGTTTCAGTAGTGATGATCATGCATGTTCAAGAAGTAGAGGATCAGGGGAAGAACAAGTACATAATAGTATTCCTCAGTCTGTGATCTTTCCATTACCTACAATGGACCCTGTTGAAATCTGTGAAAAGGAGACTGTCACTGAACCAATTCCGAGTGAAGAAGAAAGAAGAGATGAGGAGAATTCAGAGCATGAAGAGCCAGAAGCAGCTGATGTGATTCCCTCAGCTGACTTAAATGATTCCAATTTAGATGTGGGAATTAATGAAGAGCCTAGTCATCAGACAAGAACTCAGAAGATTCATCCTCCTGAGCTGGTAATAGGAGACATTTCTTCTCCTATGATGACAAGGAATCAAAGCAAACTTCAAGTTTTGCAGGATCAGCAACATACAGTACTCTCTTGCTTTCTATCTCAGATTGAGCCTAAGAAGGCTTATGACGCAATGAAAGATTCAAGTTGGATAGAAGCCATGCAAGAAGAGTTACTTCAGTTTAAATTACAAGATGTTTGGGACTTGGTGGACCTTCCAAAAGGTCATAGAGCAATTGGCACCAAGTGGATCTTCAGAAATAAAAAGGATGAGAGAGGGATTGTAATTAGAAACAAAGCAAGGCTAGTGGCACAAGGGTATACTCAGGAAGAAGACATAGACTATGAGGAAGTCTTTGCTCCAGTTGCAAGGGTAGAGGCAGTTAGGCTGTTCCTAGCCTATGCTTCATATATGCAGTTCAAGGTATATCAGATGGATGTGAAGAGTGCCTTTCTATATGGAACAATTGATGAAGAAGTATATGTCTGTCAGCCACCTGGTTTTGAAAATCCATCATATCCTGACAGAGTATACAAACTTAAGAAAGCACTTTATGGTCTACATCAAGCCCCAAGAGCATGGTATGTTACTCTGTCTACCTATCTCTTGGAAAATGGGTTTGAAAGAGGAATAATTGACAAAACCCTTTTCATCAGAAGAAGTAAGAAGGACATCCTACTTGTTCAGATCTATGTGGATGACATCATATTTGGATCTACAAAAGAACAGATGTATAGAGACTTTGAAGAGTTGATGCACAAGAGCTTCAAAATGAGTGCAATGGGTGAACTCACCTTCTTCTTTGGGCTTCAAGTGAAACAACAGAAAGATGGGATTTTCATAAGTCAATCAAAGTATGTGAAAGACATCCTAGATAAGTATGGTCTATCAGACTCAAAGCCAGCAAGCACACCAATGGAAACACACAAACAGATCACTGCTGATCTTGAGGGGGAGGATGTTGATGTCCATCTTTATAGATCAATGATTGGATCTCTCATGTATCTCACAGCCTCAAGACCAGATATCATGTTTCCAGTGTGTGTTTGTGCCAGATTCCAAGTCAAGCCAAAGCAGTCACATCTTCAAGCAGTTAAAAGGATTTTCAGATACTTAAGAGGGCAACCTAGATTAGGTCTTTGGTATCCTTATGAATCCAACATTGACTTGATTGCTTATTCAGACAGTGACTTGGGTGGTGCTAATATGGATAGAATGTCTACTTTAGGGGGATGTCAGCTTTTGGGTGCAAGACTAGTATCTTGGCAGTGTAAGAAGCAAACCACAGTGTCCTTATCAACAACAGAAGCTGAGTACATTGCTGCTGCAAGTTGCTGCTCTCAGGTTCCATGGATTCAGAATCAAATGCTGGACTATGGGGTAACCTTTCTTCACACTCTAATCTTCATTGACAATAGCAGTGCTATTAGCATTGTTAACAATCCAGTTAAGCACTCCAAAACAAAGCACATTGAAATCAGGTATCACTTTATTAGAGACTGCAATGAAAAGAAGCTTATTCAAGTTGCTAAAGTTCATACTGACAACCAGTTTGCTGATCTATTCACTAAAGCTTTTGATGTGGGTAGATTCACTTTCTTGGTCACAAGTGTGGGCATGATCAACTCTGAATGAGCTCATGTTTAAAAAGTGATGGTATACCTGTTATTTGTTTATTTTTGGTGCAACTAATCATATTTCTCAGGAAGTGTATTGCCTTGCTCAGACTAACACAAGCTTCAATAGTGTAAGTATAGTTAATATTGATAGTCAGTTAATACTACTAGTTAGTTAATACTGCTAGTGGTTAATACTGCTCTCAGTTAATACTGCTAGTTATTTAATACTGCTAGTGGTTAATACTTCTCTCAGTTAATACTGCTAGTTAGTTAATACTGCTAGTGGTTAATACCGCTCTCAGTTAATACTGCTAGTTAGTTAATACTGCTAGTGGTTAATACCGCTCTCAGTTAATACTGCTAGTTAGTTAATACTGGTCTGAGTTAATACTGCTTCTTTCCTGAATCATATAAATACCCTCTTTGTCTGCCTAAAAGCTCATAACGACTCTTTGAATACTGTTCATCTTCTCTCTAACCTTTTTCTCTCAAGCACCTAGTGAGTTTCAGTCAAGACTACTCAAGCTCGATGGCATCAATGGCGTTTATTGATGAACACAACGAGATTGCAATGCTTCAAAAGCCTAAGCAGGCTGCTGGATTTCATCAAATAGTCGATTTTCTCAATTCCAGCCATATCGCTCATGCTCTTACAGTGTCACCATCAATCTACATCGAGCACCAGAAGCAATTTTGGGCTAATGCCACAGCTATTACTGAAAATGGTGTGAAGGTTATCAAGACAAGGGTGTGTGACAAACCCTTGACAATTTCTGAAGAGGTAATTCGCATCAGTCTACGACTAGACGATGCCTCAGGTATCACATCTATCTCTAATGATGATCTGTTTTCCACTCTCACTAGAATGGGGTATGGAGGCCCATTGGGTGTTTTCAAGTTCTCCAAAGCTAAATTTTCTCCCGAATGGCGTTTCTTTGTCCATACCCTTATGCATTGTATTTCTAGAAAGATTACTGGATGGAGTGAGTTAAGTAGTACCATTCCTTATGCTTTGGTCTGCTTGGCCACTGCCGGAAAGTATAATTTTTCAAAAATAATTTTTAATGACCTTGTGTCAAACTTGGACAATAAAAAGAGTTTCTATATGTATCCAAGATTTGTCCAGGCAGTTATCACCACTGAATTGACGGATATGCCTCAATTTGATGAGGTATATGTACCTAAAATCCCCAAGGGTAAGGTCTTTTCAAATATGAAGAGATCTGCCATGGACTCGGAAGGAGTTGACACCCCATTGTTCTCTACGATGATGGTGGTGTCCCACAATCAAGAAGGTATGGCTTTAGGGTCAAGGCCCTCACTAGACCATCCCAATGAAAGCCAATCCCAACCTTCAATCACTATATCAATCCCTCAGTCCCTTCTTCAAAAACCAACTTCACCAATCACCAATACTTACATAAGGAAAAAGGTAAAGAAGGCTCCTTCTTATCTTGTACCTTCACCCACAAAGCTTTTAAGCCCTCTAATGGAGAATTCTCCATTAGAGAATAACTATAGGGAAACCACAGGGGTGTCTCCCAACCCCATGGAGGTGCTCACTGAGGAGATGCATGAGCATATGGGTGAGAAGGCTTCCACTACTCTTGCTAGCACAGAGGAGGACAGTGGTAACATCAATAAGACCTCCCCCATGGCAACTTTGAATGAGCAATCATTCAAAGGTCCCAGGTGCCAAGAACCCAAGGGGGTAGCAGGTGCTTCTGCTAGGCAGAAGACCTCTACTACTAAAAGATCCAAGGATCCTTCAAGGGTGGTAAACACACCCAAAGGAGTTGAGGACAGATATAACTACCAAGAATTGATGGATACAATGGGCAACATTAATCTTGATGTCATCAAACAGGGAGCCGATATAGAAGAAATGAAGTTGGTAATTTTGTCTCAACAAGTGCAGATTACCAAACTGAAGAAGCTAGTGAAGAAGTTGGTGCAGAAAAGGAAAAGAAAACAGTTTGTCTTGAAGAAAAGGGCAGATGCTTTCAAAAAGGGGGAAAACAGGATGAAAAGTAGAAACTCAGTCCTAGTGGTATGGAAGAACAATTTGAGGGGGAGCAGAATAGGGAAAAAGAAAACAAAGAAGCAGAAACTAGCAAAGCAGTAGAAACTGTTAACCTAGCAGCAGAAAAAGCACAAGCAGCAGTAACAGAAAAGCAAGCAGCAGTAACATGGCTATCTGTTGAAGAATTAGAGAATGTAGAAAGATTAGTAAAATCTAAGAATGACACTCCCAAGGCTACTCAAAAGGCCAAGGGAGTGGTCATTAAAGAAGGAGGTCATGAGAAGAAAAGCAAAGAAATCAGTGAGGCAGAATTGAAGAAGAAAGGAAAGGCTAAGATGGTTGAAACTGAGCAACCCTTAAAGCAGCAGAAACAGATAGAGCTAGATGAATAAGTGGCAAAACAGCTTCAAGCAGAGATGGAAAAGGAGGAACAACTTTAATCAGAAAAGGACAGAGAGCTTGCACTGGATATGGCTAAAAAGCTCAATGAAGAGTATGAAAAGAGCATGCAAACTGCAGCTGAGGCCAAGAAAAGATCAGTGAAAGCATCCAAGCACATAATGCCTGCAAAGATTCAGAAAAGACAACCCTCTAAGACCTTTTTGGCTAATCAAGAAAGGAGAAAAATGATAAACTTTCTGAGAGGCTCAATTGGTGTAAAAGGAGAGATGTTTGCTAACATGGCATACAACAAAGTTGAGGAGCTATATAACAAGGAAATGGCAAAGCTTCAAGGGGATTCCTCTCAAAGGGAAGAAGCAGAAAGGAGGATGAAAGAGAGGCATGATCTCAACATCCAACAACCCTTTCCTGAGTAAACCACTCCTTCAAAGGAGAAAGCTGAAGAAAAGAAGGAAGAGAAAGTTGATGTAGAAGCCAAATCTGCAAAGAGAGTAAAGACCATAGCTTCCAAGAAACAGTTCAAAATGCCAAGGATTGAAGAAGCAGAAAAAGAGGCAGAACCATCTATTGCAGGTCATACAGAGCAAACAAGTCAAAGTGCACAACAACCAAATCAATATGATGAGCATGTTGGTGTTTACATGACTTTAATAGAACCAGTACAGGCTCAAATCCTTTAAGCTTCCAAGTAAATCACTAAATCTTTGAAGTTTCCAATAAATCATCATATCTTTGAAGATTCCAAGTAAATCACCAAATCTTTGAAGTTTTGTCTTCATTCCAAAAGAACAACTATTCCTTCATTTCCGTCCTATAGCATCACAAAACACACATTCAATTCAACACTCTAAACTATAAGATTAGCCACAAATTAGCATAAAAAAACAAGTGAATTTGGTCATTGGTTTACCTAAACTCCATAAATGTGAAAATCGAAAATATACATAAAAATGACTCAATCTAACAACTTTTGACAAATTAAATTAACGAAAAAGAAATTAAAAAAGGTGTAATGCGTCAATTAAGTTGCCGCATATCACAACCCCAAACTAGAATCGTTGCTTGTCCCAAGAAACACAATGGATTTGTCATGCATGCATACCTTTCTATACAACAGATAGCCTTTTATAAACCACTAGACACACATCATCAAAAATTGCAAAAATGTTTACCATAAGCTACCCATGTATCTTAATTGGTTAGACAAATACCTTACACATCTAGTCTTGAAAGAACATGGGTGTTTGCATGCGACTAATATCACGACCTTCTTTTATTATTATTTTTTTAATAGCATGCATTTTATGCGTTACTATTTTTTTTTCGTAGTATACATTTTATGCTCTACTATATATATATTTTTCTTTTTTTTTTCTCTTTTTTTATACCTCTCTTTTTGTACAAGCTCTCTCCCACAACTTAAAATGAACAATGTCCTCATTGTTGGAATATGGGTGGTATGAGAAGGGAAGAAATGAAGTGTGTGAGAGATAAGAAGGGAGTTTTCAACTATTTCCGAAAGTAAAATTTGCAATGTAAATGTCAGAAGAGGATCCAACAAGATATTAGGTTAGTTCTAGAAACCATGTTGGGAACTGAAAGAATTGCTCAAGTACAGTTAATGTTGCTAGCACAACCTGGTTACTACTTCTGAAGTTAATGCTGCTGATACAGGTTAATGCTGCTAGTCAAGATTAATACTGCCTGATGAAGTTACTACTGCTAAGCAATTTTAGTACTGCTAGTAGTTAGTACTGCTGAACATAATACTGCTCAAAGTATTAATGCTGCTGAAGACTTAATGCTGCTTAAGAGATAATGAAGATTCGTGCAGATCAAGACTGAAGATAATCATGGAAGGCTTGGAGATAAATATGGAAGATTATACTGAAGATCTTTTATTATTCGTAATTATCTTTTATCTTAAGTATATATAGAATAGTTTAGAATTATAGAGAGAATTAATACTGAGTTTTTGTTATCACAGAGAGAATCAACCTCAAGGTTTATAATCCTAGTTCTAGAGAAGTAGAATTCGTATTGGTGAGCCTGTTCATCAATATTGAGGTTGAGTGTTGAATCTTGTAGCTTTACAATCATTCAATAAAGTTTACAAGTTGTTATTCTGATTCACTGTTTTCATTGATCTTTGAATATTAAAGTGTTATTCCGCAAACTACTTTAATATTGTTTCTGAGTGTTTATTCTTGTTAAGAATTAAGATTCTGACAAGTGGTATCGGAGCTAGTATTCTCAGAAATCTTATTCATCATGGAAAACACAATTGAATCAAACAGTACTCTGGTCTCAAAGGTTCCAATGCTCAGATCCAATGAATTTGACATGTGGAAGATTAGAATCAAGCAATACATTCTCCTCACAGATTACTCCATGTGGGACATCATTGAGAATGGCCCATCTGATGCTGGAAAGATTGGTGAAGATGGAAAAATAACTCCACCAAAGACTGATGTAGAAAAGAAGATAAGGCAGACAAAGATGAAAGCCTTGAGTACACTACTCTTGGCTATTCCCAATGAATATCAACACCAATTCAACAATTGCACTGATGCACAGATGCTCTGGAATGATCTAGAGATAAGATTCTCTGGTACTAAAAGTACCAAGAGAAATCAAAAGGCAATCTTGAAACAACAGTATGAAAACTTTATGTCAACTAAGAATGAGTCCATGACTCAAACTTTTGACAGGTTTAACAAGCTGATCGGTGAACTAGCTACTATGGGAGTACAGATTGATCAAGATGATGTAAACAAAAAGTTCTTAAGGTCCCTTGGAGATGAATGGACCATGTACACTATTTCATTCAAACAGAATGAACAATTGGAAGAGAAAGAACTTGATGATCTGTAAAATGACCTTAGAGTATTTAAAGCTGAGGTGGAGGCAAAGAAGAAGACTTCTGGATATATTCATAATGCTGCACTCCTATCAGCATCAATTGATTCTACTGCTAACCCTGAATCAGTTAATGCTGCAAATGGAGCAAATCAAGAAAAAGGCACTGAATATGTGTTTGAAGCCTTTCTTTCCAGCCATGGAAACTCCTCTTTAATCAATGATGATTTGGAACAACTTCATCCTGATGATCTGGAAGAGATGGATATTAAATGGCAGATGGCCATGCTTTCCATGAGGGTGAAGAAGTTCATAAAGAGGACTGGGAGGAACAACTTCTCCCAAAGAAGAGAAGACGGAGCAGGCTTTGATAAGTCAAAGGTGGAATGCTATAAATGTCATCTGAAGGGACACTTTGCCAGGGAATGTAGAAGTGAAGTGTCTCACAACAACAACCACCAACAAGCACAGTCTGGAAACCTCAACCATAACAGAAACTCTGCTCAAGCCCTTGTTTCTCAACAAGGAATGGGGTTTGACTGGAGTGATCAAGCAGAAGAGGCTATCCAAAATCAAGCTCTTATGGTAGAAGTATCTGATCTCCCAACTGAGGTAAGTTCTAATCTCTGTTCTAAAACTTGCATAGACACTGTTAAAAGGTACAGGGATCACAACCAGAAGATGAGTGATGACCTTAAGAGGTTAGAGAAAGATATAAAAGACTATGTGAGAACTGTTGAGAGGTTTGAGGAACAGATTAAAGGTTTCCAAGCCAATGAACTTCAGCACATGTATGACACAAATTACTGGAAGTGGGAGAAAAAGGATCTTGAATTCCAACTGACAAAGTCTAAAGAGGAAAGTGAAAAGTTGAGAGGAGAACTAGCCAAAGTTAAGCTAGATGTAGAAATTTTTTCCAATGCTTCTAAAGCAATGGACTCTTTACTACAAACTCAGATTCATGACAAATTGAGAAGAGGAATTGGATACAATACCACACCACCACCATACAACAACAACTACATTCCTCCTACATTAGATTTGATAGAAACCAAAGATAGGAAGGACTTGCCTGAGGGAGCCACTGAGATAGATCCCTTAGATGAGGTAGTTGTTGAGGATAAGATTGAGAAAGAGGTTGGTAAGAGTAAGGAGAACAATGTGAGTGGTGAGATTCCCCTAGAGAATCACATCATTACCAATGAGGGGTGTGGAAAGATTTGGGTCAAATCAAAGGACATAGAAAAGACAGAGGGAAAGTCTGGTAAGGTCCATTACAAACAGACCAAAGTTGTGAATCCAGTTCCTTGCAAACAGTGTGCATGCAAGAAGACTCAACCCCTAAAACATGATAAAAAGAGGGAAATAAAAGAAACTGGAATAATCAGTGGGCACAAAAACAAGGGGTTGATTTGAGTAAAATCAATAGACCAAAACCTTGTTTTATCTGTGGCAAATTGAATCATCTTGCCAAATACTGTTATTTCAATCCTATGAACCAAAGGATGAATTTTCAAAGATCTATGCAAAAACCCTTTGGTTATAGGAAGATTGAAAGGAACCATGTGGCTAAGAAATCTGTTAAATCTAAAAGCCATATGAAGAAAAAGACTGTTAAAGAAAGTGTCAATATGTGGGTTCCTAAATACACTAAAATTGTTAGTACTGCTACCTCAAATAGTACTGCTGACAATGATAGTGCTGCTAGAAGCAATACTACTGCTACCAATGTTAGTGTTGCTAAGAGTATTAGTACTTCTTCAAATGTTAATACTGCTAACCCTGTTAGTGCTGCTAACTCTGTTAGTACTTCTAAAGTTAGTACTGCTCCTAGTGTTTGTGCTGCTAAGCCAATCATATTGACAAAGTACTCCAATAAAGAGTACTGATTTTAAAAACCTCATAAAAAAGGAATGTAAATACTTTGATGAGAAAGGGAGACCCATGACCACATTGGCTTAGGTTCCCAATCAATACTAATTGTTTAATCTTATGTGCAGGGCAACCAGCAGCTCAAGGGGAAGAGCATCTGGCATGTTGATAGTGGTTGCTCTAGGCACATGACAGGGAACATGTCATGCCTCAAGAATTTCAAGAAAATTGATGGTGGGCATGTTGCCTTTGGTAATACTCCAGATGGAGGTAAGATCAGTGGTAAGGGGGATGTAACCAAAGGTAAAATGACCTTTGAAGATGTATTCTATGTTGAGCAGTTAAGGTACAACCTGTTAAGTGTATCACAAGTTTGTGACAAACAACATAGTATATTATTTACAGATTCTGAATGGATTATCCTTGCTCCTGGATTCAAGGTAGTTGATGAAAAGATGATACTACTAAGAACTCCCAGAAAGGATAACGTATATTGCTTAGATATGGAAAGTGTTTCAACTGATTCATCCCTAAACTGTCTTGTTTCAAAAGCTTATTTGGATGAATCATCACTTTGGCACAGAAGGATGTGTCACATGAACTTTAAAACAATGAATAAACTTGTTAAAAACAACCTTGTAAGAGGTTTACCTTCCCAAGTCTTTTCATGTGATGATTATTGTGTTGCTTGTCTCAAAGGCAAACAACACAAAACTTCTCATAAGTCCAAAGAGTTGAACACAATCTCTAATTCTCTTCAGTTGTTGCATATGGATCTGTTTGGTCCTACAAATGTTATGATTATAGGTAAGAAATCATACTGCCTAGTTATTGTTGATGATTACTCCAGATTTAGTTGGGTATATTTTCTAAGGACTAAGGATGAGACAAGTGGACTGATCAAATCCTTTATTCTAAGAATTGAAAACCAAACAAATCAAAAGGTAAAAGTCATTAGGTCAGACAATGGTACTGAATTTAAAAATCATGACCTAAACACCTTTTGTGAGGAAAAAGGAATTGAGAGGCAATACAGTGCTCCTAGGACTCCACAACAAAATGGTGTTGCTGAGAGAAGGAATAGGACACTGATTTAAGCTGCTAGATCTCTATTGGCAGATTCAAAATTCCAATTACTTTCTGGGCTGAAGCAGTTAATACTGCTTGCTATGTCCAAAACAGAGTTCTAGTAGTCAAGCCTAAAAACAAGACACCATATGAGCTTTTAAATAACAGAAAACCATTTATTGGATTTTTCAAACCTTTTGGGTGTCCTTGTACCATTCTCAATACCAAAACTTACTTAGGAAAGTTTGATAGTAAGGTAGATGATGGTTTTCTTGTTGGTTACTCATCTCAGAGTAAGGCTTACTTTAATTCTTCTTCTAGAATAATTAAGGAAAGTGACAATGTCAAGTGCAATGAGTACACACCAAATCCTATTGGGTCTGGTCCTCAGTGGTTATTTGACATTGATTCACTAACTAACTCTTTGGGTTTCAGTAGTGATTATCATGCAGGTTCAGGAAGTGGAGGATAAGGGGATGAACAAGTACAAGTACAAGACATTATTCCTCAGTCTGTGATCTTTCCCATACCTACAATAGAGCCTGTTGAGGTTTGTGAAAAAGAAACTATGACTGAACATTTCAGAGTGAAGAAGAAGGAAGAGATGAGGAGAATCAAGTGCATGAAGAGCCAGAAGTAGCTGATGAGATCCCCTCAGCTGACTTAAATGATTTCAATCTAGATGTGGGAATCAATGAAGAACCTAGTCATCAGACTAGAACTCAAAAGAACCATCCTCCAGAGCTGGTCATAGGAGACATCTCTTCTCCTATGATAACAAGGAATCAAACCAGACTTCAAGAGCTGCAGGATCAACAACACACAATACTCTCTTTCTTTCTATCTCAGATTGAGCCTAAGAAGGTTTATGATGCAATGAAAGATTCCAGTTGGATAGAAGCTATACAACAAGAGTTACTGCAGTTCAAATTGCAAGAAGTTTGGGACTTGGTGGACCTTCCAAAAGGTCATAGAACTATTGGCACCAAGTGGATTTTCAGGAATAAAAAGGATGAGAGAGGAATTGTGATCAGGAACAAAGTAAGGCTTGTGGCACAAGGTTACACTCAAGAAGAAGGCATAGACTATGAAGAAGTGTTTGCTCCAGTGGCAAGGGTAGAGGCAATTAGGCTATTTCTAGCCTATGCCTCATACATGAAGTTCAAGGTATACCAAATGGATGAGAAGAGTGTCTTTCTTTATGGTACAATTGATGAAGAAGTATATGTCTGTCAACCCCCTGGATTTGAAAATCCATCATATCCAGACAGAGTATACAAACTGAAAAAAGCACTTTATGGTCTTCATCAAGCCCCAAGAGCATGGTATGATACACTGTCTACCTATCTCTTGGAGAATGGGTTTGATAGAGGAATAATTGACAAGTCCCTCTTCATCAAAAGAAGTAAGAATGACATCCTACTTGTTCAGATTTATGTGGATGATATCATCTTTGGATCCACAAAAGATCAGATGTGTAGAGACTTTGAAAAGTTGATGCACAAGAGCTTTAAAATGAGTTCAATGGGTGAACTTACCTTCTTCCTTGGGATTCAAGTGAAACAGAAGAAAGATGGGATCTTCATAAGTCAATCAAAATATGTGAAAGACATCCTGGATAAGTATGGTTTAACAGAATCAAAGCCAGCAAGCACACCTATGGACACTCATAAACAGATCACTGCTGATCTTGAAGGGGAGGATGTTGATGTCCATCTATATAGATCAATGATTGGATCTCTCATGTATCTCACAGCCTCAAGACCAGACATCATGTTTCCAGTGTGTTTGTGTGCCAGATTCCAAGTCAAGCCAAAGCAATCACATCTTCAAGCTGTTAAGAGGATTTTCAGATACTTAAGAGGGCAACCTAGATTAGGTCTTTGGTATCCGTATGAATCCAACTTTGAATTTATTGCATATTCAGATAGTGACTTGGGAGGTGCTAATATGGACAGAATGTCTACTTCAGGTGGATGTCAACTTTTGGGTGCAAGACTAGTATCTTGGCAGTGTAAGAAGCAAACCACAGTGTCCTTATCTACAACAGAAGCTGAGTATATTGCTGCTGCAAGTTGATGCTCTCAGGTTCTATGGATTCAGAATCAAATGCTAGACTATGGGGTAACCTTTCTTCACACTCCAATCTTCATTGACAATAGCAGTGCTATAAGCATTGTTAACAATCCAGTCAAGCACTCCAAAACAAAGCACATTGAGATCAGGTATCACTTTATTAGAGATTGTAATGAAAAGAAGCTAATTCAAGTTGCTAAAGTTCATACTGACAACCAGTTTGCTGATCTATTCACTAAAGCTTTTGATGTGGGTAGATTTACTTTCTTGGTCACAAGTGTGGGCATGATCAACTCTGAATGAGCTCTTGTCTTAAAAAGTGTTTTCATACCTGTTATTGGTTTATTCTTTGGTGCTACTAAAATCTTTCTCAGGAAGTTATTACCTTGCTCAGAGTACCTCAAGCTTCTAAAAGAGTAAGTAGAGTTAATGCTGCCAGTGCAACTTTAATACTGCCAGTGCAAAGTTAATACTACTAGTTAGTTAATAATGCTAGTGGTTAATACTGCTCTCAGTTAATACTGCTAGTGGTTAATACTGCTAGTGGTTAATACTGCTCTCAGTTAATACTGCTAGTTAGTTAATACTGCTAGTGGTTAATACTGCTTATGTCCCGAATCGTATAAATACCTTTTTTTTGCCTTCCTAAAAGTTCATAACGAATCTTTAATTTCTATTCATCTGCTCTCTAAACTTTTTCTCTCAAGATCCTAGTAAGTTTCAGGCAAGAACACTCAAGTTCAATGGCATCCATGGCATTCATTGATGAGCACAACGCGATTGCAATGCTACAGAAGCCTAAACAAGCTGCTGGATTCCATCAAATTGTGGATTTTCTCAAGTCCAGCCACATTGCCCTGCTCTTACAGTATCGCCAACAATCTACATAGAGCATCAAGGACAATTCTGGGCGAATGCCACCGTAGTCACAAAGAATGGTGTGCAGATAATCAAGACAAGGGTGTGTGACAAACCCTTGTCAGTTTCTGAAGAGGTGATTTGCATCTGTCTACGTCTAGACGATGCTGCAAGTATTACTTCTATTCCTAATGAGGACTTGTTCTCAAATCTTTCAAGAATGGGGTATGGAGGCCAATTGGGTGGTTTAAAGTTCTCACAAGCTAAATTTTATACCAAATGGCGTTTTCTTGTTCATACACTGATGCACTGTATTTCTAAAAAGACTACTGGATGGAGTGAGTTCAGTAGTACCATTGCTTATGCTTTGGTCTGCTTGGCCAATGCCAGAAAGTACAAATTTTCTAGAATGATTTTCAATGACCTTGTGTCAAACTTGGGAAGCAAAAAGAGTTTTTATATGTACCCAAGATTTGTACAGGTAGTTATAACCCATGAATTGACGGATATGCCTCACTATGATGAGGTATATGTACCCAAAAATCCCCAAAGGTAAGGTCTTTTCAAACATGAAGAGATCTCCATTGGACTCGGAAGGAGTTGACACCCCATTGTTCTCTACAATGATGGTGGTGTCCCACAATGAAGAAGGTATGGCTTCAGGGTCAAGGCCCTCATTAGACCATCCCACTGAAAGCCAATCCCAACCTTCAATCACCATATCCATCCCACAGTCCCTTGTTCAAAAACCAACTTTGTTAGATCCCAATACAGACAACAAAAGAAGAACTCCATATAAAATAAGATATAAGATAGAAATGAAGAACAATATTCATCAAGAACTCATCTCATATGCTTTGATTGATAATCAATGGAGAGGAAAATGGGAAGAACATCACACTAAACATTTAAGCGACTCTCATGAAATTCACCTGATCTGTGTGTGAAAAGTGTTCTCTCCAAAAACCTAATGAACAAATGAGCCATGGGAACCTTTATATAAGGCCCATTTACAATGAAAAGGCTCAAGCCCATACAACTAATTAAAAAACTCAAATACAATTTCTTTATAAAACATTCAATTAAATTGGGGGCTAATTTAAGCTAACAATCACCCGCTAATGTTTTATAAAGAAAGCATCATCTTGTAGTCTCCCCCTTGATTTATTTAGAAACTTTGGTGTGCCATTGTTTGAGTCATCAAAGCATCATAAGCTCCCCCTCAAATGTAGGCCCATCTTCTTAAAAGACTTAGACGAAATACCATTTTGTCTAACTTTCATGTCTCAACTTCACTGTTGTTTTGAACCATCAAGGAGCCTATTTGAGAGAAAACATAAAGTATGCACATTGAACTCTAGCCTCTTAGCTTTCCAACGAGCTTTGATTCATCCATTTTAGATGAAAAATGAGTGACTTGTGCAAGTTTTCCCTCAGCTGCGGAAAATGGTCTTCAAAACAATTTTACTTTTAAGATCCCGTTGAGTAAGCGTTCAGCACCGAGCCTTAAACTTGAATAACAGAGAAGGGAGTGACAATTAGTGTGTCACATATGTAGCTTGAAACCATGAAGAACCGACAAGAGAACACCGTTCTTGAAAGCGGAAAGAGTACGAGTGAAATGCAATTCTTTCGGTCCAACACTCTAACGCAAACTTTGACACTGATTATGGCATATCAGCACACAGAATTTGAGAAAACTCAAAACATCAAAGTCGTACGTCTGTGTTTTAACAATCTAATCCAACGCAACTGGACACATGTAAATCGGACTTCGAGTAAAAAGTTGTGTGCGTGTTTCTGATACAGCGCAATGCTGTTAGAAAACTCGAAAAATTCGGGCTTTGGGCTCTTAGCTCATTGCGACCTCTGGACCATCAACCTCTGATATGCGTTCTTGGGTCTACATCTGGTCCTCCCCTTCTGGTATCTGCTCATCAGAGGTTTTGGTTTACAGAGGCTTTGTGGACGACTTAAGAGCCCCTCTGTGCCTTTCAAGAGCATCTCTGAATATCAACCGTGCACGCTCTAGACAGCCTTACAGAGGCTCTGTGCAACTTCTGATGTGCACATCTACTTCTGGACAGTCACATAGTCTCTGTACATTATCCTCTATGCATCACTTCAAACTTCTGTGCGCATACATCTGGACAGCCTCAGAGGCTTTGCACATCTATGATCAATTTGTTGCAGCCTCTGTGGTTCTCTGCAGTGCTTGAACCACTTATGTACATTCGGAAAACCTATGCAATTTTCCACAGAGCTTCTGTGTATTTTATGCACATTCACTTCTGCACATAACAGCCTCTGTGCATACATTTTGCATTCTGAAAGCCTCTCTATCATAACTCTGATAAGCTGTCAAAATTTCGATCACAAAAACGAAACTCTGTATGGACTCTGGATAGCCTCTGATCACAAAACTCTGCAAATACAACAGATCTACATTCTGGTTGAACTTAATGAACACATCAGCATGTTTCAAAAGGTGAGAAACCAAATGGTTAAGATTGGTGCAAGTCGGACGTTTAATATCAAGTGAGTTGTGGTACGGTTCCTCAACAGAGTTAGAAACCTCTGGACAGAACTCTCTGTGTCAGAGCCTCTGGTTGTATGTCCAGAGCCTCTGTACAACATCTCTGCTTAAGCTCTGTGCAGATCTGATCTTTAAATCTAGACAACAGTCTGATCAAATTCTGCAAGCTTCATATATAACAATTTCAAACCAAAGGCAGAACCTGGACTGTAGAATTTCGAACCTTCCTCTACATAAACATTTTCGATAGATGAGAGCATCTCTGGACTGCCTTAGTTCAAGTTCTGGATACACTCTGCATCAATATCTGGGCGAACAAAATTCAAACTCTGAAAAGTGTTGGTTAAAATTATGAACATTTCTGTCTTTGATTTACTTTCTGGAATTGCACAACAACATTTCAAATATGTACTTTCTACGGCTGCACAATCTGATTAAGATTTGGTGTTAAAAAACATCACACGAACATATTGTAGACCTGTTGCAGACCTGCACCTTTTTGAAATGTCGAATAAACCATTTTGACACTCTTTTGGACAGCCTATGTGCACAGACTCTGGTTCAAACAACAGCAGCTCAACAATGGCAAACAACAGCAAATAACAGCTTTCTGTCCAGCAGTCATGACTTGCGTTCAACACAGTTTTTGACATAGAATTAACTTTATTTTGAGAAAACTCAAAACATGAAAGTTGTAAAACTATGTCTTAGGTTTCCAACGCATCTGAAATCATCATTTTTGGAGATGTATTGAGGGAGATATGATAAATATACTACGGCATTGCAAATCTGTCAGAATCTGTTGTTATTTGTATTTGCTGCACAACATCAACATAAACATAGACAACAGCAATCATCACAACATTCTTGACAAATCGATGTTGACAGCAGCAAGATTGATTTACAGAGCAGCACCATAGTTTTTTTAGATCTGCAGAGCATCTCTTTATAATCTGTTGTTGCACTTTTCAATCACACACAACAACAAGAATCACCTTGATCTATTCCTTCAGCTCAAGATGCCTCTTGTGTACGACCTCCATCAAGTTTCTGATTTACAGAATTACAATAAGAATGAGTGGAAGGTGTTGATCGTCTGTTTCTTTGCACCCATGGGTTTTATACTTTTCAACCTTGAAGCCAAGTTTACTGCATGAATAGTGTCTGGGAAAAACATTGGGTTCAAGCAAACGAGCATGATTAGTATCATGTATCCATCAGACACAATTGACTTTTGCCATGATCTTTCAATAGGAACCCAAACCATTACAAGTATCTTCCACAGTGCCAATATGCCAATCAATGTGAGAGCTATCCAAAGTAATATTCTAGTCGATACTATCAGCTTCAGGATTAGCTTTGAACTCAGACAAGCAGTAACTTTTGTTGATGATTAGCATCTCTTAAAGTAAGCAGATCACTTTTGAATTTCTGGTTGTCTCAATCCAAAAGCTCCAATCAGGTTGTATTTTTTATGCAACTTCTGCATATATTAGAACACAACAAATTTACACTAGAAATCTTTAAGAACACAGATTGTAACACTACAGAGGGGGTTCTGTAAGTGCAGTTGAAGTTTTGTACACATTAAGCTCAAATTTGTGTAATCACATATTGCAATCTGCCAAAAATCAGTTTGAACTAGACCAAATCTGAAAGCCTTTTTTTTTTGAACTCTGCATAAGTAAGGTCGAGGTCTGCACATATCAAAATTTCAACTCTGATTGAATTCTGGATGGCCTACAGAGGCTCTGATATTTTTCATAGAGGCTCTAAATAGATATGCAGAAGCTTTGCACAAGCCTCTCTGCTGTTAACTTCTGGACAACCCCTTCATCAGCCTTTGCAACGCATCTCTGGACTTTTTAACACAAAGAAAACTACATCCTATTTTGCACTGTTGTGTTTCTTACAGAAGCTCTGCACCAACAGCCCTTTGTGCTCCTCTAAAAACACTTTTGCACGCTCTAGACATCCTTATAGAGGCTCTGCACATTAACCTCTGATGTGCCTATTCTGCCCCTTTGAACTTCAGCACATGCACAGAGGTTCTGCACTTCACAGCCTCTGAAGAGTCCTCGACAGCCTACAGAGGATTTACAGAAACTTCTGCACTTTAGCCTTTGCGTATATACGCCTTTTGATCATCTTCTGTGGATCTGGACAGCAGCAATCGCTCTGGTGTATTTCTATCAGAAGTGCACTCTATACTTCAAAGAAATATGGACAGATTTGATCAATTTGATGCACATTTTTCTGCAACAACAACACTCAACATTCCACATTTTGGAACCCTTTGTTGATTCGATCTGGACAAAATGTATACACTCTGTAGATATGTCTATTCTAAGACAGCAACTCTCTGTTTTTGTACAAACCTGTCAATAATCAATATTTCGAGCCTGCTTTTGATGCTCAATTCTAACACAATTGGCATAAGACAGATTTTGTAGAAATGAATCTGCACATTCTTGAATGCAATAATCATGTTGATCGAACCATGCTGTTTTCTAATCACAACTCAGACAAGATTGAAATATGGACTTGAATTCTGCACAATCCTATTTTTGAGCATGCTGAAGTGCAATATGCACATTTCCATCACAATTGCAAATTCTGGACGGGTTTTGAACAATTCTGGATGCATAGATCATTTGAAACTCAAATACAAAACTCAGTTTACACATAAAGCTGTTGAAAATTTGGATAAGCATGATCAACAAGCATCATGCCTTCAATGTTCAAAATCTGATTATTCTAAGTTATTTGAACAACACTGTGTATACTTTGTTAACACATTGTCAACAGCCTTCCAATACAACATACATTCTGCTGCAGATCTCGAACTATCATTCAACATTTTGAAATCTGAACTATATACAATTGACCAGCAACTGCACAACAAAATCTTTACGTTTGGAAAGATGCAAAATGCGTTTGTACAGCAGCAAACAACAACAAGCAGACCCAATTTGCAACTGTATGCACTTCGAAAATTTAAACTTTGAAACAATCAACAGCAGCAAAAAAAACTTTCTGTTTTGCCTGAATTCGAACATAACCAATAGCAATTAGATATCCTCACGATCAATTCTGCACAGATCTGAATTGGAAGAAAAACCTCAAACTTCAATAAAAACACAGATTATAACAATCTGTTTTGTGCTATGAAACCTGGTACAGGGTTAAATCTCCATTTTCCAATACCCAAATGTATTAGTCTTTCATTTAATCGATTATGAGCAGCGGAATTTTGAACAAAATCTGGATCAAAGAGAGTCCAATCTCGAATGATATCAAGGTCAGATCTGAGATCAACAACCTAACTATCGAGATGCTAAAATAGCAATGGACTAAAGCACACACAAGGATGGGATCATTGATCAACCATCTACTTAGTGCTTATCAAATGTTAGACCAATAAATGAGAAAGGATCAAGAACACAAACATGTAATAAACCTGATCAGATTTAACCAAAATGAAATTAAATCTTCACATAGGCATTTCATCATACATGTGGTGTGCAGAAACAGATTTTGTGTAGAATCAAGCAAATAATCTATCAAAGATCATCCAAATCATATCTAAATCAAAAAATGGATTTCCAATAAGCACAAAACAGAAAATAAACCATAGAAAAGATATTTGTGTTTAGGCTCATGTGATTGAATCTGTTAGAGCATAAATCTGTTGGATACAAGATCAAGAAGACTGAAGATTCAAGGTTGAGAAAGTCAAAGCTGCTAAAGTCAAATCTCATTAAAAGTCAAAGTCTATTTGTAATAAGTCAAACTTAGTATTCTTTGTATTTTAGTTTCCTTAGTATTAGGTAGTAGTATAAATACTTTTTCTCTTTGTATTTTAGTTGTAAGTAACTAAGATACATATCATATTGTAGAGAGAGAGAGAGAGAGTTCTAGAGAGAGAAAGTGTATTTATGAATTGAAAGAGTAATCAAACAGGTAAATTTGATTGTTAAAATCTTGTTTGTTTGATTAATATTGATTAGGAACTAGAATCTGGAACACACAATTGGTATCAGAGCAGATCCAAAGGTGAAATCAGATCAAGAAAATCAAGAAAAGAGTTACTGTTCATCATCTCTGTGGTCTTTACTGTTCAGAATCAAATTTTGATTTTGAATGTGTTTTTGGAGCAGATTTTGATTAGGATTTGTTATAAAAGTGTATTAGATCGAGTTCTTGTAATTCAATTTCAGTTTCGTACTATAAATCACACGAATTTAGTGATTTTGGTTGAGTTTTTGTTAACGAGTCGTTTTTACTGTTACATCGATTCTTTTGATTTGTAAGTGTTTGTTTGTAAATTTCTTGAATTGTAATTCGTTCTAGAGTTGGAACAAGAAAAGATCGATTGCAGGTGAAAAAGATGGTTTTTGGGTCGAAAAATGATAGAATGCGCTAGATCGCTAGAACGCGCAAGTTCTTCGTGGAACGCGCAGGTTCATCAGGGTAGAACGCGCAAGTCGAAGGAAGAATTTGGTCTAAAACGCGCAAGGCTACTTGCGAGTTTCAAGAAACGCGCTAGTAGTGTCCAGCGAGTTCTACAAACTCGCTAATCAAAGCTAGCGAGTTTCAGAAGGAATAGTAGTTTGCGAGTTCTTAGTCTTGCGAGTTTGAGGAGAAACAGTGATCAGCGAGTTTATCGACCTGCGAGTTTGAAACTTCAAGAAATAATTCTAAGTGTTGAAACGCGCAAGAGTGGCTAGCGAGTTTAGTTCAAACGCGCAAGCTTCGATCTGCGAGTTTGGGAAACGCGTACTTCACAGTTAGCGAGTTCTAGTGTGAACAGTGGTTAGCGCATTTAGGCGCTTGCGAGTTTGGTTGTCTGCGAGTTTTATCTGAGAGTTTGATCTGCGTGTTTGCTTACGAGTTTCTCAAAACGCGCAAATATCTGCGAGTTTACTTGCGAGTTTGCTTGCGAGTTTGGTTGAGAATTTATAGAACGCGCAAGACTCAGTTTGCGAGTTTTAGAGCTTGCGAGTTTTAGGGCTTGCGAGTTCAATAGTGACTTGCGAGTTCTGTTACTTAGTCAAAATTTTCAAAACTGTTATATGGCTTCTAATAGTGAAATTTTTTTCTCTAGGGGCGTTGCCCCTTGACCCCACCCGCTAACCGGGTAGCGGGACCCCCGTGCTAAGTCTGCCTAAGGGGACATAGTTCTTTCTGTGATCAAAATATCTGAATTTATTTTCAAGATTTTTTTTCTTGTGATTTCATATTTTGGACTAACGATCAGTTCTAGTTTCTTATTGATATTTTTCAAAACAGGTTTAAACGAGATGACTTCCAAAGATGCACTCTCAATCGGAACAGATGTCAAGCCTCCAGTTTTGTTCAAAGGCGAATACGAACAATGGAAGGACAAATTTTTGGACTTCATAGACAGACATTCAAATGGAGAAAATATACTTCTGTCTATTACTGAAGGTCCAATGAAACCAGTCACTGTCAATGTACCAGATAATGATGCTGATGATTCTTCTGATAGTGGACATGGGGATGTAGAAAAGGAAGAAAAGACAAAACAAGTTAAAGTTGATTATTCTCAGTATTCAGAAGAACAAAAGAGTAGATTTAAAGCTGACAAGCAAGCGAGATCTCTTTTACTTCAAAGCATTCCAAATGATATCTACATCAAGATAGACAACTTCAAACATGATGCTAAACAGATGTGGAATCAATTGGAAAAGATGATGATGGGATCAAAAATAGGGAATCAAATAAAGGTGGCCAACTGTATCAATAACTATGAGGAAATCAAGGCAAAGGAGAATGAGAGCTTAGAAGACACATATGAGAGATTTACTTTGCTTCTGAATGAACTGACTAAGAACAAAGTCAAGAAGAAGCAGTTGGAAAACAATGTGAATTTTTTTAACATCCTTCGTCCTGAATGGAAAAGGCACACGAGAAGGATGAAGCAAATGAAAGACTTAAATGAAATCCCTCTTCATGAAGTTTATGAGACCCTGAAACAGAATGAAGAAGAGGTTGAAGAGAAAAGAGCTGAGAAGAAGAAGGCAATACAAGTTCCTGATGCTATAGCTTTGGTTGTTGGTGAAAAGAAGAAGGAAAAGAAAGAGAAGATTGAGAAGAAGAAGAAAAAGAAAGTGAGTTCAAGTTCAGAGTCTGGTTCTGTGTCTGATAGTGATGATGGCGAAAGTTTGAAACAAGCTATGATATTGCTGACCCGTGCATTTCAGAAGAAATTTTATAAGAAGCCGGGATCAAATTCTCAACGCTATTCGTCATCAAGTTCAAAGAACCATGAGCACCGAGAGAGGGTGGAAGGCAAAAGATTTGAAGAGAATAAGTATGGTGAGAAGAAACCAGATGAGAAGAGGAAATTTGTGAATGATTACACAGCTGTTGAGAAGCCAACAACTGATTCAATCAAATGCTATAATTGTGGCAAGTTGGGTCATTATGCTAAAGAGTGTCGAAAGCCGAAAGTTCGCAACTCTCAGTACTATCAGAACAAGTTGCTTTTGGCAAGACAACAGGAAGCTGGTATTGCTCTAATGGCTGAAGATGAGTTTTGGTTGGATCATTCTGAGGATGAAGGTGAAGAGAAAGAAGAAAATGCTCATATCTGTCTCATGGGCAAAGAAGAAAAAGATGATGATTCAGATGATGAGGCAGTTAATGAGGTATTAAACTTAACTCCAAAAGATTTTATTACCAAATTGGAAACCATGGTGGTTGAGCTTCAAAATTTACAAAATAATCTGAAAAATGAAAAGGAAAAGGTTGCTAAAAAGAACAAGATCTTTGAACTTAATACTTCTGTTATTTCAAACAAAGATCTGATTGATTCTTTACGCAAATCTGATTCTGATTCTAAATCTAAAGTAGATGATTTTGAAAAGAAGATTTCTGAGTTTGAAGGTAAAGTAAATAAATATGAGTTTGAAAAGAATGAATCTGCACTAACTATTTATAAATTGCAGGTTGAAAACAAGAATTTGAACAAGAAGGTAAATGATCTGGAAGTTAAACTTTATAAAATAGGTCAAACAGATCAAACCATTTTTCTTAATGCTCCTAATGAAGAGGTTGATGTTAAGCAAAGATGGGGACTTGGTTTTAACAACCCCCATTATCTTAAGAAAGCCATCAGAAAACAGTCGGCACTTTATAACTATGATTTTCTTGCTTGTGCTGGTAAACATACTCATTTAAAACCCAAATTTGTTACCAAATTGTTAGACGAAGATGAGGCCAAAGAAACTGAAAATAGAAAGAATAAAAAGAAAATGCAACTACCATTTAACTATGTAAAGTTAAATGATAGTTATCTTTCAGAAACACCAAAAGTTTTTTCAAATGACTATTTTGTTAGTTATTCCGCTTCAGAGATGAAGGCAAAACCTGCAATTGCAAAGGTTTATGTTCCTACATCTATTCTTGAAAGCAAAATAGTCGAGCTTGAAATTGTTATATCTGATGAAAAACTTTTGGTTGATATAGAACAAAATGTATTTTCTATAGTTTTAAAGAACACTGTTTTTCAAGTTAAATCAACAAAGTGTTCTACAGTTTCTAAGGCTTCTCAATCTTCATCTGATAATTCTGATGACTTATTTGAGTCTGCAAATGATTCTTTTAATTCTGATGATGGGAGCATGGAAGAATCTGATATGTTTGACATTCATTCTAAACTTCCTGATCATTCTACTTGTCTTGAAAATGACAAAGTGTTACCAAGTGGTGTTAGTAATGACAAAGTTTCTGTAACTGCTGATTACTATGCTAATTGTAAGAAACATAAGAAGCAGCGATTACAGAAACAGAAATACACTGGTACACAAAAGAAACCTCAGTCACAGAAATCTATTTTTCCTAATAAATCTACATCTTATGTTTCAGATTTAAGGAAGAAAAAGTTGAAAGCTCAATCCAAATGGAGACCAAAACAGAAGGATGCTGAGATAGCTGAATCAGTTACTGATAATTTTTGTACTAAATCTGTTAGTAGTGATTCTGATGTAGTTGATCAATGTGCTTCTCGTAAACAAAACCTTGTAACTTCTTACAAGCGTTATTCAATAAAGCAGTTGATTCAATTATCTCCTATTGCTACTAAATTTCATCATAATTATCGGAAAACTGACTTTGCTTATTCTCATAATTCTTCTGATTGGTATGGATCTTATCATGTATATTCTTCTAGATCAAATGATTTTAAAGGTTTTCAAATGAACAGAGGATCCATTTTCAAGTGGATACCAAAATCTTGTGCTAATCAGTTAGGGCCCGTTCTTAAATGGGTACCTAAAATTGTTATTGCCTGATTTCTCTTACAGACCCGGCATATGTGGTACTTGGATAGTGGATGTTCCAAGCATATGACTAGGCAAAAAGCTTTATTGTCTAACTATATAGAGAAATTCAGTGGCAATGTCAGATTTGGAAACGATCAGCTTTCACCTATCTTAGGATATGGTGACATTATACAAGACAACATAACGATCAGTAAAGTGAGTTATGTCGAAGGCTTGGGGAACAACTTATTCAGCATAGGTCAATTCTGCGATAAAGTGTTAGAGGTCAACTTCAAGTCTAAGAGTTGCTCAGTTCGTACTGAAGACGGAACAGAACTCTTGGGTGGACATAGAAAGACAAACATCTATACCATCAACTTGTCCAAAGTACAGATTGACAACCAAGTATGCTTGATGACAAAAGCTTCGTTGCAGCAAAGTTGGCTCTGGCACAGACGTTTATCTCACTTGAACTTTCGTTACATCAACAAGCTGGTTCGTGGGAAATTATTAAAGGGACTTCCTGAGCTGAAATACGAAAAAGAACACTTATGTGCAGCTTGTGAGAAGGGTAAGATGAAGAGAGCCGCTCACAAACCGAAGCCTGAACCAAGCACTAGTTCTCCGTTAGAACTGATACACATGGATTTATGTGGACCAATGAGAACTCAGAGTTTGGGTGGTAAGAAATATGTGTTGGTAATTGTGGACGATTACTCCAGATACACGTGGGTCAAATTTCTTCGTTCAAAAGATGAGACACCGGAAGTTCTCATTTCATTCTTAAAGACGACCCAGGTGAAAATGCAGCGACCAGTCAAGTTTCTTCGTACTGATAATGGCACAGAATTCAAGAACAAGATTGTTGAAGAATATCTCGAATCGGTCGGGATATCACATCAGTATTCTGCTGCTAGAACGCCTCAACAAAATGGAGTAGTAGAAAGACGTAATCGAACGCTAGTCGAGGCCGCTCGGACTATGCTTAGTCAATCGGATCTACCTCTATTCTTGTGGGCGGAAGCTGTGTCGACTGCATGCCATACGTAAAATCGTTCCATAATACACCGCCGTTTTCAGAAGACTCCATATGAGCTAATCAACAACAGAACACCAACTATCAAATATTTTCACATATTTGGGTGTAATTGTTTTGTGCTTAACGACAGAGAGAGTCTGAATAAATTCAGTGCTAAAGCGGACGAAGGCATCTTTATCGGTTATTCTTCAACTTCTGCAGCATATCGTGTTTATATAAAGAAGTCAAAGACAGTTGTGGAGAGCGTCAATGTCACATTTGATGAAGATATGGCTTCTGATCAAATCAATTCAGAACCCGTTATCACTGGTGTATTAGCTTCTGGGCAGATCAGTCCAGAACCTGTGTCTACAGCGACAAATTCGGATAACGCTTCTACATCTACTTCACATTTAACTGATTTAGATTTGTTATTTGAATTCTTTTATGATGAGTTTCTTGGAACTAATGTATCTAAATCTGCTGTGACTAACAGGTCTGAAGATACAAGCTGTCATCATCCAGTCACTTCAGAAGTTTTTCCTGAACAAGCATCTCCAGTTCAGACAGAAATTCATATTCCTGTTGTTACTCCTACAGTTGAAGATGTTCAAACAAATGCTGAGTCAGAAGTAACTGTTTCAGTTGGGTGTAATACTTTGTCTACTCAACAGCCTGAATCTGCTGTCCCAACTGATACTTCTTCAACTGATATTTCAACTGAAAACCCCCCTCCTGTAATTCAAACTGAAGATTTTGAAAGTGGATTTCAAGATGATGATCATATTCAGAATTTATCTATTCCACTCCCACATGAGCATCGCTGGACCAAGGACCATCCATTACATCAAGTAATTGGAGATTTTGACAAGCCTGTTCAGACAAGGTCAGTGACTCTTAATTAGTGTATGCATGACTCGTTCCTTAGCAAGATTGAGCCAACTCGAGTATCTGAGGCTCTTGTTGATTTGGACTGGGTATTTGCAATGCAAGAAGAGCTCAATCAGTTTGAAGCCCTAAAGGTTTGGAGATTAGTTCCTAAGCCTGAAGAAAAGACCGTGATAGGAACTAAGTGGGTATTCAAGAACAAAAAGGATGAAGATGGTGTCGTCATCAGAAACAAAGCTAGACTTGTTGCCAAAGGCTACCGGCAAGAGGAAGGCATTGATTATGACGAGACGTATGCTCCAGTAGCGCGCATAGAGGCAATCAGAATGTTTCTCGCCTACGCCGCTCATAAGAACTTCACAGTCTTTCAGATGGATTTGAAAACAACCTTTCTGAACGGCATTCTTAAAGAAGAAGTGTACGTGTCTCAACCAGAAGGGTTCGTTAATCAAGACAAGCCAGATCATGTCTATATCTTGGACAAAGCCCTTTATGGATTAAAGCAAGCCCCTCGAGCCTGGTATGATGTATTATCAAAATTCTTGGTCAAGTCTGGTTTCTCAAAAGGTTAGATCGACACTACTTTATTCATCAAGAAAGAAAAAGCTGATATTATACTTATTCAGATATATGTTGATGATATAATATTTGGTTCTACTAATCCAAAATATTGTAAAAACTTTTCTAACCTCATGGTGTCACGTTTTCAAATGAGTATGATGGGAGAGATGAATTTCTTTCTCGGATTACAAGTTAAACAACTTTCCACGGGGATTTTTATAAATCAATCTAAGTACATTTTGGACATTCTTCGGAAGTACAAAATGGAAAATCACAAATCTATTGGCACCCCGATGGCACCAGGAACTAAGATCCCCACTGATCCTTCGGGAAAAAGTGTTGATGTTAGAACCTATAGAGGTATGATAGGATCGTTGATGTATTTAACTTCCAGTAGACCAGATATTATGTTTTCAACATGTCTATGTTCTAGATATCAAGCTGATCCCAAAGAATCCCATTTGGCCGCTGTCAAACGGATCTTTAGATATCTGAAGGGGACTGCAGACCTTGGTCTGTGGTATCCTAAGGATACAGGGTTTCAACTGACTGCATATTCAGATGCAGATCATGCAGGTTGCATGTTGGACAGAAAAAGTACTTCTGGTCATGTTCAATTTCTTGGAGACAAGCTCGTTAGCTGGGCTTCAAAGAAACAGTTATGCGTTTCCACATCGACTGCAGAAGAATAATATGTAGCTGCTGCCAGTTGCTGCTCTCAAGTCTTGTGGATGCGAACACAGCTACGAGACTATGGATTCAAGTATGATAAAATTCCAATCTACTGTGACTCGAAGAGTGCAATTGCCATATCTGCTAATCCTGTCCAGCATATGAAAACCAAACACATTGATGTAAGGTATCATTTTATCAAAGATAATGTTGAAAAAGGAACAATTGAACTTTATTTTGTAAAAACAGATTATCAACTTGCAGATTTATTTACCAAACCCTTAGATGAGAAGAGATTTAATTTTCTTGTCTCTAAGCATGGTATGTTAAATCTGAAGACATAATCAGTTATTACCTACTAAAGTTACGTATTGTTATTTTTCATCATTTTCTTTATCTTTTTATCTGAAGGATACCTGCACTTTAATGGTTTGCTCATGATCTTAGGGGGATTTAGAGAAGATTTTAAATGATCTACATTCATTTGAGGGGGAGCAAAACTAATTTTTGCATTATACTTAACTGATTTTTTTTGTGATGCATGATTTTAGGGGGAGCTTATAAGTAACAAGGAGTAAGACAATGATTTCTGATTATTTCTGACCAGAACTCGTTCTATAATTGTTTTACTGTTTTCCGTCGTTTATTTTCGAATAAATTTTGTGAATAAATTTTTTGACTAGACTTTGAGGCTTACAGGATGAGAGAAAGCTGACACGATCATATCTACATGACTACAGCTGACTTTCGGAGATTTAAGATTGAGCGACAAGATAAACTTCTTATCTTAATCTCACATATATCTGAAAGAAGGACAACTTTCAGTTACAGAAAACATGTTCTTAAATGTTCAAACCACTTCCCAATTCTTAAACAGATTTTATAATTTGGAAGTGTGATTTTAAATGTTTTCATTTTATTTTTGTGCTTCATTGATAAACAAACCGTGTGTTTCCAAAGATAAATACTTGTGTATTGTCTTTTCTATATACTTTCAAGTATTCACACACACTGGTTTGAATTTTTGTTCAACATGTTCTTACCATGTCTCTAAATTGAAACAATTTTTCTTCGATGGTAAGACATTCCGCTTGTATTCAAAGAATTTTGAGCGATATTTCATTTCGAAACGGTCATTTCAAGAATGTCTATATCTTGTTTCGTATAGACAAATATCAATTTTTCTTAACCTTAAGCTTTAATTGATATATCATTCATTTCTGATCATTTTATACAATGTCAGATTTTCAAACAAGTTTCTTGCATTCATGTTCATTCATTCAATGTCTTTGTTTGAAAATACTTCAATGGTTTAAAATGCTCATATCTTCATGATTATATCACTGAGCATACTTATATCTGACATTTGTATATGAGCTTTAACTGATATAGTTAAACCATTTGAGAAACTCATGCTTTATAGGAAATATGGGTTCTTTGTGCTAGGAATTAACAGAACTTCTATGAAATCACGTTAACCAGTGTTTTCTACCCAATAAGTTAATCCTTTAGTGATTGAGTGTGAGGTGTCTAAAATAACTGAGTGTGGGTGTGATGAGGTAAAATGGAAAAGAGAGTTTGGTTAGTAGTGAGCTTAATGATTAAAAAGAAAGAGGGTGTGAGATCAGAGTAAAAGAATATCAAACTCTACACCAACTACTTTCTGAGCCGGGCAGCCACATTACTAGCATTTCACAATTCTTTGGTGAAAGTTATTGAATCAGGCAAATAGCCCATGCCAACTCTTGCTTAAACCCCACCAACCACTCATTTTCTTCTCAAAAAGAAAATGTTTCACATTTTCAAGGGGACGCAACATATAATCTATATGATTTTCATTTGGAAAATCTGGATATTGAAAAAGAAGGAAGTCTGCCCCACCTTCGCACTTCAATCATGCACTTAGAGTCTGTGTTTATCTACTGTTGTCTCAGTGGTTTACACTATGTTGAGCCTTATAAAAGCAATTATTCATGCTTAATTCTTTCTACACTTGCACGAGCACACAAAGAATTTGTTTCTTTGTCATAACATTCATAGAAATTGCCTTTGTGGTATTTCGATGATTGGATGGAAGCCCTGGGGGAGTGAACATCAAAAAGCTCCTTTATATTGTGTATTCGTTACACACAGTGACTTTGTGTTACTGACAGGCATTTTAACTGATTCATCTGTTGATTCAGGAGTTACATGTTCTTATTTTGTCTGGATTTGAAAAGATCTAGATGAATATCTTGGAGAGTTGACAGAATCAGAGGCTCAGTATGACAGATCAGAATGGTAAATGACATTTCTTGGCAAAAAGTTTTGATGATATCAGATGCTCAAATCATCAAAAAGGGGGAGATGGTATGAAGAAATGTTAAAGTTTTTAAAGTTAAAGGGAGATGGTTTCAAAGAAATGATAAAGATTTGAAGATTTGAAGATGATCAAAGAATTTCTGAAGATTTTGAGGAATTTTTCTTTGAAGATCATTTTTGAAGACAGTTTTGGAAAGAAGACTATTAATGAAAAAGGGGGGATTATTTTGAACAGAGCTTAAAGAGAAGAACTGAATTGCTAGATCTTTCAACAGTGATCTTGAATCCAAAGGGGGAGATTGTTAGAGCATAAATCTGTTGGATACAAGATCAAGAAGACTGAAGATTCAAGGTTGAGAAAGTCAAAGCTGCTAAAGTCAAATCTCATTAAAAGTCAAAGTCTATTTGTAATAAGTCAAACTTAGTATTCTTTGTATTTTAGTTTCCTTAGTATTAGGTAGTAGTATAAATACTTTTTCTCTTTGTATTTTAGTTGTAAGTAACTAAGATACATATCAGATTGTAGAGAGAGAGAGAGAGAGAGTTCTAGAGAGAGAAAATGTATTTGTGAAATGAAAGAGTAATCAAACAGGTAAATTTGATTGTTAAAATCTTGTTTGTTTGATTAATATTGATTAGGAACTAGAATCTGGAACACACAGAATCAATCTAAGTACCTAAACAACAAAATCAATCATCCAATCTTCAACTGTTGCCATAGATGACCGAAATGAAGAAGAGTTTCTTCATTTGGCTCTAATACCAATTGTTAGATCCCAATACAAACAGACAATTGAAGATACTGCATAGAAATGTAAAGATAAGATGAAAATTAAGAACATAATAATCAAGAACTTATCTCATATACTTTGATTCATTGATGGAGGGGAAAATGGAAAGAACACCACACTAAACATTAAGCGACTCTCATGGAAAACCTAGTCTGTGTGTGTAATCTGTGTTCTCTCCCAAAAACCTAATGAACAAATGAGCCATGGGAACCTTTATATAAGGCCCATTTACAATGAAAAGGCTCAAGCCCATACAACTAATTAAAAAACCCAAATACAATTTCTTTATAAAACATTCAATTAAATTGGGGGCTAATTTAAGCTAACAAACTTCACCAATAACCAATACATACATCAGGAAAAATGTAAAGAAGGCTCCTTCCCTTCATGTACCTTCACCCATAGAGCCTTTAAGCCCTCTAATGGAGAATTCTCCATTAGAGAATATCTACAGGGAAACCACAGGGGTGTCTCCCAACCTCAAGGAGGTGCTCACTGAGGAGATGAATGAGCATATGCGTACAAAGGCTGCCACTACTCTTGCTAGCACAAAGGAGGTCAATGGTAACATCAATAAGACCTTCCCCATGGCAACTTTGGGTGAGCAATCAGCCAAAGGTCCCAGGTGCCAAGAAACCATGGGGGTAGCAGGTGCTTCTTCTAGGCAGAAGACCTCTACTACAAAAAGATCCCATGATCCTTCAAAAGGGGGTCACACTCCTGGAGAAGGTGAGGACATATATGACTATAATGAATTGATGGAAACAATGGGAAACATCAACATGGATGTAATCAAGCAGGGAAAAGAAATAAAAGAGCTGAAACTGATAATTCTGTCTCAACAAGTACAGATTACAAATTTGAAGAGATTGGTCCAGAAAAAGAAGAAGAAACAGTTTGTGCTCAAAAGAAGGAAACCAGTAACTGATGCTCCCAAAAAGGGGGAGTCAGAAGCTGATGAAAACATGGAAGATGCTAAAGACAAGGGGTAGAAAGTTGATTTTGAGGGGGAACAAGAAACTAAAACAGAGTTTGTACAAGCAGCAGAAACAGCAAGAATAGTAGCAGTAGAAGAGCAAGCAGTAGAAAAAGAATCAGATTTTGTACAAGCAGCAGTAACAGTTAATGCTGCTGAATCAAGCAAAGCAGTAGAAACTGTTAATACTGCTGAATTGAATGAAGCAGCAGAAATGGTTCAAGAAGTATTAATTAATCTTCAAAGCAGAAATTTGGAAGAACTTGATATAGCTGAAGCCTTAATCAAAGCTAAACATGATACTCCCAAGGTCACCTCAAAGGCCAAAGGAGTTGTCATCAAAGAAAGAGGTGAGGCTATCAAGAAAGCAAGTGTTGAGAAGGTAGCATGAAAAGACAAAGGCAAAGCTAAAATGGTGGAATCTGATCAGCCAATCAAATAGTAAAAGTTGGTTGAGTCAGATGAAGCATTGGCCAAGAAGATTCAGCCTGATCTTGAGCAAGAAGAAAAGGTTCAAGTGGAAAAAGACAGGGAGATGGCTAAGGCTCTAGCTGCAGAGTTAAATGAAGCTTATCAACAAAGTTTGGCAACTGAAATAGCACAGAAGAAAGCTGCAACTCTGAAGAAGTCTGTGTTGGTCAAAACGGCTGCAAAGAAGAGACAACCCTCAAAGGCTTACCTTGGTACTCAAGAGAGAAAGAAGATGATTACTTTTCTCAAAGGTGCTGTAGGAGTTAGAAAGGAGATGTGCTCAAAGATGACTTTTGAACAGATTAAAGAGTTGTATGATTCAGAGATGACAAAGCTTCAAGGGAATGAAACAGCCAGAGTTGAAATGGAAAAGAGGATGAAAGAGAGTAATGATTTTCTGATAGAAAATCTTTCCCTGATGAGTAAGAAACACCAAAGAAGGAAGCCACTATAGGTGAAAGTCTGAGGACTTTAAAAAGAACTAAGATGATGGCTAGAAGAAAACCAGCCAAGAAGCCTAGAGTGGATAAAGAAGAAGCTGAAAAGGTTGTTGAAGAAGAAGGGGCACCTGAGTCAATTGAACAGAAAGAACCATCTAGTACTAATGATGTGAATCTGTACATGGTAGTGATGGACAAAGTGCCTGAACCTATTACAACTGAAGCTGTTGGTGTTAAGCCTCCTGAGGTCATTCTCTGGGATACAATGAAGGTTGATGGAAAAGAGTATATCAGGCTCAAAAGAAAAGATGAGAAGTATGAAGTATTTAATACTTGGGCCAAGATTGTCAGAACATGTTCCAGGTCTGATCTAGAAGAGATGTTTGAAATAGGAATGATGTTGTATACAGATCAATTAAAAGCTCCAGAGATTTCAATCACAAAACTTGTGATAGAGTATCTGTGTATGATGTTCAAACCAGAGAAAGTGGAGCATGTAATCAGATATGTGTTTCAAATAGTCAGTAACTGGACTCTATATGAAACTAGTGGAGTATATGCACTGACTATGGACATAAATCACATAGAATACTTCCTAGTGGATAGAGTGTACAACCACAAGAGATTGAAGCTGCATGTAATGTTGAAAAAGAAGCTTGGATGTGTTCCAGATTCAGAAATGGCAATGTTTTTTATCCAAAGAACAATAAATCAGAGTTTGGGACTTAATCCAAATACAGGTGTATGATCTATGAAGTTTTGGGAGCATCTTAAAGACTATCTGAAGAACATGACTTCTCTTCCTAAAAGTCAAGTTAGGGGGAGATTGTTGGGAACTGAAAGAATTGCTCAAGTACAGGTTAATGCTGCTGATACAGGTTAATGCAGCTGATACAGGTTAATGCTGCTAGTCAAGATTAATACTGCCTGATGAAGTTACTATTGCTAAGGAATTTTAGTACTGCTAGTAGTTAGTACTGCTGAACTTAATACTGCTCAAAGTATTAATGCTGCTGAAGACTTAATGTTGCTGAAGAGATAATCAAGATTCGTGCAGATCAAGACTGAAGATAATCATGGAAGGCTTGGAGATAAATATGGAAGATTATACTGAAGATTTTTTATTATTTGTAATTAACTTTTATCTTCAGTATATATAAAATAGTTTAGAATTATAGAGAGAATTAATACTGAGTTTTTGTTTCATAGAGAGAATCAACCTCAAGGTTTATAATCCTAGTTCTAGAGAAGTAGAATTCGTATTGGTGAGCCTGTTCATCAATATTGAGGTTGAGTGTTGAATCTTGTAACTTTACAATCATTCAATAAAGTTTACAAGTTGTTATTCTGATTCACTATTTTCATTGATCTTTGAATATTAAAGTATTATTTTGCAAACTCCTTTAATATTGTTTCTGAGTGTTTATTCTTGTTAAGAATTAAGATCCTGACAAACCAAATGCAAAATGATAAATGTGTGTGGTGAGTGGATTAGTTGGGCTATCTCTCAAAAAAATGTAGGCACACATTAAATCAGTAAGTGTGTACAATATGACAAGTTGAACAGAAACTACAACCAAGTTTAACTAATAAGACGCAAAGATAAAAAATAATAATAAGACTAAAAAAAAAATAAAAGTCTACGAAGATGGAGAAAAGGAATAAACCTGCCTACTCCCGAGGAGTAGGTACTAACGCTCCCAAGTGACGCCCGATGGCAAGAACCTGCGCTTGAGTTCACAAAGTGTCGCAGACAGGTTCTCATGACCTTCCATTCCGTCAAAAAATGCTTTGATTCGCTGTCCGTTTACCTTGAATATACTACCATCTTCTGGGTTTATGAGATCCACGACTCTAAAAGGGTAGATTTTAGAAATTTTAAATGGACCGGACCATTGACTTTCAACTTTCTCGGAAAGAGTTTTAGCCGTGAATTAAAGAGTAACACATTTTGTCCCTCAAAAACTTCTCGTTCGTGAATTCTTTTGTCATGCCAGTTTTTTGTCTTTTCCTTGTAGAGTTTGGTATTTTCATAGGCGAAATTCCTATGTTCATCTAATTCACAAAGTTGAAATTTTCTTTTAATCTCGGCCTCAGAAACATCCATATTTAACTCCTTAATCGCCCAATATGCTTTGTGCTCCAATTCCAGAGGTAAATGGCAGGCTTCTCTAAAAATGATTTTATATGGAGACATACTGTTATTCCCTAGATTCTAGTTTCGAATCACAAACAAAACAATCAAACAAACAATTCAATCCAATTACCTGTTTTGATTTCAATTCTCAATTTCAAATACAACTTTCTCTCTCTAGAACTCTCTTTCTCTTTCTAAATCGTATTCTCTGTTAATTTTTCTACTACTCTAAAAATAGAAATACAAGATATTTATATCTACAAGTTACAAGGAAACTAAAATACAAATACAATACATTGACTTTGACTTTATTACAAATTGACTTTGACTTTGATAAGAGTTGACTTTCTCAGCTTTGACTTTCTTGAACTTTGACCTTCAGTCTTATTGATCTTGTATCCAACATTTTTATGCTCTAACAATCTCCCCCTTTGGATTCAACATCACTGTTGAAAGATCTAGCAATTCAGTCTTCACTTTTTAAGCTCTGTCAGTACAATCTCCCCTTTTTCTTTGATGGTATTCTTTCCAAATCTGTCTTCAAACGATTAACAATCTCCCCAAAAACTTTCACAAAATACTTTCTGACTTTGGAAAGAAATTATTTTCAGAATCAGCTCGGATTGCTTTAGCAAATAATCTTCAAAGAAAAACTTCCTCAAAAATCAGCACATCTTCAGAAATTCTTTGATCTTCTTCAAATCTTTACTTTAAATCTTTTGACTTGGACATTATTTCTGAAAATCGTCTCTCAAAACTTTATCATTTCTTGATACCATCTCCCACTTTTTGATGATTTGAGAATTGATATCATCATAAATTTTCTCCAAGAAATGTCTTTGACCATTCTGATCTGTCAAACTGAGCCTCTGATTCTGTGATCCGTAACCAAGTATTCATCTAAATTTTTGCAAATCCAGACAAAATAAGAACATGTAACTCCTGAATCAACAAATGAATCAGTTAAACTGCCTGTCAGTAACACGAAGTCACTGTGTGTAACGAATACACAATATAAATGACCTTTTTAATGTTCACTCCCCCAGGGCTTCCATCCAATCATCGAAATACCACAAAGGCAATTTCTATGAATGTTATAACAAAGAAACAAATTCTTTGTGTGTTCGTGCACGTGTAGAAAGAATTAAGCACGAATAATTGCTTTTTAAGGCTCAACATAGTGTAAACCACTGAGACAACAGTTAGTTCAACACAGACTCAATGTGTATGATTGAAGTGTGAAGGTGGGGCAGGCTTCCTTCTTATTAAATATCCAGAATTTCCAAATGAAAACCAGATAGATTATATGTTGCGTCCCCTTGAAAATGTGAAACATTTTCTTTTTGAGAAGAAAATGAGTAGCTGGTGGGGTTTAGTCAAGAGTTGGCATGGGCTAGTTGCCTGTTTCAATAACGTTCACCAAAGAATTGTGAAACGCTAGTAATGTGGCTGCCCGACTCAGAAAGTAGTTGGTGCAGAGTTTGATATTCTTTTACTCTGTTCTCTCACCCTCCTTCTAAAACTCATTAAGCTCACATCTAACCAAACTCTCTTTTCCATTTTACCTCGTCACACAACCCACACTCATTTCTTTTAGACTCCTCACACTCAATCTCTATGGATTAACTTCTTGGGTAGAAATCACTGGTTATCGTGATTCCATAGAAGTTCAGTTAATTCCTAGCTCAAAGAACCCATATTATCCTAGAAAGCATATGTTGCTCAGATGATTTAACATTATCAGTTAAAGCTCATATACAAATGTCAGATGAATGTATGCTCAAAAAATATAATCATGAAGATTTGAGCATTTTTAGACATTGAAATATTTTCAAACAAGTATACTGAATGAATGAACATGAATGCAAAAGACTTGTTTGAAAACCTGACATTGTATGAAAATGATCAGAAATGAAATGATATATCAATTAAGGCTTATGGTCAAAATAACAGATACTGTCCATACAAAACAAAATATAGACACTCTTGAAATGACGTTTCGAAATGAAATGACGCTCAAGATACATTGAAGTACAAGCGGGGTGTCTTACCATCGAAAATATGGTTAAAATATGAGACATGGTAAGAACAATTTGAACAAGAAATCAAACCGGTGTGTGAGAATACTTGAAAGTATATGAAAAGATAATACGCAAGTATATATCTTTGTAAACACACGGTTTGTTAAACATTGAAGCTCAAAAATAAAATTGAAAACATTTAAAATCACACTTCCAATTCATGAAATCTGTTTAAGAATCGGAAAGTGGTTTGAACATTTAAGAATATGTTTTCTATAACTGAAAGTTGTCCTTCTTCCAGATACATTTGAGATTAAGATAAGAAATTTATCTTTTCGCGCAATCTTAATTCTCATAAAGTCAACTGTAATCATTAAGATATGATCGTGTCAGCTTCTCTCATCCTGTGTAAGTCTCAAAGTCTAGTCAAACCAAATTTATTCACAAATTTATTTGAATGTAAAAGACATAAAGCAGTAAAGCGATTAATGTACGAGTTCTGATCAAAAGTAATCAAAAATCATAATTCATACTCCCCCTAAAAATATGCATCTGAAATTTGTCATTAAAAGCACATGATAGAGATCTACAACTCCTTCTGAAGGGTAGTTCGTCATATCTTTCGAATACATATTTCCAGAAACATATGTACTCCCCCTTGAAGGTTGATTTCATCATCTGAGTAACGGAGTACATCTTCATATCATCCCGGGATTATCAAATCTTTTGATCACTGAAGTACGAGTCCTAAACTGTTGTATTTAGAAGTCAAACTCCGTTGAAGCACGGGTTCTAAGCTGATGTACTTAGAAGCCTTAGTTCTCTTACTCCCCCTTGACAGTAGGTGCCTGCAACACATAATCAGTCTTTGGTTTTGGTACCCACTGGTATTTGGGCCCATGAATGTTAGTTGCAGTTCGAATGGGAGTAACCGAGTAAGAACCATACCAGTAATGACCACTAGCTTTATGAACAAAATCATAAGTACGACAATAACATCAATACCTCTTTTTAGATAACCTGATCAATTGATTTCTCGAATAAGAAAGATCAGGTTTACCTTTCAGCACTTTGTTCTTCTTTGCATTTGAGGCAGATACAAATGATTTGTTACCTGTCTTTTCTTCCTTCTTTCCTTTCTTTTCTTTCTTCTTCTCATCATTCTTCTCATCTTCAACTGGTTTTATCTTCCAAACCAGCTTCTCTTTTTCATATCTTTTTCTTCTCCTTCTATGTGTACCTGAACCATCTATTTTCCAATCATAGAAAATGTTAGTTATACGAATCTGATCAAAAGATTTAACTGACCTGTTTGTAGAAACAGTTTCCTGATGTGAGCTTGATGCTGGCTTGTTAGAACCAACTGAACTATTTCTAGGTGAGTGGATTTTTGACTCTGGAGTCGTTTGCTCAGTCACCACCATCTTGGAAACAATCTTTTCAAGCTCTTTAACCTTTGACGAATAACTGTCTCTTTCTTTAACAAGCAGGTCAATCTTCATCTCGAATTCATACTTCGTTTTCTGCTCTTTAAGCATACTTTCTGATTGTTCAGATAACTTGTCAGTCAACTTCGTTATTTCTGCTTCAAACAAACTTCTTTCTTCATCAAAGCCCTTTTCAGCATTTGTTCTCTGACCAGATATCTCTTTGAAGATTCCAACATTCTTCTGTTCTATGGTCTTTCTTTTCTTTGCAAACTTTTCTCTTTCCAGAATAATTACTTTCTCAAACTCAGAAATCTGTTGAGAATGCTTTAAACATTTCAGTTCAACTGTCTTCTTTTCGTCAGCACATTTTCTGGAAAACTCGGAGAATTTCTTAGCAAACTCTTTCTTTTCTTTATCAAAAACTGATCTTTCTTCAACAATTTGCAATTCTAATTCTAAGATCTTCTTTTCATTAGCACACTCTGTTTGCTGAAACTTGACAATGTGATCTTCTAATTCTGAGATCTTGTTCTTTAACTTAGTGTTTTCTGCTTCCAAAAACAAGACCTTTTCTTCATTAAGCCCATAAGTCTGTTTCAGAAGATCTTCATTAATAGTCTTTAAAGCACTAACTTCTTCTCTCAGTATCTTCCTTTCATCATTGTATTTCTTTGATCTCTTTGAGTAGTAGTCAACTGAGGAAGCAAGATTTTAATTTTCTAAATTGAGCTTGGCAATCTTCTTTTTTTCATCATCAGAAAAATATCCCATCTTGAATATCTGTTTTGAAAATATATGCAAATAAGAAACTAGAACTGATCGTTAATCCAAAAAAACTGAAATCACAAGAAAATTCTTAAAAAAAATCAAAAATTTCGACAAATTTGACTAAGTGACAAAACTCGCAAGTCACAAAGACATGCGTGTTTTAAAAAACTCGCTAGTCGCTGAAACTTGTTAGTCGCTGAAACTCGCTAGTCACTATTATCGATGAAACTCGCTAACGCCTGAACACGTAGATCACTATTCACTGATAAACACGCAGGCTGAGGCGTGCGTGTTTGAGAAACTCGCTAGGCACTACTAGCGCGTTTTGAGCAAACTCGCTAACCAAGACTTGCACGTTCCAACACTTAGACATTTTTTTGAGATTATCAAACTCGCACGATGAACAAACTCGCAGAACCCTGTTCCTGGTGAAACTCGCAAGGCACTGAAAAATGCAAAGCACTATTCATACTGAAACTCGCTAGTAGGCACTTGTGCGTTTCTGATTCGCGCTAGTCGCTACGTGCGCGTTTTATGACGTTTGGGCGTTATGTCGTTTGCGCGTTATACGGCTTACACAAAGTGAGGTTTGCGGGTTATACGGCTTACGCAAAGTGATATTTGCGCGTTTCAAGACTCGTGCAAGATGAGGTTTGCGCGTTTCACATAACACGCAAAGTTTAGCGCGTTTTGTCCGAAAATAAGATTCTTCAGCTTGCGCGTTCTATTGAAGAACTTGCGCGTTTTGTAGATGTAGCACGTTCTTCAGTCTGTCGAACCAAACCTTGATTTTTCCATCTGTTTATCGATCAAACCTTTGTCATTTGGCTTGAAACTTTGTATGAATGATCGATTACAATTCAAGAACTAATTACAATACAAGAATTACAAAAACAAACTCAAATTGTAACATTTTGATACGATTTACAGTGCTCAAGAACTCGTGACTCAAAACATACAAAATCAACAAATTTAAGATCAAATACAGTGCAATTCGTGAAATTAGCTAAACAAACTCGATCGATTAGACTAAACATACAAATCCTAATCGATTACAACACAAAATTCGCAATATAACTCAGAATTTGATTCTCCGGCTCAAGAACACAGTGTCGAACCAAACTTTTTCTATTTCTTGATTTGATTTCACTTTTGGATCTGCTCTGATACCAATTGTTATTCCCTAGATTCTAGTTTCTAATCACAAACAAAACAATCAAACAAACAATTCAATCCAATTACCTGTTTTGATTTCAATTCTCAATTTCAAATACGACTTTCTCTCTCTAGAACCCTCTTTCTCTCACTACAGATTCTCTCACTAAATCGTATTCTCTGTTAATTTTTATACTACTCTAAAACAGAAATACAAGATATTTATATCTACAAGTTACAAGGAAACTAAAATACAAATACAATACATTGACTTTGACTTTATTACAAATTGACTTTGACTTTGATAAGAGTTGACTTTCTCAGCTTTGACTTTCTTGAACTTTGACCTTCAGTCTTCTTGATCTTGTATCCAACATATTTATGCTCTAACACATACCAATGGGAGTTTTAAAAGCAGTACGATAAGTCTATAGAGCGTCATCTAGTTTGAATGCCCAATCTTTTCTATGTGGCTTTACGATTTTTTCTAAAATTCCCTTGATTTCTCGGTTGGATAATTCTGCCAAACCATTGGTTTGGGGATGATAGGCAGTGGCAACTCTATGCTTGATATTATATTTTTCCAAAACGCTCTTTAACAAATGATTTATAAAATAAGTACCCTCATCGCTAATTAAAGCACAAGGAGTACAAAACCTTGTAAACATTTGCTTTTGGAGAAATTTAACAACCGTTTTAGCATCATTTGAGTTACATGCAACTGCCTCGACCCACTTGGACACGTAATCAACTGCAACTAAAATATACTGGAAATTTCCTGAAATTGGGAATGGTCCCATGAAATCAATCCCCCAAACATCGAACAATTCAACCTCTAAAATTCCATTTAGAGGCATTTCATTGTTTTCGGAGATAGACACTGTCCGCTGACATTCGTTACATGTTTTGACAAATTCTTGAGCGTCTTTGAACAATGCCGGCCAATGAAATCCATACTGCAACACCTTTGTAGCTGTCCTTTGCCACCAAAATGCCCTCCATAATTAGAAGCATGGAAATTTTGCAATACTGTTGGTATTTCACTTTCAGGAATGCATCTTCTCAACACTTGATCTGCACATGATTTAAACAAAAATGGATCATCCCACAAATATAACTTAGAATCATGCCTGAGTTTCTGGATTAGTTGTTTATTAAACTCAGGGGGGATAATTCCACAAGCTAGAAAGTTGGCAATATCAGCAAACCATGGTGTTTCAAAATGTTTTAACACCAGGAGTCTCTCATCTGGGAATGTTTCTGTTATCTCCTTCTTTTCCAGTCCTTCCACATGCTTTTCAAGTCTAGACAAATGATCTGCAAACTGATTCTCCACTCCCTTTCTATACACAATTTCAAGATTAAATTCTTGCAACAACAAAATCCATCTTATTAACCTAGGTTTTGTATCTATCTTTGAAATTAGGTATTTAATGGCAGCATGATCAGTATGAACAATGACTTTTGCTCCCATTAAATAAGATATGAATTTCTTAAAAGCAAAAACTACGGCTAATAATTCTTTTTAAGTTGTTGTATAGTTAATCTGAGTTTCGTTTAGGGGTTTACTTGCATAATAAACGGAGGGGAATATTTTTTCTTTCCTTTGGCCTAGGACAACTCCTACGGCCCAATCACTTGCATCGCACATGATCTCGAAAGGTTTTTCCCAGTCAGGAGTAACAATCACAGGTGCAATAACCAAAGTTTTTTTTCAAAGTGAGAAAGGCATTTCTACAATCCTAACTAAATAATATTTTTGATCATGCTGAAGTAACACGGACAAAGGTTTTGAAATTTTTGAAAAATATTTGATGAATCTTCTGTAAAAACCTGGATGTCTGAGAAAACTTCGTATACCTTTGACAGTGGTTGGTTCATACAATTTTTCAATCACTTCAAATTTTGCCTTATCAACCTCGACTCCTCTTTTTGAAATTAAATGACCAAGAACAAGTCCTTCTTTGACCATGAAATGACATTTTTCCCAATTTAAAACCAAATCAGTTGCTTCACATCGTTCAAAACTTTTTTCAAGATTTTTCAAACATAGATCATATGATGTGCCATACACAGAAAAATCATCCATGAAAATTTCCATGGAGGTTTCAAGCATATTAGAAAATATAGACATCATACATCTTTGAAAAGTAGCAGGTGCATTACACAAACCAAATGACATTCGTCTAAAAGCAAAGGTACCATAAGGACAAGTAAAGGATGTCTTTTCTTGGTATTTTAGAGTTATTCAAATCTGGTTGTAACCTGAATAGACGTCTAAGAAACAATAGTACTCATTTCTTGCAAGTCTATCTAACATCTGATCAATGAAAGGTAGCGGGAAATGGTCTTTCTGGGTAATCCTCCAACCAGACACAACTCTAGTGGGAATGAACTCATCTTTATCATTTGTGATCACAGTGACACCTCCCTTTTTAGGGACACACTGTACAGGGCTCACCCATGAACTGCTCGCTATTGGGTAAATTATTCCTGCATCAACCATTTTAAAATCTCCTTTTTCACAACTTCCTCCATGACATGATTCAACCTTCTTTGTGGTTCAATGGAAGTGAAACTCTTGTCTTCTAGGATGATTTTGTGTTGACAAATGGAAGGACTGATACCCTTAAGGTCAGAAATGGTCCATCCTATAGCCTTAGTGTGTAGTTTTAACAAACTTACCAACTGTCCTTCCTGATGTTTTTCTAGGGTGGATGAAATGATGACAGACAATTTGCCTTCTTCACCTAGAAATGCATATTTTAGGTGTGAGGGGAGTGGTTTTAACTCCAGGTCAGGTGGTAATTCAATAGATGGGAGTTGAGTCTTTATAACTTCATTTTCCAACAACTCAAAAGTTGCAGTCTCTCTCAAGTCTAAGGCTTTACTTTCTCCTTCCCGTTCTTTCTCATCAACTTCAACATCTCTTAAGTCTAACAATTTTTTAATTCCTTCTTTGTGGCACAGAGACTCAATATCACTCAAGGTAAAGCATTCCTCTCTATGATCAAGATATTTCATTGAGTTGAACACATTAAAAGTGACATTTTGCTCATCCACTCTCATAGTCAATTCTCCTTTCTGAACATCAATCAAGGTTCTACCAGTTGCTAGGAATGATCTTCCTAGGATGATTGGAATGTCTTTATCGGCCTCAAAATCAAGAATGATGAAGTCGACGGGAAAAATTAATTTTTCTTTTCGGGGGAGCTATGGACTTGTCAGCTAACTGCAGGGTGACTGTGGTTGGTCTTGCCTCACCTATGCCTAAGGTGTTAAAAATAGACAAGGGCATAAGGTTTATACTAGCTCCCATATCACATAATGCCTTTCCAATCTCTTTCCCACCTATTGAACACGGAATAGTTAAACTCCTAGGATCTTTCAGTTTAGGGGGAATTTTATTTGAATGGAGGGCACTACAACCTTCTGTTAAGGCAACAGTTTCATATTCACTCAACTTCTTCTTTTTTCTCAAGATGTCCTTGAGAAACTTTGCATAACTTTGCATAACTTGGCATTTGTTCAATTGCCTCAACCAACAGAATGTTGATATGTAGCTGTTTAAACACATCAAAGAACTTTTTGAATTGTAACTCCTCTTTTTGATTTCTCAACCTTTACAGAAAAGGTATATACGGAGGGACATGAGCTACAATGGATTCTCAGAAGACTGACCTAAAGGTGTTGGAGTGGCGGTAGGTTTAGAACTTTTGAGTATGTGAGTGACTGGTGATGTGACAAGATTATCAATCTTAGTGGGAGATGTTGAGGCTTCATCATGAAATGATACCTTCTTTTTGCCCTCTTCTGGAAATAATAAAGGGAAATCAATTTTCTTAGGTAGCGGTCCTATGTCGACTGATTTTCCTTTATCGTTCAAAGTGGGTGTGACAACATCCGGAGTGAGTTGGGATGGTTCAACGGGCTTTTTCAGAGGTTGACTTTCTGTTAAGTTCTTTCCACTTCTCAAACTCACTACTTTCACATGTTCTTTCATGGCTGGTCTTGGGATCTCTTTATCACTAGGTAGTGTACCAGGATGCCTATTCCATAACTCAAGTGCAAGTTGACTAATCTGGGTCTCTAGATATCTTATGGCGGTGTTTTGATGGTTCATCGCTGAATTGATTTGGTTTATGAACCCTTTCAAAATTGTTTCTAAAGAAGTGGATGACTCAACTTGCTGGTTAGGTTTGTTTTCAAAAGACGACTGATGTGGTTGTTGATGAAAAGTCTGATGGTGATGATTTTGAGGATGACTTTGGTGTTATGGTTGTTGAGATTCTTGCGGTTGTATTGGTTGAAGATTTGAATTTCTTGGCTACTTACGTGCGGGAGGATTTAAACATGGACTGTGCCAAGAAAATTTTGGGTGTTGTCTTCAACTGGCATTGTAGTTATTTGTTATCCCATATAACAATGTAAATGAGGATGACAATCAAATTTAATCAATCTCACTTGTATTAATCTCTGAAATCAATTACACAAGTTTTCTCTCTTTACACAATATGAACTCATATGATGTTATCTGTTAATCTGCTACATCTACTACATGCACAACATACTATTTATACAAAAACTACAAACACGCACACCACAGAAACGCGCAGGAAACTAAAACTCTTACAACACTATAAATTTGACTTTGACTTTTATTACATTGAATTTGACTTTGATGCTTTGAGGGTTGACTTCATCTTTGACTTCAATCTTCAGTCTTCTATGATCTTGTATCCAACATATTTATGATCTAACAATCTCCCCCTTTGGATTCAAGATCATCTCAAAAATATTTTGCAATATACTCATTTCTCTTTAAGCTTAGTAAATATAATCTCCCCTTTTGTAAAACTTTAGCATTGGATTTTCAGTCTTCTATTTATGCTTGAAACAATCTCTTCTTTCTTTGATCTATAACAATCTGTAATCTTCCAAAAGTCTGTCTTCAACCATATAACAATCTCCCCTAAAGATTAACAAAAACCTCTTTCAGATTCCAGAAAGAAATTATCTTCAGAATTCGCTTAGAATGCTTTAGCAAAATATCATCAAAGAAAATTTCTGTAAATTCAGCTCATCTTCAGAAATCTTTGAACTTGCTTGAACAAACTTGTATAGTCTTTGTCAAAACTTTGTAACCATTCTTTGAACTTTTCTATCTCCTTCAACAATTCTTGAAATTTATCACATATGTCTTGATCATCTCCCATAACAAACACAAACTTGTGTTTTCAGACATTTCTTAAACCTTATCATGTCCCCCTTTTTGATGATTACAACATTGAGATCATCAAAACTTCGAACAAGAAATGTTACTTCATCTATTTTGACCACTGATCTTATCAAGAGCCTCCGATTCTTAGTCAACTCATAATAATTTATTCATCTCGATCTTTTCAAATCCAGACAAATAAGAATGTAACACCTGAATCAACAGATGAATCAGTTAAAATGCCTGTCAGTAACACGAAGTTACTATGTGTAACGAATACACATTAGAAAGGAGCTTTAGTGATGTTCACTCCCCCAGGTCTTCCATTCAATCACCGAAACACCACAAAGGAATTTCTATGAACGTTATGACAAGAAAAACAAATTTCCTTGTGTGTTTGTTCAAGTGTTTGAAAAAATTAAGCACATAATGATTGCTTATAATAAGGCTCAAAATTGTGTAAACCATTGAGAGAACAACAGTTAAACATGGACTCGATTGTGCATGATCGAAGTGCGAAGGTGGGGCAGACTTCCTTCTTTTTCAATATCCAGATTTTCCAAATTAAAAATCAGATAGCATATGTGTTGCGTCCCCTTGAAAATATGAAACATTTTCTTTTTGAGAAGAAAATGAGTAGCTCGTGGGGTTTTTATCAAGATTTGGCATGGGCTAGTTGCCTGTTTCAATAATGTTCATGAAGAATTGTGAAACACTAACAATGTGGCTGCCCGACTCAGAAAAAGTTGGTGCAGAGTTTAATATTCTTGTAGTCTGATCTCTCACCCTCTTTCTTTTAATTATTGAACTCACTTCTAACCAAACTCTCATTTACATTTTACCTCATCACTCATCCCACACTTAATATTTGATTCCTCACACAATCGATCACTCAAAGATTAACTTCTTGGGTAGGAAACATTGGTTATCGTGAATCCATAGATGTTTCATTTAATAGTGTAAACCAGATCAGGTTTGCCAAAAGTTTTACCTTTTGAGGCATAGTTCCATTTTGCATTTGATGTACGCACAAATGATTTGTCGGTCTTCTTTTCCTCTGAAAATCCTTTAACTTTCCAGATCCAATTTCCTCTATCTTTCTCATCACCCCTTCTCCAGAAGCTTTTCATTCGAGACTTAGTCTTCTTTAAGTTACCTGAACCATCAACATTTTTATTAAAGAAAAGGTTAGAAGGACAAATCTGATCAGTATATTTAGAAGTAATACCATCATCTAAATCACAAAGAGGATTATAGGAAACATTTGAAAAATGTGAACTCGAAGCCTTTTTGAGTGAACAATCTCTCGGTGATTGAGCTATTGACTCTGTCGTCTTATGCTCAGTTAGATTCACCTTGAATACGATCTCTTCAAGTTCTTTTATCTTTGAAGACAAACTGTTTCTTTCCTTTTCAATCAGATCAAACTTCTTTTGCAATTCAGAATGATTGTTGATAGCTCCGATAGCTCTCTTGTCAGCTTAGTTATCTCAGTTTCAAATACTTTCTTTTCTTCAGAAAAGTCTATATTTACTTTCTTCTACTCATATATCTTTTTCTCTTTCTCAACCTTTTCTCTCTCAAGAATGATAACCTTCTCAAAGTCTGAAACTTGTTGAGAAAGCTTAACACATTTAAGCTCTAAAGATTTCGTCTCTTCAAAGGCTTTTCTGGAGAAATCAGAGAGTTTCTTAGCAAATTCTTTTCTTTCTTTCTCAATCTTCAACATTTCATCTTGGAATTTTGTATTGTCTTTGTCTTGGGTTGCCTTTTCTTTCAGCATATCAATTTCAACCTCATGACTGAAGACTTTATCTTTCAGTTTATCTCTTTCCGCAAAGACTTGAAAATTTATCTTTCTCAGTCCATTACTAGTATCACTTGCAACACTTGCTCTCCTTCTAAGCTCCTCAAGCTCTCTTTGCATTGAATTCTTTTTTGACCATGTAGAGCTTGAGTTAAGACTTTTTACCTTAGATTGAAAATTTAAGATTTCTTTCTCTTTAGACTCACTAATTCCTGTAAAATTAATCTTTGAGTTAGAGATACATTCTGAGCAAACAAAGTCTTTCTTTAAGTCCTTATCATCTTGCAACTGATTAATTTGATCAAGGAGAAATGAGTTCCGAATCTTCAGATTTTCATTCTCAGCTTCTAGTGCTGGAATTTCTGGCATATACATTATAACATAATCTCTCTCGATCATCACCGTATTACCCTTCTCATCTATGTAAGGCATGATGATATCTGTACCACTTAAATCAACTTGTAAGATATTAGAATCAAGAATTGGATAAAAACTACACTAAAAAATTTTCAGAAAAATAAATTTCCAAAAATGATCAAATGCAGAATTCGCAAACAGTAGATAAAATCAATTAAATACAGAGTAATACTGAAAATAAGAAAATTTTTATCACGAACAGAACTTTGTCCCCCTCCGTAGACTTAGCACGGGGGTCCCACTACCCGGTTAGAGGGTGAGTCAACGGGCAACGCCCTTGCGGGGGTATGGGGGCAGCGCCCCTAGAGAAAAAAATTACGCAAAAGTCAACTTGCGCTAAGAGAAGTTGGCGCGAAAACTAGGTTTTGTGCTAACTGAAGCTAGCGAGAATCTGAGGAATGCGCGAGATATGGGTCGCGAGAGATGGATTTTGCGCGACTAGAAGGTGGCGCAAAAGAGACGTTTGCGCGATAAGCGGATGGAGCAAATCTGAGATTTGCACGAGTGACTAATGGCGCAAAAGAAAGCGACTGGGGTCTTGATGCCCGGGGTGTTGCGCGATCGGTATCCCGTTGTCGACCGGACTAGTGTTTCGACCGGTATCAGCGACCGGTGCCTGTCGACCGGACAAGTGTACCGACTAGTATTTGCGACCGGTATTCGTCAACCGGACCAATGTATTGACCGGTATTGACTGACCGGGGTGGGGTGTTGTGGGGAGACCGGTGTAGAGTGATCGGGGTCGACCGGGGTGTAGTGACCGGGGTGTCCCCGACCGGTATGGACCGGTGAAGTGTGTGGCGCAATATAAAGTTTTGCGTGAATAAGGTATGGCACAAACTTGGTTGACCGGTATTCTGACTGATTGAATAACGACCGGTGTTCTTGAAGGTTTCGACCCAGAACACGATTTTCAGTCCAGAAATCCACACAAAAACTCAAATTCAATGCAAAAAGCAGACTTTTGTAACTACAAACATATATCGATCAAATCACAATCAAAATCAATAATTAAAAACAACTTTTAATGCTTCAATTTGAATGGGACAGAGGTCGATAGATATAAGAACCCAGATCCAAGAATTATCAAAAAGCCAATCAGTTGATGATTTAGAGTGCAATTAAACTATCAGATAATGTTCTAAAGCATAAAACACATCTAATCCAATCAACTTTATGCTTAAAAAGTCATTAATTCATGAAATCAATTATTCACACAGTGAGTTACCGATGAACACGATGAACACAAATTTAATCCAAAAAACTTGATTCTTTAGGCTCTGATACCACTTGTTCACCCAGTTTAATCTAGTTGATAGATTAACACACAACCCAATATAAATCAAGAGATTAATGAATCAGAATAACATACCACAATCCCTTGAATAATCAATGAAAATCAGTGTGTTCTTGATACCTTGAATGTGATTACAGAGAATACGACTACCTCACTAATATAATTATTGTAACTTATGAGGTTCACCCTAAAACTTAATTAATGAAATCTATATATACTTAGGCCTAATGCCTAATGGGATTATGGACTTGAGGCCTACAAATAAACTAACTATTAACTTATTACAAATCAAACCTTCTAATTAACTTTAACACAATTACAATTTAAACCCTTAACTTTAACTTTAATCTTGAATACAGTTTATGATCCAACAGTCTTCACGTCCATCTGGTAGACTGTGAAGTTTTTGTGAGCAACATACGCAAGAAACATTCTGATCGCTTCAATGCGTGCCACTGGAGCGTAAGTCTCGTCATAATCAATGCCTTCTTTTGCCGGTAGCCTTTTGCGACAAGTCGTGCTTTGTTTCTAATTACGATACCATCTTCGTCCTTATTGTTTTTGAATACCCATTTTGTACCAATTACAGATTTACCTTCAGGTCTTGGTACAAGTCTCCAGACTTTTAAAGCTTCGAACTGGTTCATCTCCTCTTGCATTGCAGTCACCCAATCTGAGTCAGCTAGAGCTTCTGATACTCAAGTGGGATCTATCTTGCTCAGGAATGAGTCATGCATACACATGTTTAATGTAGTAGACCTAGTTTGCACCGGTAAAGTTAGATCTCCAATGATTTGGCTTATCGGGTGTGCTTTGGTCCACTTATATTCGTGAGGGAGCGAATTCGATGTAGATTGATCACAAAAATCATCTAGGTATCCACTATCTTCTTCTTGTCCAACATTTGTTGGGGGTTCAGTTGAAGTTTCTTGTACAGAAGTTTCAGTTGGAATAGCTTGTTCAATCTATTGATTATCCACCACAGTGCAACCAACTGAAGTAGTAACTTCTGGTTCAACATTATCAGGTGCAACTTCAACTGAAGGAGTAGTTGTTTGAACTGGAGTTTCTGTCTGAACCGGACGAACTAGTTCAGTAGATACATCCGAAGTGGTTGGATGATTAGTCGTTGAATCTTCTGACCTGTCCACCACAAAAGATTTAGGCAGTTTAGATCCTAGAAACTCATCATAAAAGAATTCAAACAATAAATCTAATTCAGATAAATGAGATGTAGAAGTAGATGCTTTATCCGAATTATTATCTTTAACCGCAGGTTTTGAACTGATTTGTCCAGAAGCTAAAACTTCTGTAAGCACGGGTTGAACTGTGTTGTTCAGAAGCCACCTCCTCATGAAATGTGACATTGACGCTTTCTATTACAGTCTTGGACTTCTTCAAGTACACTTGTTATGCAACTGATGATTGAGAATAGCCAATGAAGATGCCTTCGTCAGCTTTTGGTCCAAACTTGTTCAGGTTCTCTCTATCATTTAATACGAAGCACCTGCATCCAAAAACATGAAAGTGTTTAATGCGAGGTGTACTATTATTTATTAATGCATAAGGTGTTTTACCAAACCGGCGATGTATTATGGACCGATTCTGTGTATAGCATGCAGTCGAAACAACTTCTGCCCACAGAAACAAAGGTAGATCAGATTGACTCAGCATAGTACGAGCGACCTCGACTAGCGTTCGATTACGTCTTTCTACTACTCCGTTTTGTTCTGGCGTTCTAGCAGCAGATAATTGATGTGTTATCCTAACCGATTCGAGATAATCTTCCATAGTTTTGTTCTTAAACTCTGTGCCGTTGTCCGTTCTTAGAAGCTTGACTTGCTTTTGTAGATTCACTTCAGTAGTCTTTAAGAAACTGATGATGACATCGGGTGTCTCATCTTTAGATCTCAGAAATTTGACCCAAGTATATCGCGAATAATCGTCCACAATAACTAAGACATACTTCTTGCCTCTTATGATTTGCGTTCTCATTGGACCACAAAGATCCATGTGAAGCAATTCTAGTGGAGAACTAGTACTTTGTTCAGGTTTTGGCTTGTATGCAACTCTCTTCATCTTTCCTTTCTCATATGCTGCGCATAGGTGTTCTTTCTCATACTTTAGCTTAAGAAGTCCTTTGACTAACTTGCCAGTGACCAATTTATTAATGTAGAGAAAATTCAGGTGAGACAACCTTCGGTGCCATAACCAACTCTGTTGCAGCGAGGCTTTTGACAGAAGACAAACCTGATTGTCAGTCTCGACTTTTGACAAATTTATCGTGTAGAGGTTGAACTTTCGCGTGCGTACCAAAAGTTCTTTACCATCTTCAGTGCATACAGAACACCTCTTGGACTTGAAATTTACCTCTACATCTTTGTCGCAGAATTGGCCAATACTGAATAGGTTATGCCATAATCCTTCTACATAACTTACCTTTGTAATCATCACATTATCTTGTATCACGTCACCGTAGCCTAGAATCGGTGAAAACTGATCGTTGCCAAATCGTACATTCCTGCAGAATTTCTCTATATAATTAGACAATAAATCATTTTGCCCGGTCATATGCTTGGAACACCCGCTATCCAAGTACCACATATGACGGGTCTGCATAATAGAAATAAGGGAATAACAACTTTAGGTACCCATTTAAAAGTGGGTCCTAACGAATTAGTACAAGACTTTGGTATCCATTTGTATATGGATCCTCTGACCTTTTGAAAAATCTTTGAAACATATGGCTTATAAGAACAAACATGATAAGTACCAAACCAATCATCTGAAAATCGGTGAGAAACAAAATTATTCCGTCTAGAATTAGATGACATAGTAGTAGATCGAGATAATTGGAGTAATTGCTTTATTGAATATCTCTTGTAAGAAGTTACAAGGTTTTGGTTATTACAAGCAACACTAACAACTACATCAGAAGAACTACCAATTGACCTATTAAAATCTATATCATGAATAGACTGTACTTTCTCATCAACTTTCCGTTTTGGTCGCCATTCAGTTCGACCTTCCGACCTTTTCTTTCTTATATCTGAAACAAAAGATTTAGATTTGTTAGAATAGTCAGATTTATGAGACTGTCATTTGTTTAGCTTACCAGTGTTCTTTCGTTTCTGTGAGCGCTGTTTCTTTTGCTTCATACCTTTTCCATAGTAATCAGCATTCACAGAAACTGATTCACCAACCTTAGTTGATGATTCACTTATTTCATCCACGTTTGGTAAAGCTTCATTATTGATGACAAAAGTATAATTATCTTGAAGTTTAGCATTAAAGTCAAACATATCAATATCTTCTACACACCCTTCATCAAAATTTAAAAAATCATTTGCAGATTCAAATAAGTCATCAAAATCAACTTCAAAAGTTTGAGGTGCTTTAGAAGATGTAGAACACTCTTCAGATTCAACATTTAAAACTATGTTCTTTATAACAGTTGAAAATACAACTTTTTTCAATGTCAGCCAATATTCTTTCATCAGATAAAACATTTTCAAGCTCGATTATTTTGCTTTCTAAAATAAGTGGAGGAACATAAATTTTAGCTTTTAAAGGTTTTGCCTCCAACTCTTTTATCGAATAGCTTTCAAAATAATCATTTGAAAGAGATTTTGGCTGTTATGAAATATAACTATCATTCAGCTTTTGATAGCAGAATGGTAGTTGCATTTTCTTTAAATTCTTTCTTTTCTCAACTTCTCTTGCCTCAACCTCATCCGAAGATTTGGTAACAAATTTGGGTTTCAAATGAGGATATTTAGCAGCCACATATAGAAAATCAACATTATATAAAGCAGGCTGTTTTCTAATGGCTTTCTTAAGATAGTCTGTATTTTCGTAACCGAGACCCCACTTCTCTTTAACACTAGTTTCCTCATTAGGGGTGATTAGGAAAATGGTTTGATCTATTTGGCCTCGTGCATATAATTTCGCTTCCAAACCATTTACCTTATTCTCTAAAGTCTTGTTCTCAATCTGCAGTTTAAAAGCTTTTAGAACACATTCTTGCTTTTCTGAATCAGACTTAGAAATATTGGAAACAAAATCAGAAATCTTACTTTCAAAACATTCTTTTTCTTGTTTAAGAGTTGAGACAAAATTGTTTAGAGAATCAATTCAATCTTTGTTCCCAACAACTGCTTTGTTAAGATCAAATATCTTTTGATTTTTCTTTGCAATTTTGCTCTTTTCCTTTTTCAGCTTATTTTGAAGATCTTGAAGTTCGACCATCATGGCTTCCATCTTGGTCATAAAATCAGATTTGGATAGATTTAGTACCTCATTAGTTGTCTCTTCATCAGAATCATCATATTTCACCGTGTCACCCATCAAGCACATGTGTGTTGTCTCCTCTTTTTCTTCGTCATCTGAATTGTAGGGTTTTATAAAGAATGGTAACCGATAAACGCGGCGGAATTTTAAAGAAATTTTGGTTACAACGAAAAATTTCTAAACAATTAAAACCCAATCGGATCCAATGATGTATTTAATAAAAAATTCAAAACCACACCATAGGGTGTTTAGAGATTTACCTTTCGGATTTGTTGTGGTTGAACTAGATGAGCACTTAGAAACCAATCGAGGTTTCCTCTAGCGGTATCCACACACGAACACGCGAAATTCCACCAGGTGCTAGCCCAATAACCCTAGATCTGTATGTGTTTTACAGAAAAAAAGGGTTTCTTTTCTGTATATTTTCTGAAAGGCTATTCTAATTCAATCGTATATCAAATTGTTTAGCCTAACCCCTTATTTATAACAGAAGAATTATAATTAGAATATAATTCAATTAGGGATTAAATAAGGTTTAGTAATTATCTGTAATATTCAAATTCAAATTCAAATTCATATATATATATATATATATATAATAATCTTTTTAAACTTTAAAATATATTTATATAATTACAGATAATTTCCTCGTAAAAACATAATTACGTTTTCACCCTGTAATTATCATAATTACAGTTTAACACATATTTTCATAATTATCCTTTAAGAATAATTATTTTTCTTAATCAACTTGATTTAATCTGGGCTTCTAAAATAATGGAAACAAACGCATTCTTTGTGTGCGACCCTATAGGTTTACATACTCCTTAGAAGTATGTCAGGATCAAATTCTTAACAAGAATAAATTCTCAGAAACTAATATCAAAGAAGTTGTGGAATAACACTTTGATATTCAATGTAACAGTAATCAAAACAGTATATAAGATTCACAAATTGTAAACTTGTATTCAATTATCAAATCACAAGATTACACACTCAACCTCAATCTTGAAGAACAGACTCTTTCAAGACGAATTCTACTTCTCTAGAATTAGGATCTATGCCTTGAGGTTGATTTTTCTCTTAAACTAACAATGAATAATTCTAAAACAAAAGTTATCTCACTATTCTAAACAATACAATATATATAATGAAGATAAAAGATAATTACAATTTATACAATATCTCCAGAATATCTTCCATCATTATCTCTAAGCTTCCATGAATATCTTCAGTTTATCCAGCTGTCATCCTTTCCATACAGATCTCCATCTTATAAGCAGTATTAATCATAAGCAACATTAATACTCTGAGCAGTATTAACTCTAGCAGTACTAACCATGCTCAGCAGCATTAATCTCTTCAAGCAGTACTAACTTTGAACTAGCAGTACTAATCTTGTTGAGCAACATTAACCATCAACTAGCAGCATTAATAACAGAAGTACTAACTAGAAGTATTAACTATTTTCTTCTAGCAGCATTAACTTTGTTCCAGCAACATTAACTTTGTTCCAGCAGCATTAACTACAACTGGCAGCATTAACCTCAGAAGTATTAACCTGAGAAGTATTAACCATGTTCTTCTAGAAGTATTAACCATGTTGAACTAGAAGTAGTAACCATGTTGAACTAGAAGTAGTAACCATGATGAACATTAACTTCAGAAGTAGTAACCATGATGAACATTAACTTCAGACCCAACAATGTCCCCCTAACTTAACTTTTCAAAACTGAGAAGTTAAGTTCTTCAGCATAGGGTCTTTATGATAATTTCAAAACTTTTTGCAATTACTAGTTCTTCTTGATTCAGTTTCTGCTGTTATCTTCTTTTCTGTTTCTGCTGTTATCTTCTTTTCTGTTTCTGCTGTAGTTAATGCTTTGTTTCAGCTTCTTCACTTATCTCCCCCTCAAAATAAGATTTCATATCAACTTGATTCTCCTTCTCATGTCTTCTCAAGTTCAGTTGTTTAAGTCTCCCCCTTTTTGAAATAATCATGATATGTGCTCCTTTTCATCTCTTTTATCTCCATAATTTGATTGTGAACTTTCAGACTAATTGTACCAAGTGTATCCATCAATTCTTTGTAGTTAAACTGTCCTCACCTCCTTTAGGTGTGTTTACCACATTTGAAGGATCCTTGGATCTTTTACTAGATATCTTCTGCCTAGCAGAAGCACCTTCTACTCCCTTGGTTTCTTGGCACCTGGGACCTTTAGATAATTACTCATCTAAAGTTGCCATGGGGAACGTCTTAGATATGTTCACACTGTCCTGTCCTGCACTTTATGCAAAGTCAGTAGTGTGAGCCTTACAACCCATATGCTATTGCATCTCCTTATTGAGCACCTTCTTGAGGTTGGGAGACACCTCTATGGTTTCCCTATGGATATTCTCTGATGAAAAATGCTCCATCAGAGGGCTTGTAGGTTTTGAGGTTGAAAATACAAGAAGGGAAGGAACCTTCTGTATCTTTTCCTTATATAGTATGGTAATAGGGAATGTTGGTTTGACAAAAAGAATCTGAAGATTTATGCTTTGTAGTGGAAGGTGTGGATAGGTCATCAGTGGGTTGGTCTAATGAGAGCTTTGACCCTGATGCGTTACCTTCTTGATTGTGGGACATCACCATTATTGTAGAAAACAATGGTGTGTCAACTTCTTTCGAGTCCCTAGCAGATCTTCTCATGTTTGAGAAAACCTTGCCTTTAGGGGGTTTAGGTACATATATCTCATTAAAATGAGGTTAATTCATCAATTCCTTATTAAGTACTTCTTGCACAAACCTTGGATACAGATAAAAGCTTTTTGATTGATATCCAGGTTTGACATTAAATCATTTAAGATCATTTTTAGGTATAGAAAACTTACATTTGCAGTAGTAACACTTATCAGCAGCATTAACACAGACTGGCAGTAATAACACATACCAACAGCATTAACACAATCTGACAGTATTCATTGAACTAGAAGTACTAACTACCTTTCAGTATTAGCAACCTGAAACACTTACATACACAAGGTTAGTAGTACCATATACCATAAAATTTTCAAAAGTTACTTTATCTTTTAAAACTATACCTTTTTCACTTTTCTTACCTTCTGCTGGATCAGAAGTAACATGTCCTCCATCAAATCTTTTAAAGACTTTGAAGGCAATCCATGTTCCTTGTTATGTGCCAAGAGCAACCATTATCATCATTCCAAATGCTCTTCCTCTTGAGCTTTTGATTGCCCTGCACACTTGATAAATCAGTTAGTCTTTGATGGAACCCAAGCCAAAGTGGTCTTGGGTTGACCTTTCTCATTAATATAATCTGTCAGTTTGGTCTGAATGAGTTGTTTAGGAATCTCATGGCTGGAATACTTTGTCAAGATTATAGGCTTTGCAATATTAATACTAGTAGAAGCACTATCCTTGTTAGCAGTAGTATTGGTTGCAGCAGCACAATTTTTGTTAGCAGTACTATCTGGGATAGCAGTACTAACAGGTTTCTTTACAATTGGAACCCAAACTTGAACAAAGTTGTTTGCTTTCTTTGTCTTTAAGTTACTCCTTTGTTTATTTGAAGTATTTTTCTTAGTTTTAGCAAACTTGTTTTGAGCAAGAGACTTTTTAGGTGCTCTGTTCTCAGCCATTTGATTCCTTCCTTGCTTCCTATAATCAAAGGAGTTTTGAGTTTGTCTTTGAAAATTAACTCTTTGGTTGATAGGATTGAAATAACAGTATTTGGCAACATGATTAAGCTTTCCACAGATAAAACAAGGTTTTGGTCTATTGATTTTACTCAGATCAATCCCTTGTTTTTGTGCCCATTGATTATTCCAATTTTTCTGATTTCCCCTTGGTTTATCATGTTTTTGGGGCTCAGATTTATTGCAAGAACACTGTTTGCAAGGGATAGGGTTCACAACAGTGGTCTGCTTATAGTGAACCTTCTTGTTCTTTCCCTCAGTCTTCTCTATCTCATTGGACTTGATCCAATGATTTCCACATCCCTCATTGGTGATTATGTGGTTTTCTATAGGAATCTCACCACTCACAGTGTTCTCCTTACTCTTATCATTAGAGTTCTCTTCTTCAGAGTCTGTTTCAACCACCACTTTGTCTAATGGATCTATCTTAGTGGCTTCATCAGACAATTCCTTCCTATTCTTGGTCTCAAGCAAGTCTGATATAGGAGGGATGTAATTGTTGTTGTATGGTGGTGGTGTGGTGTTATAGCCTATTCCTCTTCTAAGTTTGTCATGGATTTGAGTTTGGAGCAAAGAGTCCATTGCTTTAGAAGCATTGGAAAATTTCTCAATATCCAGCTTGGCTTTCTCAAACTCACTCTTTATCTTCTCATTCTCCTCTTTAGACTTTTTCAGCTGAAGTTCTAGGTCATTCTTCTCCCACTTCCAGTAATTTGTATCATAAGAATGTTGAAGTTCATTGGCTTGGAAAACTTTGATCTGTTCCTCAAAACTCTCAACAATTCTTACATAGTCTTTTATATCTCTCTCTAATCTTTTAAGGTCATCACTCATTGTATGGTTGTGATCCCTGTACCTTTTAACATTTTCCATACAAGTTTTAGAGCAAAGATTAGACATTACCTCTGTGGGGATTTCTGTGCTTGAAGAGTCTGAATCTTTAGCCATTGATGATTTTTGATTTCAAGACAGAATGATGATTGAACGTTTCTGAGAATAATAGCTCTGATACCACTTGTCAGGATCGAATTCTTAACAAGAATAAATTCTCAGAAACTAATATCAAAGAAGTTGCGGAATAACACTTTGATATTCAATGTAACAGTAATCAAAATAGTATATATGATTCACAAACTGTAAACTTGTATTCAATTATCAAATCACAAGATTACACACTCAACCTCAATCTTGAAGAACAGACTCTTTCAAGACGAATTCTACTTCTCTAGAATTAGGATCTATGCCTTGAGGTTGACTTTTCTCTTAAACTTAGAATGAATAATTCTAAAACAAAAGTTATCTCACTATTCTAAACAATACAATATATATACTGAAGATAAAAGATAATTACAATTTATACAATATCTCCAGAATATCTTCCATCATTATCTCTAAGCTTCCATGAATATCTTCAGTTTATCCAGCTGTCATCCTTTCCATACAGATCTCCATCTTATAAGCAGTATTAATAATAAGCAGCATTAATATTCTGAGCAGTATTAACTCTAGTAGTACTAACCATGCTCAGCAACATTAATCTCTTCAAGCAGTACTAACTTTGAACTAGCAGTACTAATCTTGTTGAGCAACATTAACCATCAACTAGCAGCATTAATAACAGAAGTACTAACTAGAAGTATTAACTGTTTTCTTCTAGCAGCATTAACTTTGTTCCAGCAACATTAACTTTGTTCCAGCAGCATTAACTACAACTGGCAGCTGTAACCTCAGAAGTATTAACCATGTTCTTCTAGAAGTATTAACCATGTTGAACTAGAAGTAGTAACCATGTTGAACTAGAAGTAGTAACCATGATGAACATTAACTTCAGAAGTAGTAACCATGATGAACATTAACTTCAGACCCAACAAAGTATCTCTGCGTGACACGTGTCGTGGGCATATAATAACTTACATGAATAATCCAGCCAGAACTCGTCTTCAGCCATTAAAGCCTGACCATTTTCTTGTTGCTTAGCCAAGAGCATCTTGTTCTTATAATACTCTGAGTTTCTGACTTTGGTCTTTCTACAATCTTTGGCGTAATGACCAGTCTTTCCATAGTTGTAGCATTTGATCATGTCATCTGTTTTCTTCTCAGCCCTATAATCATTCAGATATTTCTTCTTCTCATCTGGTTTCCTCTCCTCAGATCTCTTATCCTCAAATCTTTTTGCTTCTATCCTTTCCCGATGCTCATGATTCATTGAACTAGAAGAAGAGTACCTCTGAGAGTTTGACCCCGGTTTCTTGTAAAATTCTTTTGAAAAGCACGGGTCAATATCAACATGGATTGTTTGAGGTTCTCCCAGTCATCGCTGTCAGACTCAGAATCAGAATCATCCGAGCTAGGGAGCACAATCTTCTTCTTTTTTTTCTTTTTTTTTCTTCTCTTTCTTCTCTTTCTCTTTCTTACCAGCTATCAAAGCAATGGGGTCAGCTGGTTTCTCAACTGTCTTCTTTTCAGCCCTTTTCTCTTCAACCTTCTCTTCATTTTGCCTTAATGTCTCATAAACTTCGTGAAGAGGTATGTCACTCAAGTTCTTCATTTGTTTCATCCTACAAGTGTGCTTCTTCCACTTGGGTTGTAGAATACTTAGAAACTTGACATTGTTGTCGATCTGCTTCTTCTTAACAAACCAATTTTCAAAGAAATTTGATCAAAAACAAGTCCGAATTTGATGAAAAATCCAAAAACGAGATTTTCTTGAAAAATTCAAGAAAATCAATCAAAATTTCAGATTAATTCACAAACTCAGATACTGAAAAACAAATATCTCAATCCTCTCAGATTTAGATTGGCTCTGATACCAATTGATAATCCAAGAATACTCTAAATCTTCGGGAGAGAAAGTAGAGAGAGAGAAACTTTGAAAGCGCAAAGTGAAATTGATTAGAATGTGCGTGAATCCTTTTCAAAGACCAAAGACCAAAGGGACTTAAATACCCTTGGCTTATACAACAGATAAGCCCACTTATTACTGTAAAATCAGACTTAACAGCTTCTTGTTAGATCCCAGATTTATTGGATTCAAGATCATCCAATCAGAAGACTGGAATTCGAAGCTAAAGCTGAAAACCCACTCTCGATATTAGTCTAATGTTAAGTTTGTAATAAATGTCAAAGTTAATTATTGTGTTAATTAATGTATTTAATATTAGTCACTTTTCGTATTCTCCTTTATTCAACTTTGGGACACTACATTAGAATATCATTGGTTGAAGGAGAAATGGAACCTCTAGATCCTAAAGTATCTTGTACTATGGATCAGGTGCACAGAGAGAGAGCTGATAATAGAGCTAGAATTTATATGAAAGACAGTATTTCTAATAAAATTGATGATTCAATGGATATTCCCAAAGCTTCAGGGAAAGAGATACGGGACTATCTTGAATTATACTCCGAATGGATTATCTCAGAGCAAAAGGTTTTCTTAAAAGCAAAAGATTTGGAAGCTGACAACTCTGAGCTAAAAAGAATGATTTCTGATTTGGAAGCTAAAATCCATAAGCTAGATCTTGTTGGGAGCAATGAGAAGAAATCTATGGATTTGGAGAGTGCAGATGTTGATCTTCAAAAGAAGAAGTTCTCAGACTTTTCCAAGAAGAGTATTGAAGAGAAGAAGGTGATTGAACTTAAATGTATAAAGCTTTCTCAACAAGTTAGTAACTTTGAGAAAGTAATCATTTTAGAAAGAGATCAGTTTGCCAAAGAGAAGAAGGCAATAGAATGAAAGAATGTTGGATTATTAAAAGAGATATCAGATGGAAGAAAGGGTGCAAAGAAGGGATTTGAAAAAGAAAGAAGCATCCTTGAAGCTGAAATTAGGAAGCTTACCGATAAGCTATATGTACTGTCTAAGTGTACACTGAGAGAGAAGAAAAAGAAGTCTGAGTTTGAGACAAAGTTTTACCTTCTTGTCATAGAAAGAGACAATTACTCTTCAAAGATTAATGAGCTTGAAAAGATTATCTCAATGTTGGTGGTGACTGAGCACAAGACTCCAGAGTCAATTGTCCACTCACCTAGAGATGATTCAGCTGATTCGGAATGCTCATTCAAGTCAGCTGCAAGTTCAACATCTAGAACTGCTTCTTCCAAAAGGCCAGTTAAATCTTCTAATCAGATTTGTAGTACTAACCTTTTCTTTGATAGAAATATAGATGGTTCAGGTACACATCAAAGATGGAGAAGAATCTACAAAGAAGAAGAACTGGTCTGGAACAGGAAACCAGTTGAAGCAAAGAAGAAAGATGAGCTGAAAAGTATGAAGTCATGTGTACATACGCAGAATGCCAAGAAGAACAATGCTCGTAAAGGTAAACCTGATTTTGTCTACACGAGAGATCAATTAATCAGTTTGTCAGGTAAGAAATTCTATTGTTCTTCTTGTCGTACACATGATCCTGTTCATAAAACGAGTGACCATTACTGGTATGGTTCTTACTCAATTACTCCTATAAGAACTGCAACTAACACAGTTGGATCCAAATACAAATGGATACCAAAGAAAAAGGATGGTTCTGTGTTGCAGGAACCTACTGTCAAAGGGGAGTAGGAAGAAGAAAATGGCTCTTGAATACAAAAGTTCAAGACTCGGACTTAAATGTCAAGATGGAGGCTTCTAAGTAAATCAACATAGGACCCGTACTTCAACAAAGTTTGAATTCTAAACACAACATTTTAGAACTTGTACTTCAGTGATCAAAAGACCTTACTCCTGTGATGATAAGAGATTGTACTCTGTTGGATCAGTAATTGTATTCAAGATTAAAGTTCAGGGTTCAAATTGTATTTATTTAATAGTTATTTGTAATTGGGGCCAAAATCCCATTAGGCTTATACGACTTAAGTATAAATAGGTTTTAGGTATTAGGTTTAAGGGTGAATCCTCTAAGAATCCTCATTATTATTATAATCATAATTATAGAGAGGAGGTAACCGTATTGTAATCGTACGCATCAAGGTACCAAGAACACACACCTGTTTTATTTCATTAATCAAGGGATCGTTGTATGTAATTCTGATCTGTTTATCTCTTGATCTTTATTGTGTTGTGTGATTGTTATCAACTAGTTATCTGGGTTTAACAAGTGGTATCAGAGCCAAAGAATCAAGTTTTTGGATCAAACAATATTTATCGATACCTTCACTGTGTTGAACGATTTTTTTCACTGTGTAAAAATCGATTCTTTGAATTAATGTGTTTTTATGCTTAAAATCGATCTGATTAGGTGCGGTTTATATTACTGAATGTTATCTTATAAGTTAATTGCACTCTAAACCTTCAATCTATTGGACTTTTATGATTTTTCGACTCTGAGTTCATAAAACTGCAGAGGTCTGTGTTCTTCAAATTGAAGCATAAGAGATGGTTTTTAATCACTAATTTTTATTGCATTTTGATCGATATATGTTTATGGGCACAAAGGTATGTTTTTTGCATTGATTTTAAGTGTTTGAAGTGTTTTCTGGGTTGAAATTCAAGTTTTTGGGTCGAACTAATAACATCGGTCGTTATTCATCGAGTCCGGTTCCCGGTCAATACACCGGTGGAGTAAATATCGGTCGATACCGATCACTACAATAGTCTGGTCGCCCGGTCAACATACAGTCCACCCCAGTCGACAGAACACCGGTCGTGGAACACCGGTAAAAATCAGGCCCGGTCGATACACGGGACTGGTTGGCACCACACCGGTCGGCATTACCCCAGTCGTTACACTAGTCCGGTCGCAAGGTAGGACACCGGTCGATACATTGGTCCGGTCAATCAAGATACCGGTCGCGACTTGATTTCTTTTACGCCAACAGGTATTCGCGCAAATCTATACTTTATGCTACTCATTATTCGCGCAAAACTCCTTTTTGTGCGACCCTCCTCTAGCACGAAACTTTTCTTGCACCACCCACTGTTCATGCAAATCTCTTTTGCGCGACCTGTCTAGTGCAAAACCATTCTTGCGCCACACTCTTCTCGCGCAAACCTCACTTTTGCGCCAGATTTATTGTGTTTAATCTATTTGTGTTTTATACTGTTTGCGATTTCTGCATTTAATTATATTTGGATTTTTTTTTCTGAAAATTTCTGAGTGTAGTTTTATCCAATACTGATTCTAACGTTCTCATCTAGTTGATTTAAGTGGTTCAGGTATTATCATGCCTTACACAGACGAGAAGGGAATTACAGTACTGACCAAGAGAGACTGTGCTTTAGCGTACATGCCAGAGATTCCAGCACTAGAAGCTGAGAATAAAGATCTGAAGATTCAGAACTCATCTCTTCTAAAACAGATTGATAAATTGAAAAATGATAAGGACTTAAAGAAAGACTTTGTTTGCTCATAATGTATCTCTAATTCTAAAATTAATTTTGCAGGAATTATTGAGTCGAAAGAGAAATAAATCTTAAATCTTCAAGCTAAAGTAAAAAGTCTTAACTCAAGCTCTACATGGTCAAAAAAGGATTCAATGCAAAGAGAGCTTGAGGAGCTTAGAAGGAGAGCAAGTGTTGCAAGTGATACTAGTAATGGACTGAGAAAGATAAATTCTCAAGTCTTTGAGGAAAGAGATAAACTGAAAGATAAAGTCTTCAGTCATGAGGTTGAAATTGATATGCTGAAAGAAAAGGCAACCCAAGACAAAGACAATACAAAAGTCCAAGATGAAATGTTGAAGATTGAGAAACAAAGAAAAGAATTTGCTAAGAAATTCTCTGATTTCTCTAGAAAAGCCTTTGAAGAGAAGAAATCTTTAGAGCTTAAATGTGTTAAGCTTTCTTAACAAGTTTCAGACTTTGAGAAGGTTATCATTCTTGACAGAGAAATGGTTGAGAAAGAGAAAAAGATATCTGAGCAGAAGAAAGTAAATATAGACTTTTCTGAAGAAAAGAAAGTATTTGAAACTGAGATAGCTAAGCTGACAAGAGAGCTATCTGAGCTATCAACAATCATTCTGAAGGAAAAGAAGACGAATTCTGAATTGCAAAAGAAGGTTGATCTGATTGAAAAGGAAAGGAACAGTTTGCCTTCAAAGATAAAGGAACTTGAAGAGATCGTATTCAAGGTGAAGCTAACTGAGCACAAGACGCCAGAGTCAATGGCTCAATCACCTAGAGATGATCAAACCGATTCAGATTATTCACTCAAAAAGGCTTCGAGTTCACATTTTTCAAATGTTTTCTATAACCTTTCTGTGATTTAGATGATGGTCTTACTTCTAAATCTACTAATCAGGTTCGTCCTTTTAACCTTTTCTTTGATAAAGATGTTGATGGTTTAGGTAACTTAAAGAAGACTAAGTCTCGAAAGAAAAGGTTCTGGAGAAGGGATGATGAGAAAGATAGAGGTAATTGGATCTGGAGAGTTAAAGGATCTTCAGAGGAAAAGAAGAAAGAAGACCCACTTGTGCATACATCAAATGCAAAATGGAACTATGCCTCAAAAGGTAAGACTTTTGGCAAACCTGATCTGGTTTATACAATCAATCAATTGATCAGGTTAACACAAAAGAAAATTAGTTGTTCCTACTGTGGCTCAAATGATTTTGTAAGAAAATATTATGTGAATAACTGGTATGGTTCTTATTTCATATCTCCCACTAGAACTGCAACTAACCCATTAGGACCGAATTACCAGTGGGTACCAAAAGCTAAATCTGTGTTGCAAGCACCCAAGGTTTAAGGGGGAGAAAGAACAATGACTTCTGATGACTACATATCAGGACACTTGCCTCATTGTCAAAAAGTTGACTTCTAAGTACAACAGCTTAGGACTTGATCTTCAATGACAAGAATGATGATTTCTAGACAATACAGTCTAGGACTCGGACGTCAATGTCAAAGAGTTTGACATCTGCATTACATCGGTTTAACGATTGAGGATTATGCACATATTAAGGGGGAGCTTAATATTTCTACTGATATATTTTTCTGATTTAACTGACTTATTACAGGTATCAAGGGGTAGGATATCTGAGTTTTGTCAAGGATACTTCATTGAAAATATTCATTTCAGGAGAAGTTAAGGATTCTGATTTACAGGTATATCTTTCTAATCCTTACACTCTATCACTTATTGAAAGATGAACAACTGTTAGGACTGAAATTCCTATGTGTTGAAAGTGGAACAAAGTATTTATAAGGGTTCAAAATGTAATTCTTTAATAGTTATTTTGTTAGATGGGCCCAAGCCCATAAAGCCCAATTGCTTGTAAAGCCTAAGTATATAAAGACATTATTTGTTTCATAATTAGGTTAGATAGTCGCATTTCATAATTCTCTAGTCAATAGGTTTACATACCCTTATCAGAAATTCTTTATTCAGTTTACTAGTTCTTAAGGTTTACATACCCTTATCAGAAATTCTCTCTGTAAACCTTAACCCTTTGAAGTATTATCAATCATATGACTAGTTGCTGTGGCTATAATCTGTTCATCATTATTCATTATTACTTGTGATTGCACTGCACTGGGATCTACAATTGGTATCAGAAATTTAAATGTTTTTCACTTTTTGCGCATGTTTAACTGACTGTGTGTTTCTAAAGATCAATACTTGCGTATTTTCTTATTCTTATACTGTAAAGTATTCACACACACAGGTTCAATACTTCATTTGTATTTGTTATTACCATGTCTCATAGCAAAACAATTTTTCGATGGTAATACCCCCGTTTGATATTCAATGTTGTTGAGAATCTATCATTATTCGAAATTTGTGCTTTCATTGCTAAATTGTTTATATTTGTTCATATAAACATAATATCCAATTCTTTGATAACCTAACCAATATATTTGATCTGATTGTTACATTGTCAGATTCTCAAAACAAATCTCGTGATTTCATTTCATTCATTCGATATTCTTGTTTTGAGAAATTTTCAAAGTTCAAATGCTCAAAATTCATTCATATTTTTAAATGAGCATACATTTTGACAGTGTTATCTTATATGTGCTTAACTGGTCAATTTAAACTGTTGAGCATACATTCTTTATAGGAATTACATGGGATTTATGTGAGAGCTTAAACAGAACTTCCATGGATTCACGTTAACCAGTGTTTCCTACCCAGGAAGTTATCCTTGAGTGATTGAGGGGTGAGGGGTCTTAAATCAAAGAGTGGGGGAGATAACTCTTCGGGTTGAGTTTTTCTCATTGCGCTGAGCGGAAAAATGAAAAAGAGAGTTTGGTTAGAAGTGTGCTTTAATGTTAAAAAGAAAGAGGGTGTGAGAACAGAGTTAAAAGAATATCAAAACTCTGCACCAACCACTTTCTGAGCCAGGCAGCCACATATTCTGATTGGTTCACATTCTTTGGTGACCATCATTGAAAAAGGCACCTAGCCCATGCCAACTCTTGCATTACCCCACCAGCCACTCGTTTCTTTCTTAACAAAGAAATGTTTCATTTTCTTTGGGGACGCAACATATCTTCTATCTAGTCTTCAATCGGAAGATTTAGATATTGAAAAAGAAGGAAAGTTGCCCCACCTTTGCACCTCTTTCATGCACATTGAGTCCGTGTAATATCTGTTGCTTTCTCTACAGTTTACACAATTTGAGCCTGAAAAAGCCTAAGTAGCTTCAATCATTCTACACTTGCACGAGCACACAAGAAATGAGTTTTCTTGTCATAACATTCATAGAAAATTACTTTGTGGTTTTTCAATGATTGAATGGAAGCCCTGGGGGAGTGAACATCACAAAAGCTCCTTTCCAAAGTACATCCGTTGTACAAAGTGGCTCCGTGCTACTTACAGGCATACTAACTGTATCATTTGTTGATTCAGGTTTACCATTCCTAATATATCTGCATTTGAAAAGATTCGGATATATACATTTCATGAATTGACGGATACTCAGATCACAGGTGGGAGAGTGTTAATTTATCATAAATGGGAGATCAAAGAAAGTGCTGAAATTGAAGAAGTTTTGATGATCATGATGCTCACAATCATCAAAAAGGGGGAGAAAAAGTTCAATTTCAAAGTTTTAAAGAAAGAGATCGAAGAGATGTAGATGTTGTTTCAGATTTCAAAGATTATATTGATTATTTCCCGTATCATGTGATGTCTGCTACAAGTTTGTTTATCATTCCTCCTATGCGCTGATTAAAACAAGTTCTTGAGAAGAAAACAAATCTATTCAACTCGCGGTTCAAAGACAGATTCTTTGTTTTAAACTGAAGATGCATCGTGGAATGTCAAGTAACTCTCACATCATCCTTCTTGTGTGCTGATCCGATGTGATTGAGTTTTTACAGCTGAAAGCTGCTTGATAGTGCGTTCAGTCGATGTTACTGTACATTGAATCTGGTTACAAAGTTGATACTATGAAGATCAAGAGCTTTATTCAAGGGGGAGCGTGGAAAGTCATGAAGACATGCAACACCAAAGTTCTTCAAAGATTCAAGAGAGAAAGAAGATCAAGGCCTGAAGCTTATCAAGTTGTTAAATGTTTTATTCAACTTTAGGGGGAGATTGTTAGGACTGAAAGTCCTATGTGTTGAAAGTGGAATAAAGTATTTATAAGGGTTCGAAATGTAATTCTTTAATAGTTATTTTGTTAGATGGGCCCAAGCCCATAAAGCCCAATTGCTTGTAAAGCCTAAGTATATAAATACATTATTTGTTTCATAATTAGGTTAGATAGTCGCATTTCATAATTCTCTAGTCAATAGGTTTACATACCCTTATCAGAAATTCTTTATTCAGTTTACTAGTTCTTAAGGTTTACATACCCTTATCAGAAATTCTCTCTGTAAACCTTAACCCTTTGAAGTATTATCAATCATATGACTAGTTGTTGTGGCTATAGTTTGTTCATCATTATTCATTATTACTTGTGATTGCACTGCACTGGGATCTACAACAACTTTCACTTATGAAAAATGGTTTCTTAAATGTTCAAACCACTTCCTATTCTTCAAAGATTTTCATGAATTGTGAAGTGTGATTTTAAATGATTTTTGGATACTTAATTGTCAACGAGCTTAATAGACAAAGAGCTTAATTGCCAACCACCTTTAGTTTGAGGGGGAGAATAGCATTGTCAAAACAACTTATGTTTGATTTCTCCAAATTTTTATTCTTCATGTTTGTATTCCTTTGTGCTTACATGTACAAAAGGCTGTTGAACAACACATTCTTTTAGGACAATACATGGGATTTGATGTGTGAGCTTAACAGAACTTCCATGGATTCACGATAACCAGTGTTTCCTACCCAGGAAGTATTCCCTGAGTGATTAAGGGGAGAGGGGTCAAAATATTGAGTGTTGGTGTGTGAAGAGGTAAAATGGAAAAGAGAGATTGGTTAGAAGTGAGAATTAAAAGAAAGAGGGTGAGAGAACAAAGTAATAGAATATCAGACTTTGCACCAAACTTCTTTCTGAGCCAGGAAGCCACATTATCTGTTGGTTCACATTTTTTCGTTAAAGACATTGAAAAAAGCACCTAGCCCATGCCATCTCTTGCATACAACCCTACCAGCTACTCATTCTTTTCTCAAAAAGAGAATGTTTCACATTTTCTGGGGAAGCAACACATATGCTATTGGTTTTTCATTTGGAAGATACTAATATTGAAAAAGAAGGAAAGTTGCCCCACCTTCGAACCCTTTCTCATGCACATTGAGTCTTTGTATAAGTTGTTGATGTCTCAACAAGTTTACAAACTTTGAGCCTACATTGAAAAGCAATCATCTATGCTTTATTCTTTCATACACATGCACGAGCACACATAAATTAGTTTTCTGGCAGAACATTCATAGATAACCATGTGTTATTCGATGATTGAATGGAAGTCATGGGGAGCCAACATCAAAACCAGCTCCTTATATAGTAACTTTGTGTTACTCAGTAACTTTGTATTACTGACAGACATTTTAACTGAGTCATTTGTTGATTCAGGGTTACCACATTTATTTGAATCTGAAAATATTGAAATAATCACTTTCTCCATTCGGAGAGACCGCTCTTATTTCCATACAGGGTTATATTCATGAAGAAAACGCTTAATTGATGACTATACAACAAGGAGAAGATTGTTTTGCTAAGTTTTGATGATGATGATTCTCACCACTCATCAAAAAGGGGGAGAATATACAAAAGGGGAGAATATAATCTGAAGACTGCTGAAGATTTCAAAGAATTCAAAGTGTCTTAGCTTATTTGATCTATCAAAAGTCTGATCGAAAATGATCGTTAGAAAGACATTTCATTTAAAGAAAGAGAAAGATGAAGACTGTATCTGAAGTTTTTCAAGAAAAGTGAAGACCCGAAGCAAATTGTTAAATTTTTTTTAATCTTGAATCCAAAGGGGGGATTGTTCGATAAGTAATTGTATTCAAGATTAAAGTTCAGGGTTCAAATTGTATTTATTTAATAGTTATTTGTAACTGGGCCCAAAAGCCCATTAGGTTTATACGACCTAAGTATAAATAGGTTTTAGGTATTAGGTTTAGGGTGAATCCTCTAAGAATACTCATTATTATTATAATCATAATTATAGAGAGGAGGTAGCCATATTGTAATCGTACGCATCAAGGTACCAAGAACACACACCTGTTTTATCTAATTAATCAAGGGATCGTGGTATGTTATTCTGATCTGTTTATCTCTTGATCTTTATTGTGTTGTGTGATTGTTATCAACAAGTTATCTGGGTTTAACATACTCCAATACTCCAATGAGTAAATCAACCATCAAGGGGGAGTACATACTTTTCTGAAATTTTATGGATATCTTTAACATTGATAATTTTTCTGATGCATAATTTCAGGAGGAGTAAAAGAACTATGACTTCTGATTATTTCTAATAAGAACTTGTACTTTCATTGTTTTACTTCTTTTTGTCTTTTTTAATTTCAGTGAATAAATTTGCTTTGACAATGACATAAGACTTTTGCAGTTTGAGAGATGCTTACAAGATCGTATCTTTATGACTTTAAGCTTAACTTCATGAGATGTACGATTGCACGTAAAAGGTATAATTTTTTTTTACCTTAATCTCATATATGGTTGAAAGAAGGACAACTTTCAATCATTGAAAACATGTTCTCAAAAGTTCAAATCACTTCCCGATTCTTCATCAGATTTCATGAATTAGAAGTGTGATTTTAAATGTTTTCAAGATCTATTTTATGCTTTAACTGATATAGTTAAACCATATTGAGCATCACATGCTTTCTAGAAAAACAGGATTTCATTGTACTAGTACTTAGCACAACTTCTACGGATACACGTTAACCTGTGTTTCCTACCCAAGAGGTTAATCCATAATGATTGAGTGTGAGAAGTCGAAAACAAATGAGTGTGGATTGTGTGATGAGGTATACAGAAAAAGAGAGTTTGGTTAGAGTGAACTTAATGTTTAAAAGAAAGAGGGTGTAAGAACAGAGTTAAAAGAATATCAGAACTCTGCACCAACTTTTTCTGAGTCGGGCAGGAACAATTCTAATGTTTCACAACTCTTTGGTGAACATTATTGAAATAGGCAACTAGCCCATGCCAACTCTTGATCAAACCTCACCAGCCACTCATTTTCTACTCAAATAGAAAGTGTTTCACATTTTCAAAGGGGAAGCAACACATTTGCGATCTGATTTTCTTTGGGAAAATCTGGATAATGAAAAGAAGGAAGTTTGCCCCACCTTCGCACTTCAATCATGCACATTGAGTCTGTGTTTAACTTACTGTTGTCTCAGTGGTTTACACAATTTTGAGCCTATAAGCAATCATCCTTGCTTAATTCTTTCTATCACATGCACGAACACCCAAGGAATTTGTTTCTTTGTAATAACGTTCATAGATTTTATCTTTGTGGTGTTTCGATGATTGAATGGAAGCCCTGGGGGAGTCAACATCAAAAAGATCCTTTCCAATGTGTACTCTTTACACACAGTGATTAGTGTTACTAACAGACATGTTAACTGATTCATTTGTTGATTCAGGTGTTACAGGATTGTTTTGTCTGGATTTGCAAAGATCTGGATGACTATCTTTTGAATTGACAGATCAGAGGCTCTATATGAAAGACATTTCTTACTTAAAGATTTTGATGAAATCGTTACTCTTTTCATCAAAAAGGGGGAGAAGAGCTAATCAAGAAATGTCCAAGAATAAAAGTTTAGAGAATTGTCCAAGATCGAATTCTTCAATGACAATGTATTCTGAAGACATGCTGATTTTAGAGAAATTTTCTTTGAAGATACTTTGCTAAAGCATTCTGAGCTAAAACTGAAGATTATTATATATTGAAGTCAAAGAAGGAGATTGCATCTTCTGAGCTGAAAGAGAAGACTAAATTGCTAAATCCTTTTAGTAATGATCTTGATCCAAAGGGGGAAATTGTTAGATCACAGATTTATTGGATTCAAGATCATCCAATCTGAAGACTGGAATCTGAAGCTAAAGCTGAAAAGCCACTCTCGATATTAGTCTAATGTTATGTTTGTAATAAATGTCAAAGTTAATTATTGTGTTAATTAATGTATTTAATATTATTCCTAATAATATCTACAAATAGATATTTAGGATATTACTATATTTTGTTTTAATATCTTAGTTAGATATTATGTATCTTAGATGTTAGGTAGAGATTGAGATAATAGATCATATCTCCTATCTCACAAAAGACTATCTCAGACCAATATCGACCCATCTTACAACTAGAGAGAAAAGTGAGAGAGAGCTTCAATGAAAGTATTAACCTTGTAATCCATTGTTTTGTATTCAAACAGGTTGGTAATATATCATATTTGTGTTTGTTATCATCTGGTAAAGATCATGTTCAAATATAAGGGACCGACACTTCTCATTCAGTTTCTTGATTTCTATCTCAAATATACTTCTTTCTTCTTCAAATCCATTCTCAGCATTCTTTCTTCCATCAGATATCTCTTTAAAGAATCAACATTCTTTTGCTCAATTAACTTCTTTTCTTTTGCAAACTTCTCTCTTTCCAAAATGATTTTTTTCCCAAAGTCTGAAATTTGTTGAGAAAGCTTTATACATTTCAGCTCAACTGTCTTCTTCTCGTCTGCACATTTTCTTGAAAAATCTGAGAACTTCTTAGCGAACTTTTTCTTCTTACTCTCAAAAACATCTTTTTCTTTGACCATCTTTTGTTCCAAATCAGATATTTTCTTTAGAAGCTCAACATTAGCATCTTCCAAACTTTTAATATGCTCCTCACAACTTTCAACAGATTCTGCTTGCTGGAATTTCACAATCTGATTTTCAAAGTCAAAGATCTTTCTTTTCAGCTCAGAATTCTCAGATTCCAAAATCCTTAGTTTTTCTCTTGAAGACAACTTTGACCTAAGTTCAAGCTGATCCCACAACTGTTTTGCTGTAGCCTTTTTACTATCTAAATTGATAGAAATTTCATCTGAAATTCCTTGTAAGATAAAGGCTTTGGCTAATTTGTCAGTTTCATATCTCCTTCTTTGCTCATCTGTGTATTCCTTAAGAGGTATTGGAAACTCTCCTCGTTCCGTGAATCCATATTCTCCCGGATAAGAGTAAATCTTTGTTGGAGTTTTCATCTTTCCTTATTTAAAAGATATTCTGACATATTCTCCCAAAACATTGCCATCAATAAAATTCAGAAATATATTCTTCCACTGCTCGTACTCTCCTTTGACTAAAACAGGAGGTTTCACATCAGTTTCAACTTTGAAAGTTTCTCTGGAAGTCATCCTCTTACAAAAAGAACTTGAAATGATCGTTAGAAATTCAGAAACTTTGATCACAATCAGATCTTTGTCTCCCTCTGCAGACTTAGCACGGGGGTTCCGCAGACTTAGAACTTTGTCCCCCACTGCAACGCCCTTGCGGGGTCTGGGGGCAGCGCCCCTAGAGAATCTTTTTTGACATTTAAAGGCCATATTACAACTTTGAAATATTATCAGAAAAAATATTCTAATTATAAAACTCTCAAACCAAAGAAAATTAGCTTCACGCAAAAACAGTAACTTGCGAGTTTTATGCTTCGCATAGACCAAAGGATACAGAAACACACTTCGCGGAAATAGAGACGTGCGAGTTCTAGGTTCGCACACACTAAACGTTGCGAGTTGTTAGTGTATTTTATTGTATCGAAGATTTAAATGAGAAAAGTCAAGTCTAGCAAAGTCAACAAAGTCAATGTTTAGTTTATTCAATATGAGTTTACTTAGGTGTTAAGCTTGTGTTTTTAGACATGTGGTATAAATACCTTTAATCCTTTGTAATTGGTAGGAGACTTCATTGTAAAACATTCAGACTTGTGATAAATACAATTGTTACTTTCTCTCTCTACTCTCTCTCTAGACTCCATTGTTAAATCTTGTGTATCTTGATTGAATTGCTTGAATAGGACATTTTCATTTGGTATCAGAGCAAAACAAACCAATCCAGACGGATCATCACATCAAATTTGGATTAATTATTGGATTTTAATGTTCACGAACTCGTTTTCTTGGAATATACTGTTTGATCACGAATTTTATTGTTTTTGTACAATTGGATCAAGAAATTGATTTGGTTATGTAAGTGTCATCACTAGAATCAATTCTTGTTCAGGTTACATAGGCTAATTTTGATTTTATATCGATCAATTTGTTCAAATTGTGTTTCTCATAAAACTTGTAGTTGAACACTATATCTAGATCAATGCACTTTAATTTCAGGTGTTTAGCTAGTTTGAATTGATAGAAAAGTGTTCTAATATGTATTTCGATCATATTGGTACAATTTGTAGAATCAATTTGCAGGTTTAAAGCATTTTGCATCGATTTTGTGAACGAAAGTGTCGAAGCGCGCAAGATCTAGCAAACGCACAAGTTCATCTGAAGAACGCGCAAGATTCATCAAGTAAAGAACGCGCAAACGTCTTCTGCGAGTTTCAGAAACGCGCTAAAAGAGGCTTGCGAGTTTGAAATATTCGAAAAAGTTTCTAAGTGTTAAAACGCGCTAACAGGCACTTGCGAGTTTCATAAACGCGCAAACCAAAGCCTGCGAGTTTTGGTCGAGTAATTCAAGTGATCTGCGAGTTCTCGAAACGCGTACATAGTGGCTTGCGAGTTTCTCAAACGCGCACATAGTGGCTTGCGAGTTTCTCAAACGCGCACATAACGTCTAGTGAGTTTCTAAGTGAACAGTTCTTTGCGAGTTCACTTGGTGTGCGAGTTTTAGTGTTTTGCGAGATCCAAAGATAGAAAATTTCTGAAATTTGTTTTAAGTGGTGATCCAAGTTTGACTTTCAGTCAAATTTTCTGAATTGGTTTGGAATTGATCATTTTGTTCAAACATTTCATTCTAGAGAAAAATATGTCTGAATTGGTTTGGGAGCCCCCGTGCTAAGTCTGCGGGGGGGGGGGGACATATTTTGTTAGTGGTCATAATTTTCTGATTTTTGACGATAATTTTTTTAAGCTAACTTTTTCTTTCAAGATGCCAAAGACAGATGAGAGAGGGAATACCGTACTGTCACCAAGAGACATGGTTGTATTGTACATGCCTGAGATACCTGTTCTAGAAGCAGAAAGAGACAAACTGAAAAATCAGAATCCAGTACTTCTAAAGCAGATTCAGGATTTGAAATTTAATTTGTCAAACTCTGATAAAACTCCTGACTATATAAATTGTACTAATACTGTTAAATCTGATATTGCAGGTATCATCAGTGCAACAGAGAAAGAGATTAAAGAAAGAGAGAAAATCATTGTTCTAAAAGAAAACACAATTTCACATGTGAGAAGGAATTAAAGTTGAAAGACACAAAGATTTCAAATCTTCAAAGCCAACTGAAGACAATTGAACGAAAATCATCAGATCTCCAAGCTGAATCAGTTAAGATTCAACAAACGTTTACGGCTTTTGAAGACAAAAACTCTGCATTGGAAGCCAAGGATGCTGAACTACTAAAAAGTATCCAAGAAGAGAAAGAAAAATCAAAAGTGGAGACATCTTCCATTCAACAGATGTCTGATTTTTCAAAGAAAGCTAACCAAAAGAAAAAGGATTTAGAGCTTAGATGCATAAAACTTTATAAACAAGTGTCGGAATTTGAAAAGATAATAATCACTGAAAGAGACACTTTTATGAAAGAAAGACAAGTTCTTGAAAATAAAATAACTGAACTTCCCACACAGATTTCTACTTTACAAGACTTGCTCGAAAAAGAAAGAAAATTTTTTAAAGAAAACAAACAGTCTTATGAACTTGAAAAGAAAAACGCGGAAAAAAGAAATACTGGGATTTTCAAGGAAATATCTGAAAAGTCTACGAACTTGGAAAAAGGATTTGAGCAAGAACGTTTACATTTTGAATCCGAAATATCTAAGCTTCAATCCAAAATAACTGTTCTATCATCAGATATCCAAAAAGAAAAGAAGGCCAAATCTGATTTGAAACAAAAGTTTGACACACTTTCAGATGAAAGAAACATTTTGACTAAAAAGATAAATGACTTGGAAGCTGCAAACATTGAATTGTCTAATAAAGTAAAAGCTGATGTGATTAGCCAATCACCTGTTGATAACTCAACAGAATCAGTCTGTTCTTTCAAAACAGCTTCTAGTTCCATTCATGACAAAAATGGTTTGAAAAAGAAAACTGTCAAACCACAAACTGTCAAATCAAGTCAGACCAGACCATCTAATCTATTTTATAACAAATCTATTGATGGTTCAGCAAATGTTTTCGTTAAATCTCTTGCAAAGAATTCTAAGAAAAATTAGATGATCTGGAGAGTGAAGGGTTCTTCAGATGAAGAGAAGAAGAAGGACAAAACATCTGCATCCACATCCAATGCCAAAAGGAATTATGCATATAAAGGTAAATCTTTTGATAATCCTGATATGTTTTACTCTACTAATCATTTGATCAGGGTTGCTAAAAAGAAGATTTGTTTTTCTTACTGTGGAGCACATGACTTTTAAAGTAAGAATTTTGTTAATTACTGGTATGGATCTTATTATGTAAACCCCACAAGAACTACAACTAACACTTCAGGACCCAGAAACTAGTGGGTACCAGAAGCTAAATCTGTGTTGTAGGCACCCAAATTTTAAGGGGGAGAGAGATGTATGACTTTTGATCATGTACAGATCAAGACTCGTACTTCAAAGTACAAAATTTTGACTTCTGAGTAAATCAACTCAGGACTCGGACTTCAAAGTCAAAGAATTAAGGTTTTGAACACAACAGTTCAAAACTCGGGCCTTGAAGTCCAAGAGTTATGGCTCTTGAATAATTCAGTTCAAGACCCGTACTTCAAAGTTAAAAGACTGTGGCTTCTGATCACATGACAGATCAGGACCCGTTCTTTAATGTTTAGATAAGGATATTATGCAAAATATACAGGGGGAGCTTATCTGACCTAAATTATTCTATAATGATTTGAGGGGGAGCTTAAAAGGTAAGTATCTTCTGATCTTACATCTCTGATTGTTTGAAAGAAGAACAACTTTCAAGCATGAAAAACAGTTTCTTAAATGTTCAAACGACTTCTGGTTCTCAAACGATTTCATGAATTTAGAAGTGTGTTCTTAAATGTTTTTCATTGTTCAACTTCAATGTTTAACTGACCGTGTGTTTCCAAAGATTAATACTCGTTTATTATCTTGTCCATATACTGTAAAGAATTCACACACACGGGTTCAACGCTTCATTTGAAATTGTTATTACCATGTCTCATAACGAACAAATTTTTCGATGGTAATACTCCCGTTTGTTTTAAAATGTTGTTGAGCATCAACCATCATTTCCAAATTTGTGCTTTCATTGCAAAATTGTATATATTCGTTCATATAAACAAAATGTTGGGAAATGAAGATGTGAACAAGTCTTTAATGCTGCTAGTTCAGAGTTTGTACTGCCAGAGGACTTCAAAGATTAATACTGCTAGATATTACTACTTCTAGTAGAATTAATACTGCTAGTCAAAGTTAGTGCTGCTTGAACAGAGTTAGTACTGCTAGAGGTTAGTGCTGCTTAGTAGTTAATGCTGCCAATACTCAGTTAATGCTTCCAAGTGATTAATGCTGCTTCTAAGATAATGTGAAGATAATGCTGAAGAGATCGTGGTTAAAGATAAACATGGAAAGATGAAGATAATAGTGAAGATTATTCTGAAGATCTTTTTATGTTTAGAACTTATCTTTTATTCAGTATATGTATAGAATCGATAGAAGAGTTTAATAATTAATTCTAAGTTTTTTTAGAGAGAATCAACCTTAAGGCATAGTTCCTAATTCTAGAGAAGTAGAACTCGTCTTGAAAGAGCTTGTTCTTCAAGATTGAGGTTGTGTGTGTAATCTTGTAATCTCAATCATTCAATACAAGGTTGCAAGTTGTTCATCAAATTTATACTGTTTGTTTACTGTTACATTGAATATCAAAGTGTTATTCCGCAAACTTCTTTGATATTGTTTCTAAGTATGTATAATTCTTGTTGAGAATTCGATCCGGACAAGTGGTATCAGAGCCTGTTCTCTCAGAAACATCTATTCATTCATCATGGAAAACTTTGCAGAATCAAACAGTACTCTGGTCTCTAAGGTTCCAATGCTCAAACCCAGTGAGTTTGACATGTGGAAGATCAGAATCAGGCAATACATTCTTCTCACTGACTACTCAATGTGGGATATCATTGAGAATGGTTCTTCTGAAGTAGGAAAGATTGGACCAGATGGGAACAGACCTCCACCAAAGACAGATGGTGAGAGGAAGATCAGACAGAGATGAAGGCCTTGAGCACTCTGCTCTTGGCCATCCCCAATGAATATCAACATCAATTTTGCAACTGCACTGATGCTCAGATTCTCTGGAATGCTCTAGAGAAAAGTTTGCTGGAACTAAAAGCATCAAAAGAAATCAAAGAGATGCTCTAAAGCAACAATATGAGAACTTCACTTCTTCAAAGAATGAGTCTATGACTCAAACTTTTGATAGGTTCAACAAGCTCATTGGTGAACTGGCTACTGTAGGAGTGAAGATGGAGCAAGATGATATCAACAGGAAGTTCCTCAGATCTCTTGGGGATGAATGGACTATGTACACTGTCTCATATAGACAGAGTGATAATCTGGAAGAGAAGGAACTTGATGATCTATATAATGTTCTAAGAGTTTTTGAAACTGAGGTAGAAACCAAGAAGAAACCCACTGGGTATATTCACAATGCTGCTCTTCTATCAGCAACTACTGATACTACTGCCAACCCTGAAGCAGTTAGTGCTGCCAGTGGAGTGAATTCAGAAAAAGGAACTGAAACTGTCTTTGAAGCCTTTTTGTCCAGTCACAGCAACAATTCATTGATTAATGATGATCTAAAACAACTTCACCCTGATGACCTGGAGGAGATGGACATTAAATGGCAGATGGCCATGTTATCTATGAGGGTGAAGAAGTTTATTAAAAGAACAGGGAGGAACAACTTCTCTCAAAGAAGAGAAGATGGAGCTGGTTTTGACAAGACAAAGGTGGAATGCTATAAGTGCCACATGAAGGGACACTTTGCTAGAGAGTGCAGAAGTGGTGTTCCTAACAACAACCACCAACAAGCTCAGAATGGAGGCTACAATCAAAACACGAACCCTGCTCAAGCCCATGTTTCCCAACAAGGAATGGGGTTTGACAGGAGTGACCAAGCTGAGGAAGCCATTCAGAATCAAGCTTTTATGGCAGAAGTGTCTGATCTCCCCTATGAGGTAATTTCTAATCTTTGTACTCAATCTTGCATAGACACTATCAAAAGGTACAGGTATCACAACCAAAACATGTGTGATGACCTCAAAAGATTAGAAAAGGACAGAAGAGATTATGTGTTGATAGTTGAGAGGTTTGAAGAACAAATCAAAGGCTTTCAAGCAAATGAGCTTCAACATTCTTATGACACAAACTATTGGAAGTGGGAAAAGAATGAGTTAGAGGCCAAACTGTCTAAGTCCATAGAAGAGAATGATAGGTTGAAAGAAGAACTATCTAAGGTTAAGCTTGACATAGAAAATTTTCATATGCTTCAAAAGCAATGGATTCTCTTCTAAAGGCTCAGATTCATGATAAGATGAAGCCTGGTATTGGATACAACAACACACCCCCTCCTTACAACAACAACTATATCTCTCCTACTTCAGACTTGTTGGAGACCAAGGAGAAAAAGGACCTGTCTGAGGAAGCCTTTAAGATAGATCCTTTGGATGAGATAGTTGTTAAGGATATGACTGAGAAAGAATCCAGTGAGAATAGGAACAATGCTGAGAGTAAAGAGATACCCTTAGAAAACAACATTGTCACCAACGAGGGAGGTGGAAGGATCCGGGTCAAGGCTAAGGAGAAAGAGAAGACCAAAGGAAAGGATAACGAGGTCCATTACAAACAAACCACTGTTGTGAATCCTGGCCCTTGTAAACAGTGTGCTTGCAACAAATCTGAGAGCCTAAATTCTGGTATAAAAAGAGGTAACCAAAGAAACTGGAATAATCAATGGGCTCAGAAACAAGGAGTTGATCTGAATAAAATAATCAGACCAAAACCTTGTTTCATATGTGGTAAGTTAAACCATTTGGCTAAGCACTGTTTCTTTAACCCTATTAATCAACAGATGAACTTTCAAAGAATTGTGCAAAGACCTGTTGGTTATAGGAAGGATGAAAAGAAACATGTGGTTAAGAAATCTGTTGAAACCAAAGGACCCATGAAGAAAAAGGTTTTAAAAGAAAGTATTAAAACGTGGGTGCCTAGAAGCACTAAAACTGTTTGTATTGCTGACAGGGATAGTGCTGCTAGAAGCATTACTGCTACTACCAGTGTTAGTACTGCTGAAAATATTAATGCTGCTAATACTGTTAGTACCTCTTCAAAGGTTACTACTGCTAACACAGTTACTACTGCTAACACAGTTACTACTTCTAACAAGGTTAGTACTGCTAAGCATGCAAGTGCTGCTAATGCAGTTAGTACTTCTAAAACCAGTACTGCTTCTAGCAAATGTGTTTCCAAACCCATCATTGTGACAAAGTACTCCAGAAATGAGGAGGCAAAGTTTAAAAATCTTGTCAAGAAAGAATGTAAATATTTTGATGAGAAAGGGGTACCCAAGACCACTTTGGCTTGGGTTCCTAATTCATACTAACTGATTTATCTTATGTGCAGGGCAACCAACAGCTCAAGGGGAAGAGCATATGGCATGTTGATAGTGGTTGCTCTAGGCACATGATAGGTAACATGTCATGCCTTCAGGATTTCAAGCATATCAATAGAGGACATGTTGCATTTGGAGACAATCTTACAGGTGGTAAAATAAGTGGAAAAGGTAATGTTACAAAAGGTAAGATGACATTTAAGGATGTCTACTATGTTGATCAGTTAAAGTACAACCTGTTAAGTGTATCATAGGTTTGTGACAAACAACAAAGTATATTATTTACCAATACAAAATGTATGATCCTTGCTCCAGAGTTCAAGGTAGTTGATGAAAGCATGATACTACTTAGAACTCCAAGAAAGGACAATGTTTATTGTCTAGATATGGACAATGTCTCAAGTGATTCATCCCTGAACTGTCTTGTTTCAAAAGCTTCTGTGGATGAATCCTCTCTTTGGCACAGAAGGATGTGTCACATGAACTTCAAGACTATGAACAAACTTGTTAAAAATTACCTTGTAAGAGGTTTACCATCAAAAGTCTTTTCATGTGATGATCATTGTGTTGCTTGTCTTAAAGGCAAACAGCACAAAACTACTCATAAGTCCAAAGAATTAAATACAATTTCTTCTTGTCTCCAGTTATTGCATATGGATCTGTTTGGTCCTACAAATGTTATGAGTATAGGCAAGAAATCTTACTGCTTGGTTATTGTTGATGATTACTCTAGATTTACCTGGTATATTTTCTAAGGACTAAGGATGAGACAAGTGAACTGATCAAATCCTTCATCCTAAGAATTGAAAACCAAACTAATCAAAAAGTAAAAGTCATTAGATCAGACAATGGAACTGAATTTAAAAATATTGATCTAAAACCTTCTGTGAAGAACAAGGAATTGAGAGACAATATATTGCCCCTAGGACTCTTCAACAGAATGGAGTTGCTGAGAGGAGAAATAGGACACTAATAGAGGCTGCCAGATCTCTGTTGGCTGATTCAAAACTGCCAATTACCTTCTAGGCTGAAGTAGTTAATACTGCTTGTTATGTCCAAAACAGAGTTCTAGTAGTCAAGCCAAAGAACAAGACCCCATATGAGCTTTTAAATAAAAGAAAACCCTTTATTGGATTTTTCAAACCTTTTGGGTGTCCTTGTACAATTCTCAATACCAAGTCTCACTTAGGTAAGTTTGATAGCAAGGCAGATGATGGATTTCTCGTTGGTTATTCATCCCAGAGTAAGGCCTACAGAGTTTTTAACTCTTCTTCTAGAATAATTGAAGAAAGTGACAATGTCAAATGCAATGAGAACACACCAAATCCTATTGGGTATGGTCCTCAATGGCTATTTGACCTTGATTCACTAACTAACTCTTTTGGTTTCAGTAGTGATGATTATGCATGTTCAGGAAGTGGAGGATCAGGGACTCCACAAGTTCAAGACAATATATCTCAATCTGTGATCTTTCCCATACCTACTGTGGATCCTGTTGAAGACTGTGAAAAGGAGCCAACTACTGAATCAAATCAGAGTGAAGAAGAAAGAAGAGATGAGGAGAGTGAAGAAAATATAGAATCTGAAGTAGCTGCTGAAATCATCTCAGTTGAGATGAATGACTCACATCTAGAGGTTGGACTCAATGAAGAGTCTAGTCATCACACCAGAACTCAAAAGAATCATCCTCCTCAGCTGATAATAGGAGATATCTATTCTCCTATGATGACTAGAAATCAAAGCAGGTTGAAAGAGATGCAAGACCAACAACATACAGTGCTTTCTTGCTTTTTATCCCAGCTTGAGCCTAAGAAGGCTCATGATGCTATGAAAGAGTCCGGTTGGATAAAAGCCATGCAAGAAGAGCTACTGCAATTCAAGTTGCAAGATGTTTGGGATCTGGTAGACCTTCCTAAAGGCCAAAGAGCAATAGGCACAAAATGGGTCTTCAGGAATAAGAGGGATGAAAGAGGAATAGTAATAAGGAATAAAGCAAGGTTGGTGGCTTAAGGGTATACACAAGAAGAGGGAATAGATTATGAAGAAGTATTTGCACCTGTGGCTAGGATAGTGTTATCCCAGTTTAATCTAGTTGGTAAACAATCAATCAAGTAATCAAGCAACACAATAATAATCAAGAGATATATAAATCAGAGTAACATACCAATCCCTTGAATAAACAATGAAACCTTGAGTGTTCTTGATACCCTTTGAATACAGAGAAAACTTCACTTGACTATAATCTCTAAACAATTATTATCAAAGGTTCTAACCTAAAACTAAACTAAACATAACTTTAAATACCCAGGCCATATGGGCTTTAATTCTAATGGGCTTGGGCCCAATAGCTTAATAACTATTAACTTATTACATAATAAACCCTCTAATTAACTTTAGCACAATTGCAGTTTAAACCCTTAACTTTAACTTTAATCTTGAATACAATTTATTTGATCCAACAGATAGAAGCAATTAGATTATTCCTGGCTTATGCTTCTAATATGAAACTCAAAGTCTATCAAATGGATGTAAAAAGTGCATTTCTATATGGCTCAATTGAAGAAGAAGTATATGTCTGTCAACCACCAGGGTTTGAACGCCCAAGCTATCCAGACAGGGTATACAAATTGAAGAAAGCACTTTATGGACTGCATCAAGCTCCAAGAGCATGGTATGACACTCTGTCATCATAACTCTTGGAAAATGGCTTTGAAAGAGGAGTCATTGATAAGACTCTGTTCATCAAGAGAAAGAAGAAGGATATCTTGCTGGTCCAAATCTATGTGGATGATATTATCTTTGGATCCACAAGAGACAACATGTGCAAGGAGTTTGAGGAACTAATGCATCAAAGGTTCAAAATGAGTTCCATAGGGGAACTTACTTTCTTCCTTGAACTCCAAGTTCAACAGAAGTCAGATGGAATCTTTATCTGTCAGTCCAAGTATGTGCAAGACATTCTAACCAAGTTTGGTTTCTCAGATTCAAAACCTGCCAGCACACCTATGGAGACACACAAGCAGATAACAACAGATCTTGAGGGGGAGGATATGGATGTTCATCATTATAGATCCATGATTGGCTCTCTCATGTATCTTACAGCCTCTAGGCCACATATAATGTTTCCAGTCTGTGTATGTGCAAGATTCCAAGTTAGGCCAAAGCAATCTCACTATCAAGCTGTTAAGAGGATATTCAGATATCTCAAAAGGCAACCCAGATTGGGACTTTGGTATCCTCAGGACTCATTATTTGACCTACTTGCATACTCAGACAGTGATCTAGGTGGAGCAAACTTGGACAGAAAATCTACTTCTGGAGGATGTCAATTTTTGGGTGCAAGACTAGTTTCATGGCAGTGCAAGAAACAAACCACAGTGTCCACATCTACAATAGAAGTAGAGTACATAGCAGCTGCAAGTTGCTGTTCTCAAGTGTTATGGATTCAGAATCAAATGCTGGACTATGGGGTAACCTTTCTACACACTCCAATCTTTATTGATAATAGCAGTGCTATTAGCATTGTTAATAATCTTGTCAAGCACTCAAAGACAAAGCACATTGAGATTAGGTATCACTTTATAAGAGACTGCAATGAAAAGAAACTCATTCAAGTTGTAAAAGTTCATACTGATAACCAGTTTGATGATCTATTCACCAAAGCCTTTGATGTGGGTAGATTCACTTTCTTAGTAACAAGTGTGGGAATGATCAACTTTGAATAAGTCCCTTCTCAAAAAGTGGTTAAATACCTGTATATTGTTTATTCTTGGTGTTACTAATCTTCTTTTTCAGGAAATGTATGGCAGTACTCAGTTCATCACAAGCTTAAAAAGTGTAAGTATGGTTAATACTGCCAGTACAGTTTTAGTACTGCCAGTACAATTTTACTACTGCCAGTGTTCAATTAATACTGCTAGTTAGTTAATACTGCTAGTGGTTAATACTGCTCTCAGTTAATACTGCTAGTTAGTTAATATTGCTAGTGGTTAATACTGCTCTCAGTTAATACTTCTAGTTAGTTAATACTACTAGTGGTTTATATTGCTCACTATTAATACTGCTTATATTCCACAACCTATAAATACCTTTTCCCCGCCTAAAGAGTTCATAACGACTCTTTGCATACTGTTCACTTGCGCTCTAAACCCTTTCTCTCTCAAGTACCAAGTTTTCAGGCAAGAACTTTCAAGTTCAATGGCATCCATGGCATTCATCGACGAGCACAATGAGATAGCTATGCTCCAAAATCCAACACAAGCTGAAGGATTTCACCAGATAGTCGACTTTCTGAGGATAAGTCACATCGCTCATGTGATCACTGTGTCTCCTTCCATCTTTATAGAGCATCAGAGGCAGTTCTAGGCTAATTCCACCATTGTTACTGAGAATGGTGTGCAAATGATAAAGACAAGAGTGTGTGAAAAACCCCTAACCGTTACTGAAGAGGTACTACGCATCTGTCTACGTCTAGATGATGCTGCAGGTATAACCTTTATTCCTAATGAGGAACTTTTCTCAACTCTTTCAAGAATGGGGTATGAAGGCCAAATGGGGATTTTTAAGTTTTTCAAAGAAAAATTTTCACCCCAATGGAGGTTCTTTGTTCATACCTTGATGCACTGTATTTCAAAGAAAACAACTGGCTGGAGCCAATTTAGCAGTCCCATTGCATATGCTTTGGTGTGTTTATCCACTTCTAGAAAATATAATTTTTCTCAAATGATCTTCAATGATCTTGTCTCAAATCTGGACAACAAGAAGAGTTTCTTCATGTATCCCAGATTTGTTCAGACAATTATCACTACTGAATTGTCGGACATACCTCACTTTGATGGGGTATATGTACCTAAACCCCCTAAAGGCAAGGTTTTCTCAAATATGAGAAGATCTGCTAGGGACTCAGAAGGAGTTGACACCCCATTGTTCTCAACAATGATGGTGGTGTCCCAACCACAACAAGGTATGGCAGCAGGGTCAAGGCCCCCATTAGACCATCCCACTGCTAGCCAATCCCAACCTTCCCACTCTATATCAATCCCCCAGTCTTTACTTCATAAGCCAACTTCACCAATCACCCAAACTTATCAAAGAAAACAGGTGGATTCTCCTCTAAGCCTCTAAGCCTTTAAGCCCAGCTAAGGGAGGATTCTCCTTTAGAGAATATCTACAGGGAAACCACAGGGGTGTCTCCCAACCCCAAGGAGGTGCTCTCTGAGGTGGAGGAAGAGCATATGGGTGAGAAGGCTGGCACTACTTCTGCTAGCACAGACAAGGCCAGTGGTAACATCTCTAAGACCTTCCCCATGGCAACTTTGGGTGAGAAATCAACCAAAGGACCCTGGTGCCAAGAAACCAAGGGGATAGCTGGTGCTTCTGCTAGGCAGAAGGTCACTACTAAAAGATCCAAGGATCCCTCAAGGATGGGCAAAACATCCAAAAAGGGTGAGGACAGAACTGCAACTGATGAATTGATGGCAAAACATTCCAAGGATCCTTCAAGGGTGGGTAAAACACCTAAAGGAGGTGAGGATAGATATACTTACTGGGAATTGATTGAAGCATTAGCCAAGATTAATGTTGATGTGGTTAATCAAGGAAAGGAAATCAAAGAATTGCAGCAAGTAGTCATCTCCCAACAACAGCAGATTTCCAAACTCAAACAACTGGTGGGAAAGTTCATGGCCAAGAAAAGAAGAGGTCAGTTTGTTCTAAGAAAGAGAAAGGGGGCAACCAACAAGGAAAATGTGTATGCTTTCAAAAAGGGGGAGAATTCAAGCACAGAACAGATAAATCAACAGATTGAGGGGGAGTTTGTTGAAGAAAAGAAAGCAGCAGAAACAACACCAGCAGCAGTTACAACCCCAGAAGCAGAAATAGTTACTACTGCTGAGCCAAAACAAGCAGCAAAAAATGTTAGTACTGCTGAAATTTCACAAGCAATAGTAATAGAGTTAACACCAGCAGAGATTGAAGTAGCAGAAATGCTTGTCAAAGCAAAGAATGACACTCCCAAAGCAAAGGGAGTGGTCATAAATGAAGGGGGAGCAAAGAAAATAGAGAAGAAAGAAATGGCTGCAGATGCAAAGAAAAAGGGAAAAGAAAAGATGATAGAATCTGATCAACCATCCAAAAAGCAAAAGATGATTGAGTCAGATGAAGCATTAGCCAAGAAGATGCAAGAAGAGTTAGATCAAGCAGAAAAAGAGCAAGTTGAAAAAGACAGAGAAATAGCCAGAGCACTTGCAAATGAGTTAAATGAAGCATTCCAGAAAGGGTTGGAAACAGAGAAGGCAAAGCAAAGAGCAATGACCTTGAGAAATGCTATGATGGCCAGAACATGTGCTAAGAGGAGAAGACCTTCACAAACTTACCTTGCTACTCAAGAAAGAAACAAAATGATAACTTTCTTGAGGAGTGCAATTGGTGTAAAGAAAGAAATGTTTGTGAAGATGACTTTTGATCAAATCAAGGACCTTTATGAGAAAGAAATGGGAAAGCTAAAGAGTAATGAAAAGGATTGAGTGAAGTTTGAAAAGAAAGCCAAGGAGAGGCATGATGTGAATATTAATCAACCCTTCCCTGAAGGTGAAGAGGGAACTCCAACCAAAGAAAAGGCAGAGAAAAAGGAAGAAAAGAAGAAGGAAGCTACTATAGGGCAAGGTCAAAGGACTCTGAAGAGAACTAAGATGATGGCCAAAAGAAAGAAGATTGTAAAGAAGCCTAGAGTAGAAGAAGAAAAAAAGGTTTCTGAAGAAGAAGAGGCACCTAAGAATGAGGAAAAGAAAGCTGAATCTCAGGAAGTACCGCAGAGTTCAGATGTAAACATGTACATGGTGGTAATGGATAAAATTCCAAAGCTTATCTCAGTTGAACCTGTTGGATTCAAACCTCCTGAAGTCATTCACTGGGATGTCTTGGAGGTAGATGGAAAGGAATATATCAGATTGAAGAGAAAGGATGAGAAGTATGAAGTGTACAACACTTGGAACAAGATTGGCAGAACCTGCTCAAGATCTGATATTGAAGAAATGTTTGAGATAGGGATGAAGTTATATGCAGATCAACTGAAAGCTCCAGTGATTTCAATTACAAAGCTGATAATGGAGTATCTGTTCATGATGTTCAAACCTGATAAAGTGGAGGAGATAATAAGGAATGTCTTTCAAACAGTGAATAATTGGACTGTATATGAAACTAGTGGAGTATATGCAGTGACTTTGGATTTGAATCACACTGAGTACTTTCTAGTGGATAGAGTATACATTCATAGCAGATTGAAGCTTCATGCCATGCTAAATAAGAAGCTGGGTTGTGCACCAAATTCAGAAATGGCAAAGTACCTAATTCAGAGAACCATCAATCAGAGTATGGGACTGGATCCTAACATTGGAGTAGATCAATGAAGGTTTTGGAAGCATTTGAAGAACTTGACTTCTCTTTCTAAAAGTCAAGTTAGGGGGAGATTGTTGGGAACTGAAGATGTGAACAAGTCTTTAATGCTGCTAGTTCAGAGTTTGTACTGCCAGAGGACTTCAAAGATTAATACTGCTAGATATTACTACTTCTAGTAGAATTAATACTGCTAGTCAAAGTTAGTTCTGCTTGAACAAAGTTAGTACTGCTTAGCTAGTTAGTACTGCTAGAGGTTAGTGCTGCTTAATAGTTAATGCTGCCAAGACTCAGTTAATGCTTCCAAGTGATTAATGCTGCTTCTAAGATAATGTGAAGATAATGCTGAAGAGATCGTGGTTAAATATAAACATGGAAAGATGAAGATAATAGTGAAGATTATTCTGAAGATCTTTTTATGTTTAGAAATTATCTTTTATTCAGTAAATGTATAGAATCGATAGAAGAGTTTAATAATTAATTCTAAGTTTTTTTAGAGAGAATCAACCTCAAGGCATAGTTCCTAATTCTAGAGAAGTAGAATTCGTCTTGAAAGAGCTTGTTCTTCAAGATTGAGGTTGTGTGTGTAATCTTGTAATCTCAATCATTCAATTCAAGGTTGCAAGTTGTTCAACAAATTTATACTGTTTGTTTACTGTTACATTGAATATCAAAGTGTTATTCCGTAAACTTCTTTGATATTGTTTCTGACTATTTATAATTCTTGTTGAGAATTCGATCCTGACACAAAATATCCAATTTTTTGATACCCTAACCAATTTCATTTGATCTGATTGATATATTGTCAGATTCTCAAAACAATTCTCTTGATTTGATTTCATTCATTCAATATTATTGTTTTGAGAGATCTTCATTGTTCAAATGCTAAAATTTCATTCTTAATTTTTAATGAGCATACATTCTGACAATATTATCATTTTATGCTTAACTGTTCAAGTTAAACTGTTGAGCAAACTATTCTTTTTAGGACTTACATGGGATTCGTGTGTGAGCTTAAAAAGAACTTCCATGGATTCACGTAAACCTGTGTTTCCTACCCAGGAAGTAATCCTAGAGTGATTGAGGGGTGAGGGGTCAAAATCAAAGAGTGGGGGAGACAACTCATCCGGTTGAGTTTTTCTCAGTATGTGGAGCGGTAAAATGTAAATGAGAGTTTGGTTAGAAGTGAGCTTAAATGTTAAAAAGAAAGAGGTTGTGAGATCAGAGTAAAAAGAATATCAGAACTCTGCACCAACCACTTTTTGAGTCGGGCAGCCACATCTTCTGATTGGTTCACATTCTTTGGTGACCATCATTGAAACAGGTAGTGAGCCCATGCCAACTCTTGCAATTACCCCACCAGCCACTCGTTTCTTTCTTAGAAAAGAAATGTTTCATTTTCTTTGGGGACACAACACATCTTCTATCTGGTCTTCACTCGGAAGATTTAGATATTGAAAAAGAAAGAAAGTTGCCCCACCTTCGCACCTCTTTCATGCACATTAAGTTCGTGTACAATTTGTTGTTGTCTCAACAGTTTACACAACTTGAGCCTTATGAAACACAATCATTGTGCTAAATTCTTTCATACACAAGCACGAGCACACAGAAAATTTGTTTTTCTGTCAGAACATTCATAGATAAATCTTGTGTTTTTCAATGATTGAATGGAAGTCCTGGGGAGTCATCATTAAACAGCTCCTTATATTGTACATTCGTTGTACACAATAACTCCGTGTTACTGACAGGCACTTGTAACTGTTTCATTTGTTGAATCAGGGTTACCAAGTTCATTATATCTAGATTTGAAAAGATTCGGGTATATACAGTTCATGATTCATCTAATCAGATCAAAGGGCAGAGAATGTCAAATGTATCTCAAAGGGGAGAATATTTGTAAAAGGGGGAGATTCAAAGAAAGTGCTTAAATTGAGGGTGTTTTGATGATTATGATGCTCACAATCATCAAAAAGGGGGAGAAATCTACAAAGATCAATTTCAGAGATGAGATGTCAAAAAGTAGAAGAAATTTCTGAAAGATTCAAATTTCGAAGTTGATTTGAAGAAAAGAGACTTTCTAAAGAATATTCTGAAAGTCCAAGTTAGATGAAAAGAAGTCATTCTGAGATTATTCAAAGTCAAGTTAAAAGATTCGTGAAAGTTCGTTTTTCAAAAGACGACTAAGAGATCAGAGTGATGAAGATAAAGTTTTTGAAATATTCCTCGGAGTTTCAGGTTTCAAAGATTTCAAAAGATTCCTGAAGATTTCAAATGTTTCAAGACTTGTTGACTTTCCAAAGGTACAAAGTATTAAAGACTTTTCAAGATTCTTCAAAGATTGAAAGACTGAAGATTGTTAGAGCTTCAAAGTTTTTAAAGAAGTCAGAGTTAAAGATTGAAGAATCAAGTGCTGAAGACTAATGTCAAAAAAATTTTAAATCTTGAATACAAAGGGGGAGATTGTTAGTTTATTTTATTGTATCCAAGATTTAAATGAGAAAAGTCAAGTCTAGCAAAGTCAACAAAGTCAATGTTTAGTTTAGTCAATATGAGTTTACTTAGGTGTTAAGCTTGTGTTTTTAGACATGTGGTATAAATACCTTTAATCCTTTGTAATTGGTAGGAGACTTCATTTTAAAACATTCAGACTTGTGATAAATACAATTGTTACTTTATCTCTCTACACTCTCTATAGACTCCATTGTTAAATCTTGTGTATCTTGATTGAATTGCTTCAATAGGACATTTTCACGAGTTCTGAGGTTCGCGCAAGCAGGCTCGTGTGAGTTTCTTGTTCGCGCACACCAAAGCTTGTGTGTTTCTCACTTCTCGCACACACTTCGTGCAATCAAGCGTTCTGGACTTAGAAAATATTTTGGCACTTTACTTCGCGCTAAATGGAAACTCGCAGATCACTTCTCGCACCAAGTACTTCATGCACAACGAAGAGAATGAACAGTATAAACTCGCACAAAGGGTTTTGCGAGTTTCTACTTCTCACATGTCACAGCTTGCGAGTTCTTCATTATTTTGCATGTTTTAGACTTGTGCGTGTTCTTCAGTATAGATCCAATCCCTCTGAAAACTTGCAGATTGTGTCTATTCCATCCCACAAACAAATTACAAACCAATAATTTCAGATTAAAACATCAACACTTGAAATTCGATCTAGACCAGTTCATTTTCGGACTTCGAACAAAAAATGCAATACAATCCAACATTCACTCAATCTAATGTGATTTGAACTAAGCTATACAAGATGAATTTGTTCTGGATGAAAAATCAAACCACTATAGTACCAAAATCAGATGCAAAACAACACATAATTTCAAAAATTGAATTCACACAGTTGACTTTGCGAGTTCTTGAAATGTCGATCCAATTCTTCAAATCACAATCATGTTTCTGAATTTCTTCTGATCTGATACCAATTGTTAATCCCTAAATTCAAGTTCTAATCTAAACAAACAATCAAGATGAACAAATATGGAAATCACATGTCATTGATTTCAAGAACAAAGATTACAATCTTCACTTTCTCTCTCTATAACATGTTTCTCTCACTAGAATGATATTCAATATGTTCTTCTCTAATCTGCTCCGTGTGAATGATTTCTTACACTTACAAAGAATTTACAAAGATATTTATACTTATCAATTAAAACAAGGAAACAAAATAAAACACAAGTACAATTTGACTTTGACTTATTATCTTGACTTTGACTTCCAAGCTTGAGGGTTGACTTTGAGCATTTACTTCTTTGAACTTTGACCTTCAGTATTAATGATCTTGCATCCAACAAATATGTGTTCTAACAAATTCCTAAAATTTGAATGCTGAAAGATGCGAAATCCAACTTTTTTATGTAGTTCGATGCGGATTTTAGGCTTTTAGCATATAGTGATATGTGAATTCAGACTTAAGATTTTCACCAACTTCAAAGCTTTTCGCACGATGAGCTTGTGATGTGAATTCAGAACTTATAAAAATTCTCAATCTCAAACTTTTCGTATCGATGCGAATTCCTGACTTAGAAAATTTTCAGACTTGAGATGCAAATTCCTTTGATTTCGCACCCTTTGAGATGCGAAATTCTCACTTTTCGCACATAACCATATGCGAATTATGTCCTTAGTTTTTCTTTAACTATAGTGCGATGCGAATTCTTTCTTCTCATACACTGCACTGTGCGAGTTTCTGACTTAGCAATTTTCACACTTTAGTTTCATGCGAGTTCTTCTTCATCTTGCGAGTTCTTCATCATCATTCGAGTTCTTTAGATCTCGGCCCAAAAACTTCAAATTTTATTCAAATTCGATTCAAACTCTTGAATTAGGTTCGAATTAGGTTCTGAAACTCTGACAAATTGATCTCGATCACACTCTGAACAGTTTACAAACAATCAATTTCAAAAATATCTACAACAATTACAATTCAAACAAGAATACAGTGCGTGGAAGTCAAAAACTCAAACAGATACAAATTCAAGAAATAGACATTGAACTTCTATGAATTTGTGATTACAACTTGAATGAAATCTGATCTAAAACTCTAATCGCATAAAGTGCAACAAAAATTACAATAAAAAACACATAGAATCAAGAAATTGATTCTTAGTCAAAACGATATGAGAGTTCTTGAGTTCGACCGAAAATTCACATATCATTGATTAATATTCTGATTCAGAGCTTGCTCTGATATCAATTGTTATTCCCAATTTGTGCAATTTAATCAAGATAAAAATGAGATTTAGATGCCAAATTCCATTTCATAAATCTTGAATTAGACATAATACAATCCTCTCAGTACAAATATTTCTCTCTCTAAACTCACTTTATAATCGAACCTCATGATTCTACATACAAAAACAAGTATTAATACCTACAAGGTTACAAAGACAAAAACTAACTAAACTAAACTATTTGACTTTGACAATTGACTTTGACTTTCCTCTTTAAGCTCTTTGACATTGACTTTGCAATGACGCTTTAACTTGAGCATTTGACTTTCAATTCCAATGATCTTGGATCCAACATATTTGTGCACTAACAAGATTTAATGATGTTGCTTTAAAGAACTTTTTTCAAAAAGAAAGTGAAGTCCTTCATCAAGACTTGCTCCACAGAGACCTATTAATCAGGAAATATCAGGATGCACAGAAAGTGCACGAGAAGGTAACTATCCAAGTCGGCATAATTGGTATAGGGTTCACTGACATTGATCTCTATACTGGATGCAAAAGGAATCAAAATTTCAAACATCTTCTACCTTGGGAAAGTTCAAAAAACAGGGTTTCCCAACTAGACATCTACATTTAAGAGGCTCAAAACCTCTGATCATCACAAATGTTTTGTATGAAAACAATAATTTTTCATCAACTTTTGAAAAGAGGAAATCTATTCTAAAGAAGTATCTGACTCAAAAACATATAGGAATCTTCAAGTTTGGTCATCCAGAGACACAAACTCAAATGTCCTTTGTGTGTATAATAAACCCTGAAAACGAGTTATCCTCTGAGGCATCAGAGTTTGTTCCAGCCTTTGTGGAAGAAAAATTGTGGAAACCTTTCCTTGAAAATGATTTGAGAAAAACATATGAAAATCACTTTTTCGACAATCGTGATATGTTCTCTGTCTTAATTGAAATCTTTGAGCAAGACTTGATGAAGAGTTTAAAAGCTCCTGAACTTGTTCCATGCCTTATTAAAAATATAAATATTTTAGTGGGAAATGATGAAGGAAAGTGTAGTACATGTCCAAAAGACCAAGCCTCAAGTCACACAGACTTCCTTGATTCTGACTCTGAGTCTGAAAGTGAATCATCCTCTGTCTATATAAAGACTAGCTCTGTTGAGCTGGAAATAGTTCCTTGCACTCTAGAGGCATCTAAATTACCCTCAAGCATTCCTAATAGAATGGTCACTCCCAAAATAAGCTCTGCAAGGATTCCTATTTGCCCTGATTTCCTTGACATGTGTCTACAAGCCAAGACTTCTCTTGAGCTCGAAAAGTTGAACAAACAAAAAGCATTGCCACCACATAAGCCTAAGGCTCTAAGACCTTCAAAACCTTTTCCATAAAAATTCAGATGGCAACAAAAGCATAAATGGATTAAAAATGTCAAATCTTTTGCTTCTGTGGCAGTGAATCCGAAGGAAGGATCCCACAAAGGGAGGGTACAATCAAAGAGCTATCCCAAGAGGACTTTTGACATAAAACAGTCTAGCCTAGATAGGTCAATCTGTAAAAAGAATTCTGATGCTAGGAAAGATTGTAATAACAAATGCTTTGTACCTATCTTTACTGATTTCAATGAAAAGTGTAAACACTTTGCTTCTGATGTCTCATATTGCAAATGCTTTCATCTCATGCATGCTTAACATCAACATTTCTCAAGCCCTCATTGTTTCCTCTCTCAATCCAAACCTAAGAATGCCAAATTGAAGGGTGAGAAGAAACAAAATGGTTCTTCTGCAAAAGAAGGTAATGCTAAACCAAAGGATGTTAAGGCATCTCTTAAGACCTCTAACAAAAATGGACTCATTTAGAGATGGGTACCTAAATCTCTTTAATATGATCACAGAAGAAGCAGCATGTGCCTATATGGTACCTAGACTCCGAGTGCTCTAGGCACATGATTGGCGAAAGAAGGTTGCTCTCCTCCTACCAAGAAACATCTGGAGGAAGTTCTGTAACCTTTGGAAACAACAAAAAGGGGCAAGCCAAAGGCTTTGGAGTCATTGCCAAACAGGACATCGATGTCTGGAAAGTTTCTTATGTGGATGGAATAAGCACAAACTACTCAGTGTTAGCCAACTTTGCGACAATGGATTCGATGTAATGTTCAAACAAGAATACTACTCTCTACTAAGCTCTGGAACAGGAACAGAGCTTCTGCGAGCCAACAGAAGTGGTAATCTATACCTCATGAACTTCAAAGCCACCAACAGAGAAGAAAAGCTCTGTCTGGTATGAAGTAATAATGAAGATGTTAGTCCCAAGACAACAAAACAAGTATTGTAGAAAGGGGGTTGAATACAATACACACAATTTTACTTAATTTTAATTCTTTATTGATATGAAATATCAAGAATTAAACAAAGAGAAATAAAGATTGTTTGCGGAAAAGAATAGCTAAGAACTACTCAAAACAATCTAACACTAAGAAGACTTTAAAGAACACAAAGACTAAATCTTAGAAAGAAAGTGAAAGCTATCAACCTGTTTGAAATCTTGCAAAGGAGAAATCTTGAGCTTGAAAGCGTTAGTAGCAAGGTGCTACCTCTATCCTTTATATAATATCCAATATAATGAGTGCAAAAAACAAGGAACAATAAAGGAATGGGTGGTTGAGATATTGAAAATAAATTTTAAGATATTTGATGTGACTTATCACAATACAAAAGGTAACTTTTGTACTATGAAAGTACAATATTTAAATAAAATATACTTGGGAAAATCTTTTTGAGATCTATTAGAAAATAAACGTCTCAATCACATTTAGAACCAAGTGTATATTTTCTCATAGAAGGAAGCTTCCATTTCCATTGTCATAAGTATATTGGGAATGATGAAGTATATCAAATCAAGAGGGTTTGAAATAAATGATCTTACCGATAAAGGAGTAATCGGTAGAAGGGGAAACAGCCGAAGAATGGCAAGGGATGCCGAACAAGGATGGTTTAGCAGATGAGAGATCTACCGAACAATGGGAATCGGCAAGGGCAAGGTATTCCGAATAAGGAATCGACACAAGGGATGATATGCTGAATAGGAAATTAGAAGACTAAGCTTAGTTCACTTTGAAGTTCATCTTCAATCCGCATAGTAGACTTTCTTCATGTTGAATTCGGTTTGTCTTCGACTCACCAATCTGTTTAAGCATAACTAAGCTATTACAAAGAACCATGAATCAAAGTACAAAGTTCAAACATCAATAAAGACTGAGGAGAGGTTATCTTTAAATCTTAGATGACCCAACAATCTCCCCCTATTTGATGATAACATCTCATATAACATAAAGTAAATGAATAATGCGTTTTGACCCTTGTTCATCCTCTTTTGGGTATAAACGACATTTACAAAAGAATAAAAGAATGAGTATAGCTATACAAACGAATAAATAAATACAAAGAATAAAGAATGAGAAGAAAAAAATATATACATATATTCAAAAGGCAATTGTCGGGAATTGTTTGAACTTGAGTGGGTGGTTGCTCTCCCTTAATTCATACTCCCCCTCAACTCCTACTTCCCCTCAACTAATTCATGGTGTCGGAAAGTAAGAAGTTAGAAAGATTTTTGGGATCCTCCGAACTTGCTTTCAGGAAAAGCAGATTCATCATTGGATCGTGCAGAAACATCGGGACTCAGAATCCCGGGTGATAGGCTGTGAGGTGGAGAAGAAGTACCTTGGATTGGGGATGAGTCCAAGTCATTCTTATCAACCAAGGAAAACATTGATAAGGGAATAATAGAGGTCCGCGATTTTACAATTATATTCCTTTGGGAGGATACAAAGGAGGTAGCTTTAGGTTTAGCAGAGTCCCTAGGCCCGGATGGGAAAATTTCAACACCTGCCGATTGTGGAGAATCGGTTTATGGAGTAGTTGGCTAGGCCCTTAAAACCTTCCTCAGCCTCTTGAGAGGAGAGGGAGGGGAAGATGATGAGTGCCTCCGCTTTGGAGAGGGATACGTGACCTGGGCAACAACCAAAGGTTCTTTCGGTCGTATGGTCATCGAAGCAAGTGCGGAGCATCAACCTATTGTAGATCGGGGCTACTACAGATGAGGGAGCCTTGGACACCGGAGTGTCAAGAGCATCAACCCATTGTAGATTGGGAGAATTAGGAAGGAAAACATACCTGGGGCGAGAGCTCGATTTGTGGATAGAAAGCCCTTCTTAAGAGAAGTCTTATTGTCTTTCTAAGTGTTGGTAGGAGAGTCATCACCAAATCAATTTGTGACCCAATAATTTTTCACCCCCTATTTGATGATGACACCAACACGAAAAAAAAGGTACTCACACCCAAAAAAATTACAAGACACAAAGACGTTATAAATTAAGTGGCCCTTAATATATATATATATAGATATATATTTTTATTTTTTTTACGGGAAAGAAAAAAAACGGGAAGAGAGAATTGATGGAGAAGGATGAAACAAAATGTTGGCCCGGAGAGGAGACCAACTCATCTTCAACCTCCAAAAGAAAAGGAGAAAAAGGGATATTGTGGGACTCCGTTTGTACAACGAGACGCTTTTGAGAGGATTTGGAGGAGGTGGGTGTGGATTTTGCAAATCCCTGTGGCCTAGAAGGGGAAAGTTCAACATATGCCGATTTTTAAGAATCGGTAGATGGACTGTGAGGATCGGCCGAAGGTTTCCTAATCCCCTTAGAAAGAGACCTAGGAGGGGATTTTGAGCCCCGTCGCTTAATAGAAGGAGAAGGGGAAATGACTAGGATAGCCACCGAAGTTTTGCTCGATGGCAAAGTCATTGAAGCAAGTGCGACGTTACCGGTGGCCTTTTTCTTTTTAATGGCCACCGATTTGGCTCGGGAAGATTTGTGGGCAGAAGGGTCCACCAATTTGCAAGCACCTTGAGAAAGTGAGGCCCCTTCGGTACCACTTTAAAAATGTGTTCCCCAAATCGGATTGGGAGAGGAGATGAAAGAGATCATACCTGGGGTGAGGGGAGCGTCGGTAGGCTTGATCGTCTTAAAAATTGTTTGCTTGATTATTTGAGAATTAGACAATTCAAACGTAATCTTCGGCTCAGGTAGTACTGCATCGGCACGTAGTTGAGCAGAGAGCTTGTGATGGCGATATGGCGGTGATCAAAGAGTCGAAAATTACCAATGCGAAATCAATGCGCCTCATATGATAAATATTTCGGTAAGAAGTGTATTAAAGATATCGAATAGCGAAAGTGTTAGGGAAACAATTCGAAAAGTAAGAGGAATATCGAAGATATGAAGTACCGAAGTATGAGAGATACTTCGGCAAGATGTTTACCGAAGGAATTTCGGTAAGGAGATAATATATATATATATATATATATTTATATATATATATATATATTTATATATATATATATATATATATTTATATATATATATATATATATATATATTAAATAAAATTTAACATACCTAAGGATCCCACAAGGAAGTTGAAACGTGCCTCATCCAGTGGTTTTGTAAAGAGGTCTGCAAGTTGAAGATTTGTAGGAATGAAGTGATGTTCAATATCACCCTTAGAGATATGATCTCTTATAAAGTGATACCGAATATCAATATTTTAGATCTGGAGTGCAGCACTGGATTGCTGGCAATTGCTATAGCACTGGAATTGTCACACAGGATCGGTATATGAGAATAGAACTTGTCATAATCTTGTAGTTTATTTTTCATCGACATGATCTGTGCACAACAACTTCCAGCTGCAACATATTCAGCTTCGACAGTAGAGGTAGATACCGAATTCTGCTTCTTACTGGACCAGCTGACCAAGTTTCCACCTAGTAATTGACAGTTTCCAGTTGTACTCTTTCTATCGACTTTAGACCCTGCAAAGTCAGAATCTGAATAGCCAATTAGATCAAAACATGAGTCCTTGGGATACCAAAGACCCATATTCATTGTACCTTTTGGTACCTAAAAATACGTTTCACAACCGCCAAATGAGTTTCCTTGGGATTAGCTTGATAACGAGCACAAAGACATGTAACATACATGATGTCAGGTCTACTAGCAGTTAGATAAAGAAGAGACCTTATCATTCCTCTATAATTTGTGATATCAACTGACATGCCAACTGAATCAACATGAATCTTAAGAGGAGGTGCCATTGGAGTTTTCATGGGAGAGCAATTTTCAAAATTAAACTTTTTCAAAAGATCACGAATATATTTACTTTGATTTATGAAAATACCTTCAGAAGATTGTTTAATTTGAAGGCCAAGAAAGAATGTAAGCTCACCCATCATACTCATCCCATATTTAGTTTTCATGAGAGAAGCAAATTCCTGACAAAGAGTTTCATCAGTGGCACCGAAAATGATATCATCCACATAGATTTGAACAAGAATGATATTACCTTTAGTTTTCTTGAGAAAAGGAGTATTATAAATTTTACCTCTGGTATATCGGTTGGAGAGAATGAAGTTAGACAAAGTGTCATACCAAGCACGAGGAGCTTGTTTCAGACCATATAGAGCCTTGTAAAGTCTGAACACATGGTATAGATGAGCTGGATCTTCAAAACCAGGAGGTTGTTTCACATAGACTTCTTCAGCAAGTTCTCAAATGAGAAATGCACTCTTAACATCCATTTGAAAGACCCGAAAGTTTTTGTGAGCAACATGAGCAAGAAAGATTATTATTGCTTCAAGTCTAGCAACAGGAGCAAAGTTTTCATGAAAATAGATACCTTCCTCCTGCCAATATCCTTGAGCAACAAGTCTGGCTTTGTTCCGGATAACAGTACCCATTTCATCCATTTTATTTCGGAAAACGCACTTAGTACCTATAATGGTCTTACCGAAAGGTTGAGGCACAAGTTTCCAGACTTTGTTTCTTTCGATTTGAGACAACTCTTCTTGCATGGCAGTGACCCAACAAGAATCTTCTAGAGCTTCCTCAATTTTCTTAGGTTCAATAATGGAGAGAAAATTCACACAGAGACAAATATTTCCAATACCTCATCTAGTTTGGACACCTGCTTGCTGATCACCTATAATTTGATTAATTGGATGATCTTTGGTCCATTTGAGAGCTGGGGGAAGAGGTGCAGGAAATGTGTTTAGAGAGTATGAAGGTGAAGGATCGGTAGGTATAGGATGATTAAGAGGAAGAGGAGAAGTATGAAAGGTGGGTTCGGTAGGAGCTATGGATTCGGTAGGATCTGTGGGTTCGGCAGTTGGTAAGGGTTCTGCCGAACCATGATGGAGGGAAGTACAGGGTACCGAGACAGAAGATTTGGAGAATCTTTTCCAACACACGAAATGATCCATTCATGAAGGTCAGTATCATCACCAGATAAGGAAGATGTCTTGTGATCATCGAACTTCACATGTATTGATTCATCAATACATTTTCTCCTGAGATTGTATACTCTGTAGGCTTTAGAAGAGAGAGAATAACCCACAAATATTCCTTCATCAGCCTTGGGATCAAATTTCCCAAGATGATCTCGATCATTCAATATAAAACACAAGCAGTCGAAAACATGAAGAAAACCAATGTTTGGTTTTCAGCCATAAAAGACTTCATAGGAAGTCTTATTGTATCTTTTCACAATAAAAGATCGATTTTGAGTGAAATAGGTTGTATTGACAGCCTCAACCCAAAAATAGGTTGGTAGATTTGATTCACTTAGCATAGACCTTGCAGCTTCACATAGTGTACGATTCTTCCTTTCCAAAACACCATTTTGTTGTGGAGCTCTGACTGCTGCAAAGTTTTAAGAGATACCTTTGTCACTGAGAAAGGCATCTAAGGTAGCATTTCTGAATTCGGTCCCATTGTCACTTCTGATAGATCTGACTAGTTGACCGTTGAGAACTTCAGATTTCTTGATAAAATTGATAGTGTATCACTTTTGTACATGAGAAAGAATACCCAAGTGTAACGTGTGTATTCATCAATAATGACAAGAATGTACCTTTTTCCAACTAGGCTGGGGGTGCTGACAGGCCCACAAAGATCCATATGAAACATCTGGAGAGGAGTAGAGATTGAGAAACACTGCTTTGACTTGAAAAAGGATTTTGTCAGTTTCCCTTTCTCACAAGCAACACATAGCTTTTCTTTTGAGAAAGAGATTTTCGGCAACCCGACAACAAGCTCCTTGTTAGAGAGAACATTCAACGTCTTGAAGTTAAGATGAGAAAGACATTTATGCCAGAGCCTTGTTCTTCTTGTCTGAGTCTTCAGAAATGAAGTAGATGCTTTCATTTTTAGATGATTTGACACTCATATTGATGACGTACACATTGTTCTTTCTAAATCCAGATAGGATAGTGTGAAAGCTTTTATCTGTGACGAGGCAATCATTTTCTCTGAAAATCACATAGTAACCTAAATCACATAATTGACTAATGCTCAAAAGATTATGCATTAGACCCTCCACATAGGCAACTTTGTTAAAAGTAATCGAACCGTTAGAAAGAGTGCCATAACCTTTAGTGGAACCACGAGAGTTGTCACCAAAAGTTACGGTTGGCCCCTTTCTTTCACAAAGTCTAGAAGAAGAGATTTGTTCCCAGTCATATGTCGTGAGCATCCACTATCAAGATACCATGTTTGATGATGCCCATAAACCTGCAGACATAAACAAATTAGTCCTTTGGAACCCGTTTTGAGGTGGGTACTTTAGGGTTAGAAGAAGAAGAAGAAGGATTGATCTGACTATATCTTTCGATGCGGTCCTTAATACAGTCTTTGGCAAGATGAAAAGTGTCACCACAGTTGTAACACTTTATGTAGATGTATCTTTTCTTTGGTTCAAGAGAGGAAGCTTTTACCTTTCCTTGAGGTTTGGATTTAAGAGGTTTAGATAATTGAGGAGGAATAGGATAGTTGTACGGAACGTTAGGGTTATGGGGTACTGGTCCAAGGATTCCCCTTTTAGATGAGGAAGAAGGGTTGATAGAGATTCCTTTATACTTCTTTACTTTTAAGACTCTAGGTATGCATTTTGTTGAGTTCATGGGAGATTTACCTTTTGAAGAAGGTGTAATCTTTCTTTTGTTGGGAAGGTCAACAACAACAAATTTTCCTTTAGAAAGAAGATGAGCCTTTTTAGGAGAATGAGAAGAAGAAGAAGAAGAAGAAGAAGAAGAAACCTCTTTTAGTTTTAAGGACATAAGAAGATCATTTACAGGCTTGACAAACTCATTTAAGTCTTGATCTTCTTTTAGAAGAGGCTTGGAAGATTTGGCGGACACGAAGATGCCAAACTTTCTTGAATCGTGAAGATCCATGGAGTAAACCGAGTTAGAATCTTCTGAGTTAGAATCATTCCAATCAGAAGAATATGAGTGTAGTTTAGAAGACAGAGGAAGATTATGAGTAGAAGAAGAAACGTTTTCAGAAGGAGTACACACAACATTCTCTTCCCAGTAACCTAAGCCAAAAGTTTCACCAACAACTTGATCTTGAAAAAATTTCTCAAGGTTTTTAGAAGAGGTGTTCCATTTGTTTACAGTTTCTTCTTCTTTCTAAAGTTTCTTTAGAAGGTTATTCTTCTCTTTGGCTAACACATAGTTTAAAGTCTTCAAGTCCTCTAACTCTACTTTAGTTTATCAAACTGTTTTAGCTGGGATAGAGAATCCTGGAGTTGAGAGGAGAGAGACTTGACTTGAGCATTGACTCTTTTCTTTACATCTTTTTCGTTATGAAAAAGTACAGTTAGAGAGTCAAATGCCTCAATCTTCTCTTCATCAGAGAGAGAGTTGAAGGGATGTACCTGAGAAGAAGAAAAGGAGCACTCAGTTGTGAAGTCCATCCTTAAGCAGGAGTCTTTTGGTTCTTCATCAAGTTTGGCCATAAGGCATTTACTTGATACATCCTTTTCGCTGTCGGAGGTAGGTTCATCTGCCCAGTCAAGAGTTTCTGCCATCAATCCTTTTCCTCTTCTTTTAGAGTTGAAATTAATTTCTTTCTCTCTTTTGTGCTTGGCTTTGTATTTGTCAGCTTTATCGAAGAGCTCTTTGAAAGATGAAGCAGGAGAAGGTTTCCTAGGATGCGATTTACCTGTAGAAATAGATCTGAGATGCAAAATGACCTTTCTTACCACATGCGTGCAATCCTCCTTGGATTTGTTCAAGGAGTTTCTAGAAGAAGAAGAAATTTTTCTGTTGTTTTGAAATTAGAGAAATTCCCAAGCATACTCATCTCCTCTGTCAAATGATCGATAGAGGGGTCTTCTCCTTCATCATCGACTTCACTGAGATAAGACTCCAAGAAGTGATTTAAATTATCATGACTTTCTCTATCTGAGTCATCAGAAGGATAGGTTATACGTGTAACACACGTAGATTTCTTGGAGCCATCACTAATAAGAGCTATAGAAGGGGTTCTTATCTCTTTGAAGATGGTATTCCTTTGAAGCTGGGTTTGTTCGTGATTATGGAACATACCAAAGAGAGAAGTGAGAGGAAGACTTTCCAAGTCCCTGAATGTCTTGATGCAAGTGGACAGATTATTCCAGAAATCTGGAAGACCGTCCATAAATTTGCATAAGACTTCCTCATTGTCATAAAGTTTTCCAACAAGTTTTAACTCGTTTAAGAGACTATTAAAACGGTTGTAGTAGGAGGGAATAGATTCTCCTTTTTCATGAGAAAATAATTCGTATTTACAAACAAGAGAGATTTTCTTAGATTTCTTTACTTCATTTGTTCCTTCATACAAAACACATAGGGTCGTCCACATCTCTTTTGCAGTTTTAAGGCTGACAAGAGAGTGATACACTTCATCTGGAAGAGATTGAGCGATAATGGCTCGTACTTTGGAGTCGAGTCCAATAGTGCGTTTATCTTCATCCATGTATTCTTTTGTTCTTTTCAGAACATATCGACGAGTGGCAGAAGTTCTTTCCTCCTCTGACGAGTCATCGGAAACTTGAAAAAGAGAGTCCTTTTCTTTTTCCTTATCCTTAGGGGTTTTGAAAATTTTATCCCATACTTTTGGGATTAAAGGACCTTCACTAAGTATAGTTAGATAACGACTATCAGCTCCTTCCAAGAAGAGCATCATCCTACTTTTCCATAAGGAGAAGTTGTTCGAATTGAACTTAAGAGGTTTGATAGTAGATCCATAGTCAAAATGAAAATAATTTTGAGAAGAAGACTCAGATTTTATAGAAGGAGAAGCCATTGCGGATCTGGTTTATTAAATTAAACCAACCGCTCTGATACCACTTGTTAGTCCCAACACAGCAAAACAAGTATTGTTGAAAGGGGGGGGGTGAATACAAAGTGAAATAAAGATTGTGTGCGGAAAAGAATAGCTAAGAACTACTATAACAGTCTAACACTAAAAACACTTTAAAGAACACAAAGACTAAATCTTAGAAAGAAAGTGAAAGTTATCAACCTGTTTGAAATCTTGCAAAGGAGAATTCTTGAGCTTGAAAGCGTTAGTAGAAAGGTGCTACCTCCATCCTTTATATACTATCCAATGTAATGAGTGCAAAGGACAAGGAACAATAAAGGCATGGGTGGTTGAGATATTGTAAATAAATTATAAGATACCTTTTGTACCATGAAAGTATAATATCTAAATAAAATATACTTGGGAAAATATTTTTGAAATCTATTAAAAAATAAACGTCTCAATCACATTTAGAACCAAGTGTATATCTTCTCATAGAAGGAACCTTCCAATCCCATTGTCAGAAGTACATTGGGAATGATGAAGTATGTCAAATCAAGAGGGTTTGACATAAATGATCTTACCGATAAAGGAGTAATCGGTAGAAGGGGAAACTACCGAATAATGGCAAGGGATTCCGAACAAGGATGGTTCAGCAGATGAGAGATCTACCGAACAATGAGAATCAACAAGAGAAAGGTATTCCGAATAAGGAATCGACACAAGGGATGATATGCCGAATAGGAAATCGGCAGACTAAGCTTAGTTCACTTTGAAGTTCATCTTCAATCCGCATAGTGGACTTTCTTCATGTTGAATTTGGTTTGTCTTCGATTCACCGATCTGTTTAAGCATAACTAAGCTATTACAAAGAACCATGAATCAAAGTACAGAGTTCAAACATCAATAAAGACTAAGGAGAGGTTATCTTTCAATCTTAGATGACCCAACAGAAGAAGCTTGGCTCTGGCATAACAGGTTCTGTCATCTTAATTGTCATACTCTTGATAAGTTTGTTAAATTAAATCTGGTAAGTGGTCTACCAAACATAAAGTTTGACAGAGATCATCTAAGCTCTGTTTGTGATATAGGCAAACTCAAAAGGGTTGCCCACAAAACTAATTCAGATGTATCTTGCACTAGACCTCTATATATGCTACATGTAGACCTCTGCAGTCTAATCTATGTACAAAACCAATCCAAAAGAAGTCTGATGTCCCTGTCGTACTAATGAATCTTATGAAGAGAATACAAGTCCTTTATAATAGTTAGATCCAAAAGTTGAGAAGTGATAATGGCACAGAGTTCAAGAACTCTACCACAGAGGCCTACCTTTCTGAAGAAGGAATATCACATAACTTCTCTGCCACAAGGACTCCACAACAAAATGGTGTTGATGAACGCAAGAATAGAACACTATGCTCAATGCTTCAGGGCTATCAACCTCTTTTTGGGCAGAAGCATTATCTACTGCTTATTTCACACATAATAGATCTCTGATTGTGAAGAGGCACTTAAATACCCCTTACCATCTTATCAACCAGAGGAAACCAAACATCAAGTACTTTGATGTTTTCGGCTGTAAATGCTTTGTTCTCAATGACAGATATCAAATTGGGAAGTTTGACAGTAAGGCTGATGAGGACAAGTTCATTGTCTACTTCTAAGGCATATAGAGTCTATGTGATAAAATCAAAACATATACTTAAAAGTATTAATGTTTCGTTTGATGACTCTTTCCAGGTGACTTCTGAGCAAATCAGCTCAGGACTCAATCTTAAGTTGAAAGTCTCTGGTGAATCAACTACATGAGCAAATGAACTACATCATTTGTTTGAAGATATGTTCAATGATAATGATCCCTCTAAAAATGATCACAGAGACTCTGACGCCAAACCCTCTGCAGACCAAACAGGTACATCCCTAACTGGTCCAAATGTTAATTCACCCTCTTTAACTACTTTTGTAGGGAAAAATGTCGAGGGGGAGCAAGAAGAGGTCAATGACATTCAAGGCCCCATGCTCAATCAAGTCACAGATCATCTTCCTACCATATCATAGGAATCAACACCAGAGCAATCACAAAACTCAAAACAAGGCTCAACAGAGGTTTCCAATTCAACTCAAGGAGAACAATCAACTCTTGTGGATAGCACGAATGATCATCCTTCCACCACAGAAGCTTTACATGAGCCTAAAATTGCCTCTGCAGAAGTTCAATATGATGCATCCAATTACCATCTTACTAGAATGACCAAATGGACTAAGAGTAACCCACAGAGCCAAATCATTGGTGATCCATCTGACACAGTCAAAACACGCTCTCCTACTGCAAATTTTTGATTCTTTACAATTTTTGTCAGTATCATTGAGCCCAAGAAGGTTTCTAAGGCCCTTGATGATCTAAACTGGCTAGAATCTATGCAAGATGAGCTTCTGCAGTTTGAGAGCAATAAGGTGTGAACCCTAGTGCGTCTGCCAAAAGGCAAAACTACAATAGGGACCAAATGGGTCTTCAGAAACAAGAAAGATGAAGATGAAGTGGTAATTCGAAACAAAGCAAGATTGGTGGCAAAAGGATATTGCCAAGAAGAAGGGATTGACTACAAAAAACTTTTGCCCCTGTGGCTAGGCTTGAAGCAATTAGGATCTTCCTAGCCTTCGTTGCCCACAGAGGTTTTAAAGTCTATCAAATGGATGGCAAATCAGCCTTTCTGAATGGTCAAATACAAGAAGAAGTATACGTCCAACAACGTCCAGGGTTTGATAGCTCAAAGTATCCAAACCATGTCTACTTCCTAGACAAGGCTCTGTATAAACTAAAGCAAGCCCCTAGAGCATGGTATGAAATGATTTCTAACTTCTTGCATGAAAATGGTTTCAAAAGAGGTACCACTTTCTTAAGCATCATGTAGAGGAGGGCACAATTGAGATGTACTTTGTGTCCACAGATTATCAACTTGCCATCCTATCCACCAAAGCTTTAGATGAGAATATATTCTCATTTCTTGTTGGCAAGTTAGGCATGCTTAACTAGAGTTGAATCACAAAACCTTTGAGCTATGGCACAGAGCTTCTGGTGTACATATTTCATTCCAGTATCTATTCTTTTGCTTTAGTATGCATAGTTCTTATTTCTGCATGTATAGTTTTGTCATTTAAATTCATTCTTTTTGTTTAAAATCATGTGTTTCTTTGATCTATGTCTTGTGCACAACTTATCATATTTGATCCAAACATAGTTCAAGTGGGGATCAGAAGGAGATCCTAAATCTGAACAATCTGGAATTAAGGGGGCTAGTGAAGACATTTCCATCGAGACATTTGCAGTGTTAGGTAAGATTCTCTCTTCTCATAAATTCAGAGCAATCTGGAATTCAAGTATGGCCCTTAGCTTGATGTGAGATGCCATTGCACGTGTAACTTCATACATACCCATTCTGAATTTCCTTCCTCTTTCATATTTTCCAGAGCAGTGAGTATAGAGGTGAGGCAAATCATATGGATTCAGATTTACAAGGTCATTGTCATTAAACTCATACACCAACCCATCTGTACGAATGACATTCTAATGCCTATATATGATTCTATTGTAGGCATATGTCTTCTCAGAGATACTATGTACCTATTTAATTGGTGCATCTTATAGAACATTTGTTCTGGGGGCTCGTCTTATCTATGATAAATCTCTGTTCTACTTCATTCATTCCTTCTTTTATTCTTGGATTCAGAGGGATGACTTGAGTATATTCTAAGTTGAACTCATAATAGAGATATCTGAAGTTGTCTTCGACTAAAATCTCTGGCTCAGAAGCAAGCAACTCTGGTGGAGTTGTGAATCTTGATTGCATAGGAAGTCCAATGCTTGCCTTTGGAACAGGTTCCTTTGAAGGCACTTGTTCATTAGCAACCACTGTTGGTTCTTCAGCAGATAGTTGTGGAGCTATATCTAGTTCCTTTTTTGGATTTGAAGGGATTGAAGTGGGGTTTCGTTGATGGTAGAGGAGATTAGATCTTCCATTTGTGCAGTGTCTTCATCTCTGCGCTCTATCTCTGATAAAGATGATTGATGAGATTGAGCATTCTTGAAAACATACTCCTCTCCGTCCACTACCTCTTCTTCTTCTTCTTCTTCTTCTGACTCTTCTATGTCTTCAGCAACATCTTCTTTAGTGTCAGTTGCAAATGCATCTCTCATTATAATGTTTGGACGTTCGGGTGATGAGAATGCATCTTCAGAGGTTGTGCAGGAGAAGTCAACCAATTGTTCATCTTCGTCTTCTTCTAGAGCTCCTATTGTTTCTGGAGTTGCATTTATCACTTGAATGATAGGGGACTCTGAAGTCGAAGGTGCTAAAAGTACAAGGTAGTTCGTTTGAAAATTTTTGTTGTGTATCTTTTGTTACTATTTTATTAGCGCAAGTATTGATCAAACAAATATTGAATGGGTTTTATATGCGTGACATTGGTGACGATTTTGCATGCCTAAAAAGAAAACGGTAGTAGATTTTACGCGTGCAATTAATTGTTGTAAAGATTTTACATTTGAGAACTTTATAAAATTTCAAATTGGCATATTGGTTGAAAACCTTGAACTCATTAGGGCTATAGATTTAAAACCCTATTTTGAAAGAAATTGTAATTAGGGTCCAGAGGAGTCCTTGGGAATTGAAGAATCAGATAGTCCGAATTATATCCAGTTTTGACTATGGGTTTCAGTTTTGAATCGAGGCACGCATGGATAATTGTGATATTATAATTGTGCATTCTCCCAGTTATGTAAGTTATGATCTTCCCTTTTCGGAAATTCTTTGAGTTGAGCCCTGTGCGATTGCTTGAGTGCGGTTAGATTTGAATTGTTGGGTTGATATTGACAGCATATTATGCATTAGTGGTGTACTACCTTTATGGGTATTTGGGAATATTGAAGACATTTTGGCTTGTTTGTAAAGAGGCATGATAGGAGTTCCCATTTCCATATTAGGTGTTAACTTTAAACCTTTTGAGGATCGACTTAGTGAAAGCCGACTTGTCCTTTCAGAGATCAGTAATCCTTGGAATGTTGGAAGTATCCCCTTTAGAGTAGGAGAGGTGTTAGCCTCTCGGTGGTGGAACTTAAAGGAAGTTAGGTGTTGATAACTCATAATTGATCTGTATGATTTTCTTGATGTGGTAAATTTTGGGAATTCTTTAGGTTGACGTTGGGTCACTGGGACACATATTCAGAATCAGATTGATTTGGGATGATCTAGTCAGTGGGAAGTTGAGGTTATAAACCGCCCTCGTGGTAGTACGTGGAACCTAAGGTTGGGAGGCAACCGAGGACGTAAGGTTGGAAATAATAAGGTTCGACGTATACTCTAGTATGAGTGTGACGTATCAAGACAAATGTTGGGTGTGAGAATCCTCATGAAAAATAAGTATATCAGTCGTGACAGGAGGTCTCCGAATGTTAGCAGAAGAATGAAATGAATTTGAGACAATCCCTTGTAAGGGAGACAATTGTTTGGGAGAAAGACATCTTTGAGGTCTGCAATTGGTTCATTATTATCTTAAGGACCGGGAAAACACAATAAGTGCTAAGGGTGGTAATGGATTGTCATGGCTGAGAAGTAGATTTCGAGGACGAAATCATTCTAAGGTTGGGAGGATTGTAACACCCGTAATTTTTGGTAAATATAGGGGCCCCCAGGCATTTGTGTACCTTGTGTTTGGTAGGATTCATGTTGGGAAAACACTACTAAAAGCTCCAAAGAGTGTCGAGGGCCTTAGTGTCGAAAAAGATCGGATTTTCGGGCTTCGAGGAGTATGGGGGAAAGTGACATGTGTCACAATGGCGTGTCACTCTCGCGGAGGGCCTTATGGCCGCGATACACTTTCAGCGTGAGTGCCTGGCGAAAGTGACCCATGTCACTCTCGCTATGTCACTTTCGCCGGCGGGTTGCAGTGGGTTAAAACCCCCTTTTTCCAATCCTTTCTCATTACTCATCTTCACCTACCAAAAACCCTCACCTTCTCTCTCGTTTTTCTCTCTTCAAATACCAACCCTAACCCATTTTAAGGTCATTTCCATGGATTCTAAGGTGTTCCATCATCATCAGGCTTACAACCCCAACCTCAAATGCTAGACCAAGTGTTCCTCCTCATTTCTTGAAGATTTCTAAGTTTTGGGGTTTTTTGCCCAAAACCTAAGTGGTAATCTTATCCTCTCCATTTCTAAACTTTATTAAGTGATATAAATGCTTCATGGATTATATCCTAGTAGTCTATTCCTTCAATTTCGGTATGTATGATTTTGGAAAATTTGGGTCAAATTTAGGGTTTGGACCAAAATGGAGATTTTGATGTAATATGTTTGGAGGATTATTCTAGATGGTTGAATAAGTATATTCATGGTTGGAAACTTGTGAATATAGGTTTTGGAAGGTTGCGCTTGGGGATTCAAATTTCTTAAAGAAGGCTCAAGTTGGGGTAAAATCTAGATTTAACCTAAATCTAACGAGGTGAGTTCAAGTTGATTTTTGAAAACGTTGTACATGCCAAAATGTCTATTTTAAAGTATTTATGTGTTTTACATTAAATTATCAACTGTTGAGTTATTTGGTAACTTTGGATTATTTGAAATGTTTAGCCTATTAGACTTTATAAAACACCCACATTTGGGATTTTTGGGTATTTTGATAAATAGGTCATAAACGAAAGTGACTTAATGATTTATTGCATAAATGGATACTTGGTCACAAATGCATTCTTATTATTGGTCGGGTTATAGGCATCATTCATATAATGGGACGTTTTGAAACTAAGAGTGAGTGAGTCCTTTGGGTTGGGTCATTCCCGACTTGGGGAACATTTTAGAAATAATAATCTTTTTGGGTTTTGGGCCGAAGGCCAATGGTGGTTTGCCAACAAATATTTTGGGGAAAGATGTAATTTGGTTTATGTAACCATATTGTCTCTCGTGATTTAGCCAAACGTCTATTAAGTCTTTTGGAGCTTGATTTGTACTCGGTTGAGTCTTTGGAACATTTGTTCAGTTTTTGGTAGCTCGTTAAGGAGCCTTGGACGTACGGTGTACTTAGTTGCATCTTAATTGAGAGATACATGTTTTGAATGTGTTAGTTCATTCGTTTGAGTCATGTAACGTTTTAGACTGTAATGCATTTGATCCATAGGCATATGAATCAGTCGGTTGGTTTAGTGGGGAATTTAACCTTGTTTTGGGGCTGAATATTGTTTTATGGCTAGCGGGAGCTTAAGGTATAGATCGTTGATGGTTGAACTCGATAACCCCATAACCTCTATTGAAGGGTTCGAGGTATAGATCATGGGTGGTTGAACTCGATAACCGTTTGTAATCCTGTTAGAACATAAATATGTTCTATTTAGGAAGTTTAGTAAAGTAATCCTATTACATTGTGTATTGGGCCTTGTAAAATGTTTGGGCTTATTGTGTACAAGGGATGTGGGGTATAAATAGCAGTCTGTATGTTCATTTGTTAGTAAGTTTTCATTCAACATGTAGCCTATACGAGTTCTTCTCTCTGTAGTGTAGTTTTACTTTTAGTGTTTAATAAAACTACAGATTTCCATCCGTAATCTCTTGTTAATTGTTTATCATTCAATGAATCATGATCTCTTGGACCTTACAAGTGGTATCAGAGCCTAACGAAGACATCAATCTTTGCACGATCGAGATCAGGTTGCATTGAATTTGTAATTTGGTGCTAATTTGGATGTTCCTTGATGCTTAATTGATTCTGTGGTTATAGACGATCACTATAGAATCAGTTACTTTTTGTAATTTTATCAAATTCAAGTTAATTGATCGATTTTGTGGATTTTATGTTCGAAAAAGTCGTATTACTGTGGTTGAGATCAATTGGAGTTTAGAGTCAGATTTAGACAAAATCATCAACTACAAATGTGCTCCAAAGCTGTTTTTGAACCTGCTCTCGAAAGCTTATCTCAAAATTCGATGTAAAGAAGGCTAATTTGAAGAAAAGTTGGAAAAATATTTTTGATCCACAGAATTCGCATGATCAGATGAAGAACTCGCATGATTGAAAATAATTCGCATAATAGATGATTTTGGAAGAATTCACATAATAGAAGATTTTGGAAGAATTTCCATAGAAAAATTCGCATGCTGAAATGTTGAAGAATTCGCATGCTTGAATTCACATTATTCCTTGAAGATGATATTTAATTAAGTACATAATTCACACAAGAGTTATATGCGAAACGTTTAAGAATTCGCATGATAAAATTCTTTGAAGATGAAATTTTGTTAAGTGTGGAATTCGTACAAAAGAGTGATGCGAAAAGTAGAGAATTCGCATGCGTGAGTGTTGCGAGAAATTAAGATTTCGCATGTGTGAGTTATGTCAGATGCGAGGAATTCGTACATAGGTGCGTGCGAGAAGTAAGAATTCGCACACTGGCCTATGCGAATTATGGTGTTCGGCTAATGCCATCATGCGAATTGTGCTTTAGTGAATAGTGATCTGCGAATTGTTGCTCTTATGTAAAAAGTTTTGATGTTTTTGAGAAAATTGACTGTTCTGAAACCTGTTTGCTACAAGTTTGCCATGTTCCCAAGATTTTTACGCTGAATGCATATGTGACATCACTCTTATCATATGTTGGTCACATATCCTTGGCAACTGATCTACATTTCAAGAATGCTCATGCTTTGCAAGATTTTCAGATTCTGGATTTTAGGATTCAGTCTCTGATTGGATTGAGTTAGTTGCCTGAGTATCTGCATTCATCAGTCTGAAGTGCTTCTTCTGTTGTTAGACCATTGAGAGCACTTTATCATTCTTTTGACCTGATCAACCAGTAGTGTGAGCGACTGCAATCATTGTTCTGATGCTTGAGTTGTGATTTAGAATCCTGAGTGCTTATAATCATCCAGCTGATTCGTGAAGAAAGGAGTTATGAGTTCTTTCGTTCAGTGGTCTGGAAAGAAGTCAGAAAATGAGCAATTTTTCATCAGTTGTTTAACATTTATCAGTCTTCTAACCCTTGCCTTGTAGTGTTGCTACCTCCTGTAAGTTGATCAGATTTAGTTCATAAGTTCAATGTTAGAGCATATATATGTTGGATACAAGATCATAGAAGACTAAATACTGAAGGTCAAAGCTAAAGTCAACTCTCAGCCTCAAAGTCAAAGTCTAGTGTAATATAGTCAAATTCAAATGTTGTAATTTCTGTTTTTCTAGTTGTTTGCGCGTTTCTGTGGTTTGCATGAACAGTGTTTAGCACGTTTCATAGTTTGTTTAAATAGTTTGTTGTGCGTGTAATCATGTAACTAGAATTCTTATAGTATCGTGGGAGTTTCAATTTTAAAGAAAGAAAGTGAATTGTGAGCAAATGTTGTAATTCAGATTTGTGATTGAAATAAAAGTGTTTCAATTGAGAATTAATTGTCATCTTGATCCTAGCATTTTTATCTGGGAATAACAATTGGTATCAGAGCAAACAAAATTCAGAAAACATGGATTGAATTTCAAGATTTGGATCAACTTTTCAAGAACACGCAAGTCAAATTGTTTAGATTCGATTTTATTGTTACAATGATGTTTTTGATCTGATCTTTGTGTCTTAGTACTCGATTATTTATCTAGAACAAGTTTAGTTTGAATAGTATTGTCAAATTTACACTAGATCAAACTGAATTTTTGAAATTTTCTTGAGTTTTGATCGAACCATTTCATCATACTGTAATAGAATCAAAATCTTTTGATTTGTGTTTGTATTTGTAATTCATTACTTGTAATAAGTTCTATACTTGAAATCGAGAAGATCTGCAAAGTTTCAAATAAATTGGTTAAGGATTGAATTGAAATCTGTGAAGAAAATAGAGTTTTGGACTTGTTAAGTCTGATTTTATAGTAATCATTGTATTTATAGTCTTGGTCTAATACTGTGTTTAGTGTCACATTTTGTGTTGTATTGACCAAGGGTATTTAAGTCCATTTGGTCCTTGTGTCTTGTAACACTTCACGCATATTCAATTTACTAGAACTCATCTTGCGCTTTAGTCTCTCTCTCTCTCTACTTTCTCTCTCTAGGATTTAGAGATCTTGGATTAACAATAGGTATCAGAGCCAATCTAGATCTTGAGAGAATTGAGAGAATTGTTTTTCGACTCTGAATTTGTAGTTTAATCTGAAAATTTGATTGATTTTCTTGAATTTTTCAAGAAAATCTCGTTTTTAGATTTCTCATCAAATTTGAATGTGTTTTTGAACGAATTCTTGTGAAAATTGGTTTGTTGGATTCAATTTTGATTGCTATACACTTTTAATTATCGTTTTTCAAGAAATTCAAGTTTTGATTGTCGATTTAGAGATTTTTGAGGTTTCTAGAAAACCGTTTTCCACGTTCTGTTCTTTTATCGAGTTTTCGAAATTGTGATTTTTATTTGAAATTGTTTGTTTCAAAATGTTAAAAATGTGTTTTCGATCACATTTGTAGAAGAATTAATCTGTAATTTCTAATTTGTAATCGATTGTTGTTGATTTTTCATGTGTTTCAGCGGTTTGTGCCAGATCTTCATCTTGCGCGAGTACATCATAGTTTGCGCGAGTTCTTCAGGGTCTTTGCTCTAGTTCTTATCCAGATCGAGAAAATATACGTAAAGTCTAAGTTTGTGTTTCCTTAATCTAACGCAAAGATATCTTTGCGTCTCCAAAGCCTCACACAAAACTAGTTTTGCTTCTCCTCAGTGTCACGCAAAGAAAGTTATCATCATCGCAGTGCAACTTCTCGAGTCATTGATCAAGTTCTCGCTAGTCATTGATCGCGCAAATCAAAGTTTGTGCTAATCACGTATCACGCAAAGGCTACTTTGCGCCACTGCTTATTCACGCAAACCTAGTTTGCGCCTTTAACCTCTCACGCAAAGTCAAGTTCTCGCCAAGTTCTCCTCACGCAAAGCTCAGTTTGCGTCTCCATCTGCTCGCGACAATCTCAGTTTGCGCTATCTTCATCTCACGAAAACCTCAAGTTTGCACCAGCCCTGTCAACACTTAGCATTTTTTCTGGATTTCTAAAAAATGGATTCTGCGAAGTTTGCATATCAACCTCAAGTTTCTCAGTATTTTACAGCCTAAGTGGAAGAGATTTACCAGACAGATGAAGCAGTTGAAAGATCTGAATGAGATTCCTCTCCACGAAGTTTATGAAACTCTAAGACAAAATGAAGAGGAGGTAGATGAGATCAAAGATGAGAAGAGAAAGCCTGATAAAGCAGTTGCTGATCCGGTTGCTCTTGTTGTGAAGAAGAAAAGTGTAAGCCTCAAGAAGAAAAAGAAGGTGATAGTTTCTGAGTCCGAAGAGGCAGAAAGTGATGAAACTTCAGATTCTAATGACTGTGAGAATCTGAAGCAGGCTATGCTTATGTTGACCAGAGCATTTCAGAAGAAATTTTACAAAAAGCCTGGCTCAAATAGTCAAAGATATTCTTCGGGGTCTAATAACTATGAGCACAAAGAGAGGGTAGAAGGAAAGAGAATTGAAGAAAAGAAACCTGAGGAAAGGAAGTATAGAGCTGAAGAAAAGAAGCAACCACAACTGACAAAATGCTACAACTGTGGCAAAATCGGACATTTTGCAAAAGATTGCCGAAAGCCAAAAGTAAAAAATTCCGAGTATTACAAGAACAAAATGCTCTTGGCAAAGTAACAAGAGGCTGGCAATGCATTACTGGCGGAGGACATGTTTTCGCTCGATCATTCAGATGACGAAGATGAGAAAGAAGAGACAACTCATATTTGCCTCATGGGAAAGACAGTGGATGAATGTGAAGATGAAGCTGAGTCAGATGATGAAGACAATGAAGAGGTATGTGATATGTCTCAATCTGATTTTCGTAATGCCATGCAAGCCATGATGGTTGAACTCCAAGAAGTAAAGTCTAAACATGAACGCAAGAAAAGTATCATGAAAGAAAACAAACAATCAATACTAAATCTTAGCAAGGATATTGCTGAAAAGAACGTATTGATTGAAGCTTTACATAAAAATATTGATACTAGAGCAAAAGAGAAGACTATACTTCATAATGAGTTATCTGAAACTGTTTCAAAATATAAACTATGTGAGTTTGAATCAAAAGAGATCACTAAAATGTATTCTTCACTTTCAGAAGAAAACAAATCTTTACTTGAAAAAGTGAATGCTTTGGAAGGGAAATTATATATTTTAGGTCAAACTGAACAACCCATTCATCTAAACAAACCCGAAGAGAACAAAGAGTGTTGTGGACTCGGTTATGAGAATCCACACTATCTTAAAAAGGGTATATCAGAAGTGGTTGCGCTTTATGATTTTGAATTTTTAAAACTAGCACCACAATACCCTGAACTTCAAGTTGAGTGGACTAAACTATCTGAATAGGATGAAGCCAAGAAAATTGAGAAAAGAAAGAACACAACTAAAGTTCAACTTCCATTTCGATATGAGAGGTTGAATAATATTTATAGTTCTGATAAATCAAAATTTCTTTCAAATGATTATTTTGAGAGTTATTCTTTAAAAGAAATGGAGGCTAAGCCTATCCGAAGGTCTTTACGTCCCTCCTCTTGTTTTGGAAATTAAATTTCTGAACTTGAGAAAACTCTAGTAGAAGAAAGGATTTTGATTGATCTTGAACAAACTGTATTTTCTACTATGTTAAAATATACTGATTTTTCGAAATCATCCAAGGCTTCAAAATCTAATGATATGTCTGGTCTATTTAGATGATTGTGTTGCTCATTTTGATTTTAATGCTAAATTTCCTGATCATTCAAAATTTGTTATAAATTCTTTTGGATTACCATGTGTGTACGAAAAAGGTGAAACATCAACGAAAGTTGATAAACTAGTTTATGTGAAAACCAAAAATGCCAAAGGTAAGAAGAAGAAATCTGGGTATTCACAGAAACTGACCACCACTGGTAAGCCAAAGAAAAAGCATTCTCTTGATTCTCACAGTTCTAATTTTAAACTTTCAAATGTTTCAGATATGAAGAAGAAAAAGAATGAAGTTAAATCAACTTGGCTACCAAAGAAGAAGGTTGATGAGAAGGCAAAATCATTACCTATGTTTTCTTGTAATAGAAATATTGATAGTACTTCTAATGTAATTGAGAAAGTTGCTTTCAATAAACAAAAACTTGTAACTCCTTACAAGAAGTATTCAATAAAGCAATTATTCCAATTATCTCTGTATGCTAGAAAGTTTTCTAATAATCGTTGGAATGATTTTGCTTCTCGACAACATTCTAATGATTGGTTTGGCACGTATCATGTATATTCATCTCATTCATATGGTTCAAGTATTTTTCAAAAAAGTAAAAGGGTTCATTTTTAAATGGATGCCAAAATCTACTTGTGTTAACACTGTAGGCCCCATATATAAATGGGTACCTAAATCAATTGTTTCGTGATTTTCTCATGTGCAGACCCGTCATATGTGGTACTTGGATAGCGGGTGCTCCAAGCATATGACTGGGCAGAAAGATTTATTGTCTAATTATACAGAGAAATATTGTGGGACAGTTAGATTTGGAAATGACCAATTTTCAACAATTTTGGGATATGGTGACATCATTCAAGATAAAGTAACGATAACGAAGGTGAGTTATGTTGAAGGTTTAGGGCATAACCTGTTTAGCATTGGTCAGTTCAGCGACAAAGGATTAGAGCTGAACTTTAAAGCCAAAAGTTGCTCTGTGCGTACTGAAGATGGCAAGGAACTTTTGGTCTGAACTAGAAAATCCAACCTCTACACCATCAATCTTTCAAAGATCCAGACTGACAGTGAGGTTTGCCTACTGACAAAAGCCTCGTTGCAGCAAAGTTGGCTTTTGCACCGAAGGCTGTCACACCTGAATTTTCGTTACATAAACAAATTGGTCACTGGAAAGCTAGTCAAAGGTCTTCCTGAGTTCAAATATGTAATAGAACACTTGTGTGTAGCATGTGAAAAGGGAAAGATGAAGAGAGCTCCACATAAGCCGAAACCTGAACAAAGTACCAGTTCTCCACTCGAGTTGTTGCATATGGATATTTGTGGTCCTATGCAAACACAAAGCATAGGCGGCAAGAAGTATGTTTTAGTTATCGTGGACGACTATTCGCGGTACACGCGGGTAAACTTTTTGAGATCAAAAGATGAGACGCCCGAAGTACTTATCACTTTTCTGAAGACTACCCAAGTGAACCTGCAAAAACCAGTCAAGCTTCTAAGAACGGATAACAGCACAGAGTTTAAGAACAAAATTGTTGAAGATTATCTTGAATCGGTTGGGATAACACATCAATTCTCTGCTGCTCATACGCCAGAACAGAACGGAGTAGTAGAAAGGCGAAACCGAACGCTAGTCGAGGTTGCTCGTACTATGCTCAGCCAATCTGATCTACCTCTGTTTCTGTGGGCAGAAGTTGTGTCGACTTCGTGTTATACTCATAATCGTTCCATGATACATCGCCGTTTCAGAAAGACTCTTATGCTTTGATCAACTACCAGACACTAACAATCAAATACTTTCATATCTTTGGTTGCAAGTGTTTTGTGCTTAACGACAGAGATACTCTAAACAAGTTCAGTGCTAAGGCAGATGAAGGAATCTTCATTGGTTATTCTCAATCATCGGCTGCGTACCGGGTATATTTCAAGAAGTCAAAGACAGTAATTGAGAACGTTAATGTAACATTTGACGAGGATATTGCTTCTAAACAACACGGTTCAGAACCCGTACTTACTGGAGTTCTAGCTTCTGGGCAGATCATTCCAGAACCTGTACCGACAAAGTATAAATCAGATGAAGTATCAACTTCCAATGCTCATTTATCTGATTTAGATTTATCATTTGAATTGTTTTATGATGAATTCCTTGGTTCTAAAGTGACTAAATCTGTTGTGGTTGACAGGATGGACGACTCAACGAATAATAATCCAACGGCTTCAGAGTTATCTATTGAATCCAGCTCTCCGGTTCAGCAAGGAATTCCAGTTCAAATACCTGCTCTAATAGTTGAAAAAGTGAACAATAACGAAGAGACAGAAGTTGTTGAATCTGTTGGGTGTATAATAGAGATAAATCAATAGTATGAACAAGTTGCACCAACTGAATCTTTTGTACAAGCTAATTCAACTAAACCACTCCATCCTACTATACAAAATAATGAAGTTGAAAGTGGATTTCTAGATGATAATCATGATCAATCAACATCTAATCCACTCCCTTATGAACATCGTTGGACCAAAGAGCACCCTATTCACCAAACTATTGGAGATCCAACCAAGCCGGTGCAAACTAGGTCAACAACTTTAAATCAATGTCTGCATGACTCATTCTTGAGTAACATAGAGCCAACTCGAGTATCAGAAGCTCTAGCTGACTCGGATTGGGTGTCTGCTATGCAAGAAGAGTGAAATTAGTTCGAAGCCCTAAAGGTCTGGAGGCTTGTGCCAAAACCGGAAGGAAAGACTATCATAGGCACAAGATGGGTATTCAAAAATAAGAAAGATGAAGATGGTGTCGTCATTCGAAACAAAGCACAACTTGTTGCCAAAGGCTACCGACAAGAGGAAGGCATAGGTTATGATGAGACTTATGCTCCAGTAGCTCATATAGAACTAATCCGCATGTTTCTAGCCTACGCTGCTTACAAGAACTTCACCGTCAACCAGATAGACGTGAAGGTTGCCTTTCTGAATAACATTGTTAAGGAGGAAGTCTATGTCTCTCAGCCATAAGTCTTTGTAAATCCAGATAAACCAAATTACGTATACATCGTGGATAAAGCTCTTTATGGTCTGAAACAAGCGCCTCGAGCCTGGTATGATGTTCTATCACAACTCTTGGTCAAGTCGGGTTTCACCAAAGGTAAAATCGATACCACTTTATTCATTAAGAAAGAAAAAGTCGATATCATTCTTATTCAAATATATGTTGATAATATAATATTTGGCTCTACAAATCATAAATACTGTAAGAACTTTTCTAATCTAATGGTGTCAAGATTTCAAATGAGTATGATGGCAAAGATGAATTTCTTTCTCGGATTACAAGTTAAGCAATTTTCAACGGGGATTTTTATAAACCAAGCAAAGTACATTTTTGATATTCTTCAGAAATTCAAAATGGAAACATGTAAACTAATTGCAACCCCGATGGCACTGGGAACTAAGATCAGCATGGATCCTTCGAGAAAACCTGTTGATGTTAAAACCTATAGAGGCATGATTGGTTCTTTAATGTATCTTACTTCAAGTAGGCAAGATATTATGTTTTCTACATGCTTATGTGCAAGATATCAGGCTAACCCTAAAGAATCCCATTTGTCCGCAGTCAAACGGATCTTTCGATATCTGAAAGGGACGACAGATCTTGGTCTGTGGTATCCTAAAGATACTTGTTTTGAACTGATGGCTTATTCAGATGCAGATCATTCTAGATGTATGTTAGACAGGAAGAGCACATCGGGTCACATTCAATTTCTTGGAGACAAACTCGTAAGTTGGGCGTCAAAGAAACAACTTTGTGTTTCCACCTCGACTGCTGAAGCAAAGTATGTAGTTGCTGCCAGTTGCTGCTTTCAAGTCTTGTGGATGAGAACACAACTTTGAGACTATGGTTTCCAGTTCAACACTGATTTACTGTGACTCAAAGAGCGCTATTGCCATATCTGCAAATCCTGTGCAACATACAAAAACAAAACACATCGATGTAAGATATCATTTTATAAAAGACAATGTTGAAAAAGGTACAATAGAACTTTATTTTGTAAACTCTGATTATCAACATGCAGATTTATTCACCAAGCCTTTAGATGAAAAGAGATATAATTTTCTTATCTCTAAACTTGGTATGTAAAATCTTAAGACATAATCAGTGATTACCTATTAAAGTTTTTCTTATTGTTATTTTTCATCATTTTTTTATTTTTAATCTGAAAGATATATGCACTTTAAGGTATGTTCATGATTTCCAGGGGAGTGAGAGAAGATAAAAGATGATCTACATCAGATTGAGGGGGAGTTTATATTTTTGAATATGATTATAACAGGTACATTTGCTTATGTAAAGATTCAGGGGGAGTTAACTGTCAAAAAAAAAAGGAGTAAGGCCTATGATTCCTGATTACTATAGACCAGAACTCGTACATTCAATGTTTTACTGCTTTCTGTCATTTACTTTTCAATAAAACTTTTGTGAATAAATTTTGTACTTTGACGGTCTTTTTGATTGATGCAGTTTGAGAAGATGCTTAAAAGATCATATTCTTATGACTTTAAGCTTGACTTTATGAGATTTACGACTGAACAGAAAGGTTTATTTCTTATCTTAATCTCATATATGGTTATAAGAAAGGACGACTTACAATCATAGAAAACATGTTCTTAAATGTTCAAACCACTTCCCGATTCTTTAACAGATTTTATGAATTGGAAGTGTGATTTTAAATGTTTTCATTTCGTTTTTGTTTAAATGTTAACAAACCGTGTGTTTCCAAAGATAATTACTCGCGTATTGTCTTTTCTATATATTTTGTCAAGTATTCACACACACTGGTTTAATTTTTGATTTAACTTGTTCTTACCATGTCTCTAAATTGAATCAATTTTTTGATGGTAAGACACCCCAATTGAACTTCAAAGAACTTTGAGCGTGATTTCATTTCAAAACGTTCTTTGAAGAATGTCTATATATTGATTCGTATGGACAACATTCAACTTTTGTTGACCTAAGCCTTAATAAATAAATCATTCTATATTCATCTTTATAATACAATGTCAGATTTTCAAACAAGTTTTTTTTGTCTTCATTTCATTCATTTAATTATCTTGTTTGAAAAGTCTTCAATGTTTAAAATCCTTAAATCTTCATGATTACATCTATGAGCATATACATATCTGATTTGTATTTTTGTGCTATAACTGATCAAGTTAAACCAATTTTGAGCAACATGTTCCTTATAGGAAAACATGGGTTCTTTGTGTGAGCTTAAATGAAACTTCTATGGATTCACGTTAACCAGTGTTTCCTACCCAAGAAGTTAATCCTTAGTGATTGAGTGTGAGGAGTCAAAAAGAAATGAGTGTGGGTTGTGTGATGAGGTAAAATGTGAATGAGAGTTTGGTTAGAAGTGAGCTAAATGATTAAAAAAAAAGGGTGAGAGAGCAGAGTAAAAGAATATCAAACTCTGCATCAACTACTTTCTGAGTCGGGCAACCACATTACTAGTGTTTCACAATTCCTCGTGAACCTTATTGAAAAAGGCACCTAGCCCATGCAAACTCTTGATAAAACCCCACCAGCCACTCATTTTCTTTTTAACAAGAAAATGTTTCAATAATTCAAGGGGACGCAACACATAATCTATCTGGTTTTCATTTGGAAAATATGGATATTGAAAATGAAGGAAGTATGCTCCACCTTCGCACTTTGATCATGCACAATGAGTCTGTGTTTAACTACTATTGTTTCAGCGGTTTACACAATATTGAGCCTTGTAAAAAGCATTCATCATGTGCTTAATTCTTTGAAACACTTGCACGAACAGACAAGGAAATTTGTTTTTCATGTCATAACGTTCATAGAAATTGCCTTTGTTATGTTTCGATGATTGAATGGAAGCCCTGGGGGAGTGAACATCAAAAATCTCCTTTCCAATGTTTATCCGTTACACACAGAAACTTTGTGTTTGTTGGTCCCAGAGGTGCTTAACAAGTTTGTAGAAGGGGGGTTGAATTCAAACACAAAATTTAAACTTTAATAAATTATTTATTGATAAATCAAACACAATTTACATGTCTATTGTGGGATAAGATTAAGTAGAACTCAATCTAAACAAACTTAAGAAAACACTAAGATGGTTGTATAAGAATATAGAGAATGGGGATTAGAGAATATAGAAAACAAGGGTTTCTATAATATAGAAAGATGAAGGCTAGAGGTGAGCACACTCTCCAGATGGAGAGGTAGTCATTCTATTTGTACCCTATGCATTAAATGCATGGCAGGGCACTTTACACGTGTCATTCATTGATTGGCTGAGAGAGTCTAACTTTGGGAGAAATGCTTTCGGCCGTATCATGAACAATATAGTTGACGGAGTTGTTGTACGAATTGTGGCAGGGGTATGTCCGTTCTGACACATCGTACTGGTTGTGTAGGGAAAGGCAAAAGAGACTTGAGTCATAAGCTAAGTTATCATCTATCGTTGAATATCTCTTCCTTCATAGATATAAAGAGGTTCTGCTATCGCTGAAGCTTTTCATTAGGTTTCTTCGCGTATGAGTAGAGTCGTCTTTGCTTCACTGATATCCGCATCAGGACAGTAGTAGACTTGTCTTTGTTCAGCAGTTTCGTCTTCGATTCATCTATGAACATCTGTTGACGTGAAACTTATCTTCAGGGATTACGTTTACATCAGAGAACATCAGGGATAACTGAACAGACTCAGCCTGATCGCTGATAGTGAAACAGTAATACATATGAGCGTTTATAAGAAAGATCATCAGCGGCAAATGAACAGACTCATCTTGATCGCTAATGGTGAAACACTAATACATATTAATAAACGTAATTTTCACTAAGTATAGAAGAGGGTCGTTGTGAAATCACTGAGAGACTTTGGATCAACAATCTCCCCCTATTTGATAATGACAAAGTAAACGAAGAAAATTACTTTATAGTTCAAAATAATGGAATAATCAGGACTCAAAACATACATGTCCCAATTACTATTTTGAGGGATCTTTTACTGTACTGATAGGGTTAAGTACTTCACTGAAATTTTCATTAATTCAAAGATAGAATTACAAGACATGAAAATTATAAGTACAAGTGAGGAACTTACTACTGTAAGTTTAACTAATAGATTACAAGAAATAGAAAACTAATCTATCAGCTATCTAAAGAATATTTTGGAGGATTAACCATATAGTCAAGTATTTATTCTCCTCTTCGCCATCGATCAGAAGATTCTTGACTAATGATTGCCTTGATCGGTTCAGCTAAAAGAGAGAAGTCACACCAGAAGCATAGGAAATCCTTGATATGGTTGAGGGGACAAATAGGAATTTCAGAGACTCTTTGGAATCTGAGTTGTTCCTCATCATCTCTGAAGAAGATTCCAAAAGGCTCTTTGAGTACTTGCCCTGTAATATATGGACCACTAGGAGGCAGGGATAGATCAAGTACTGAGAGATCAGGAGGAGGACCAAACAGAGCTTCTTTTGAGAACTTGATGGAGGTTTCGTTTCTTAATGAAGCATCATTCTCAGATAAGGAGGAGACAGGCTTTCTTTTGAGTTGCCTTGGCTTGGAAGGAAGAGCAGATAGTACCTTTAACACAACAGTGACTCTGTTGATGAGGGCTTCTAGCATGCCTTCGACATAGCCTCTGTAGGTTGATTTGGATTTCTTCAGGTCATCTTTGAACTCTAGCCATTCCATGTACCCGAAGCTTTCAAGCTTTGAAACAAACATAGCCTTCGAGCTACCATCCTCCTTGGTTATCTCCATTGTTATATAAATTTGATCCCTCTTCCTTTTCCCAGAGATGACAACAGCTAATATCTTTAATGGGTTGGAGCGATAGTCGACTTTATGTTTGCACCATTCGACAGTGTTATCGCTGACTTCTTGTTCTTTTGAGCGCTCTTCTTCAATTTCCTTTAGTAGAGCAACCTGGACTTCCACTGGATTCTTTTTCAGCTTCTTGTCTTTGACTTGAGAGGATTGAACCTTGAGAGCTAGAGAGGCATCTTTTTTATAGTCGACAATCAGTTTCTCAGCCCTGACATATTCTTCAATTTCAGCTTCAGTTAGGAAGTCTAGCTCTGTAGATGTTATTTGAAGAGGGACCTTCAGTCGCTGACTCTCTAGATGCGAGATCATCTCTATTATTCTCTTCATCTCTTGCTCTGACCAGTGAGATGGTCTAGAGGGCCTTCCTAGATGGTGCAGGGCTTCTTCTTCTTCATCAATCTCATTAAAGGACATTGGGATTTCAGCTTCTTGTCTTTGACTTGAGAGGATTGAACCTTGAGAGCTAGAGAGGCATCTTTTTTATAGTCGACAATCAATTTCTCAGCCCTGACATATTCTTCAATTTCAGCTTCAGTTAGGAAGTCTAGCTCTGTAGATGTTATTTGAAGAGGGACCTTCAGTCGCTGACTCTCTAGATGCGAGATCATCTCTATTATTCTCTTCATCTCTTGCTCTGACCAGTGAGATGGTCTAGAGGGCCTTCCTAGATGGTGCAGGGCTTCTTCTTCTTCATCAATCTCATTAAAGGACATTGGGATTATTGAGTCATCAGCTATAGAAGCTGGGATTATTTGTAGTTCCTTACCCTAAAGCAAGGGAGAGAACTGTTTGGTAAGAAAATAGATGAAAAGAGTTAGTGTATGTTTTGGGAAGAAGAGAGATAAATGCTAGAAAGAAAGAGAGGTTGGGGATTAATAGAATGATATAGGGACAAGTGAGAAGCGTACCTGAGAAGGATTCTCCCCCTCAGCTGGTGAAACATTTTTCAGGATTCCCTCAGGAGCTGAACCCTTTGGTTTTTTTTGGGAAGGGGTTCCTGAAGAAGTTCCACTTCTTCCCCTACTGTGATACCTTCTTTCGAAGCTATCACTGATGAAGTGGTCGTTGCAGAAAACCATAGAGACTGGTCTTCTTCATCGTCATCATCATCATGGTGTTGCTCTTTATCTTCATCCTGGAGATCAAGATCTTCATCCTCTTCTTCCTCCACTTCTTCGTCATCAAATAAAACTTGATCGAGCAAAGATGGAGGGGATTTGTCAGCAACCTTCTCCCCCTCAACCTGAGAGGGAGATTCTTCCGTCTGAACTTCAGCAGCAGCAGCATCCTTCTCAAGATTTTCTTCAGTACGGTCTTTCTCCCCTCTTTGTCATTATTAAAACGGGGGAGGCCAGAAATTGAAGGAACAACTTTTGTTGATGTCAAGGACCGGACTTCAGCCTCCAGACGCTCTAGACGTTCTTCAATCATAGGGATGTCTGAAGTAGCTTCATGAATAAATTCAACGACTATATTCATATAGGTGCGGTCAGCCTCTGTGAAAGAAGGAGTGGGCGTCGGAGCTGGTGCATTCAGCTTTTCAAGGACTTGCTGTAGGATTGAGGTGCAGGAATTGATCTTTGCAGATAACCCCTGGATATCGTTGCTTAGATTATCGACACGTCCCCGAAGGAGTTGAGAATCCTCCTTTACTTTGATAAGCTCTCCCTGAAGAGTTGTGATTTGGGAGGCTGCAGCTTTGGACGAGCAAGTAGTCGTGAGTTTCTTCAGCTCTTCACCATCGGTATTGACAGCGCTGGTGGTTTCGTTGATGGAGGTCGTGAGAGAATCCACCTTGACACCTAAACTGTTGATATGAGAATCAACAGTTGCCATAGTAGGACCTGAAAGAAAAGTTAGCTTATGAGTAACAGGCTTATATGGAGAGATGGGAGTTGTATTTGTGGGTTTAGGTATACCTGATGGTTCAAACATATTGAAAAATTGCATGTCTCTTTCAAAGGTTTGAGCATCAAGTCCTATAAATGCAACTTGAGGTTGCTGCATGAGAGAAGGAGAGTTAGAGACCTAAGAGATGGGAGGACAAGTAGCAGGGATAGAAGAAGTTTGGAGTTGGGTAGTTACCTCAGTTGTTTGTAGAACTAAGATGTGCGGTGGTGTCACTGATGTTGTGACAGCGACCGAGATCGTTGGCACGGTTGATGTGATTACAACTGCAGATGTGGATGATAGTCCCACAAAACCATCTAAGGTAGTCTACCTCAGGCCTTGAGCTAGGGGCGATAGTCTCCTTAGTCAATTTAGCCTTCTTCGAAGGACCAGAAAGACTAGCTTATGGTCATTTTGAAGCGGTGGTAGCAGCAGGGCTAGCAAAAGAAAGAACCTCCTGCGTGGCCGCTGAAGTAGAAGAAGTGTGGAGAGAGAGAGTCGAGAGCGAAGAGTAGATATACTTACCTCGTTGTCGACCAGTTTGACCTCCAACGATCGCTGACCCACTTTGGCGAAAGTACCATCTTGAGTAGTGGGGTAAGTGTTGGGGTAGAGAAACTTCAGGTATGCACAGATGAACCGTACATATGGGATCTTGGGATCCCTCTCCGTCTTCTCTATCTTTGACTTGAGATCGTCAAAGATAACGGTGGCATAGTCGAAGTTCTTTCCAGCGATCACAGAGTAAGCCATCTAGAGTTGATCTTTGCTTGCCTGATCCAGTCACCCACTCTTCCCACTCATACAATGAATGGTGTGTGAGATGATGTAGTTCATTTGGGAAGGCATGTTTGCCTTCAGGATCTTTGTCAGCTTGTTGTTGGGAATTGTTGAGTGAGGCTTGTTGTCCCAACAGTATTCTTTATCATCAAGAAACTGGATGAGTTAAGCATCAGTTAGAAGGTCATCGAATCCACTTTTAGGTTTGTCAGGGAATCAAAGTGCTTTCCTCAGGCTGTATGCATTCATCATGCATGGGCCTATATATCAGTGCTAAAAGAGATAGCAGGAACCTGGTCGCCTTTCTTGTTGGTGATGGAGGTTTCTTCAGCAGTGAACCAAAACTGTTGAAGAAGAGTTTTGGATGGTTGAGGATCCACAGTGATTACGTAAGCAATACACGACTGCTTGAGGAACCTAGCTGCTTCCACCAGGTGTGGATATTTGACACCAACGAAATCCAAACGAGCAAGATGATTGTTCTTGGGAACTTCAGATTCAGAGAGAGTAAACTTGGCAGACATGGAAGCAATTAGAGTGGATTGTGCCATTTCTGAATATGGAAAGAATGAGAATAGAAGGAAAGGATTAAAGTCTAAAAATAAAGAAGTTTTTTTACCAGTTTCTATTTGGAGAAAGAAACGTAGAAAAAAAACCCAAAATATTTGAAGATTAAAACAGTGTTCTTAGTCGAAGAAGAAAGAACAATGAGAAAACCAAAGGTTTTGAATGAATAAAAAATAAAAAAAATGATTTTAGAGAACAAAAATCTTGTGAAAACTCATAATGATGGAACATAGATAATTATTAGTAACAAGATTTAAGACAAAGAATATCAAAATAACCTGTTGATCCTTAAGGAAGAAGATGCAAATGATTGAAAGAATTGTTTGCAAATGCTTGAGAGAGAGTCTTGCTTGAGAAGATTTCCAGAAAGCGTAAAACGATAAGAATGAAAAAAACATCCTTTTTATACGTTAGAGAGTGTGAGAGAGAATGAGGTCGGAAAACAAACGTTAATCATGGCATGGACACGTCCCATGAAGCTGATTGGATAGAAGGGCAACGGACGAACGTGTCAGAAAAAGGCATGTCGTGGATTGTCGGTTCAAATGACGTCATAGGAGAGAGAAAAACATTTCATTTGTCCTTTTCAAAATTATCTCTAAAGGAAAGTTAGAGATATGTTTTCTTTTTGAAAGAATCCCTGATTAGAAATATCAGTGATTGATTTTTCTTTAAAAGAAGCTTATGGTCATTTTGAAGCGGTGGTAGCAGCAGGGCTAGCAAAAGAAAGAACCTCCTGCGTGGCCGCTGAAGTAGAAGAAGTGTGGAGAGAGAGAGTCGAGAGCGAAGAGTAGATATACTTACCTCGTTGTCGACCAGTTTGACCTCCAACGATCGCTGACCCACTTTGGCGAAAGTACCATCTTGAGTAGTGGGGTAAGTGTTGGGGTAGAGAAACTTCAGGTATGCACAGATGAACCGTACAGATGGGATCTTGGGATCCCTCTCCGTCTTCTCTATCTTTGACTTGAGATCGTCAAAGATAACGGTGGCATAGTCGAAGTTCTTTCCAGCGATCACAGAGTAAGCCATCTAGAGTTGATCTTTGCTTGCCTGATCCAGTCACCCACTCTTCCCACTCATACAATGAATGGTGTGTGAGATGATGTAGTTCATTTGGGAAGGCATGTTTGCCTTCAGGATCTTTGTCAGCTTGTTGTTGGGAATTGTTGAGTGAGGCTTGTTGTCCCAACAGTATTCTTTATCATCAAGAAACTGGATGAGTTAAGCATCAGTTAGAAGGTCATCGAATCCACTTTTAGGTTTGTCAGGGAATCAAAGTGCTTTCCTCAGGCTGTATGCATTCATCATGCATGGGCCTATATATCAGTGCTAAAAGAGATAGCATGAACCTGGTCGCCTTTCTTGTTGGTGATGGAGGTTTCTTCAGCAGTGAACCAAAACTGTTGAAGAAGAGTTTTGGATGGTTGAGGATCCACAGTGATTACGTAAGCAATACACGACTGCTTGAGGAACCTAGCTGCTTCCACCAGGTGTGGATATTTGACACCAACGAAATCCAAACGAGCAAGATGATTGTTCTTGGGAACTTCAGATTCAGAGAGAGTAAACTTGGCAGACATGGAAGCAATTAGAGTGGATTGTGCCATTTCTGAATATGGAAAGAATGAGAATAGAAGGAAAGGATTAAAGTCTAAAAATAAAGAAGTTTTTTTACCAGTTTCTATTTGGAGAAAGAAACGTAGAAAAAAAACCCAAAATATTTGAAGATTAAAACAGTGTTCTTAGTCGAAGAAGAAAGAACAATGAGAAAACCAAAGGTTTTGAATGAATAAAAAATAAAAAAAATGATTTTAGAGAACAAAAATCTTGTGAAAACTCATAATGATGGAACATAGATAATTATTAGTAACAAGATTTAAGACAAAGAATATCAAAATAACCTGTTGATCCTTAAGGAAGAAGATGCAAATGATTGAAAGAATTGTTTGCAAATGCTTGAGAGAGAGTCTTGCTTGAGAAGATTTCCAGAAAGCGTAAAACGATAAGAATGAAAAAAACATCCTTTTTATACGTTAGAGAGTGTGAGAGAGAATGAGGTCGGAAAACAAACGTTAATCATGGCATGGACACGTCCCATGAAGCTGATTGGATAGAAGGGCAACGGACGAACGTGTCAGAAAAAGGCATGTCGTGGATTGTCGGTTCAAATGACGTCATAGGAGAGAGAAAAACATTTCATTTGTCCTTTTCAAAATTATCTCTAAAGGAAAGTTAGAGATATGTTTTCTTTTTGAAAGAATCCCTGATTAGAAATATCAGTGATTGATTTTTCTTTAAAAGAAAAGGATCACTGATGAGAAATATCGGTGATAGATTTTGTTTATCAAAATGCTTCTAATCATTTGAAGAAAGATTAGTGATTAAATTTTTTATTTTTGAAAAACGTCTTACTGGATGAAAATTCCGTGGTTGAGTGTAAGAGAACATACGTGAGAGTTAGACATTTATTCAGAGATGAAGTTATAAAGGGGAACTTAGAATCACTGACATAATGTATGAACGATGAGGATTTACTCTTCAAGATTCAGCGTTCCAAGCTCACTTATGAGAAAGTTGAACCTTGTCTCATAAAGAGGTTTGGTGAATAATTCAGCAAGCTGATAGTCAGTGGGTATAAAGTGAAGTTCAATATCACCATTCATCATGTTATCTGATCTCTATGTGTTTCGTCTTTGAATGTAGCACTGGATTGTTTGCTATAGCGATAGCACTAGTGTTGTCGCAATAGATTGGAATCTTTGATAGCTGAAGGTCATAGTCTAATAGATGATTTCTCATCCATAAGACCTGAGCACAACAACTTCCACCGGCTACGTATTCAGCTTCAGCTGTGGAAGTGGACACTGAATTTTGCTTTTTGCTTGTCCAGCTTACCAACTTTCCTCCTAGAAGTTGACATACACTAGTGGTGCTCTTTCTATCGAGTTTACCACCTGCAAAAATCACTATCGGAATATCCAGTTAGATCGAACCCTGAGTCTTTGGGATACCAAAGACCGAGGTCAGGAGTCCCTTTAAGATATCTAAAAATTCGCTTAACAACAATTAGATGGGATTCCTTGGGTTCAGATCGATAGCGTGCACATAAACAAGTAGAGTACATGATGTCAGGTCGGCTCGCTGTATGATACAGCAGGGATCCTATCATTCCTCTATAGGCAGTTACATTAACAGGTTTTCAGATGGATCTTTGTTAAGTGTCAGAGGATGTGCCATAAGAGTTTTCATCGCTGAAGTTTGTGTTAGATCAAACTTCTTCAGCATATCTTTAACATACTTACATTGGCTGATAAAAGTACCTTTGTTAGATTGTTTAATCTGAAGACCAAGAAAATATGTTAGCTCACCCATCATACTGATTTTGTATTCTTTCTCCATTCTTTCAGCGAAGCGAGTACATAAAGATTGGTTAGTAGAACCAAATATAATGTCATCGACATATATTTGTACAAGAATAATATGACCTTTTATCTTTCTGAAAAATAATGTATTATCAATTTTGCTCCGTTCAAAATTTTCAAAGATAAGAAAAGATGAGAGAGTGTCATAACAAACACGAGGGGCTTGTTTTAGACCATAGAGAGCCTTATCCAATTTATAAACATATTTTGGATGCTTAGGGTCATAAAACCCTGGAGGTTGTTCTACATAGGCTTCTTCATTCAGCTTTCCATTTAGGAACGCTGATTTTACATCCATTTGATACACAATGAAGTCTTTGTAGACTGCATAAGCTAAGAATAGTCGAATTGCTTCGATCCTAGCCACAGGGGCAAAGGTTTCATCATAGTCTATGCCTTCCTTTTGTCTATATCTCTGAGAAACAAGTCGAGCCTTGTTGCGGGTTACAGTTCCATGTTCATATAACTTGTTTCAAAACACCCATTTGGTGCCTATAACAGCTTTATCAGATGGTATTGGAACGAGATTCCTAACTTTGTTGCGAGTAAACTCTGTCATCTCTTCTTGCATAGCGCTAACCCAGTTTGGATCTCTGAGGGCATCATCAGTCTTTTTTCGCTCTATTAAAGAAATAAAGTTGACAAAGAGACGGATATTACCTGAACTTCATAGTGTCTGAATATCTGCATCGGGATCACCAAGAATTTGATCTATGGGGTGATCTCTGGTCCATCGCTGAGCAGGAGCATGATCGCTCATGTCAGAGATTGGATCAACAATAGGAATGTTCACTGATGAAGAAGCCTGAGGTTCATCAACTATTAATTATTAAGAGTCAGACAAACCAATGTTTCTGAGAGGAGTTCATACGAAGAAGGATCATATGGAAGAAGTGTGTTTAGAGGCTCAGCTGAAACCCATGAGATGGATTCAGCGTTCGGCGGTATGATGTTTGGATCATCATCAGCAGCTGGAGGAGGATCTGAATGTTGATGGTTTGAGAAGAAATGTTATGTTTCTCTGTAATGAGAAAACATCCAAGCATTTAACTCTTCATTGTCAGCGATTGGTTTAGAGTTTGCAGAGCGAGTTTCGTCAAAAGTGACATGAATTGTTTCTTCCACAGATTATCTTCTCTTGTTGAAAACTCTATAGGCTTTGGAGATAGAAGAATATCCAAGAAATATTCCATCATCAGCTTTTGGGTCGAAATTTCCAAGATGATCTTTGTTGTTTAAGATAAAGCATTGACAACCAAAGATGTGAAGAAAACTGATAGATGGTTTTCTTCCATGAAAAAGTTCATAAGTTGTCTTTCTAAATCGCTTTACTATCAGCGATCTGTTTTGAGTAAAACATGTAGTGTTTACAGCTTCAACCCAAAATTGAGTAGGGAGGTGAGAATCGCTGAACATTGATCTAGCAACTTCAATGATCGTTCTGTTTCTTCTTTCAGCGACTCCATTTTTCTGAGGTGTTCTTACTGAAGAAAAGTTGTGAGAAATTCCCTCGTTCTCAAAAAAATTATTCAGAGAACTGTTTTTGAATTCAGTTCCATGATCACTTCTTATTGAACGAACAGTAAGATTATTCAGCACTTCCGTCTTTTAACAAAAGATATTAGTTCTTCTGGAGTATCACTTGTTAAAGCACATATTTATTAGATTCAAGATCATAATTATCTGAAGATGGAAATCTGAAGTCAAAGTTGATAAAGTCGTCTCAACAAAGAGTCTAGGGTCCTTTTGTACTAAATAGTTAAAAGTGTGTTTTTCGTATTTTATTTATTTGGTTTATTATTATGTTAATAGGTTGTTTTAGTTGTTGGGCCCAAGCAAGCAAAGCCCACTAGGCTAATAAAGCCTAAGTATAATTTGTTTTAATCTAGTGGTAATTAGGGTAGATGAATTAAGGGAGCTAATTAGAAAATTAAAATCTTGAGAGAAACCTGTTGGTGGTGCGCCGTACAGAGTGACATAGAAGAGGAGATATCGATTTCATCTTATAACTCATTGAATCATTTGCTTGATCAATATCAGGTTTGCTTTATCGTTTTGTTTATGTGATTACTTGATTGAATGATTGCTTATTGGGACACACAATTGGTATGAGAGCAAGTTACATATTGGATTGAATAAGTTTTTGTTCGGCTCTGTTTTCTGTCAAAGATTCATAATTTTTATTGTGTGATTGTTCATTCAAGTTGCTATTGGTTTGATTGTGTTTGTTTTGCCTATTATTGTGATTGGGTAATGGTTGATTTGAATATTGCATCGATTTTGTTTATTAAAGTGATGATTTTTGTTTTCTGGGTTTGGTTTTGAGTCGACACTGTGTCATCAATCGAATCCTTCTTAGATTGGTTGTTATTGAAATTAACTAATTGCAATCTGTTCTATTTGGTTATTTGATTGTTTTGGAAAAGTTTGGTTGTTCAATTTTGAGTTTTGATTTGTTTTCTGGGCTGATTTTGGTTTCTGGGTCGATACTGCATCAAGAACATATCGGTCTTTGCTCTTCCGGTCGAATTCTTTTTTATTGGTCTATTGCATTCGACTGGTACTCTCACAGTCCACCCGGTCGAAGAGTATATCGGTCGAACATATCGGTCTTGTCTAGTGTCGGTCGAGTAACACCGGTCTAAGCACTATATCGGTCAAATCACTCGACCGGACTTTACATGTCCCCGGTCGAATAATATCGGTCAAATCACTCGACCGGACTTTACAAGTCCCTGGTCGAACACTATCGGTCAATCACTCGACCGGACTTTACAAGTCCCCAGTCGAACACTATCGGTCAAATCACTCGACCGGACTTTACAAGTCCCCGGTTGAACACTATATCGGTCAAATCACTCGACCGGACTTTACAAGTTCCCGGTCTTCTCAATATTGTGTGATTTTATTTTGATTTCTAACAATCTCATCCAGCTGATTGTCTTAATATCAGATAAGTTTGATACTAATCGTATAAGTAGAGATGTCTAGGGAAGCTCTTGCTATTGGAATAGATGTGAAGCCACCAGTACTTTTCAAGGGGGAGTACGAGCAATGGAAGGATAGATTTTTGGACTTCATTGATCGACATGATTTGGGAGATGAAATCAGAAAATCTCTGAAAGAAGGGATCATGACACCTCCGACCAAGGTTCTCACTGTAGCTGGAGAAAATGGTCAAGAAGAAGAGACAATGTATAAATTACCTATTGGTGAATATACGGAAGATCAGCTGAAGAGACACAAGGGTGACAATCTAGCAAGATCATTTATTCTCCAAGGCATACCGAATGAAATATATGTCAAGATTGACAGATACAACGCTACCGGTAAGCAAATGTGGGATCAATTGGAGAAGATGATGATCGGATCTAAATTCGGCAACCAGCTCAAAGTATCTACCTGCTTGAATAATTATGAAGAGTTCAAAGCCAAAGCTGGAGAGTCACTCGAAGCCACTTATGACAGATTTGTCACATTGCTGAACGAGCTCAGCAAGAACAAGATTAGCAAATCTCACGTGGAGCTGAATGTGAAATTTCTCAGCAATCTTCAGCCTTAGTGGAAGAGGTTCACCCGACAGATGAGGCAGTTGAAAGATCTGAACGACATCCCTCTTCATGAAGTTTATGAAATCCTTAAACAGAACGGGGAAGCGGTAGGAAAGATCAAGGCTGAGATGAGAAAGGCTGACAAAGCAATTGCTGATCCAGTTGCTCTTGTGGTGAAGAAGTCAAAGAAGAAGAAGGTGAGAGCATCTGATTTTGAAGAAGTTGATTGTAAGGAAAAGTCTGAATCTGACGAATGTGAACAACTGATGGAAACCATGCTAATGTTAACCAAGGCTTTCCAAAAGAAGTTCTATAAAAAGCCAAACTCCAATAGTCAGAGATACTCGTCTGGTTCGAACAACTACAAGCATAAAGAGAAAGTTGAAGAAAGGAGATCAGAAGACAAGAAGAAGGATGGAGCTGAAGAGACCAAGAATGAAGAACCGATTAAATGCTACAATTGTGGGAGACTCGGTCATTTTGCCAAGGACTGCCGCAAATCAAAAGTCCGAAACTCAGACTATTACAAGAATAAAATGCTTCTAGCCAAGCAACAAGAGGCTGGAAAAGCATTAATGGCCGAGGATGAATACTGGCTCGACCATTCGGATGACGAATCTGAAGAAGGAGAGAAGGACGAGACAGCACATCTGTGCTTGATGGGGAAGAACCAGTCAGAAGCTGAAGCTGATTTGGATGATGGAGGTAATGATGAGGTATGTACCTTAACTGAATTCGATTTATTGAACCAAATGAATGCCATGATGTCTAAACTCCAAGAATTAGAGTCGAAACTGAAGCGTGAAATAGGTGTCATAAATGAGAAAAATCAATCTATACATACACTTAGTAATGATATTGCTGAGAAAAATGTATTAATTGAAACTTTGCACAAAAATATAGACACCAACGCTAAAGAAAAGACTATTATTCATAAAGAGTTATCTGAAACTGTTTCAATGTTTAAAGAATGTGAGTTTAAATCTAGAGAGATTGCTAAAAGGTATTTTTCTACTTCAAAAGAGAATAAATCTCTAATAGAAAAGGTGAATGATTTGGAAGAAAAATTACATACTGTAGGTCAAACTGAACACACTATTCATTTGAACAAACCTAAAGAGAAACCTGATACTTGGGGACTTGGTTACAAAAACCCACATCATCTCAAAAAGGTGATATCTGAAGTGCCTGCACTTTATGACTTTGGGTTTATGTTATTGGCTCCTCAACATCAAGAACTCAAACCTTTTTGGACTAGTCTGTCGGAAAAAGATAAAGCCAAGGAATATGATAAAAGAAACAACACAACTAAAGTTCAACTTCCATTTCGCTATGAGAAGTTGAATAACAGTTATCGTTCTAATAAATCAAAATTTCTTTCAAATGATTATTTTGAGAGTTATTCTGTTAAAGAGTTGGAGGCTAAACCCATTAAAGGTAAGCTTTACGTCCCTCCCCTCATTTTGGAAAGTAAAATTTCTGAACTTGAGAATACTCTTACAGATGAAAGACTGTTGATGGACTTAGAAAAAACTGTATTTTCAACAGTGTTCAAAAATTCTAATTTTCCTAAACTCTCCAAAGCTTTAAATTCGGATGACAGATCTGGTTCACTTGATAATGAGCTTAATTTCTTCAACTCTTAAGGTGTTTTAAATAAGTGTGTTTCTCAGTTTGATTTTTCTTCTAAACTTCCTGATCATTCATCTTGTGTTGTTAATTCCTTTGGAGTACCCAGTGTGTATGAAAAAGGTGAAACATCAACGAAAGTTGATAAATCAATTTCTGTGGAATCTAAGAAAGCAAAAGGTAAGAAACAAAAAGCTCAGCTTTCACAGAAACCGATCCTCACTGGTAAGCCAAAGAAGAAGCATTCTCTTAATTCTCAGCAATCTAACTCTAAAGTTTCAAATGTTTCAGATTTGAGAAAGCAAAGAGTTGAAGTTAAGACTGCATGGATACCGAAACAGAAGATAGATGAGAAAGGTAAATCTAGTACTAGTTTTATTTTAAATAAAAAGACTTCTAGTAAAGATGATTTGAGTGTAAATGTTGCTACTTTCAAAAATAATCTTGTTGATTCTCGCAAGAAATACTCTATAAAGCAATTATTTCAGTTAGCTCCATCTATTACTAAAAAGTTTTTAAATTATGGTGAATGTGATTATGCTTCTCGTAAATATTCTGATGTTTGGTATGGTTCATATAATGTTTCATCTTATCGTTATCATTCATCCTATCATGATTATGGTTTTCAAACAAAAAGTGGAACCAAATTTAAATGGGTGCTAAAATCAAGTACTAACAGTGGAGGTCCCATTTTTAAATGGGTTCCTAAACCTCTTCTTTCTTGATTTGTTTTGTGCAGCCCCTCATATGTGGTATTTGGATAGTGGGTGTTCCAAGCATATGACCGGGCAGAAGAGTATGTTGTCTAATTATACGGACAAATACTGCGGCACAGTTCGTTTTGGGAATGATCATTTTTCACCTATTCTGTGATATGTTGATGTTGTACATGAAAATCTTACGATCAAGAAGGTGAGCTACGTTGAAGGCTTAGGGCACAACCTGTTCAGCATTGGCCAGTTCTGCGACAAAGACTTAGAGATTAATTTTAAGGCCAAGACATTTTCAGTACGCACTGAAGAAGGAAAAGAAATCTTGGTCGGCACTCGCAAGTCAAACCTCTACACCATCAACTTGTCAAACGTCCAGGCTAACAATCAGGTCTGTCTACTATCAAAGGCCTCGATGCAACAAAGCTGGTTATGGCATCACCGGCTTTCTCACCTCAACTGTCGGTACATCAACAAGCTGGTCAGTGGAAAGCTAGTGAAAGGTCTTCCAGAACTGAAGTACGAAAGAGAACATCTATGTGCAGCCTGCGAAAAAGGAAAGATGAAGAGATCCCCACACAAACCAAAGCCTGAACCGAGTACCAGCTCTCCATTAGAGTTGTTGCATATGGATCTATGCGGTCCTATGCGAACACAAAGCTTAGGAGGAAAGTAATATGTGTTGGTTATCGTGGATGACCATACGCGATACACTTGGGTTAAGTTTCTACGGTCTAAAGATGAGATTCCCGATGTCCTCATTACGTTTCTAAAGACGACTCAAGTCAACCTGCAAAAACAAGTCAAGATTCTCAGGACTGACAACGGCACAGAGTTGAAGACCAAGACAGTTGAAGAATATCTCGAATCGGTCGGGATATCACATCAATACTCTGTTGCTCGTACGCCTTAACAGAACGGATTCGTCGAAAGGCGAAATCTTACACATGTCGATGCCGCTCGGACAATGCTTAGTCAATCTTAATTACCTTTATTTTTGTGGGCTGAAGCTGTATCGACTGCGTGCCACACTCAGAATTGCTCCATGATACACCGCCGATTTAAGAAGACTCTGTATGCGCTGATCAACAACCGCACACCAACCATTAAATATTTTCATGTTTTTGGTTGTACGTGTTATGTTCTAAACGACCGAGAGAATCTGAACAAGTTCAGTGCTAAGGCGGATGAAGGCATCTTTGTTGGTTATTCCTCCACATTGTCTGCATATCGTGTTTATTTGAAGAAGTCGATGACAGTGATCGAGAGCGTCAATGTTACATTTGATGAGGATATGGCTTCTAAGCACATCAGTTCAGAACCCGTCATTACCGGATTATTAGCTTCTGGACCAACCAGTCCAAGACCTGCTCCCCAAGAGAACAAATCAGATGGCACTTCGTTGTCTACTTCTAATTTATCTGATTTGGATTTATTATTTGAACTGTTCTATGATGAATTTCTTGGTTCTAAATTGCCTAACTTTGTTGTGGTTGACAGGATAGAAGACTCGATGACTACTCATCCGACCACTTCCGATATCTCTACTGAATTTGGTTCCCCTATTCAGCAAGAAGTTCCAGTTCAAAAGCCTACTCCGACAGTTGAAGTTGTGACCAAAAATGCCGAGACAGAAGTAGCTGACTCCGTAGGATGTACTGTAAGGACTGATCAACAGATTGACAAAGCTGTACCTACTGCAACTTCTGCAACGACTACTTCAACTGAATCCCCCGTTAATTCAGAACCCTTTGAAGGAGATACTAGTGAATCCTAGATGCGGACAATGATCAACATGCATCTAATACACTCCCTCATGAACATAAGTGGACCAAAGAGCACCCGATACATCAAATTATTGGAGATCCTTCTGCACCGGTGCAAACTAGGTCTGCAACATCAAATCTATGTATGTATGAATCCTTTCTGAGCAAGATCGAGCCTACACGCGTATCTGAGGCCCTTGCAGATTCAGATTGGGTAACTGCGATGCAAGATGAGCTGAATCCGTTTGAAGCACTGAAAGTCTGGAGACTCGTACCCAAACCGCAAGGTAAAACCATCATTGGTACGAAATGGGTCTTCATAAACAAGAAAGATGAAGATAGCACCGTTATCCGAAACAAAGCACGACTTGTTGCCAAGGGATATAGGCAAGAGGAAGGGATAGACTATGATGAGACTTATGCTCCAGTGGCACGAATAGAGGCAATTCGGATGTTCTTAGCCTATGCAACCCACAAGAACTTCACCGTCTATCAAATGGACGTGAAGACAGCTTTTCTGAATGGAGTACTCAAGGAAGAAGTCTACGTCTCACAGCCAGAAGGGTATGTAAATCCAGATAAGCCGAACCACGTCTACATCTTGGATAAAGCTCTTTATGGACTGAAACAAGCTTCTCGCGCCTGGTATGATATTCTATCTCAATTCTTGGTTAAGTCAGGTTTCACAAAAGGTACGGTTGATACCACTCTTTTCATTAAAAAGGATAAAGGCGATATCATTCTTATTCAAATATATGTGGATGATATTATTTTTGGTTCTACAAATCCAAAGTACTGTAGGAACTTTGCAAACCTCATGGTGTCTCGTTTTCAAATGAGCATGATGGGAGAGATGAATTTCTTTCTCGGATTGCAAGTCAAACAATTTTCATCGGGGATCTTTATCAATCAATCTAAATACATTCTTGATATTCTTCGGAAGTTCAAAATGGAAAATTGTAAACCGATTGGTACCCCAATGGCACCTGGTACTAAGATTGGCACTGATCTTTCGGGAAAGGCTGTTGATGTTAGGACTTATAGAGGGATGATAGGTACCTTAATGTATCTCACTTCAAGTAGGCCGGATATAATATTTTCTACATGCTTATGTGATAGATATCAGGACAATCCTAAAGAATCCCATTTGTCTGTTGTAAAGCGGATTTTCAGGTATCTGAAGGGAACTGCAGATCTTGATCTGTGGTATCCTAAGGATACAAACTTTGAACTAACATCATATTCAGACGCAGATCATGCTGGTTGCATGTTAGACAGGAAAAGCACCTCGGGTCATATCCAATTTCTCGGAGATAAACTCGTTAGTTGGGCTTCAAAGAAGCAATTATGTGTCTCAACATCAACGGTCGAAGCGGAATATGTAGTTGCTGCAAGCTGTTGTTCTCAGGTCCTGTGGATGAGAACAAAACTGCGAGACTATGGATTTAATTTCAATAGAATCCCGATCTATTGTGATTCGAAGAGCGCTATTGCGATTACCGCTAACCCTGTTCAGCATACTAAGACCAAACACATAGATGTCCGGTATCATTTTATAAAAGATAATGTAGAAAAGAGGACAATTGAACTTTACTTTGTAAAAACCAATTATCAGCTTGAAGATTTGTTTACCAAACCTTTAGACGAAAAGAGATTTAATTTTCTTGTCTCAAGACTTGGTATGCTAAATCTTAATACCTAATCGGTAGTTACCTATTAAAGTTTCTTATTGTATCTCTTTATCATTTCTTTATTATTATTTCCGCATGATACCTGCTCTTTAACAGTTTGTTCATGATCTCAGGGTGAGTGTGAGAAGTGTCTTATAGATGATCAATGTTAGTTTGAGGGGGAGCAATTCTGAATGCACTGTACTTACTGATCAACTTGTTAGTAATGCATAATTTTTGGGGGAGCGATCAAGTCAAAGGAGTATGGCGATGACTTCTGATTATTTCTGATCAGAACTTGTACATCAATTGTTTTACTGCTTTATGTCATATCAATTTCAGTGAATAAAGTTACTTTGACTAGACTTTTAGACTTTTGTAGGTTGAGAGATGCTTCAAAGATCACATCTTTATGACTTTAAGCTTGACTTCGTGAGATGTAAGACTGTACTTGAAAGGTATAATTTATTTTCTTCATCTCATTCATGGTTGAAAGAAGGACAACTTTCAATCATAAGAAAACATGTTCTTCAATGTTCAAACCACTTCACAATTCTCAAACAGATTTCTTGAATTGGAAGTGTGATTTTTAAACTTTTTCTGAATCATCATTGAGTTTTAACTGTTCAAGTTAAATCATCTAAGCATCATATGCTTCATAGGAAAACATGGGATCAGTGTGCTAGGACTTCATTAAACTTCTATGGATTCACGTTAACCAGTGTTTCCTACCCAAGAAGTTAATCCTTTAGTGATTGAATGTGAGGAGTCAACAGAAATGAGTGTGGGATGTGTCATGAGAGAATATGCCAAAAGAGAGTTCGGTTAGCTGTGAGCTTAAAGATTAAAAAAAAAGAGGGTGAGAGATCAGAGTAAAAGAATATCAAACTCTGCACCAACTACTTTCTGAGCCGGGCAACCACATTTCTAATGCTTCACAATTCTTGGTGAACATTATTGAAACAGGCAACTAGCCCATGCCAACTCTTGACATTACCCCACCAGCTACTCATTTTCTTCTCAACAAGAAAATGTTTCATTTTCAAAGGGGACGCAACACATATGCTATATGATTTTCATTTGGAAAATATGGATATTGAAAAGAAGGAAGTCTGCCCCACCTTCACACTTCGTTTATGCACATTGAGTCTGTGTTTTACTACTTGTCTCAGTGGTTTACACTTTTTGAGCCTTATAAGCAAACATCATATTCTTAATTTATTCTATCACTTGCACAAACACACAAAGAATTTGTTTCTTTGTCATAACGTTCATAGAAATTGCCTTTGAGGTATTTCGATGATTGAATGGAAGCCCTGGGGGAGTGAACATCATAAAAGCTCCTTTATATTGTGTATTCGTTACACACAGTGACTTTGTGTTACTGACAGGCAATTTTTAACTGGTTCATTTGTTGATTAAGGTGTTACCTTTCATATATATATCTATTTTGTCTGGATTTGCAAAGATCTGGATACGCATCTTTATGAATTGACAGATAATCAGTGGTTCTGTTTGCAAGATCAATGGTGGAAGAAATTTCTTGAAGACACGTTTTGATGAACTCTTTGCTCTTTTCATCAAAAAGGGGGAGAAGCGTCAATCAAGAAATGCGGAGATCAAAAGTTTTTGAAAGAATTTCTGAAGATATTATGAAGTTTTTGCTGCTTTGAATAAATTTTCTTTGAAGATGATTTGCTGAAGTATTCCGAGCTGAAACTGGAGATAATTTCTTTCCAAGAGATATTCTAATCTATTGGGGAGATTGCTTCATTCTGAAGACAAAGAGGAAGATTACATTTTCTGAGCTTAAAGAATGATCTTGATCCAAAGGGGGAGATTGTTAAAGCACATATTTATTGGATTCAAGATCATAATTATCTGAAGATGGAAATCTGAAGTTAAAGCTGATAAAGTCGTCTCAACAAATAGTCTAGGGTCCTTTTGTAATAAATAGTCAAAAGTGTGTTTTTCGTATTTTATTTATTTGGTTTATTATTATGTTAATAGGTTGTTTTAGTTGTTGGGCCCAAGCAAGCAAAGCCCACTAGGCTAATAAAGCCTAAGTATAATTTGTTTTAATCTAGTGGTAATTAGGGTATATGAATTAAGGGAGACAATTAGAAAATTAAAATCTTGAGAGAAACCTGTTGGTGGTGCGCCGTACAGAGTGACATAGAAGAGGAGATATCGATTTCATCTTGTAACTCATTGAATCGTTTGCTTAATCAATATCAGGTTTGCTTTATCGTTTTGTTTATGTGATTACTTGATTGAATGATTGCTTATTGGGACACACATCACTATTGCAGTGAAGAAAGATAACCTAGGTGTAGCGAGAGTATTCATCTACAATGACAAGCGTATATTTCTTTCCAGCTATTTATTGGATGTTGACAGGACCAAACAAATCCATGTGCAAGAGTTGAAGAGGACTCGTCATGGAGGAAACTTGTTTAGACTTGAAACTAGCTTTTGTCTGTTTTCCTTTTTCACATGTTGAGCAGAGAGATTCTTTAGCATATGAGTGCTGAGGAAGACCAGAAACCAGTTCCTTAGATGAGAGAAAATTCAAGGTTTTAAAATTTAAATGAGATAGCCTTTTGTTCCATAGCCAGTTGACATCAGAAGAGGCTTTAGAGAGAAAACATACGTTTTCTATGGTAGTAGAGTCCATATCTATTACATAGACATTTTCCATACGATAACCACTTAGAGAAAATTTTCCTTTCTCATTTACCACTAAATATGCTTTCTTAGTAAAGCGAACTTCATAGTCTTTGTCACGTAGTTGACTGATGCTCAGAAGATTGTGCTTCAGTCCATCTACATAAGCGACTCTTCTGAAGGTAGTTGTCCCATTGTTGAGGACACCAAACCCTCGGGTATATCCTTTTCCATTTCCACCAAAGGTCACAGAGGGACCTTTCTCTTCCTTGTATTCAGTGAGCAGGTCTTTTTATCTTGTCATATGACGACAGCATCCACTATCAAGGTAGCAGATGCCCTTTGATCCCTGCAAACATAAGGAAGATTAAGCTTTGTTTGGTACCCACTTTTCAATCGGTCCCTTAGGGTTAGTGGAGATGGAAGGTTCAGCAATCTTCATAGAAGATGAAGATTCAGCTTCAGTTGTAACCTTCACCTTGGTTAATTTCTTAAACTTAGTGGTATTTTTCTCCTTGCTAGATTTTTTAGCTTTGGTGACCTTCTCAGCCTTGGAGACATTCATCTTCACTTTATTTGATTTTTCAGCTTTAGTGGCAGTTGGACATTTGCTTGCAATATGGTCAGTAAATCCACAGTAATAGCATTTTATATATTTGAAAGTGGTTTTGGGACCATGAGTAAAAGGTTTTGAGAATTTACGATGAGCAGGTCTAGCTCCAAGAATGCTTTTATCATGAGATCTGGGAGGAACTTTCATTTCTTCAGATCTCTTAGGCTTAAGATCAACTTTGAACTTTGGAGGACAAAGATCAAAGATTTCTATCACAGAACTAGACGATTGATTCGCTGAAGGTTTAGAAGGAACTTTCAGCTATGCTTTCTTGGTAGCCTTCTGAGGATGAAGAATGGATTTTCCTTTATCCGCCTACTTGAAGCCTTTGGATATTTCTTCAGGGATGGGATTAGAAGAAGATGATGAAGGATAAAACTGATTATAAGAAGTGTCAGAGATAGAAGAGACAAACGTTCCAAACTTAAGCATGGAACTGTCTTCTTTATGCTCATCCTGTGGTTTCCAAAAACCAAGACCGGTATTATCACCGCCAGAAGCTTGAGCATTTATTATCTCAGTGATATTTGTTGAGGAATTGCACCTTTTTTCAACAGTAGCCTTTTTTGCTTTTAGAGCAGCGATGGCTTGTTCGCGTTCTATGCTGATGATTTTATTTACAACAACTTGATCTTTTAAACTTTCCTCTAAAAGAGTCAGTTCTCTGATCTTTTCATGGCATTTTTCCAGCTGTTCAGTTAAATCATTGTTTTTGCTTTCAGCTAGAGATTTGCCGTTTAGAGCATTCTAAAGATCAATCGTCAGCACATCAACTACGCGACTTCTCTCTGATTCAGTTGGTTCTTCCACTTCTTCTTTAATCTCAGCCATGAGGCAGAGATTACCGACTTCTTCTTCATCAGGACTTGATTCTTTTGATTCAGCCCAGTCGTGTTCTTCAGCGATGAGACCTTTACCTTTTCGCTAGTAGTTTTTCAATTTTTGATATTTTTCTTTCAGATTTAGGTATTTATCATCGCTGGATCTTCTTGAGGAAGAAGGTTTGAAGACTTTCTTCGACCTGCACTCACTTGTAAAGTGTCCAATCTTTTCACAGTTAAAGCAAGTAGCAGTAGCCTTATCAACAGGGGTTGATTTTGGCTTATCAGTAAGAGAGAGAGGCTTATTTTTTCGGAAATTGCTCTTTCTTGCAAATCTCTTAAAAGAGTTTGTCAAGAGTGCTAAGGACTCATCAAACTCTGAAAGATCGGTGTCTGATAGATCCTCAGATTCAGAATCTAACTCAGTGATGGTAAGAGTAGATCGCTGAGATGGAATTATCTCTTAAGAGACTAAAGTAACAGGAGTGCTTTTGGAGTATTTAGAATCTTTTACCACATTCTTCTTCAAAAGATTTGATTGCTGATAGTTGAGGAAGATTCCATACAAGGTGCTGAGAGAAAGAGAATTTAATTCTTTTGTCAGCTTAAGACAAATTAAATAACTGTCCCAACTGTCAGGAAGACATTCTAGGAATTTAGTTAAGACCTCAGAATTAGAATAGGTCCTACCAACGGTTCATAGATCAATGATTAAGCAGTTAAACCGCTGATGGACATCAGAGAGAGATTCATTCTTACCAGCGATAAAACTTTCATACTGTCTTACCAAGTTAATCTTTCGAGTCTCTTGGATTTCAGTGGTGCCTTCATATTGAATACATATGGTTTCCAACATTTCTTTAGAAGTTTTTAGATGCATGATGGAATGGAAAACTTCATCAAGTAGACCCATAGAGATAATTGTATTTGCCCTTGCATCTATATCAACCTTCTTTTTGTCTTCATCACCCCATTGTCTGATTTCCTTAGCAATATAACAATCAGGAATAAAAGGAGTGGTGGCAGTAGCTGGAACGGCAACTCTGATTTGGAAAGGTTCATAGGGTTCGTTTTCTACGTACTCAGGTATAGTGGGATCTGCACCTTCAAGAAATAGCATCATTCGATTTTTCTAGAGAGAAAAGTTATCTATCCTAATCGAGGAGGTTTAGAAAGTGAACCATTATCATAGTAGTTTGTGTTTGTGTTAAGTGCCATTTTAGAATAGCAAGGAAGAGAATAAAGCAAGATCTTGTTTATCAGATTAAATAGTCTGCTCTGATACCACTTATTGGTCCCGGAGGTTCTTAACAAGTTTGTAGAATGGGGGGTTGAATACAAAAGCATAATTTAAAGTTTAATAAATTGTTTATTGATAAATCAAACACAATTTAGAAGTCTGTTGCAGAATAAGATTAAGTAGAACTCAATCTAAACGAACTTAAGAAAACACAAAGATGGTTGCAAAAGAATATAGAGAATGGGGATTAGAGAATATAGAAAACGAGTGTTTCTATAAGATAGAAAGATGAAGGCTAGAGGTGAGCACACTCTCCAGATGGAGAGGTAATCTTCTATTTATACCCTATGCATTAAATGCATGGCAGGGCACTTTACACGTGTCATTCATTGATTGGCTGAGAGGGTCTGACTTTGGGAGACATGCTTTCGGCCGTATCATGAACAATGTAGTTGACAGAGTTGTTGTACGAATTGTGGCAGAGGTATGTTCGTTCTGACACATCGTACTGATTGTGCAGGGAAAGACAAAAGAGACTTGAGGCATAAGCTAAGTGATCATCGATTGCTGAATATCTCTTCCTTCAGAGATATAAAGAGGTTCAGCTATCGATGAAGTTTTTACTTAGGTTTCTTCGCGTATGAGGTAGAGTCGTCTTTGCTTCACTGATATTCGCATCAGGTCACTAGTAGACTTGTCTTTGTTCAGCAGCTTCGTCTTCGATTAATCTATGAACATCTGTTGATGCGAAACTTGTCTTTAGGGATTACGTTTACATCAGATAACATCAATGATAACTGAACGGACTCAGTCTAATCGCTGATAGTGAAACACTAATACATATGAGCGTTTATAAGAAAGATCATCAGCGACAAATGAACAGACTCATCTTGATCGCTGATGGTGAAACACTAATACATATTAATAAACGCAATTTTCACTAAGTATAGAAGAGGTTTGTTATCAAATCACTAAGAGAGTTTGGATCAACAGTTTTACTGACTGGCATCTTAATTGATTCATTTGTTTATTCAGGTGTTAGATTCTTATTTTATCTGAATTTGCAAAGATTCGGATGAATATATTTGTTAGATCGTCATATAATAAGAGGCTCGGTGTTAACAGTTCAGTGGTCAGATAAAGACATTTCTTGTTGAAAGTTTTTATGATCTCCATGTCGTAATCATCAAAAAGGGGGAGAGAGGTTCAAGAAATGTGTGAGAAGATCAAGAAATATTTGTGTTCAAGAGTTATTTGCTTGAAGATTGAAAAAGATTCAAAGTTCAAAAAAGCAAATTCAAAGATTTCTGAAGATGTACTGAATTTTACAGAAATTTTCTTTGAAGAAATATTTTGCTGAAGATTCTGAAGATTGCAAAAGATGTTTACAGAAGGATATTAATTTTACTGCGCTTAAAAAGAGAAGATTGTACTACAAAATCTTTTGGAGATGATCTTGAATCCAAAGGGGGAGATTGTTAGAGCTTATATATGTTGGATTCAAGATCATAGATGACTGAAGACTGAAGGTCAATGCTAAAGTCAACTCTCAGATATCAAATTCAAAGTCTAGTGTAATATAGTCAAAGTCAAATGTTGTAATTTCTGTTTTTGTAGTTGTTTACGCGTTTCTGTGGTTTGCGTGAACAGTGTTTTGCGTGTTTCATAGTTTGTTTAAATAGCTTGTTGTGCGTGTAATCATGTAGCTAGAATTCTTATAGTATCGTGAGAGTTTCAATTGTAGAGAAAGAAAGTGCATTGTGAGGAAATGTTGTAATTCAGATTTGTGATTGAAATAAAAGTGTTTCAAATGAGAATTAATTGTCATCTTGATCCACGCATTGTTATCTGGGAATAACACTGAACTCTTATTTCAACTCATGGTTCAAAGACAGATCAGATGTTATACACTGAAGATGCACTTGGTTGTCATTCCAATACTCAACATATATCATTCTTGTGGGCATACGGAATGTGTTGGGTTTACAAGAGTCAAAAGTTGTCTTTATGTGCACTCAGTCGAGGTTATGGTCTACATCAGATCTGGTATTATAGTTGAAACTTCAAAGATAAGAGCTACTTTCAAGGGGGAGCTAGAGAAGCTTGGAAGTTTATGCAACGCTAAGTTTTGTACAGAAATCAAGGGGACAGAAGCTGAAGCTGAGCTTAAAAGAGAATGATTACTTTACAAAAATTAGGGGGAGAATGTTAGAACATAAATATGTTCTATTTAGGAAGTTTAGTAAAGTAATCCTATTACATTGTATATTGGGCCTTGTAATGGGTTTCGGCTTATTGTGTACAAGGGATGTGGGGTATAAATAGGAGTCTGTATGTTCATTTGTTAGTAAGTTTTCATTCAACATGTAGCATGTACGAGTTCTTCTCTCTGTAGTGTAGTTTTACTTTTAGTGTGTAATAAAACTACAGATTTTCATCCCTAATCTCTTGTAGACCATTCAATCAATCATGATATCTTGGACCTCACAAATCCAGTCTAGTTACTCATCGTGGAATTTAGTGTCCGCGTTTGAAGTCTAGTGAGTGGTCCCCAAGTCATGTTTTTATGTAAGCTTGCGGTGGTGCTCTGCAGAATCGTATACGGAGCAAAGTCTTGCGGTGGTGCCCATTGTGAGCCGGATACAGAGACTTATGGCTTTTGTGGTGACACTCATGTAGAGGTCGAGTAGACACTAGAGGCAGTTGGGTATCTTGCGGTGGTTGCTCGGTTGGGAACCGTATACGGGGATTCATGGCTCTATGTGAAGCTCTAGAACATTGATAAGTGGCTTAACTTTGTGTGCCCGCCACTTTCGATGGAATTCGGGTATCCCCCGTCACCGAAAGGTGTTTTTTTGGGTATTGAGTTTATTATCCAAGTTTTCAGTGACATTTTATATAAATGGATTTTATCTTTGATTTATGGGTTGAGTATTATGCCCCACCCTTGTTTTGGGTGTTTCGGGATATAAAGTATTAACCGTATTTCATAAATGGAGAGTGTTATTTCTGTTCATGTTTGACTGAGTTTTGGGTTGAAATCAATTTACAAAACAACGTTTTATATTGAGATCTTGTCCTTGAAGTAGTTTGGATTGGAAAACGTTTTTATCGGTGTTTCTTTGCCTAAAATGCATATTATTGGAAAACGAGTCATTTTCATAAGTGAAGCATATCATCTTGAAGTATTATGATTTTAATTGCATCCTTCCTTTTTAAACGATTAATTTATTTATGTTGAAAAGTCTTGAGCGCACTAGGCGTTAAGCCTAACCTTTTTATTTGTAAGCATGAACATCAGGTTCCAGTTGGGGGTTTGTTTCTAGCAGTACTATGAAGAGGTGTGCTTAGTTTTTCACAAGTGTAAGTATTTGCTGAAGTCTTATGAAGTTTGGAGATAGTGACTATTATTGGGTTTTTGTAGCACCCGTCCTTGTTATAGACTGTATGTGGAGAATAAATTATGTGTGTTGAGGTTAAACCTTAAATTGTGATTGTTTATGAATCATTTATTGATGTATTTAGAAAATTTTAAAATAGTTGTTATTTCCGGATTTGAGGGTGTTACAAGTTGGTATCAGAGCTTAAGTTTGAGAAAATTAGGTATTGATTTTGGATGCCTAGACTCAAACTAGCGTACTTTTAAGGGTTGAAAATGAAATTGCACATTAGGTACCTTAAGATACGATATTTTGGAGTTGATCGAATCGCTAGAAACGGGAAACTGTTAGATCACATATCTATTGGATTCAAGATCATCCAATCTGAAGTTAAAGCTGACAAGTCGACTCTCGATATTAAAGTCTAATGTCGTTTGTAATAAAATAGTTAATGTTTATTGTATTTTATGTTTTGTCTAAATATCTTATAAATAGATATTTAGATATTAGATGTTAGTTGTTAGATATTAGTTTTAGTTAGTATATTAGTTAGATATAATATCTAGATATTGTTTTCTAGATATTATGTATGTTAGGTGAAGCAAGTGTGTAAGACACTCTAAGAAAAAATCAGATTACAAAAGATATTATTAGAACACACACAAAAGGTGTAAAAGAGAGAAAACAGAGAAAACACATCCAAAGCTTGAATCGATCAACCTTGTAACCATTGTTATTAATCAATACAAGTTGGTAATCGTTAATGTGTTCTTAATCTATAAAACTTGATACGCATTGTGGACCGACAATTGGTATCAGAGCCTGATAATAGATCAAAATCAAGTTTTTAAAAACTCACGACTCTGTGTTCATATTTGAAAAAAATCGATTTCGAGATTTTGAGTGTTTTAGGTGTTAAAATCGATCAGTTTGTGATCGATATACTTGCTAGATCGAGTTGTAGTGGTTTGATTTCAGTATAAAGCTTTAATCGAGTTCCTTTTTGGTGATTTAGTGGTCTGAAAGTCGAGTTTTAAAAGCTATTGTGCCATCAATTTAATTTTCAAAAAGTGATTTTTAGCGAGATCAACTAGTCACAATCAGTTCTAGAAGTGTTTCTAGACATATTGGTAGAGTTTGGGTCTGTTAATCTTGGAAAAACATGTTTTTTAGTCGATTTATCGAAGTACAGACGGACTCGTGCAAACCAGAAGAAGAACTCACGCAAAGCCCACTTTGCGTGACACACTTTGCGCAACCAACGTATCACGCAAACTCTACTTTGCGCAACACTTTACTCACGCAAAGCCTACTTTGCGCAACTCAAAGCTCACGCAAACCTCAGTTCGCGTGATCATCTCCTCACGGAAAGAACAACTCTACTTTGCGCAACCAATGTAATACGCAAAGCCTACTTTGCGCAACGCACTCAACACGGAAACCTCAGTTTGGGCAACCTTCTTGTCACGCAAACCTCAGTTTGCGCAACCAACGTCTCGCACGAACCCTACTTTGCGCAACATACTGATCACGAAAAGCGTACTTCTCGCGACCAACGGCATATGCGAACCTCAGTTTTCGCAACTCTCTTGAAACGCAAACCTCACTTCTCGCAACAACTAGGAAACGCAAAGCTCACTTTGCGCGATCAACTTGAAACGCAAACTTCAGTTTGCGCAACCCTCGTGTCAGACAAACCTCCCTTTGCGCAAGCAACCTCTCGCGCAAACCTCTCTTTGCATAAATACAAGATTTAAATCTTTTTAATCAGAATGACACCCAGAGAATCCCTTGCAATCGGAACTGACACCAAGCCACCAGTTCTCTTTAAAGGAGAATACGAACAGTGGAAAGATCGGTTCCAAAACTTTGTTGACAGACTCGTTTTGTTGGAGTTGTGCCGAAACAGTTTGAACTTAAGTATCATGAGCTAGAAGATGATAACCTAAAAAGAACAAAATGTGATAAGTTAGCTAAGTCATACATTCTACAAAGAATCCAAACGAAATCTACGTAAAGATTGACAGCTACAAGGCCTCGGGCAAGGAAATGTGGGATCAGCTAGAGAAGATGATGTTGGGTTCAAAGGTTGGGAATCAGCTGAAAATCTCCAACTGCCTAAATAATTATGAAGAATTTAGAGGCAGAGTCGGAGAAACTTTAGAAGAAACCTATGACAGGTTTGTAACTTTGCTGAACGAACTAAGCAAGAGTGTCACCGAATCTCAAATCGAGCTGAACGTCAAATTTCTAAGTATTATACAGCCGGAATGGAAAAGATTTGCCAGGCAGATGAAGCAGATCAAGGATCTGAATGAGATTCCACTTCATGAGGAATATGAAACCCTCAGAAAAAATGAAGAAGAGGTGGATGAAATTCTAGATGAGAAGAGGCAGAAAGGAAAGACAGTTGAAGACACAGTTGCTCTTGTTGTCAAGAAGAAGAAGAACAAGATGATTGTGTATGAATCAGAAGAAAATGAAGCTTATGCAAACTCTGACTCGGAAGAAAATGACCAAATGAAGCAAACAATGCTTCTGCTGACAAATGCTTTTCAAAAAAAAAGTTCTACAAAAAGCCAAAATCAAACAGTCAGAGGTATTCTTCTGGTCCTAACAACTATGTCCATAAGGAAAGGGTTGAAGGAAGTAGATATGAAGGAAAGAAGTTTGAAGGGAAGAGAACAGAAGAGAGGAAACCAGAAGAGAGAAGATATTAGTCTGAAGAGAAGGGAATAGAGGAAAGGAAACCGGAAAAGAGAAAGTATAAAGCTGAAGGATCCATTCAGTCTAAACAACCTACGTGCTACAACTGTGGCAAAACAGGTTACTATGCCAGAGACTGCCACAGACCCAAAGTTAGAAACTCCGATTACTACAAGAACAAGATGCTTCTTTCAAAGCAACAGGAGGCGGGTAAAGCACTGATGGAAGAGGATGAGTACTGGCTTGATCATTCAGATGAGGATGAAGAGAGAGATGAAGCAGTCAACATGTGCTTGATGGGAAAGAAGGAATCAGACGATGAAGCAGATTCAGAAGAGGATGCAACAGATGAGGTATGTGATTTATCTTATTCAGATTTCATAAATAAAATGCTTGCCATGAATTTAAAACAACAAGAGTTAGAGTCAAAACTTAAGCAAGAAAATGGTGTTATTACTAACAAAAACCAATCGGTACAGAAACTTAGCGATGTAATTGTTGAGAAGAAAGTATTGGTTGAGGTTTTACATAGAAATAATGACACCAGGGCAAAGGAAAAGACAATAATTCTTAAAGAAAATTCTGAACTCAAGTCTAAACTGAGAAAAAGTGAGCTTGATTTTTATGAGCTTACGAAAATGCATTCTTCATGTACTGAAGAAAACAAAACTTTAATTGCAAAATTAAAAAGTTTGGAAGAGAAGATATACAAATTGGGTCAAACTGAACAAACTATTAATCTGAACAAACCCAAAGAGGAAATAGAAAAATGGGGAATCGGTTATAAGAATCCTCAATGTCTTCAAAAAGGAATATCTGAAGTGCCTGCACTTTATGATCTTCTTTCTTTGAAATTAACTCGAAGAATCCCTGAGCTTAAAGTTTTCTGGAATAAACTATCTGAAAAGGATGAAGCCAACGAAACTAAAAAACGTTTGAAATCATCTAAAGTTCATCTTCCATTTTATTATGCGAAAATGAATAATAGTTATAATGAAAATCCAATATATCAAAAGAAGAAATCTCTTTCAAATGACTTCTTTCAAAGTTATTCTGAAAAAGAAATGGAGGCGAAGCCTATTCAAGGTAAACTATATGTCCCTCCTCTAGTTTTAGAAAGTAAAATTTCTGAACTCGAGAACTTTTTAACAGATGAAAGACTTTTGATGAATATTGAACAAAAAGTTTTTTCAATTGTGTTCAAAAATTCTGTTCTTTCTAAGGCTTCAAACTCTGAGGATATGTTTGGTTCATCAAATAAAGGGTTTGATTTTCTTAACTCTAACGGTGGTTCTTTTGAACAATTTTATTTAAATGCGAAACTTCCTAACCATTCATCCTTTGTTGTGAAATCTTTGGGAAAAACCAGTATGCCTGTTAACAGTGCAAAATCAACGAAAGTTGATAAATCAGTCTCTGTGAAAGCTAAGAGTGCAAAAGGTAAGATTATATCTAAGCATTCACAGAAACCGATCACTACTGGCAAACCTAAAAAGAAGCATTCGGTTGTTGCTCAACAGTCTAACTCACGAGTCACACATGTTTCAGATCTGAGAAAGCAAAGGCCAGAAGTTAAATCTCAGTGGCAACCGAAATAGAAGCTTGACAAGATCGTTAAATTGTTTTGTAGTGTTAATTGTAGTAAGACTTCTCCTAGTAAAGATGTCTTAATTGCTGATGTTGCTATTTTGAACTCAAAACTTGTTGTTTCTCGTAAACAATATACAATGAAGCAATTATTTCAGTTATCTTTATCTGCTAGAAAGTCTTCTATTTATAATAAACATGTTTCTACTTCTTGTCAAGATTCTGAAGATTGGTTTGGCAATTATCATGTGCATTCATCTAATTATAATGCTTCAAATGACTTTCAAATGAAAAGAGGGCCCAATTTCAATTAGGTACCAAAATCTTGTGCTAACACAGTAGGACCCAAATTCCAGTGGGTACCTAAGGCTAAATCTGTGTTGCAGGCGCACAAAGTTTAAAAGAAGTTATGAAGAGATGACTTCTAGACAAAACAGTCTAGGACTCGTTCCTCAAAGAAACATGGTTCTTGTGTAAATCAGCTCAACACCTGAACTTTAAAGAATATCGACTTCTGATTATGTAAAGATCAGGACTCGTTCTTCAATGACAAAATCAAAGGCTTCTAAGTAAATCAACTTAGAACACGGACTTCAACGAAGTTATGACTTCTAAACACAACAGTTTAGGACTCGTACTTCAGTGATCAAAAGACCTTACTTCCGAGCTAATAAGAGATTGTACTCCAATACTCGAATGAGGAAATCAACCTTCAATAGGGAGTACATATTTGTCTGAAATTTTATGCTTATCTTTAACACTAATAATGTTCTGATGCATAATTTCAGGGGGAGTAAAAAGGTGATGACTTCTGATTCTTTCTGATCTGAACTCGTACTTTAACAGTTTTACTGCTTTTTGTCTTTTCAATTTATGTGAATAAATTTTACTTTGATTTGACATAAGACTTTTGCAGAATTTTTGAGAGAAGCTTACAAGTTCATATGTTTATGACTTTAAGCTTAGCTTCATGAGATATAAGATCGCACGTTAAGGTACAATCCTTTATCTTAATCTCATATATGGTTGAAAGAAGGCCAACTTTCAATCATAGAAAACATTCTTTTTCAATGTTCAAATCACTTCCCGATTCTCAAAACGAATTCAAGAATTGGAAGTGTGACTTTAAATGTTTTCTTATTCTACTTTGTTCAGTCCATTTCAGCATTATCTTCACATTATCTTAGAAGCAACATTAATCACTTGGAAGCATTAACTGAGTCTTGGCAGCATTAACTACTAAGCAGCACTAACCTCTAGCAGTACTAACTAGCTAAGCAGTACTAACTTTGTTCAAGCAGCACTAACTTTGACTAGCAGTATTAATTCTATTAGAAGTAGTAATATCTAGCAGTATTAATCTTTGAAGTTCTCTGGCAGTACAAACTCTGAACTAGCAGCATTAAAGACTTGTTCACATCTTCAGTTCCCAACAATCTCCCCCTAACTTGACTTTTAGAAAGAGAAGTCAAGTTCTTCAAATGCTTCCAAAACCTTCATTGATCTACTCCAATGTTAGGATCCAGTCCCATACTCTGATTTATGGTTCTCTGAATTAGGTACTTTGCCATTTCTGAATTTGGTGCACAACCCAACTTCTTATTTAGCATGGCATGAAGCTTCAATCTGCTATGATTGTATACTCTATCCACTAGGAAGTACTCAGTGTGATTCAAATCCAAAGTCACTGCATATACTCCACTAGTTTCATATAAAGTCCAATTATTCACTGTTTGAAAGACATTCCTTATTATCTCCTCCACTTTATCAGGTTTGAACATCATGCACAGATACTCCATTATCAGCTTTGTAATTGAAAACCCTGGAGCTTTCAGTTGATCTACATATAACTTCATCCCTATCTCAAACATTTATTCAATATCAGATCTTGAGCAGGTTCTGACAATCTTGTTCCAAGTGTTGTACACTTCATACTTCTCATCCTTTCTCTTCAATCTGATATATATTCCTTTCCATCTACCTCCAAGACATCCTAGTGAATGACTTCAGGAGGTTTGAATCCAACAGGTTCAGCTGAGATAGGCTTTGGAATTTTATCCATTACCACCATGTACATGTTTACATCTGAACTCTGCGGTACTTCCTGAGATTCAGCTTTCTTTTCCTCATTCTTTGGTTCCTCTTCTTCTTCAGCAACCTTTTTCTCTTCTTCTACTCTAGGCTTCTTTACAATCTTTTTTCTTTTGGCCATCATCTTAGTTCTCTTCAGAGTCCTTTGACCTTGCCCTATAGTAGCTTCCTTCTTCTTTTCTTCCTTTTTCTCTGCCTTTTCTTTGGTTGGAGTTCCCTCTTCACTATCAGGGAAGGGTTGATTAATATTCACATCATGCCTCTCCTTGGCTTTTTTTCAAACTCCACTCTATCCTTTTCATTACTCTTTAGCTTTCCCATTTCTTTCTCATAGAGGTCCTTGATTTGATCAAAAGTCATCTTCACAAACATTTCTTTCTTTACACCAATTGCACTCCTCAAGAAAGTTATCATTTTGTTTCTTTCCTGAGTAGCAAGGTAATTTTGTGAAGGTCTTCTCTTCTTAGCACTTGTTCTGATAACTCAGAGCCTCTGAACAGTACAACAGAGGCATCACCAACAGAGCCTCTGAACAGTACAACAGAGGCATCACCAACAGAGCCTCTGAACAGTACAACATATGCATCACCTTCAGAGCCTCTGAACAATACAACAGAGGTATCACCAAACGTCAGAGCCTCTGAAACTCAAACTGCACAAATTATTGCTCCAACCACCAGATGGACAAAAGATCATCCAATTGATCAAATCATTGGATCTTTATCCGAAGGAGTTAAAACAAGATCTGCCACCATCAATGAATGCTTCTATGTAAACTTTTTGAGCATTATTGAACCAAAGAAGGTAAAATAAGCTCTTGAAGATCCTCATTGGATTTTTGCAATGCAGGATGAACTTCAAGAGTTTGTAAGAAACAAAGTCTGGACCCTAGTTTCCCTTCCCAAAGGAAAATTTTCAATTGGAACGAAATGGGTTTTCAGAAACAAAAAGGATGAGGATGGAATAATAATCAGAAACAAAGCCAGGTTGGTTGCAAAAGAATATTGCCAGAAAGAAGGCATTAATTATGATGAAACCTTTGCACCTGTAGCTAGGCTAGAAGCAATCAGAATCTTCTTTGCCTATGTTGCACACAAAGGATTCAAAGTTTATCAAATGGATGTTAAATCTGCATTTCTTCATGGTAAATTAAATGAAGAAGTATATGTCCAGCAACCACCTGGATTTGAAAGTACAAAGTATCCTAATCATGTTTATTATTTGGATAAAGCTTTGTATGGACTCAAACAAGCCCTAAGAGCTTGGTATGAAACTCTGTCCACTTTTCTGATTAACAATGGATTTGAAAAGGGCACAATTGATACTACCTTATTCATCAAAAGGTACAAGAATGAGATGCTTTTAGTACAAATTTTTGTTGATGACATTATATTTGGCTCTACCAATCAAAAGTATTGTGACAAGTTCTCAGAGTTGATGAAGAGTGAATTTGAGATGAGCCTCATGGGAGAATTAACTTTCTTTCTAGGCTTACAAGTAAAACAAACTTCAGAAGGTACATTCATAAGTCAATCTAAGTATGTCTCTGAAATTTTGCAAAAATACAAACTCAATGATTCAACTTTGATGAGAACACCTTTATCCACCGGAGTCAAACTTGACTCTGATCCATCAGGAGAATCTGTGGATATAAAAACCTATAGAGGCATGATAGGTTCACTATTATACTTAACTGCAAGTAGGCCTGACATAATGTTTGCAACATGACTTTGTGCTAGATATCAAGCAAATCCAAAGGTATCTCATTTAACTGCTGTCAAAAGAATTTTCAGATATCTCAGAGGGACACAATCATTAGGCCTCTGGTATCTAAAACTTTCAAGTTTTGATCTAACAGCTTAAACTGATGCAGATCATGCTGGATGTAAGCTTGACAGAAAAAGTACCTCTGGGTGTTGTCAGTTATTGGGCAATAAGCAGGTAAGTTGGTCATCCAAGAAACAAAACTGTGTTTCCACTTCAACTGCAGAGGCAGAATATGTTGTTGCTGCTAGTTGTTGCTCACAAGTATTATGGATGAAAACTCAGCTCAGAGATTATGGCCAACAATTTGACAGAATTCCAATTCTCTGTGATTCAAAAATTGCCATAGCCATCTCTGCCAATCCAGTACAGCACTCCAAAACCAAGCACATCGATGTAAGGTACCACTTTCTGAAACATCATGTTGAAAAAAGAACAATAGAGATGTATTTTGTACCAACTGAACTTCAACTTGCTGATATTTTCACAAAAGCTTTAGATGAACGAAGGTTCAATTTTTTAATTAGCAAGTTGGGAATGTTGAATATGTCTACCTAACAAAAGAGAAAGAGTATTTGATAGTAAATCAGAGTCTCTAAATCGAGTAGAATATCATACTTAAATGAAAACATCAGAGTCTCTGATCCTTTCATCAGAGCCTCTAGACTTTTTCAAATATGGTAAAAATCACTCTTTTGAATCTCCAAGCATGTGTCAAGGGGGAGACAACGACCCTTTCATCTTTCAAGGGGGAGAAAAGATCTTGTCTCTGATGTTTTTATCAGAGCCTCTGATCTTGTCTCTAATGTTTTTATCAGAGTCTCTGATCTTGTCTCTGATGTTTTTATCAGAGCCTCTGATCAGAGCCTCTGATCTTGTATCATTAAACAAATATTCCAGGAAATTCTTTTAAATAATAAATCTTTTTGGATAACCACTCGTTTCTTTTCAAAAACCCAACTGGCGGTTTTCTGACACAAAGCGGTTCTCCCCTACACGCCTAAACGTGTCACCCATCAATTCGGGGATGATGGAACGTCCTTTCTACCATTAGGACTCTCATTCGCCGCTTCAATAACCTCTCCCTCTACCTTCCTTTTGTAGCTATAAAATACCCTTGTTCACTTCTCATTATTCTTTATTCTCTCAAAATCCAAAAGCCGAATCTCTCTTTCTAAGCATTCATCTTTCTCAACCTGCAACAATGGCGGCTCATTCCCAAACATCAGATAACTCAAGCAAACTTGTTCCAAGCTTGAATATGGTACAGTTCGATGTTCCAGTCAAAGGAAACAACTACTTTCTGGACGTCACCCCATCAAAATACGATGAACAGTTTCGCCCAATCCTCAACTTTTTCACCAACTGCGAACTCAATGATGTTCTAACCAAACATGCCTCAGATATTCCCCTTCGCTTTGTCCAACAATGGTGGTATTCAAGTGAATACGACGATGAAAAGGAAGGACTGGTTGGGCACATTGACCTAGGTGAACAAAGCTTAAACATAAGAATCACCCCACAAACCCTAACTCGCCGATTCAACCTCCTCACCAAAACTGATCTTCAAATAGAAACCTTTGAGAAACCCCCAACTCAAGAAGTCCTTCTTCAGTTCCTCCAACACTTAGGCTACAACAAAGAAATAACACGCCTCAGTCAATTCAGACGTCAGTACCTGCCTCCCAAATGGAACTTTATGTTCAGTGTTCTCAACCGAACAATAACCTGCAAGATTGGAAGTCAGGATCAGACTCATCCAGCGATAATAGCCATAATGTATGCTCTCTTTTTCAACAGAAGCATCAATATGGCTCACATTCTCTTCTGTGAGATGCTGACAGCGGTGGACAAGAAGAACAAGGACTTGGCCAAAGGAAAACAAACAATATCGGTACTGTTTCCCCAATTCATCTCTGTGGTCATTCAACGAGCAATAGAGAAATTCTCCATCACTGAGGAGGGCCAATGACACCTCTGTTTATGATGAACTCATTCAAAGCCACAGAGGTTACTCCTTATCCACATGACCGCCGTTTCCCACACACCATGATTGAGATAATTCCTACTGACTCTCCTACCCATCTCCTACTTAGTCGTGCTGCCCAATCATCAGAACCGATGATGGGATCCCCAACACACTTAGGTTCTGAGCCTGAGCCTGAATCAGAGAGTGATATCTCTGATACTGCTCAAAACATTAACAGAGCGCAACCAGAGGGTGGCTCTGAGAGAGTGAGGAAGAGAGAACATGAGAACCCTCCCTCTGATGAAGAGAATAACTCTGTCAGAGCAGAGGAAGGTGAGGAAGAGATATTTCCAGAGGGTGAGTTTCTAAACTTAAAATCTGAGGACGGTGAGGTAGAAAAAGATGTCCTTGATGACACAAATGAGAGAATCCAAAGCCCAAATCCCAGTGCAAACAAATTTACTGTCCAAGATGGTCCAGCATCAATGGACATTGAAATAGAGGTGCACACCTCGAACCCTTCCCATCCTAACCGCTCAGAGGCATCTGTTTCTGCCTCTGACGCATGCACCAGAGGGGAAACCTCTGATACGGCTAAGTCCTCCCAAAAGGACTTAGACCAAGATAAAAATACTCAATCACCCTAGAGTATGTCACCTCCACCCACACATGATGCCTTTGTGGCTCAAACTAAGTTGGACCGTCCCTTAGAACGTAAGGATTGCCTGTCAGAAAAAGAATGGCACGACCTTCTTGCACAAGGAATCCTTATCCTGGACAGCAAGGTTTCCAAACACATTCGGTTCCCATCATCAGATTCTGACTCTGATGATCAGAGACCAATCGGAACCATTATAGGGAAATCCTTGAAAAAAGGTCCCCAAGGATTAATGTGAAGTCCTTCCGGAGAAAACATCAAACCATCTCCGAAAGAAGGCCCCTCTGAACTCGAGGGAAACTGAGAATCATGTGTTGATCCTAAGGTTACCCCCTCTGATTACATTACCAAAGAGGAGTTCAAAATCTTTGGTGATGGAATCAGAGAATCTCTGAAGGAGATAAAACTTCAAATGGAGAAGACCTTAGAGGTCTCTGCCTCTAACTCTGAAGTTGAAAAGCTCACTTCAGAAGTCTCTGAGCTGCGCAAGACGGTTCTCAATCAGAATGAAAAACTGGATGCTCTAAAAAGCTTGGTCATAAAGAATGACTCCGTATTGTCCAGAGAAATTCAGAACTCGAAAACAGAGATCCTCCAGGAAATTCCACCTACCTATGCCCCCACTCCAACACATGCAGACTTCTCTCAATTCAAAGAGGAAGTCTTGCGTTCTTTGACAGAGGTAATTGCGAAGATCCCTACCTCCTCTGCTGCTGCTCCTGCTACAACAGAATTCATTACAAAGGCTGACCTGACCAACTTCTCCAAGAAGATCACCAGCAATGTAATGAACATCTCCAGCAAGTTTGTCTCCAAGACCACTCAGCAGAACAAGAAGATTGAAGACCTTCTGAAGAATATCAAATCTTCAAAGGGAGTATTGAAGAGAAAAGAACCAGAGGTCGCATGCTATGAAGAAGCGAGAAAGAAGGCTCGATATGAAGATTCTGATGACGAAGATGACCAACCTCAGGGGTCATCCGATCTTCATAAGGGGGAGAAGACTCTTACTCCTAAACCTGTTGAAACACAAAAGGAGTCTACTCCCTCTGAATCAAATCAACACAAGGAGAAAGGAACAGAGAGACATTCAACCTCCACCTCTGCTGAAGATATTCAGGCCACTCTAAAGTCGCCAGTACCGATCATCTTTTTAGGATCATCCACTTCAGGTGCTCCAATAGTTCCAATCACAGCTGAACAAATCACAGCTGCATCTCAAGAAACTATTAGAGCTCTAGACGAAGAAGAAGATGAACAGCTCGTAGACTTCTCAACATCAGAAGATGCATTCTCATCACCAGAAAGACCAACTTATGTGATGAGAGATGCTTACGAATCAGAATCTGAAAAGGAAGAAAAATCAGATTCTGGAAAAGAGGTTGAAGAAGAAGTTGAAGTAGTTGATGTCGAAGAATATGTCTTCAAGAATGCTCAACCATATCATACTTCAACAATGTCAGAGCTGAGGGAATCACCAGAGATAGATGGCTACATATCTGAACCCTCAAAAGAAGATCCTCCACAAACGATGGAACCAGAAACCATGGTTGTTGATGAACAGGCTCCTTCAGAGAATCCTGTTCAGAATGCAAGCATCGGTCTTCCAGCAAAAGTGTTCAATAAACCTCCCACATTCCTCGAATCAAATCCCGAAGCTTCCATAGAAGACCACTTCAGATACATTTACTGTGAGTTCAACATGGCAGACACACTAGTCATTCCTCTGAATCCAAGAATCAGAGAGGACATGCCAGACTATGAGCGAAGATTTATCAGACATAAAACCAAACCAAGAACACAGGTCCTCTATGATGATCCAATCATCAAAATCAACAAAATCTCATAAAAGACCTTTGCTTACAACAAGATTATCTATAGGAATTATGTGGTAACTCGATCTGATCAGAAGATTTACGTGTTCAATGACAATGATCTCGTAAATCTAAATCCATATGATTTACCACATTTATATGCCTATTGCTCTGCCAGGTATGATCATGGAAGAAGGGAAATCAGGACGGGCATGGTTGAAGTCCGACGGGCAATGGAGGCCTATGTCAAACACCGAGCAAAACGTGACTTTCAAATAGCTCTGAACCTAGGGGAAGAGAAGTTGGAGGTAACTGAACCTGTGGAGTCATTCGACAAACTTAAAGAACAGAAGACTGGATCAATCGTTGCAGAAACTCTGGGTTTTGTCTTCAGAGTAAATCAAGAAGAGAAGATCTTTCTAGCTTCGGAAGTGTCGAAGTACTCTGATGAAACCTTGAGAGGTATAAAGAAATTGATCCATGCAAAGGAAGAAAGGCACAAAGCAGATTTACTGGCAAAGCTTGACTTAGAGATTGACTCGATGATCAACTTCAGAGCTCTGATCATGAAATTCCATGGAATCTGTTCAAGTGACAAATTGTAGTCTGTTTCTTTATTTTTTTTTTATATTACTTTCTTTGTATTAAACTTCCAAATGTTTAAGAAGTAATACTTAAGAGGATGATTTTCTCCTCTATGCTTTCTAGTTTAAAATTCAATTCTCTGTTATTTTTGTATCTTTTATTTTTGACACTTAGAGGGAGATTGTTAGCTCCATATCATCTGTTAAAGTGTTGAAAATACCCATCCTACTTCAGAGGACGAAGACGTCAGAGGACGAAGACTCCAGAGGACGAAGACGTTAGAGGATGAAGACTTCAGAGGACAAACCTGCCTCTGAAGTACTTATCAGAGATTGCAACTCAGAAAAGACATCAGAGATGGCTTCATCAGAGGCTCTGAAGACAACGTCAGAGCTTTGAAGACATTCTCTCTAAAGATGTTCACACTGAAGTTTTCTACGAATAAACAGAAAAACAGATGACACGTCACTTAGTGATAAGATTTACTTTCTAGAGTAGGTCACTGTTCAGCATGCTCTTTGTTGTCATGCAAGTACACTGTTTACTTAATAGGACCATCACCTTTTTGTTCAATGTGTGCTTAAGAAGTTATATATCTGATAATATAAGTTGAATATTTTATTCTAAGAATATCTTGTTTATCTTTATCTGCTTTATGAACTGTGATATTTGAATCTCCTTTGATATTAAACTGTATTACTTCCGCTGTCATTACTCTTATTGTTTATATCATTGTTATGAGATTAGATCTGGGATCCAACACTATCAAAAGTTTGAGTCATAGACTTATTCTTTGAAGAAGTGAAGTTCTCATACTGTTGCTTTAAAAAATCTCTTTGATTTCTTTTGATGCTTTTAGTTCCAGCAAATCTTTTCTCTAGAGCATTCCAGAGAATCTGAGCATCAGTGCAGTTGCAAAATTGATGCTGATATTCATTGGGGATGGCCAAGAGTAGAGTGCTCAAGGCCTTCATCTCTGTCTGTCTGATCTTCCTCTCACCATCTGTCTTTGGTGGAGGTCTCTTCCCATCTGGTCCAATCTTTCCTGCTTCAGAAGCACCATTCTCAATGATATCCCACATTGAGTAGTCAGTGAGAAGAATGTATTGCCTGATTCTGATCTTCCACATGTCAAACTCACTTGGTTTGAGCATTGGAACCTTAGAGACTAGAGTACTGTTTGATTCTGCAAAGTTTTCCATGATGAATGAATAGATGTTTCTGAGAGAACAGGCTCTGATACCACTTGTCAGGATCGAATTCTCAACAAGAATTATACATACTCAGAAACAATATCAAAGAAGTTTGCGGAATAACACTTTGATATTCAATGTAACAGTAAACAAACAGTATAAATTTGATGAACAACTTGCAACCTTGTATTGAATGATTGAGATTACAAGATTACACACACAACCTCAATCTTGAAGAACAAGCTCTTTCAAGACGAATTCTACTTCTCTAGAATTAGGAACTATGCCTTGAGGTTGATTCTCTCTAAAAAAACTTAGAATTAATTATTAAACTCTTCTATTGATTCTATACATATACTGAATAAAAGATAATTTCTAAACATAAAAAGATCTTCAGAATAATCTTCACTATTATCTTCATCTTTCCATGTTTATCTTTAACCACGATCTCTTCAGCATTATCTTCACATTATCTTAGAAGCAGCATTAATCACTTGGAAGCATTAACTGAGTCTTGGCAGCATTAACTACTAAGCAGCACTAACCTCTAGCAGTACTAACTAGCTAAGCAGTACTAACTTTGTTCAAGCAGCACTAACTTTGACTAGCAGTATTAATTCTACTAGAAGTAGTAATATCTAGCAGTATTAATCTTTGAAGTCCTCTGGCAGTACAAACTCTGAACTAGCAGCATTAAAGACTTGTTCACATCTTCAGTTCCCAACAATGATGAACCTACGTGTTACGTGGGTATACTTGAACTGTCTTGGCATGGTGATAGTTGGGGTAGTGAAGAAGTTTTGTAGGCGAGTAGTCGAAAGAAGGGTTGATGTTTATAGCATTGTCATATTTGAGTGATGGTTAAGCATGTCAGATGCAATTAGTTGACCATTTTGGACCAAAGTCATTGGTTGAATTGGAACCATAAGCTTATCGAATTGACTCTTTTTCATGGAGAAATCGTAAGTTGACCAAATTTGGGTGATTGTTGTTTATGATGTTTGATGCTTTCGTATGACAATAGTATGACGGGAGATTAAGAAGGGTAATCCTAAGATGTGAGTGCCGACCAAATTCATGCACTAAATTTATTTCTAAAAATAAGTTTGCATGAATTGTTTCTCATGTTCTCAAAACATAAAGTGAGCTATATTATAAAGTCTCGATAAAGCATTTAGCACTCATCAGATTTTAAACCGTGAGCTTAAACATATATGATTGTGGCACGTGGTTGCAAATATTTTATTGAAAATCTATTTATCCCCGTTTCATGTCAAACACTATTTACGGATCTTGTAATATCCGTGTTTTAATATTATTTAGGGTATTGGGCAAGTAACTGTGGAATTTTTGACCTTGACATTGGAAATCTATTTATCCCAGTTCCCATGTTCCCATGTTTTTGAGCCGGAATTTTCTTAGGAATTTTACTCTGTACGAGTCGTGATGAATTTTATGGAATATTGTTTTACAACGTTTTGGGCGCGTGAGTGTACTTAGAAATGTGTGGGCTTTAATTTTATTGTGTGTATATTTACGAGCTTTTGGACGTCGTGCCTCATGTTAGTGTTGTTGAAAAAGGGTCGTTTTATCTTACATTGTGGTCTTAAGATTTTAACATTTTTAGATTAATTGTCGCCTTATGCTCTTATGTCAGGAAATGAAAATTTTGACGTCGTTTGATTTTAACTTTAGTGAGTTTTACGAAAATTCAGTCGGGTCTTGCGGCGTTTTATTTTATGACAATTTGAGTCGCGTAATAAAAGGAAGTTTTGGAACATGTATACACGCATTATTGTGTGTGTTAATTTATAGGTTTTGTTGTCATCCCACGTGGTGCTTTGGGGAAAGTTTAATTTTCACGTGATTTATCGTTGGGCTATAATAAAGTGTCAATCGTGTATACTAATTGTATTTGGATTAAATTATACTGTTGGTGTCAGTAAATGTATAAAAGATTTAAGTTGCTTTAGATAGAATTGTTGAGCTAATCGTGCTTCAATTGTTGACTTTGTTGTCATAAGTTTTCCGCAATGCATGAAATGAATTTCCGGTTTACATGTCGTTGTAATTACCGCTTTGGGTAAGTGCGTTTTATTTGTGCGGCCCAAAATTTGAACTCGATTTAAAATTTTGTTTATGTTCCTATTGTGTTGCTCAATTTGGGGAAATAAACGGACGTATATGGGCCTTGTTAGGAAATTTACCTTCCGACGTTTTGTGTTTTTAAATGGAAAGATTTTAAAGTTGAAGTTGTGAAATCCTCTTTTGGCAGTTGTACAAACTTTTGTTGCATATGTTATAGTGCAGAAAATTATTTTCATATGCAAATATAAATTGATGCATGCTAGTACCATGGTAGTCCGTTTGAAAATTATTGTTTCGCATCTTTTGTTACTATTTTATTAGCACGAGTATTGATCAAACAAATATTGAAAGGGTTTTATATGCGTGACATTGGTGACCATTTTGCACGCCTACCAAGTAAACGGTAGTAGATTTTACTCGTGCAATTAATTATTGTAAAGATTTTACATTTGAGAATTTTATAAAATTTCAAATTGGCATATTGGTTGAAAACCTCGAACTCATTAGGGCTATAGATTTAGAACCCTATTTTGAAACAAATTGTAATTAGGGTCCAGAGGAGTCCTTGGGAATTAAAGCGTCAGATAGTCCGAATTATAGCCAGTGTTGACTATGGGTTTTAGTTTTGAATCGAGGCACGCATGGATAATTGTGATATTAGAATTGTGCATTCTCCCAGTTATGTAACTTATGATCTTCCATTTTCGGAAATTCTTTGAGTTGAGCCTTGTGTGATTGCTTGAGTGCGGTTAGTTTTGAATTGTTGGGTTGATATTGACAGCATGTTATGCGTTAGTGGTGTACTACCTTTATGGGTATTTGGGAATATTGAAGACATTTTGGCTTGTTCGTAAAGAGGCATGATAGGAGTTCCCATTTCCATATTAGGTGTTAACTTTAAACCTTTTGAGGATCGACTTAGTAAAAGCCAACTTGTCCTTTTTGAGATCAGTAATCCTTGGAATGTTGGAAGAATCATGTTAGTGTATAATTGTATCCAATATTTAATGAGAAAAGTCAAAGTGTTGTAAAGTCAAAAAAGTCAACTTTAGTGATATGAGTGTTTCTATTGTTTAGAGATTTTAGTAATGTGAGAGAAGTGCTTGTAGTATAAATAGTAAATGTTGTAAGTAATCTTGTAACTAAGCTTGTAACATTGTTATATCATAATATGACTTGTGATTGTTTCTCTCGCTACTCTCTCTCTAGAACTATCATTGTCATATCTTGAATATTGTTTGAATTGCTTGATTGAAACTGGGTTCATACACTTTCAATTCGTATCAGAGCGAGACCTATTCACATTCAGAAAATTGGATTACACTTGATTGATCGATTTCTTGAAAAAATCAAGAACTCGCAATTTTTTTTAAAAAGTTACTATTCAATCGAATTTTCATTGTTATATTGTTTTTGATGCAACAAAATGAATCAATTGGCTTCGTTTTATGTTTTAGAACGTTTTAGTATTGATTGCATCACGAAATTCGAAATAAATTGTTAGGTCTGATTTTATAGTAATCATTGTATTTATAGGACTTGGTCAATACTGTGTTTAGTGCCTATCAGTATTGTATTTGACCAAGGGTATTTAAGTCCCTTTGGTCTTGTGTCTTGTAAGAACTTTGAACACGCACAATATTGAGAATTTCTACTTTGCGCTCCATTTCTCTCTCTCTCTACTTTCTCTCTCTAAGGATTTAGAGATTCTTGGGTTAACAATTGGTATCAGAGCTTACTAGATCTTGAGAGGATTGAGAGATTGCATTTTCATAGTCTGAATTGTTCATTGAAATCGAAAATTTGATCGATTTTCTTGAATTTTTCAAGAAAATCTCGTTTTCTTGATTTCTCATCAAATTTGGATTGGTTTTTGATCGAATTTGGTTGTTTTTGGGCTTATTAGTTTCGTTTTTAATATTCGATCACTTTTGTTTCAGGTTGTTTTTCAAGAAAAACGGATTTAGTTCATCGATTTTGAGAAAAACGAATTTTCTGGAAAAACGTCGTTCTTGTTCTGTTCATTGTCGATTTTTAAGATTTTGGTGATTTTGATCGAAATTGGTTGATAAAATGTGTTAGAAAGGAGTTTTCGAAATTCAGTGTGTGATTTCCTTGGTTAAATTTCTTGATTTGATCTGATTTTGAAAAAAAATTACGAGTTTTTGAAGTTTGTGTTTCTGTTATAATTCTTTGCGTTTCATTCTTGTAACTTTGCGGTTCTATCATAATACTTTGCGTTTCTCAAGTGACCCGCAAAGTATCACTTTGCGTTTCTCAAGTGACCCGCAAAGTCTCACTTTGCGTTCCTCAAGTCACCCGAAAGACTGAACTTTGCGGCTCTCACTTCACACGCAAAGCTAACTTTGCGTTTCTCTCAACACCCGCAAACCTCAGTTTGCGTTTCTGTCTTCACCCGCAAAGCTCCACTTTGCGGGTCTCCTTGTCTTAAAAAAAAAAAATATTCAAGTGTTTTTTTAGTGTGTCTTCTAATTTTTTTTTTCTTTTTAAACTTTGTGTCATTTCAAGTGTTTTTCACATTGTCAATTTTTTATATTTTTTTTTTTCGAAAATTTTCAATTCAATCTGATTTTTGTTTTTCTGGTATATAGTTTGGGACGGTCATTCACTTCAAGTTGATCATTTTTTCAAGATGTCTTTGCAAGCACAGATCTACAAGAATGACCTCATGATGTCTTTGGGGTCTGATACTCGTCCACCAGTACTGATCAATGAGAATGAATTCGAACAGTGGCAGGATCGGTTCATCAACTTTATTGAAAGGCAACCAAATGGGGAAAACATGATGAAATCTCTGTATGAGGGTCCTATGGTGAAGAAAATGAAAGTGATCCCAGCTACTGCTACTACTCCAGCTACAGCAGTTGAAACTCCTTTGAGTGAATATGATGAAAAAGAGCTATCAAGATATAAAGCAGACAGTCTGGCTAAGTCAAATCTGATACTTGCTCTTCCCAACTCCATTTATAACAGAATCGATTGCTTCAAACATAATCCAATGCTAATGTGGACACAACTTGAGAAGATTATGCTTGGTACTGCTATGTCTACTCAGTTACGACAGACCAGATTCATGAACAACTTTGAGAAGTTCCAAGCTAAGGACGGAGAAAGTTTGAAGAGTGTGTTTGATCGATTTTGGGCTGTCATCAAAGATCTTTTCAAGATTAAAGTTACCAAGACTGAATTGGAGGCTAACTTGAAGTTTCTGAACGCGTTACAACCTGAGTGGAACAAGTCTTGCCACAGAATGAGAAACGATGTTAGAATCTCAACAATGCCAATTCAGGAGTTATATAAAATCTTGATGACAGATGAATCTATGGTAATGGAGAAGAAGGCAAAGATGGATAAGAAGAATAAGCCTCAGTCAGTAGATCCCATTGCTCTTATTGCTAGCCAACTGGTTGAGCAAACTTTGACTGAATCAGCCTATGATGGGTCTACAGATGATGATGGTGAAGCTCTAGAGAAGGCCATGACTCTTTTGATTCAGCTTTATCAGAAACGGTTCAAGAACAGATCTGGGTTAAACAATCTGCAGTTTACTTCTGGTTCTAAGACTGGTTCTTCTTCAAAATCATACACTCCAAAGTATGAACAGGCTAAGACAGTTGATCAGAAGAAAGTTGACAAAAAGGTGATAAACTGCTTTAACTGTGGAACGCCTGGACATATGGTCAAGGATTGCAGAGTCAAAGTGGTAAAAAATGTTGATTTTTACCGAAAGAAGTTGGCTCTAGCTGAAAAGAAAGAGAGTGGAACTGTACTGCTAACTGTAGAAGAGTACTGGTTGGACCATTCGGATGACGAGGCTGATAATGAAGAGGTTGCGGCTATGTGCTTTGTTGGTAACGATGAAAGTGATGATGTGGAAGATGATACCTCATCTGATGGTTCTGAGGTAATATCTGATTTTAACTATAATTTCTTCTTATCACAAATGAATGTTATTACTAATGCTTTGCATGATTTGCGCTCAAAGTTTATATCTGAAAAGTTTAAAAATCAAGAAAAGTCTGATTTAATCGAGAAACTGCAAATTTCTTTATCTGATGAAAAGTCAATTTTAATTGACACAAAAGAGAAATTTCAAAAGCAGTTAGTTGATCTTGAAAAATCAAATCAGACTTATCGTCATTCATTGACTGATCTGACTTCTTCAAATAAAATTCTTTCTGAGAAAATAATTGTTTTAGAAAGGAAATTATATAAAAGAGACCAATCTGAGCAAACCATTTATATGAATAAACCGAGGAGTGAAGAGGCTGTAAAACAAAGGTGGGGACTTGGTTTTGACAATCCTCATTTTTTAAACAAAGTGATAGACGAAGTACCAACCTTATATAAATATGAATATCTAAATCTTGCACACTATGGTCCTCAATTCAAATTCTTTTGGACTAGTGAAAGCAAATTTTAGATGTTGAAAATGAGAAAAGGATATATAAAAAAAAATGAGATTCCTTTTGTTTATACTTCTGAAAATGCAAAATATTTTCCGAACAAATCAAGAAGAGGAAAAAGAGCTTTAAATGATATATCTTCTATTAGATCTTCAATATCTAATGATTTTATTGCTCCTTATGCATCTGATACTTCTAAGGAAAATAGTTCTCCAATCTATTATGATTCGAAGAAATATATTCCTCCGATAGTATTATTAGGAAAAATCATAGATCTTGAAGATCAGATAGAAGATCAAAATATTTTGAAGAAAATTGAATCTGACATTATTCTTTCTTTTATGACTTCAAGTCTAGAAGAAAATTTATTTTCTCAAAAATCAGATTCTATTTCTAACATCTCTTCTGATTTCAAGGAAAATAAAAAGGAAGTTTCAAATTTTAAAATCCTTTCTCAAAACTCTTCAGATTCCGAGGCTAGTTCTTCAATTTCTAGAGCACATAATGTTTTCTTTGATAAAGTTTCTTTTCTGATTCAATTATTGATAAATCTTTACTGCTAAATGATCAATTTTATAAAAAGAAGCGTAAAAGAAGAAGATCAAAGAAGTCAAAGAAACATGACACTGTTTTAACTGAAAATTATAATGTTTCTGATTCTTATTCTTCAGATCGGATTGTGAGGGAGTCTCCAAGGCGGATCTGTAGAAAGAAGCGATTATCTGAAGAATCTATTGTTGATGGGGATAAATATGTAGACAAACTTTATTACAGTGATTCATTTGCTTCATGTAATAAAATTTCAAAATATTCTAGAAAGCAAATGTTTCGAATTTCAAAATATGTCTCATGTTCTTCCTCAGATTCGAGTTCTGATGATTATGCTTTCTCTTCTGATTGTGATTATTTTTCTGATCATATTCATCGTGCTTTATCTGTTAAATCTACTTCTCATTTCCCCATACGAACTGCAACTAACAAACATGGGCCCAAATACAAGTGGGTACCCAAATCTTTACCTTATTCAAAGTTGCAGGCATCACATGTTAAGGGGGAGTAATAGGAATAATGGTTTTTGAGTAAATCAGCTCAAGACCCGGACTTCAATGTCAATTTGGCTTCTGAGTACTTCAGCTCAGGACATGTACTTCATAGACTACGACTTCTAAACACATACAGTTTAGAACTCGTTCTTCATAGATTCAGCTTCTGACTAAATGAGATACTGTGAGTACATCAATTTTATTTCCACTGCATATATCTCTGATTATGATGAGTTCCAGTTTTTCTCAATGTTTCAAGAATCTGAGCTTGTTTATCTATCTCATGAATTTGTATTACCCAAAATTTTTTCTTTTAATATGAGACACAAATTTATTTTCTTCTATGTAAAAGATGAAATAGTTGAATTTTATTTTGATCCAACTAAATATCAATTAAAATTTTAAATCTTTACAAATTTTATTCTATAAAGTAAAGTTTTACATTTTTTCTTTCCTTTGAATAAAATATGTGTTTAGGATAAATTTTCAAGTTCTTTTGTTTCTATTAAAGTTTTTATATGGTCAAATTTCAAGTCTTACAAAAGTCGAAAAGTCAGCAACATGATTGAAACTTTTATTTCTGCTTTAAAGATATGTGAGTCGGAATTTTTATAGTTTACTTTGCTTAGACTACCTAAACGATCAAAATTTTAGATTGGAATGAAAATATGGGCTAAGCATTTAGACGTTGATCTGAGTGATTGAGATGAATATTAAATTCTTAAAATACAGAAATCTCTAAGTTTAAAAGTTTGTACCTGTGACCTTTCTGGTTTGGGAAAGTACGTTCCGTGGGATGCTTGTCATCTGGTCCCCTACGGTCATTTGGTCTGGGAGTGATCGAACAGAAATCCTGCAATAGAACCAGATCGAAATTCATGTTCTACTGGTATGAATGGGTTTAGGATATGTCGATGTAGCCTTTCTGATATGGGAAAGTAAGTTCCAAGGGGTGCTTGACACCTAGTCCCCTAAGGCCAACTGGTCTAGGGTCAGATAGAAAGTTACGTTTACGGCATGTTCTTTACTTAATAAACTTTTTGATTCAAAAGATGCCAAAGTGCACACGCTTAAAAGATGCCAATGAGCACACATCTCATGATACTTGGAGAAATGTTTGAGTTGCAATAAATCTGTAAATTTATGAATATCTTAATTCTTGATGGCTTAGTGTTAGTACATGCAAAGTTCTCTATAATATTTTTAGAATTGCATTTTCTTGAAGCTAATCGAAGATTCGCATGTGAGCACACTGAATAGATTGCTGGAAGTTTTGAAACTGAACATGTTTTAACTTGATATGCAATTAAACTCGTTCTTTTATCTTACAACATATGTTTGATTTCAAATGATTGATAAATTTGTGATATTTACTCTATAAAATTTAATTTGTTTAGTGTTTAAAATTTTATATGTTTAGTTGTTTCAAAATTTAAATTCAATATATTTTTCTTTCTACATTAATTTCTGATCACTGTGTTCTCATAAATATATTTTAATGGGTTTATGCATTATTCAAAGGGGAGTGAACAAAGAGATGTATTTCAAAGCTTAAATCTGTTTTTGAGGGGGAGTTTCTGATTTTATTTACATGAATGTTATCTCGAATTGTCTTATCTAATGCATTTGTGTAGGTGGAGTCAAAGATCTTTCACAGGTAAAATTTTTCTAAGGCAGCTTTGCGCTTCACACATGTCCCGCAAAGCTTGTTTTGCGAATCAAGCATGACACGCAAACCTTGCTTTGCGTATCAAGCATGGCACGCAAACCTTGCTTTGCGCGTCACACATAGAACGCAAACCTTGCTTTGCGCTTCCTGCATGGAACGCAAACCTCCTCTATTTTCTCTGTTTCTTTGATTTTGCAGATCTTAAGCTGTCTCGTCTCCAACATTTGCATGACCAAGTTGATCAAGATCATCAAGGTCATGAGGGGGAGAAGTCAAGGAGAAGTTAAAGAGATAAAGAGCTTAAATGTTTATCTGCTGATCAAGATTCGCTCAAAGATTCTATTCTCTCAGCTATTTCAAATTCTTTTGCTGTTCTTGGTCCGAACACCACAGTTCATTCAAGATCATTCAAAAGAGGTGTATCGTCTTGAGCTTAAGTAGCAAAGAAAATTTCAATCTGCAAGATGCTGAGAAGAAAATTTTTCTTTAAAAGTCAGAAAGCTTCTCAAAATCGCTTTGTTGGTCCGTGCTGATTTAGAAGATAATTTTTGAAGACCAAAGCGCCAATGATTACTAAGGGGGAAATTGTTAGGTCTGATTTTATAGTAATCATTGTATTTATAGGACTTGGTCAATACTGTGTTTAGTGCCTATCAGTATTGTATTTGACCAAGGGTATTTAAGTCCCTTTGGTCTTGTGTCTTGTAAGAACTTTGAACACGCACAATATTGAGAATTTCTACTTTGCGCTCCATTTGTCTCTCTCTATACTTTCTCTCTCTAAGGATTTAGAGATTCTTGGGTTAACATAAATCGATGTCAATTTTTGAAATTTTAGTTTTCTTGAAAAATGTTGTTCGATACTGTTCTGAATCGATTCTATGTGATTTGTTGTGATTAATCAGAAATTGACATTAGAAATGTGTTCTATATGTTTAATCGATCCAATCTATGCAATTTCATATCTTAATTTCAGGTATTAAATTGTTTTAGATTGATTTTTGAATATCCAAGTATCAAACGCGCAACATTCATCTGAAGAACACGCACACTGAAGTTCACGCAAGAACTCAAGAACGCGCACGATGATGTTTGAGTTTTTGATGTTGATTCGCGCATAAAGGTCTTGCAAGAAGTGGAAAGAACGCGTATGAGTTGTCTGCGAGAAGTGAAATCAAAAGTGACTTTCGAGTTTTCTTGATATGTTAGTTTCTACTTAGTGAGTTTCGATATTATAAAAAATTTCTAAGTAAGGAACGCGTAAGGATTTCAACGTGCGAGTTTGTTTTCCTTTGCGAGAAGCTTCATTATTCAAATTTTTCTATGTAAGGTTCGCGCACAAAGCACTCTGAGTTCCTTAGTTTCCGCACCTGGTGTCCTGCGAGTTTTAGTTTCGCGCATATGCCTTCTAGCGAGAAGTGTGGTGAATAGTGACTTCCGTGTTTTCTGAGCTTTGCGAGATTTAAGTGTTTGCGAATTTAAGAGTTAGAATTTTTCTAGTGGTGATCTGATTTTGACTTTCAATCAAATTTTCTGAATTGTTTGGGAACGATCATTCATTCAAGCTCATCTATCTTTCAAAATGCCAACTACAAATGAGAGAGGAAATATTGTACTGTCAGCTAGAGACTATGCTATATTGTACTTGCCAGAGATACCGGCAATTGAAGCTGAAAGGGACAAACTAAAGAATCAGAATTCAGTTTTACTTAAACAAATTTATCATCTGTGCAAAAGAGAATGAGATAAAAGAGAAAGAGAAAATTATTGTTCTAAAAGAGAATACTATTCATACTTGTGAAAAGGAAATCACGCTGAAAGAAAGAAAGATTGTGAATCTTCAAAGCCAACGGAAGTCAATTGAACAAAAGTCATCTAAACAACAAGCTGAATTAGTTGACTTTCAACAGAAGTTTAAGGCTTTTGAAGACAAGATATATGTTTTGGAGTCACAAAATGCTGATCCGAAGAAAAGTCCTCAAACAGATAAAGTTAAAGTTGATTCAGAGAGATCTTCTACTCAACAGCTGTCTGATATTTCCAAGAAAGTTAACTAAGAGAAGAAGCATCTTGAGCTTAGATATCTTAACCTCTCGAAGCAAGTGTCTGAGTTTGAAAAGATTTTAATTACATAAAGGGACACTTTTGCCAAAGAGAGAAAAGTTATTGAAGACAAAAATGTTGAATTTCCCAAAAAGATCTCTATTTTACAAGACTTTCTTGAGAAAGAAAGAAAAGCTTTTCAAGAAAAGAAAAAGTCTTTTAAGATTGAAAAGAAGAAATCTGAAAAGAGAAATGTTAGGATCTTCAATGAAATTTCTGATAAAACCAAGAACATGGAAAAAGATTTTGAGCAAGAACGTTTAAATTTTGAATATGAAATATCTAAGATCACATCTAAGATAACTGTTTTGTCATCAGATGTCCAAAAAGAACAAATGGCTAGAACTGATTTGAAACAAAAGTTTGACACACTTTCAAATGAAAGAAATATTTTGTCTAAAAAGATAAATGACTTGGAAGCTGCAAATGTTAATTTTTCAGAAAAGATTTCAGCTGATGTGATTGATCAATCACCTGTTGATCTTTCAACAGAATCAGTTTGTTCTTTCAAAACAGCTTCAAGTTCAATTCATGATAAAAATATTTTCAACAACAAAAGTGTCAAACCAAACACTGTCAAATCAAATCAGATCCGACCATCTAATCTATTTTATGACAAGTTTGTTGATAGTCCAGTGAGCTATTATGTTAAATCTCTTGGAAAGCAATCTAAGAAAGAACAGATGGTCTGGAGAGTTAAAGGTTCTTTGGATGAGAAGAAGAAAGACAAAGCATCTGCTTCCACATCAAATGCCAAAAAGAACAGTTTACATAAAGGTAAATTTTTTGGTAATTCTGATATGTTTTACTCTACTAATCATTTGATCAGGGTTGCTCAAAAGAAAATTTGTTGTTCTTACTGTGGAGCAAATGACTTTGTAAGTAATAATTTTGTTGATTACTGGTATGGTTCTTATTATGTAACCCCACAAGAACTGCAACTAACATGTCAGGACCCAAATACCAGTGGGTACCAAAAGCTATATCTGTGTTGCAGTCACCCAAAGTTTAAGCGGGAGAAAGAACATCGACTTTTGATTATATACAGATCAGGAATCGTTCTTCAAAGTTTAAAGAACAAAGGCTTTTGAACAACACAGTTCAAGACTCATACTTCAATGTCAAGAATTGTGGTTTCTGATTACAATAGATCAAGACCCGTTCTTAAATATTTAAAATGAGGATATTATGCAAATATCCAAGGGTAGCTTAAATGTATTAAATCATTCTATCATTGATTTGAAGGGGAGCTTAAAGGAAATATCTTCTGATCTAGATCTCTGATTGTTTGAAAGAAGAACAACTTTCGGACATGAAAAATATTTTCTTCAATGTTCAAACCACTTCTGATTCTCAAAAGATTTCATGAACTTAGAAGTGTGACTATAAATGTTTTTCATTATGAAGCTTCAATGTTTAACTGAGCGTGTGTTTCCAAAGCTTAATACTTGTGTATTATCTTATCTATATATTGTCAAGTATTCATACACAACGGTTCAGTACTTCATATTGATCTTGTTATTACCATGTATCAAAAGTTTAATCTTTCTATGGTAATACTCCCGTTTGATATTCATTGTTGTTTAAATCATACATCATTTCATCATTACATGTGATTTCATTGTTAATATGTTTATATATTGTTCATATAAACATCTTACGTCTTTGATATCCCAAAATATTATTCTTCATGAATTTTGATCTGATCTTAATCATTGTCATATTATCAAAACATTTCTTTTCTTTCATGATTATTCATTCATACAAAGTTTTGAGAAATCTTAAATGCTTAAAATGCTCAAATTTCATTCTGATCTTTTGGTGAGCATACAGACATTGACTAATGATTTCTTGTTCTTAAATGTCAAGAAAATCATTGAGATACACATGCTTTTAGGAAAAATACATGGGATTCAATGTGAGTGCTTAAACGAACTTCCATGGATTCACGATAACCACTGTTTTCTACCCAGGAAGTAATCCTTTGAGTGATTGAGGGGAGAGGGGTCAAAAGATTGAGAGTGGTGTGTGAAGAGGTAAAATGGAAATGAGAGATTGGTTAGAAGTGAGCTTTAATGTTTAAAAGAAAGAGGGTGAGAGATCAGAGTAAAAGAATATCAGACTCTGCACCAAACTTCTTTATGAGTTGAGAAGCCACATAAACTGTTGTTTCATAATTCTTTGTGACAACCGTCCAGTAACCAGAATTTTAAGGTTTGCAATCTCTGACCTAATAGAATCTAATTATAAAGTTAAATTCTTTAGTATTTAACCCGATTGTTTAGATAAGAATTTTACCCGAAAAATTTCCCTCTCCTCTCTTCTTCACTTTCGGCCAAACACCACCACACACCATCACCACCGAATTTTTAGAAAAATTCCAAGGAGAAACTGTCACACCCCGCTAAAGCGAAAACACGAGGCACGACAGCTCGTAGTTTCATAGCAATAGGAAATACATAACATCAACCATACATTTGACCATGAAAAGTTAAATTCAACGTTTTGAGTTACAATCCAAAGTTCAACCATCCAAAAGGTAATAACGTTTTAACATAATAATAAAAAAAAATTCTTGTGTTGATGTTGACACGCATGCACGACTAAGCATTTTCTTTTACCTTCTTATCCTCCTGAAAAGCACGTTAAAGAAAATGAAAGTGGTCAACTACAAAGAGTTGGTGAGTTCACAGGTTTTCAAATGCATAAAATAGTTTTCATGCAGAATTTAGCGTCAAATTTAAATATTAAAGCTCTTGGACATTTTCACAGTGAATGATGTACAACACGATGTTTAACTGTTGAGCCACTACTAAGCTTTCTGACAACCTACGCCCCACGAACTACCTCAGCGGTGGTATTTAAACCACATGAGTAGAACATTAGTTATTGGTAATGTGCACCCCTACTCGTCAGTCAAAGGTGGGTTCGTCAAACCAAATAGCGCTATCCACTAATACCATCGGCTCATAATGAGTTAATAAGTAGTGTACCTATCGGGGACTTAACGTTTTCTTTTTAACTCAACACATCAATCTGTGTACATGCCTTAGTGCCCTTATCGACAATTTCACGTTCTTTTACGCTTGATGACGTAATTCAATCAAGATTAATTCAACATTTCAAAATTTAACGAACGATCATTTGATAGCGAAGATATTTAGCAAATTCAACATGCTTTTCACCCCAAAACGTATAAAAACGGTAAAAGAGGGGCTGTGAATACTCACCGATTTTAGCAGCTGCTCGGGAATATCTTCTAGGTTGCTTAAATCTTGGTGCTACGCTTTTCCTATGAAAGTGGAACACATCATCAGTTCGGACCTATTTTTACGTTTTCGGACACTACTTAGGTCACTATGCCTTATAAAATGCCTTACATGATTTATTTTATGTAGGAGTAGCGAGTACTAATCCTACTTGACATAATTCCGGCTCTTCGGATCAAATTTTTAAGGCTTTTAGGTTGAAATTTTTTACTTGAAGTTCGATTACATAATAATATTTATATTAAAATTAAAATCTTCATTTTTAATTATTATTATGCCCAAAAGTCCAAAATAATCATTTTTAAGAAGGTTCATTAGTTACTGATTGCTGTCAGAATTTTAAGTCATAAACTCTTTGTATTATGAATATTTTCCCCAATTTATTATTTTACCAAATTTTTATATGACTTATTTTAATGCATTAGGGAACTTTTGGCATAGGTAACACCATTTTTGGAGTTGATTAGATAGGCCAATGATGTCCTTAAAGTTTATTGGTCATATGCACACATGCAATCTGCATCTCTGGATTGTCACAGTCATTTGGGGGGTCTAAACTCATCATTTGTGAGTGAATCAAATTGTGTTCAACTCCTAACTCATAAAGGTAACTTCCAGAAAAAGATTCACCCCTTTTGAATTAAAAATGAGTGAGATATGTTCTTTTTAAATCAAGAGTTCCAATCTGACAGAAAGTTGCATTTAGCACACTCAACTTGTTAATGAAGGTTGAGTACTCATTTCTTCATATTTTTGTGTGAATCTAATTTTATTTGATTCCCAACACATTAAAGTTACTTTCAGAAAATAATTCATTAGTTTTTATGGATTTAGATGATAGATAAGGTTGATTGATTGAAACTTTTTGTCCAACCGGATTCTATTTACACCACAAACTTTAAAGATGAAGTTGAGGGGTCAAAACTCAATATTTTTGAGTGATTCCAGTGGGTTTTGATTTGTATTTCATTATATTAAGTTTCAAAAGAAGATTCATAGCATTTGGTTGAATATTTTTCAAGTTATGCCCAAAATACTAACATGCAATAAATCTGACATAAACTAAAAATGAAATAACTTAATTTTATGAACATTTTAACACTTTTTGAGCCATACATTGGGGTTTCTTGGTTGAAAACGTTTTTACAAAGCTTTTTAACATAAATTTTGTAAAACAACATCCTTTAGATATACAAAGAAGGATATACACATGCATGAACTCTACCATCTTAGATGGTGAGAAAAATAGCCATGCATGTCATCTAAGCTCCATTTTCTTGAGTTTTGGTTACATGGATCATGGGTTATCACCATTTCTTGACATTTAACATGTCTTTGGTGTCTAACCTACCATTTGAAGGCCTATGAAAGTCTTCTTTTCAGAAACCTCAAGAAAGTGAAGAGAAAGGTGAAGAAAATGCAAGTCGAATCAAAGAAAAATGCAAGAAAAGTAAGAGATGAAGATGAATACAAGGGTAATGAACTTACCCACATTAGAGAATGATTCTTACCTTCAAAGTGGTGGGATTGAGAGGGTTCTTGGGCTGGAATTCGGCCAAGGAGTGAGAGGAAGAGAGAGTGAGATGAGAATTTCAAAATGAGAGTGAATATGGCAAAATGAAAGGTTAGTCTTGAAGAAAGAGTGTATTAATGATGATTTTCTTGAGAAGGGGGAGGGGGGGACCGGATTTTCACTCTCTCTAATCTTTTTTTTTTTTTTTAAACTAATAATTATAATATCTAGGTATTTAATTTGTATTTTTATAAAAGATAGATTAAAGGTAGGCAATTCTTCAATTATCTACTTAAATTTTTGGTTTCAATACTTAAGGTTTAGAATTTATATTTGATTAATTAAATTTTATATTTAACTAACTTATTATTGTTATTAATATAATAAGATGTTAATTTTATCGGATTGGCATTTTATAAGACAACATATACCATTACGTCTAGTAACTTGATATTCTAAGTGCACCGCTGGGAATCTTAGGAAATTAAAACCCTTGCCTACATAATTAGGTCATATTAGGGTGTTCCTACATGTTAAGACATGTATTATATAGTTTGGGTGCTAACCTGTAAGTTCTGATTGTCGGATGTCACAGTCTCCCCTTCTTAGAAGAATTTCGTCCCGAAATTAAATGATTGTCACTCCCGGACTGATTCTTCACAAAAAGATGAGGGTACTTAAATTTCATGTGATCTTCTCGCTCCCAGGTGTACTCGGGTCCATGCCTCGACTTCCAATGAATTTTTAAGATTGGAATCTTACTACGCCTTAGGCGTTTGACTTCTCGGTCAACGATCTCAATCGGTCTCTCCATAAAGTTCAGTTGATCATTGATCTGAATGTCTTCCAGAGGTAGGACCAATGATTCATCGGTTAGGCATTTCTTCAGGTTCGATACATGGAAGGTGTCATGAATGGCACTTAACTCTTGTGGTAGCTTGAGTTTGTACGCTACTGGACCAATTCTTTCAAGTATTTCAAACGGACCAATATATCTCGGACTCAGTTTGCCTCTTTTTCCAAAGCGTATTATTCCTTTCCACGGTGACACCTTTAAGAGAACCTTATCACCTACTTGAAACTCCAATGGCCTTCGTCGGTTATCTGCATAACTCTTTTGACGATCTCTTGCAGCCTTAAGTCTATCCTGGATAGTCGCGATCTTGTCCGTCGTCTCCTGAATAATGTCGGGCTTGGTCAATTGCCTGTCACCAACTTCCAACCAGCTGAGTGGGGATCTACACTTGCGCCCATATAAGGCTTCGTACGGCGCACACTGTATTCTGGTATGGTAGATATTGTTGTAAGAGAACTCGACTAACGGTAGATGAGCATCCCAACTACCTCCAAAATCTATTACACAGGCACGCAACATATCCTCTAACATTTGAATAGTTCTCTCAGATTGCCCATCCGTTTGAGGATGGTAAGAAGTGCTTAAATTCAATTTTGTGCCTAACGTCTTCTGAAACGATCGCCAGAATCGTGAGGTAAAACGACTATCTCGGTCCGAGATGATAGAAATAGGTACCCCATGACGCATAACAATCTCGTTGATGTACAATTGTGCAAGCCTTTCCATGTTATAGTCTTCCCGAATTGGCAGAAAGTGTGCAGATTTCGTAAGTCGATCCACAATAACCCAAATTGAATCGTGTCCCTTTCCAATTCTGGGCAGCTTAGTTACGAAATCCATTGATATCTGCTCCCACTTCCATTGAGGAATCTCAGGTTGTTGAAGAAGAACGGATGGTTTCTGATGTTCAGCCTTGACTTTTGCGCATGTTAAGCATTTGTTCACGTACATAGCAACGTCTTTCTTCATCCCCGGCCACCAGTAGTATTCCTTTAGTTCTTTGTACATTTTATCGGCTCCTGGGTGAATTGAGTACCTTGATCGGTGTGCTTCTTCCAAAATTGTTAACCGCAGGTTGTTAACTTTTGGTACCCATACTTTATCTCTGAAGTAACGCACTCCATCTGATCGAGTTTCAAATTCCTTTTCCAAGTGATGTAGGGTCTCGTTATTCAAGTTCTCCGCTTTTAATGCTTCTTCTTGAGTTTTGAGGATTTGGGTCTTAAGGCTCGTCTGAATTAATATTCCCATGGCTCGTGCCCTTGATGGTTTCACTCTTTCCTTTCGGCTTAATGCGTCAGCTACTATGTTAGCTTTACCTGGATGGTACTTTATCTCACAGTCATAATCGTTAAGCAGCTCAACCCATCTTCGTTGCCTCATATTTAGCATTTTCTGATCAAGAATGTGTTGAAGGCTTTTGTGGTCAGTGAATATGGTACATTTAGTGCCATAGAGATAATGTCTCCAAATTTTGAGTGCAAACACTACCGCTCCTAACTCCAAATCATGAGTGGTATAGTTCTTTTCATGGACTTTAAGTTGTCTTGATGCATATGCAATGACTTTGTCTTTCTGCATCAATACACACCCCAAACCTTGGTGTGATGCATCGCAGTAAACCACAAAGTTTTTTGTACCTTCTGGTAATGCTAAAATCGGTGCATTACATAGTTTATGCTTAAGCATTTGGAATGCTTCATCTTGCTTCTCTCCCCAAATAAACTTCTTATCTTTCTGGGTTAGTGCCGTTAGTGGTTGTGCGATTTTGGAGAAATTTGCAATGAATCGTCGATAATAGCCTGCTAAGCCGAGAAATTGACGAATCTCCGTTGGTGTCTTCGGGGCTTCCCACTGTTTGATGGCCTCGATCTTGACCGGATCAACATGAATTCCCTTCTCATTGACTACATGACCAAGAAAATGCACCTCACGAATCCAAAATTCGCATTTGGAAAACTTGGCATACAGTTTCTGATCCCTGAGCAGTTCCAATATCAGTTTCAGATGTTGCTCATGCTCCTCCTTGCTTCGTGAGTAAATTAATATATCGTCTATGAACACAATCACGAATTTATCCAAGTACGGTCTACATACTCTGTTCATCAAGTCCATAAAGACTGCTGGTGCGTTTGTTAATCCAAAAGGCATAACCAAGAACTCGTAATGACCATAACGAGTCCTAAATGCCGTCTTATGAATGTCTTCCTCGCGGACTCTCATTTGATGATATCCAGATCGAAGATCAATCTTTGAGAAGTACGTAGCACCTTGAAGTTGGTCAAACAAATCGTCGATTCGAGGAAGGGGGTATCGATTTTTGATGGTCATCTTGTTGAGTTCTCTATAATCAATGCACATTTGAAGGGTTCCGTCCTTCTTTTTAACAAAAAGAACTGGAGCTCCCCATGGTGAAGAACTAGGTCTTATAAATCCTTTATCAAGAAGCTCCTGGAGTTGTGCTGATAATTCATGCATTTCTGATGGCGCCAGCCGATAAGGTGATTTAGCTACGGGCGCAGCTCCTGGAATTAAATCAATGTGAAATTCAACTTGTCTTGGTGGGGGTAGTCCGGGTAACTCATCTGGAAATACTTCAGGAAAATCCTGAACTATAGGAAGATCCTGAATGCGTTTCTCTTCGATCTCCTTATCCACGACATGCGCTAAAAACGCAATGCAATCCTTCCTCAAGTAATTCCGCATCTTCATGCACGATACTAATTTAAAATTACTTCGGGGTTTCTCTCCGTGAATTTCAAGTATTTTTCCTTCTGGTAATGGGACTCGAATGACCTTTTCTGAGCAACAAATTTCAGCTCGATTTTTGGACATCCAATCCATGCCCACAATTACGTCAAAGCTTCCTATATTGATTGGAATCAAGTCTATCCAAAAGTTCTTTTTGGCCAAGTTTAAGGTACAATTCCTAATCACGTCTCTGGCTCTAACTTCCTGTCCATTGGCAAACTCAATAGTGTATACCTCATTCAACTTTTGGGACCTTAAGTTTATCTTTGGCCTAAAATCTAGTGATACATAACTCCTATCTGCTCCAGTATCAAATAATACAGATGCATAGTGATTGTTTAGGAGAAACATACCTGTGACCACGTCTGGGTTTTGCCTAGCTTCTTCTGCCCCAATTTCGAATACTCTACCTCGTGCCTGATTTCCATGATTCCCTTGATTGATCGGTCGAGCTTGACTTGCATTTGGTCTTCGATTCAGTCTCGGACATGTGTTACGAAAATGATCTGGACTTCCGCATTCATGACATGTTCGTCTTCCTCCACTCTTACAATCTTTAGCAATATGGCCTCCCCTATTGCATTTGAGGCAAATGATGCATCTTCCTTTGTGATGGTTATTGCACTTATCACATTTAGGGTATGCTCCCTTTTCTTTTTCCACTGCCTGAGTCTGAACCCCAAAGTTCCTCGCTACCTTCTGATCTTTACCCTTCCTTCCACCAAATTGCCTTTTTGCGGGTTCCTCCATCATCCTCTTACCTTTGGCTTTGACACTTGCAAATAACCCCGAACGATTAGCATTGTTGGTGAGTCTGGTTGCTAGGTTCACCGCATCTTGAAGAGTTTTTGGATTTCCCGAAGTCACATCCCCACGAATTTCTGGAGCTAAACCCCAAACGTACCTGTCGACTCGATTTTCCTCAGGTGTCACTAAATGTGGCACCAATTTTGCAAGCTTATGGAAACGTGCGGTATATGAGTCTATGTCATTTCCCTTCATCTCATGATTCCACAGTTCCGCTTGTAGCTTCTGGATTTCGCTCCTTGGACAGTACTCTTCCTTGATCATTTCTTTGAACTCATCCCATGTAAGTCTGTTAGCTGCTTCCCGGCCTCGAGTTTGCACTTGTGTGTTCCACCAGGTCAATGCTCGTCCTTGCAGTAGACAAGCGGCGAATTCTACCTTATTGGCTTCAATGCATTTGCTAATATGGAGAACGGACTCCATACCCTCGATCCAAGTTAATAGTCCAACGGCTCCCTCAGTTCCATGAAATTCTTTGGGATTACAAGTCCTGAAGGCCTTGTAGGTGCACTCTCTGTCCCTATTTGCGCCGGTTCCGGGATTGTTTTCCTGATTAGCATTCAGGCCTGCAGCTACTTGGCTAACTATATTTGGGAGTGCTGCCATGATTTGCTCAGATACAAGTCGTGCGATTTCGGGATCCTCTCTTCTTGGGGGCATAGCTCTAAAGAACAAATTTAAATTGAAGTTTGGTAATACTATCATTACTATTTTTACGCCAAGTCTACTTAACTGAGTTATGCACATCATATAACAAGGTTTTAATGCTAACCTTTGATCATGCATTCATATCAACATACAACAATATCGTATTCATGCATTTTCAAATTACTTAATATAGACAAGCAAATTCAAAACATTTCATTCATCAGTTTAAAGCATCCATTCCCAAAACATACAAACTTCCAAAAGTTATTGGTTGCAGTTAATAGACTACAAGCCACAAAAGAAATGTTTTAAGTTCATTCATCAAAAGCTTAACATAAAAGGTCTTCTAGTGCATCATCCTCCAAACAAGTAGTCCTAACACCACCACCAGGACTCCCGCCATCAAGACTAGGTACGCGTATAGCCTCCTAACAGCGCTCCTAGTAATGACGATGACTTCCACGGCTCTATCCAAAGACTCGCTATGTGAACTTATGATCGCAAACAACCCTCCAATAGTGTGTTGGTGCAGGTCCAACCTTTCCCGGTGGGACTGTATGTCTGTGGCCATACTTAGGACCAATCTATTCTCGCGAACAGTCATGCCCGGCGGGTGCCCTATTGGGACTCCGATCACTGGGGGCGGCGTCACACTCCGTGTCCGTGATAGGGATGGCTCTCCCTCGGCTCGAGGAGGAACTGGAAGAGTCACTCTCACCGGAAGAGGAACGCTCATTCGAGCAGTGGCTCGAACTCTCGGTCCTCTCGTCGCCGATGGGGAATGCTCGGGTGCAGGTGAAGGCAACACAGATGCAGGAGATCGAACAGAGGTCTCAGTGGTCGCTGCGTCGCTATCCTCGAGCGAATCATACTCCTCGGGTGTCGATGGGTTCCCCCTAGGTCGACTAGTTATGTAGCCGGACTCATCGGCGGAGTATTCAGTAGGGTCGGTCGATTGAGACATAGTGAACTGCGAAAGTAACAAATTTGATTACTAAACGTGCTATAATAATATCAAAATCATGAAATGCTTATGCGAACTCACTCACAAAATCGTGCTTTTCATTTTTGAGTAAGAAGTTTCTATTTTAGACCAACTCCCAATATAACCAGTCCAAGCCCCTCCTTATACATAACAAATTAGATATAGGTGATCAGGCTTTGCCTAATTATGATATGTTAAGTCGGCACCTGTCCTAGTTCTACTGGTAGTAAATTCTAAGTTTGTAATTCGTTTAGGAAAATAGTTTTTTTTTTTTTTTTTTTTTTTTTTTTTTTGAAAGATATTGGTTATAGTGTATGGTTTTTATGGAAAAACCGGTATTCTCTATAACCTATGGCTCTGATACCAAATCTGTCACACCCCGCTAAAGCAGAAACACGAGGCACGACAGCTCGTAGTTTCATAGCAATAGGAAATACATAACCTCAACCATACATTTGACCATGAAAAGTTAAATTCAACGTTTTGAGTTACAATCCAAAGTTCAACCATCCAAAAGGTAATAACGTTTTAACATAATAATAAAAAAAAATTCTTGTGTTGATGTTGACACGCATGCACGACTAAGCATTTTCTTTTACCTTCTTATCCTCCTGAAAAGCACGTTAAAGAAAATGAAAGTGGTCAACTACAAAGAGTTGGTGACTTCATAGGTTTTCAAATGCATAAAATAGTTTTCATGCAGAATTTAGCGTCAAATTTAAATATTAAAGCTCATGGACATTTTCACAGTGAATGATGTACAACACGATGTTTAACTGTTGAGCCACTACTAAGCCTTCTGACAACCTACGCCCCACGAACTACCTCAGCGGTGGTATTTAAACCACATGAGTAGAACATTAGTTATTGGTAATGTGCACCCCTACTCGTCAGTCAAAGGTGGGTTCGTCAAACCAAATAGCGCCATCCACTAATACCATCGGCTCATAATGAGTTAATAAGTAGTGTACCTATCGGGGACTTAACGTTTTCTTTTTAACTCAACACATCAATCTGTGTACATGCCTTAGTGCCCTTATCAACAATTTCACGTTCTTTTACGCTTGATGACGTAAATCAATCAAGATTAATTCAACATTTCAAAATTTAACGAACGATCATTTGATAGCGAAGATATTTAGCAAATTCAACATGCTTTTCACCCCAAAACGTATAAAAACGGTAAAAGAGGGGCTGTGAATACTCACCGATTTTAGCAGCTGCTCGGGAATATCTTCTAGGTTGCTTAAATCTTGGTGCTACGCTTTTCCTATGAAAGTGGAACACATCATCAGTTCGGACCTATTTTTACGTTTTCGGACACTACTTAGGTCACTATGCCTTATAAAATGCCTTACATGATTTATTTTATGTAGGAGTAGCGAGTACTAATCCTACTTGACATAATTCCGGCTCTTCGGATCAAATTTTTAAGGCTTTTAGGTTGAAAAATTTTATTTGAAGTTCGATTACATAATAATATTTATATTAAAATTAAAATCTTCATTTTTAATTATTATTATGCCCAAAAGTCCAAAACAATCATTTTTAAGAAGGTTCATTAGTTATTGATTGCTGTCAGAATTTTAAGTCATAAACTCTTTGTATTATGAATATTTTCCCCAATTTATTATTTTACCAAATTTTTATATGACTTATTTTAATGCATTAGGGAACTTTTGGCATAGGTAACACCATTTTTGGAGTTGATTAGATAGGCCAATGATGTCCTTGGAGTTTATTGGTCACATAGGTAAACTCATCAAATAGGTAACACCATTTTTGGAGTTTATTGGTCAAATAGGTAACACCAAATAGGTAACACCATTTTTGGAGTTTATTGGTCACATGCACACATGCAATCTGCATCTCTGGATTGTCACAGTCATTTGGGGGGTCTAAACTCATCATTTGTGAGTGAATCAAATTGTGTTCAACTCCTAACTCATAAAGGTAACTTCCAGAAAAAGATTCACCCCTTTTGAATTAAAAATGAGTGAGTTATGTTCTTTTTAAATCAAGAGTTCCAATCTGACAGAAAGTTGCATTTAGCACACTCAACTTGTTAATGAAGGTTGAGTACTCATTTCTTCATATTTTTGTGTGAATCCAATTTTATTTGATTCCCAACACATTAAAGTTACTTTCAGAAAATAACTCATTAGTTTTTATGGATTTAGATGATAGATAAGGTTGATTGATTGAAACTTTTTGTCCAGCCGGATTCTATTTACACCACAAACTTTAAAGATGAAGTTGAGGGGTCAAAACTCAATATTTTTGAGTGATTCCAGTGGGGTTTGATTTGTATTTCATTATATTAAGTTGCAAAAGAAGATTCATAGCATTTGGTTGAATATTTTTCAAGTTATGCCCAAAATACTAACATGCAATAAATCTGACATAAACTAAAAATGAAATAACTTAATTTTATGAACATTTTAACACTTTTTGAGCCATACATTGGGGTTTCTTGGTTGAAAACGTTTTTACAAAGCTTTTTAACATAAATTTTGTAAAACAACATCCTTTAGATATACAAAGAAGGATATACACATGCATGAACTCTACCATCTTAGATGGTGAGAAAAATAGCCATGCATGTCATCTAAGCTCCATTTTCTTGAGTTTTGGTTACATGGATCATGGGTTATCACCATTTCTTGACATTTAACATGTCTTTGGTGTCTAACCTACCATTTGAAGGCCTATGAAAGTCTTCTTTTCAGAAACCTCAAGAAAGTGAAGAGAAAGGTGAAGAAAATGCAAGTCGAATCAAAGAAAAATGCAAGAAAAGTAAGAGATGAAGATGAATACAAGGGTAATGAACTTACCCACACTAGAGAATGATTCTTACCTTCAAAGTGGTGGGATTGAGAGGGTTCTTGGGCTGGAATTCGGCCAAGGAGTGAGAGGAAGAGAGAGTGAGATGAGAATTTCAAAATGAGAGTGAATATGGCAAAATGAAAGGTTAGTCTTGAAGAAAGAGTGTATTAATGATGATTTTCTTGAGAAGGGGGAGGGGGGGCCCGGATTTTCACTCTCTCTAATCTTTTTTTTTTTTTTAAACTAATAATTATAATATCTAGGTATTTAATTTGTATTTTTATAAAAGATAGATTAAAGGAAGGCAATTCTTCAATTATCTACTTAAATTTTTGGTTTCAATACTTAAGGTTTAGAATTTATATTTGATTAATTAAATTTTATATTTAACTCACTTATTATTGTTATTAATATAATAAGATGTTAATTTTATCGGATTGGCATTTTATAAGACAACATATACCATTACGTCTAGTAACTTGATATTCTAAGTGCACTGCCGGGAATCTTAGGAAATTAAAACCCTTGCCTACATAATTAGGTCATATTAGGGTGTTCCTACATGTTAAGACATGTATTATATAGTTTGGGTGCTAACCTGTAAGTTCTGATTGCCGGATGTCACAGAAACCAAGTTTTAAAGTATCATTTTACTTCAAGGAATCAAGTTTGCATCTTCCATCAAGAAGGTAAACATTTTATATCCTCATTTTCTTCAAGTTCTTATTCAAGATTTTGAATGCTTTCATATCATTGCATGTAAGAATGTATAATCTTAGTTTTGGAAGTGAAATGGGATGCAATTGGTAAATAATACATTTGCAAATGAACATTTGAATGATCTTCCAATAAAACTAGGGTTTCTAAGTGAAATTTTTGAGATTTTGTCAAAAATGTCAATTTTATGATGAATGGTTCTTAGGACCACGAAATTTTGATAATATTGGATTGAAATTTATATATTTACAACAATGTTGAGTATAAAGAAACTCTTAGGATGAGATTATTCAAATCTCATATGATAAGAGCATCTAAAATGATGTAATATCACTTATTTAGTGATTTTGTTGTCATGCATGGGTTTGGATGAGCACTTGTAGTTGCTATGAATCCATGATACATTTTTGTCTCATTAGAATCATTGTATATTGGTTTAAGATGTGAAACCATGTGTTATTAATAAAAACCATGCCAAATGATCATCTTATTATGTTATACAAGATTCATTTTATCAACAGTTTGCTGTCACAGATTTTCATTCACTTTCAAGCTTCATAAATCCTATCTTACTCCATAAAAATTTGGGCTTTTTGTTACCAAACTTTAATTTAAGGTATTAGAAATCCATAGAATCAAGAATCACTCAAAATTATGAAGTTTTGGTCATCCATTTGCATTTTAGAAGAAAGTAGTGCAATCTTTCCAGAATTGACAGATTGGTACACTCAACTTCCAAAGGCCATAAATCTTTCATAAATCTTCCAAATTGAGTGAATCTCTTTCCTTATGAAATATTTTTGAGTTAGCTTTGCAACCATATATGGCTCATTGCATAATTCTGAGTTTTGGTATCCCAAATGTAAGCTTCAAGTGAAGTGTGTCACTGACCTGAAAATGAGTGACAATCTGTTTTGTGGAATTTATTTGGGGCACCAAAACACCTCTTTAAATCATAAAATTTTTCAGATTAGTACATAACTCAGTATATTAATTTCTGTAAAAATATGATTATTTTTGGTATTTGGGAAATGTCATGTTGAAACTCATTTTGAGATCACAAATTTTGGACAGCAAGTGCTGAATCCAGAAAGTTGATCTTAAAGCTTTAAAAGCTTATGTTTTGGTGATTAGTTTGGTATTGCAATTCTAAAATCTTCTTTTAGACAATAAGTTAAACATAATGGCATATGTATATATATATATATATATATATATTGAGATGTAAGAGTGGTCGAGTTAGGATTGAGGATGGGTATTGACATTCGGTATCTTTTGGTGCAAATTACTCTATAGGGATTAAAGATCCGGGCTAGAGAATTGTGTTGTTTTATTTTCGCATCATCATACAAGGTGAGTATTCACAGCCCCACTTTTATCGTTTTAATTGATTTTGGGGTGGAAATCATGTTTAAATTGCGTATTTAAAGATTCATGAGAATTGTTTGAAAGTATTGCAAATTGGCAATTTATAAGGCATTGTTAAAACCATTTGGAATTATAAGCTATATGATAAGTATGCAATTGATGTGTTGAGTATTAAATGTTAAGACCCCGTGACACTACTATTAACTCGAAGAAAATCGGGCCTATAGTATTAGTGGATAGCGCTATTTGGTGTGACAAACCCACCTTAATGCTGACGAGCAGGGGTACACTATATACTAGAGAAGATGACTAAACATGTGGCTTGAACCACCGCTGAGTTAGTTCATCGTGGGCATTGAAATTGGTCAAGGATGGCTTAGTAGTGGCTCAACGTAATATTATCTTTGTATACACTTATCATAAAGAAATTGAATTATGGTACTCATGAATCAAAGAATTGAAGATTGGTTTTTACACGTGATTTACAATGTCAACTTGCATAAAAATTGATTTGTGCATATCTAAAACCTATGAACTCGCCAACTCTTTGTAGTTGACCTTGTTTTATACATGCTTTTCAGGGAACAAGAAGGTATTCGGAAATGATTGAGATTTAGATATCGCACTTTATCGTTTAATAGTATTTTGTAATTAAGGTTTGGGTTATGTAAAGTAAGTTTTTTTTGGAGCATGATGTAAACTATGGTTGAAATGTATGGAGGTATTTTATCATTTCCTAATGCTATGTTTATAGAACTGTCATATTCCGTATTTCCGCTTTAGCGGGGTGTGACAGACTTGGTATCAGAGCCATAGGTTATAGATAATACCGGTTTTTACTATAAAACCATACACTATAACCACTATTTTTTTTTAAATTATTTTCACAAACAAATCTTGAGTTTGAGCATACTACTAGTATAACTAAGACGAGTGTCGGCTTAGCATATTACACTTAGGCAAAGCTTGATCACCTATGTCTAATTTAGTATGCTTAAGAAGGGACTTGAAATGGTTATAGTATGAGTTGCTAAAATTAGAAACTTTTTGTTCCAAAAATAAAAAGCATGGTTAATATGTGAGTTCACATAAAAATTTTGTGATTCCAACATCTATTTTTTTGCATTCTAATAATTAAAAGTTTGTTTCTTTTGGGAGCATGTAGCCCATTAATTTGAAAATATTTTCTGCTTAATGGTAAATTATGAAATTGGTGGTTGATATTTTGGAATTATAAAGTTTGGTAGTTATGATGAAATTTTAGTTGCAATTACTTATATTTCGTATAATTAAAATGTATGTTATCATTGTATGATATGTCGAATGCATAATTAATTATTAGATGAGTATTATTGATGCGCGATGCCTAGATAGATTGCCGGTATAGGCAAATAATTAGATTCCGATTTGGAATTTTATAATAAAATTATGCCTCCTAGAAGAGAAGATCCCGATCTAGCGCGTCTTGTGTCCGAGCAATTCATAGCGGCACTTCCAAACATCGTTAGCCAAGTCGCAGCAGTTTTAAATGTTAATCGCGAGAATAATTTAAGATCGACCGGAGAAAAGGAGTGCACCTATAAAACATTCAGGACATGTAATCCAAAAGAATTTCATGGAACCGAAGGGGCTGTTGGATTATTATCATGGATTGAGAGTATGGAATCGGTGCTCCACATTAGCAAATGTTCAGAGGCAAATAAAGTGGAGTTTGCAGCTTGCCTACTGCAAGGGCGAGCGTTAACTTGGTGGAATACCCTAGTCCAAACTCGTGGACGAGAGGCAGTGAATAGATTTACATGGATTGAATTTAAAGAAATGCTCAAGGAAGAGTATTGCCCAAGGAACGAAATGCAGAAGCTTCAAGCACAATTGTGGAGCCACGAGATGAAAGGGAATGATGTGGATACCTACGGCTCGATTTCACGAATTAGCAAAGTTAGTTCCTCAATTGGTAACGCCAGAAGAGAACATAATCGATAGGTATATTTGGGGAATAGCTCCTGAAATAAGGAGAGATGTGACTTCGGGAAAACCGAACACTATGAAGAAAGCAGTAAGGTTAGCCGCTAAGTTGACTAATAATGCAACTCGTTCAGGATTGCTTTCGAATGAAAGTGCCAAAGGTAAGAGAAGAATGGAGGAGCCCAGAAGGAAGCAATTTGATGGAAGAAAAGGTAAGGAGCAAAGAGTAACAGGAAATTTTGGAATTCAGGCACAGGCAGCTGATAAAGAAAAGGGGATGGTTTCAAAATGTGATAAGTGTCACTATTACCATCAAGGGCGCTGTATAGTATGTCATAGATGCAACAAAGTGGGTCATTTTGCGAAGGATTGTAAGAGCACGCAAAAGCGGGTATGTTTTGAATGTGGGAGTTTGGATCATTTAAGGAATGCTAATCCCAGATATAACAGAAGGATGCTTACAAATCAAGGCCAACCAAATAATCAAGGGATTCATCAGACCAAGTTCTTCACCATGGGGAGCCCCGGTGCTCTTTGTCAAAAAGAAAGATGGAACCTTTCGAATGTGTATCGATTATAGAAAGCTTAATAAGCTAACTCTCAAGAATCGATATCCACTTCCTCGAATCGATGACTTGTTTGATCAGTTGCAAGGAGCTAAGTATTTCTCAAAAATCGATCTCAGATCCGGTTATCATTAGATGAGAGTTCACGAAGAAGATATTCCCAAAACAACCTTTAGAACTCGGTATGGACATTACGAATTTCTGGTTATGCCCTTTGGATTAACGAACGCACCAGCAGCTTTTATGGATCTAATGAACAGAGTATGCAGACCATACTTGGATAAATTTGTAATCATGTTCATTGACGACATACTCATCTACTCCCGAAGCAAAGAGGATCATGAACAACATCTGAAGCTGATGCTCAAATTGCTCAAGGACCAGAAATTGTATGCCAAATTTTCCAAATGCAAATTTTGGATTCGTGAAGTACATTTTTTTGGTCATATAGTCAATCAGAAGGGAATGCAAGTCGACCCAGCAAAGGTGGAAGCCATCAAAAAGTGGGAGATTCCGAAAACACCGATGGAAATTCGACAATTTCTTGGTTTAGCAGGATATTATCGGCGATTTATTTCTAACTTTTCCAAGATTGCGCAACCTTTAACAACATTAACTCGAAAGGATGAAAAGTTTATCTGGGGAGATAAACAGGAATAAGCTTTTCAGATGCTCAAGCAACATCTTAGCGTTGCCTAAGGGCACTGAAAATTTCGTGGTTTATTGCGACGCATCAGGCCAAGGATTGGGGTGTGTTCTAATGCAAAAGGATAAGGTTATTGCGTATGCGTCTAGATAGTTAAAAGTGCATGAGAAAAATTATACCACCCATGATTTGGGGCTGGGAGCTATAATTTTTGCACTAAAGATTTGGAGACATTATCTTTATGGGACAAAATGTACCATTTTTACTGATCATAAAAGTCTTCAACACATCCTTGATCAGAAGATGCTTAATATGAGACAGCGAAGATGGGTGGAATTGCTCAGTGATTATGACTGTGAAATAAAATATCATCCAGGAAAAGCTAATGTTGTAGCAGATGCGTTAAGTAGAAAGGAGAGAGTAAAGCCCTTGAGAACGCGAGCTATGGGAGTAATCGTTCAGACAAATCTTAAGGCGCAAATTCTTGAAGCAAAGAAGGAAACATTAAAGTCAGATAATTTAAGAAATGAATCTCTTCATCACTTGGAGAAGGATTTTGAAACAAGAGCGGATGGAGTACGTTATTTTAAGGATAAAGTTTGGATACCAAAGGCTAACAACCTGCGGTCCAAAATTTTGGAAGAAGCACATAAATCAAGATATTCGATTCATCCAGGAGCAGACAAGATGTATCAGGATATGAGAAACTATTATTGGTGGCCAGGAATAAAACGAGACGTTGCTATGTATGTAAGTGAGTGTTTGACCTGTGCAAAGGTGAAAGTAGAGCACCAAAAACCTTCGGGTCTTCTTCAACAACCCGAAATACCTCAATGGAAATGGGATCAAATTTCAATGTACTTTGTAACCAAATTACCCAGAACTAAGAAAGGTCATGACGCTATTTGGGTAATAGTAGATCGACTTACGAAGTCTGCGCACTTTCTACCAATACGAGAAGATTTCAAAATGGAAAAGTTAGCGCAATTGTATATTGATGAAATCGTTTCTCGCCACGGAGTACCCATTTCTATCATTTCCGATAGAGATATATTAGAGGATAAATATGTTGGATAAAAGATCAAGAATACTGAAGGTCAAAGTTGAGAAAGTCAAAGCTGTTAAAGTCAAATCTCATTTAAAGTCAAAGCCTATTTGTAATAAGTCAATGTATTTTTGTATTTGTATTTTCCTTGTAATAGTTAGGTAGTATAAATAGTTTTTCTTTCTTTGTATTTTGTAAGGAACAAAATTGAAGAATCATTTTTTAAGTATTCTAGAGAGAGAAACATCAGAGAGAGAGAGAGAGAGTTAGTTAGAAAGAGTTTGTAAAGAGAGAAAAGTGTAATCTTGATTTGAAGTGAAATCAAACAGGTAATTGTTTGTTAATTCGTGTTTTGTGTTTGATTAATCTTGATTTAGAAACTAGAATCTGGAACAATCAATTGGTATTAGAGCAGATTCAAATTGAAAAATCAAGAAAATTCAAAAGATCGTATATGTGTTCTTGAGCAAGAATCGAATTTCGAGTTTTAGTGCAAATTAGGTGCTGAAATCGATTAGGTTTTGTTTACTAAGTACCTTCGATCAAGTCTGTATAGTTTATTTCTTGAATTGCACTGTAATCGATTTGTAATTTTGATTTTGAAGAAGCTTGAGTTCACGAGTTGTCACGCACTGTATTCACATCGATTTGTATAGTTGTGTGTTTTTAGATCGAAATTAGTTGTTTGTATTGTGTTTGTAATGATTAGGTGATCAAATTGTTGTAGTTTAGTGTTGAAATTTTAGGTTTAGATGAGTGTTTGGTGAATTTGATCGACTTTCAAGGTTTGCGGGTTGTTCTTCAAGTTTGCGTTTCATTCATCAGGTTTGCGGGTCATTCATCAGTACAGGTTAGCGTTTCAATCAAGAATCGAGAAGTACAGGTTTGCGTTTCTATTAAAGAATCGAGAAGCTAAGTATTTTGGGTATAACGAGACACGTAAAGTACGTGTTGCGGGTGTAACAAGACACACAAAGTGTGTCTTGCGGGCGTAACGTGACACGCAAAGTTTATCATTTGGCACGCAAAGTTCATAACACGCAAAGTGATAAACGCAAAGTGACAAACGCAAAGTAAAGGTGATTGAGTTGAGACTTGTGGTTTGCGTTTGCTTCTCGACACGCAAAGTAGAGGTTTGCGGTCTATGTGAGGAACGCAAAGTGTGATGTGCGTTTCACGTGTGACACGAAAAGTTGAAGTTTGCGATTGCTACTTGAAGCGATTAAAATTTCTTTTAGTGATTAAAATTTCTGCCTTGGGGGACATAGTTCTTTTAGTGATTAAAATTTCTGTTTTTATATTTCAAGTTTTCTGTATTTTCTTGATTATTTCATTTGGACTAACGATCAGTTCTAGTTTCTTATTGATATATTTTTCAAACATGATATACAAAAATGACTTCCAAAGATGCTCTTTCAATCGGAACCGATGTAAAGCCTCCAGTTCTATTCAAAGGCGAGTATGGACAATGGAAGGATAGATTCTTGGATTTCATTGACCGGCATTCAAATGGAGAGAATATACTTCTGTCTATCACCGAAGGTCCCATGAAACCAATCATAATTCATGTACCTGCTGATGATATTGATGGTGATGATGTTGATGATGATGATGGAGATGTGGAAAAAGAAATAAAGACAAAACCAGTTAAAGTTGAATTCTCTCAGTACTCAGAAGAACAGAAGAGTAGATTTAAAGCTGACAAGCAAGCGAGATCTCTTTTACTCCAAAGCATTCCAAATGACATATACATCAAAATTGATAGCTTCAAACATGATGCTAAACAAATGTGGGATCAATTGGAAAAGATGATGATGGGATCAAAGATATGGAATCAGATAAAGGTGGCCAACTGCATCAATAACTATGAGGAATTCAAAGCAAAAGAGAATGAGAGTCTAGAAGACACATATGAAAGATTCACTTTGCTTCTGAATGAACTCACAAAGAACAAAGTTAAGAAGAAGCAGCTGGAGAACAATGTCAAATTTCTGAGCATCCTTCGTCCTGAATGGAAAAAGCACACAAGAAGGATGAAGCAAATGAAAGATTTGAATGAAATCCCTCTTCATGAAGTTTATGAGACCCTGAAACAGAATGAAGAAGAGGTTGAAGAGAAAAGAGCTGAAAAGAAAAAGGCTGAGAAGGTTTCTGATCCGATTGCTTTGGTTGGAGAGACAAAGAAAGAAAAGAAAGAGAAGATTGAGAAGAAGAAGAAAAAGAAAGTGAGTTCAAGTTCTGTGTCTAATAGTGATGATGGCGAAAGTCTGAAACAAGCCATGATATTGCTGACCCGTGCCTTGCAGAAGAAATTTTATAAGAAACCGGGATCAAATTCTCAACGTTATTCGTCATCAAGTTCAAAGAACCACGAGCACCGAGAAAGGGTGGAAGGCAAAAGATTTGATGAGAATAGGTATGGTGAGAATAAACTGGATGAGAAGAAGAAGTTTGTGAATGATTACACAGCTGTAGAGAAGCCTTCAACTAATTCAATCAAATGTTATAACTGCGGCAAGTTGGGTCATTATGCCAAAGATTGTCGGAAGCCAAAAGTACGCAACTCTCAGTATTATCAGAACAAGTTGCTTTTGGCAAGACAACAAGAAGCTGATGTTGCTTTAATGGCAGAGGATGAGTTTTGGTTGGATCATTCTGAGGATGAAGGTGAAGAGAAAGAAGAAAATGCTCATATTTGTCTAATGGGCAAAGAGGACAAGAATGACGAGTAAGATGATGAAGAAGTGAATGAGGTATTAAACTTAACTCCAAAAGATTTCATTACCAAGTTGGAAACCATGGTAGTTGAGCTACAAAATTTACAAAATAATCTGAAAAATGAAAAGGAAAAGGTTGCTAAAAAGAACAAGAAGATCTTTGAACTTAATACTTCTGTTATTTCAAACAAAGATCTAATTGATTCTTTACGCAAATCTGATTCTGATTCTAAATCTAAAGTAGATAATTTTGAAAAGAAGATTTCTGAGTTTGAAGGTAAAGTAAATAGATATGAGTTTGAAAAGAATGAATCTGCACTAACTGTTTATAAATTGCAGGTTGAAAACCAGAATTTGAACAAGAAGGTAAATGATTTGGAAGTTAAACTTTATAAAATAGGTCAAACAGATCAAACCATTTTTCTTAATGCTCCTGATGAAGAGGCTGATGTTAAGCAAAGATGGGGACTTGGTTTTAACAACCCCCATTATCTTAAGAAAGCCATCAGAAAACAACCAGCACTTTATAACTATGATTTTCTTGCATGTGCTGGTAAACATACTCATTTGAAACCCAAATTCGTTACCAAATTGCCAGACGAAGTAGAGGCCAAAGAAACTGAAAACAGAAAGAATAAAAAGAAAATGCACCTACCATTTAACTATGTAAAGTTAAATGATAGTTATCTGTTGAGGAGAAATCCCAACATTTGCTGGGAATGCCGCAAGCATCCAGCGCCCTCACCTTCGACTCGGGAGTACGTAACTGGCCGGGACTAACAGCCCGACCCGCTGGCTCCACGAAAGTGGTGCAGCCCCTCATGTCCGCCTGTCGCTTAGTACGGGGCTTTGCGCTACCATGGTATAAGGAAATAAAGTAGCGCCTTCACCATAAGCAATTGCTTTTGGTGTAGTGGTAAGAGCTTGATCCTAACAAGTTAAGCATGCTCGGGCGAGAGCAATCCTAGGATGGGTGACCTCCTGGGAAGCTCAAGCCTTGGGACCTAAGAAGAAAAAGAAATTGAGTTCAAGTTCTGTGTCTAATAGTGATGATGGCGAAAGTCTGAAACAAGCCATGATATTGTTGACCCGTGCCTTTCAGAAGAAATTTTATAAGAAACCGGGATCAAATTCTCAACGTTATTCGTCATCAAGTTCAAAGAACCACGAGCACCGAGAAATGGTGGAAGGCAAAAGATTTGATGAGAATAGGTATGGTGAGAAGAAACCGGATGAGAAGAAGAAGTTTGTGAATGATTACACAGCTGTAGAGAAGCCTTCAACTGATTCAATCAAATGCTATAACTGCGGCAAGTTGGGTCATTATGCCAAAGATTGTCGGAAGCCAAAGGTACGCAACTCTCAGTATTATCAGAACAAGTTGCTTTTGGCAACACAACAAGAAGCTGGTGTTGCTTTAATGGCAGAGGATGAGTTTTGGTTGGATCATTCTGAGGATGAAGGTGAAGAGAAAGAAGAAAATGGTCATATTTGTCTAATGGGCAAAGAGGACAAGAATGACGAGTCAGATGATGAAGAAGTGAATGAGGTATTAAACTTAACTCCAAAAGATTTCATTACCAAGTTGGAAACCATGGTAGTTGAGCTACAAAATTTACAAAATAATCTGAAAAATGAAATGGAAAAGGTTGCTAAAAAGAACAAAAAGATCTTTGAACTTAATACTTCTGTTATTTCAAACAAAGATCTAATTGATTCTTTACGCAAATCTGATTCTGATTCTAAATCTAAAGTAGATAATTTTGAAAAGAAGATTTCTGAGTTTGAAGGTAAAGTAAATAGATATGAGTTTGAAATGAATGAATCTGCACTAACTGTTTATAAATTGCAGGTTGAAAACAAGAATTTGAACAAGAAGGTAAATGATCTGGAAGTTAAACTTTATAAAATAGGTCAAACAGATCAAACCATTTTTCTTAATGCTCCTGATGAAGAGACTGATGTTAAGCAAAGATGGGGACTTGGTTTTAACAACCCCCATTATCTTAAGAAAGCCATCAGAAAACAACCAGCACTTTATAACTATGATTTTCTTGCATGTGCTGGTAAACATACTCATTTGAAACCCAAATTCGTTACCAAATTGCCAGACGAAGTAGAGGCCAAAGAAACTGAAAACAGAAAGAATAAAAAGAAAATGCAACTACCATTTAACTATGTAAAGTTAAATGATAGTTATCTTTCCGAAACACCAAAAGTATTTTCAAACGACTATTTTGTTAGTTATTCCGCATCTGAGATGAAGGCAAAACCTGAAATTGCAAAGGTTTATGTTCCTACATGTATCCTTGAAAACAAAATAGTCGAGCTTGAAAATGTTTTATTTGATGAAAAGATTTTGGTGGATATTCAACAAAATGTATTTTCTACCGTTTTAAAGAACACAGTTTTTCAAATTAATTCAACAAAGTGTTCTACAGTTTCAATGGCACCTCAAATTTTTTCTGACAATTCTGATGACTTATTTGAGTCTGCAAATGATTCTTTTAATTCTGATGAAGGGAGCATGGAAGAATCTGATATGTTTGACATTCATTCTAAACTTCCTGATCATTCTACTTGTCTTGAAAATGACGAAGTGTTACCAAGTGTTGTAAATACTGTTGAATCATCAACTAAGGTTGGTAAATCAGTTTCTGTAACTGCTAATTACTATGCTCATGGTAAGAAACATAAGAAACAGCGATTACAGAAACAGAAATACACTGGTACACAAAAGAAAACTCAATCTTGGAAATCTACTTTTCCTAATACATCTACATCTTGTGTTTCAGATTTAAAGAAGAAAAAGTTGAAAGCTCAATCTGAATGGAGACCAAAAAGGAAGGATGATGAGATAGTAGAATCAGTTTCTGATAATACTTGTAATAGAACAGTTAGTAGTGATACTGATGTGATTGATCAAATTGCTTTTAATAATCAAAACCTTGTAACTTCTTACAAGAGATATTCAATACAACAATTGATTCAATTGTCTCCTATTACTACTACATATTATTCTTATCAGAGAAATGATTTTGCTTATTCTCATAATTCGTCTCAAATAATTTTCAAAGTTTTCAAAAGAACAGAGGGTCCATTTTCAAGTGGATGCCAAAATCTTGTACTAAACTGTTAGGTCCCGTTTTTAAATGGGTACCTAAATCTATTATTGCCTGATTTCTCTTGCAGACCCGGCATATGTGGTACTTGGATAGTGGATGTTCCAAGCATATGACTGGGCAAAAAGCTTTATTGTCTAACTATACAGAGAAATTCAGTGGCAATGTCAGATTTGGAAATGATCAGCTTTCACCTATTCTAGGATATGGTGATATCATTCAAGACAAGATAACGATCAGTAAAGTGAGCTATGTCGAAGGCTTGGGGCACAATTTATTAAGCATAGGTCAATTCTGCGATAAAGGGTTAGAGGTTAACTTCAAGTCCAAGAGTTGCTCGGTTCGTACTGAAGACGGCACGAAACTCTTGGGTAGACATCGAAAGACAAACCTCTACACCATTAACTTGTCCAAAGTTCAGATTGACAATCAGGTATGCTTGATGACAAAAGCTTCATTGCAGCAAAGTTGGCTCTGGCACAGACGTTTATCTCACTTGAACTTTCGTTACATCAATAAGCTGGTTCGTGGAAAATTGGTAAAGGGACTTCCTGAGCTGAAATACGAGAAAGAACACTTATGTGCAGCTTGTGAGAAGGGTAAGATGAAGAGAGTCGCTCACAAACCGAAGCCTGAACCAAGCACTAGTTCTCCGTTAGAATTGCTACACATGGATTTATGTGGTCCAATGAGAACTCAGAGTTTGGGTGGTAAGAAATACTTGTTGGTCATTGTGGACGATTATTCAAGATACACGTAGGTCAAATTTCTTCGATCTAAACATGAGACACCGGAAGTTCTCAATACTTTCTTAAAGACGACCCAGGTGAAAATGCAGCGACCAATCAAGTTTCTTTGTACTGATAATGGCACAGAATTCAAGAACAAGATTGTTGAAGAATATCTCGAAACGGTCGGGATATCACATCAGTATTCTGCTGCTAGAAAGCCTCAACAAAATGGAGTAGTAGAAAGACGTAATCGAACGCTAGTCGAGGCCTCTCGGACTATGCTTAGTCAATCGGATCTACCTCTATTCTTGTAGGCGGAAGCTGCGTCAACTGCATGTCATACGAAAAATCGTTCCATGATACACCGCCAGTTTCAAAAGACTCCATATGAGCTGATCAACAACAGAACACCTACCATCAAATACTTTTATATATTTGGGTGTAAATGTTTTGTGCTTAATGACAGAGAGAGTCTGAACAAATTCAGTGCTAAAGCGGACGAAGGCATTTTTATCGGTTATTCTTCAACTTCTGCTGCATATCGTGTTTATATAAAGAAGTCAAAGACAGTTGTGGAGAGCGTCAATGCTACATTTGATGAAGAAATGGCTTCTGATCAAATCAGTTCAGAACCCGTTATTATTGGCGTATTAGCTTCTGGACAGATCAGTCCAGAACCTGTGTATACAACGACAAATTCGGATAACGCTTCTACATCTGCTTCTCATTTAACTGATTTAGATTTGTTATTTGAATTCTTTTATGATGAGTTTCTTGGATCTAATATACCTAAATCTGCTGTGACTGACAGGTCTGAAGATACAAGCAGTCATCATCCAGTCACTTCAGATATTATTACTGAACAAGCTTCCCTAGTTCAGACAAAAACTCATATTCCTATTGTTACTCCTACAGTTGAAGATGAACAAGCAAATGTTGAGCCAGAAGTGACTATTTCAGTTGGGTGTACTACATTGTCTACTCAACAGTTTGTTCCTGTTGTCCCAACTGATACTTCTGCAACTGATATTTCAATTGAAAACCCCCCTCCTGTAATTCAAGCTGAAGATTCTGAAAGTGGATTTCAAGATGATGATCATATTCAATCAGTATCTATTCCACTCCCACATGAGCATCGCTGGACCAAAGACCATCCATTACATCAAGTAATTGGAGATTTTGACACGCCTGTTCAGACAAGGTCAGCGACTCTTAATCAGTGTATGCATGACTCATTCCTCAGCAAGATTGAGCCAACTCGAGTATCTGAGGCTCTTGCTGATTCGGACTGGGTATCTGCAATGCAAGAAGAGATCAATCAGTTTGAAGCTCTAAATGTTTGGAGACTGGTTCCTAAACCAGAAGGCAAAACCGTGATCGGCACTAAGTGGGTATTCAAGAACAAAAAGAATGAAGATGGTGTCGTCATCAGAAACAAAGCTAGACTTGTTGCCAAAGGCTACCGGCAAGAGGAAGGCATTGATTATGACGAGACGTATGCTCCAGTAGCACGTATAGAGGCAATAAGAATGTTTCTCGCCTACGCTGCTCATAAGAACTTCACAGTCTTTTAGATGGATGTGAAAACAGCCTTTCTGAACGACATTCTTAAAGAGGAAGTGTACGTGTCTCAACCTGAAGGGTTCGTCAATCAAGACAAGCTAGATCATGTATACATCTTGGACAAAGCCCTTTATGGATTAAAGCAAGCCCCTCGAGCCTGGTACGATGTATTATCCAAATTCTTGGTCAAGTCTGGTTTCTCTAAAGGTAAGATCGATACCACTTTATTCATAAAGAAGGAAAAAGCTGATATTATACTTATTCAGATTTATGTTGATGATATAATATTTGGTTCTACTAATCCAAAATATTGCAAAAACTTTTCTAACCTCATGGTGTCACGTTTTCAAATGAGTATGATGGGAGAGATGAACTTCTTTCTCGGATTACAAGTTAAACAACTTTCTACGGGGATTTTTATAAATCAATCTAAGTACATTTTGGACATTCTTCGGAAGTACAAAATGGAAAATTGTAAACCAATTGGAATCCCGATGGCACCTGGTACTAAGATTCATATTGATCCTTCGGGTAAAAGTGTAGATGTTAGAACGTACAGAGGTATGATAGGATCGTTGATGTATTTAACTTCCAGTAGACCAGATATTATGTTCTCAACATGTCTTTGTTCTAGATATCAAGTTGCTCCCAAAGAATCCCATTTGGCCGCTGTCAAACGTATCTTTAGATATCTGAAGGGGACTGCAGACCTTGGTCTGTGGTATCCTAAGGATACATGGTTTCAACTGACTGCATATTCAGATGCAGATCATGCAGGTTGCATGTTGGACAGAAAGAGTACTTCTGGTCACGTTCAATTTCTTGGAGACAAACTCGTTAGTTGGGCATCAAAGAAACAATTATGCGTTTCCACTTCGACTGCTGAAGCAGAGTATGTAGCTGCTGCCAGTTGTTGCTCTCAAGTCTTGTGGATGCGAACACAGCTACGAGACTATGGATTCAAGTATGATAAAATTCCAATCTACTGTGACTCGAAGAGTGCAATTGCCATATCTGCTAATCCTGTCCAGCATACGAAAACCAAACACATTGATGTAAGGTATCATTTTATCAAAGATAATGTTGAAAAAGGAACAATTGAACTTTATTTTGTAAAAACAGATTATCAACTTGCAGATTTATTTACAAAACCCTTAGATGAGAAGAGATTTAATTTTCTTGTCTTTAAGCTTGGTATGTTAAATCTGAAGACATAATCAGTTATTACCTACTAAAGTTACGTATTGTTATTTTTCATCATTTTTTTTATCTTTATATCTGAAGGATACCTGCACTTTAATGGTTTGCTCATGATCTCAGGGGGAGTTAGAGAAGATTTTAAATGATCTACATTCATTTGAGGGGGAGCAAAACTAATTTCTGCATTATACTTAATTGACAAAATTTTTGTGATGCATGATTTTAGGGGGAGCCTATAAGTCAAAAGGAGTAAGACTATGATTTCTGATTACTTATGATCAGAACTCGTTCTATAATTGTTTTACTGTTTTCCATCGTTTATTTTCGAATAAATTTTGTGAATAAATTTTTTACTAGACTTTGAGACTTACAGGATGAGAGAAGCTGACACGATCATATCTTTATGACTACAACCTGACTTTCTGAGATTTAAGATTGAGCGAAAAGGTAGATTTTTTATCTTAATCTTAAATATATTTGAAAGAAGGACAACTTTCAGATATAGAAAACATGTTCTTAAATGTTCAAACCACTTCCCGATTTTTAACAGATTTTATAATTTGGAAGTGTGATTTTAAATGTTTTTTATTTTATTTTTGTGCTTAATTGATAACCAAACCGTGTATCCACAGATAAATACTTGCGTATTGTCTTTTCTATATACTTTCAATTATTCACACACACCGGTTTGACTTTGTTCAACATGTTCTTACCATGTCTCTAAATTGAAATAGTTTTTATTCGATGGTAAGACACTCCGCTTGTACTTCAAAGAATTTTTGAGTGATATTTCATTTCAAAGCGTTTCATTCAAGAATGTCTGTATATTGTTTCATATAGACAAATATCAATTATTCTTGACCATAAGCTTTAATTGCTATATCATTCATTTCTGATCATTTTATACAATGTCAGATTTTCAAACAATTTTTTTGCATTCATGTTCATTCATTCAATTTCTTTGTTTGAAAATACTTCAATGTTTAAAAATGCTCAAATCTTCATGATTATATTTTATGAGCATCCATTTATCTGACATTTGTAGATGAGCTTTAACTGTTATAGTTAAATCATTTGAGCAACTCATACATTATAGGATTACATGGGTTCTTTGTGCTAGGAATTAACTGAACTTCTATGGATTCACGTTAACCAGTGTTTCCTACCCAAGAAGTTAATCTTTTAGTGATTGAGTGTGAGGAGTCAAAAGAAATGAGTGTGGATGTGCTGAGGTAAAATGGAAAACAGAGTTTGGTTAGTAGTGAACTTATTGATTAAAAAGAAAGAGGGTGAGAGATCAGAGTAAAAGAATATCAAACTCTGCACCAACTACTTTCTGAGCCGGGCAACCACATTACTAGCGTTTCACAACTCTTTGGTGAACGTTATTGAAACAGGCAATTAGCCCATGCCAACTCTTGCTTAAACCCCACCAACCACTCATTTTCTTCTCAAAAAGAAAATGTTTCATATTTTTTGGGGACGCAGCATATAATCTATCTGGTTTTCATTTGGAAAATCTAGATATTGAAAAAGAAGGAAGTCTGCCCCACCTTCGCACTTCAATCATGCACTTAGAGTCTGTGTTTATCTACTGTTGTCTCAGTGGTTTACACTATGTTGAGCCTTATAAAAGCAATCATTCGTGCTTAATTCTTTCTACACGTGCACAAACACACAAAGAATTTGTTTCTTTGTCATAACATTCATAGAAATTGCCTTTGTGGTGTTTCGATGATTGGATGGAAGCCCTGGGGGAGTGAACATCAAAAAGCTCCTTTATATTGTGTATTCGTTACACACAGTAACCTCGTGTTACTGACAGATATTTTAACTGATTCATCTGTTGATTCAGGAGTTACCTGTTCTTATTTTGTCTGGATTTGAAAAGATCTAGATTAATACTTGGTTATGGATCACTGAATCAGAGGCTCAGTTGTACAGATCAGAATGGTTAATAACATTTCTTGGAAGAAAAGTTTTGATGATCTAGATGCTCTATTCATCAAGAAGGGGGAGATGGTATGAAGAAATGTTAAAGTTTTTGAAGTTAAAGGGAGATGGTTTCAAAGAAATGATAAAGATTTGAAGATTTGAAGATGATCAAAGAATTTCTGAAGTTTTGAGGAAATTTTCTTTGAAGATTATTTGCTGAAGCAATTTAAGCTGATTCTGAAGATAATTTCTTTCCACAAGTCTAAAAGCGTTATATATGAAGTTTTGGGGAGATTGTTCATCATTTGAAGACAGTTTTGGAAAGAAAACTATCGATGAAAAAGGGGAGATTATTTTGACAAAGCTTAAAGTGAAGAACTGACTTGCTAGATCTTTCAACAGTGATCTTGAATCCAAAGGGGGAGATTGTTAGAGCATAAATCTGTTGGATACAAGATCAAGAATACTGAAGGTCAAAGTTGAGAAAGTCAAAGCTCTTAAAGTCAAATCTCATTTAAAGTCAAAGTCTATTTGTAATAAGTCAATGTATTTTTGTATTTGTATTTTCCTTGTAATAGTTAGGTAGTATAAATAGTTTTTCTTTGTTTGTATTTTGTAAGGAACGAAATTGGAGAATCATTTTTTAAGTATTCTAGAGAGAGAAACATCAGAGAGAGAGAGAGAGAGTTAGTTAGAAAGAGTTTGTAAAGAGAGAAAAGTGTAATCTTGATTTGAAGTGAAATCAAACAGGTAATTGTTTGTTAATTCGTGTTTTGTGTTTGATTAATCTTGATTTAGAAACTAGAATCTGGAACAATCAAGATAGTCGCTTTACCTCCAAATTTTGGCATATCTTTCAAAAAGTTTTGGGCACTAGATTGGATCTAAGTACAACTTATCATCCTCAAACGGATGGTCAAACGGAAAGGACTATTAAGACTTTGGAGGACATGTTGCGTGCATGTGCAATAGATTTTGGCGGTAATTGAGATCAGCATTTACCATTGGTTGAATTCTCTTACAACAACAGTTATCACGCCAGTATCCAATGTGCACCGTATGAAGCTCTTTATGGACGAAAGTGCAGATCACCACTGGGATGGATAGAAGCCGGAGAAAGTAAATTGATTGGACCAGACATTGTTCAGGAAACCACCGATAAAATATCAATTATTCGGGATAGGCTTAAGGCAGCAAGAGATCGCCAAAAGAGTTATGCTAATAATCGAAGAAAGCCATTGGAGTTTCAAGTAGGTGATAAAGTAGTATTAAAAGTATCACCTTGGAAAGGCATCATACGCTTTGGGAAGCGGGGTAAGTTAAGTCCAAGGTTTATTGGACCATTCGATGTCACAAAGAGAATTGGATCAGTGGCATATAAACTCAAACTACCCCAAGAATTGAGTGCCATTCATGATACATTTCACGTATCAAATTTAAAGAAGTGTGTGACCAATGAATCATTGATTGTTTCACCAGAAGAAATCAAAGTCGATGAACGTTTGGGTTTCAAAGAAGAACCCATTGAGATTCTCGATCGAGACGTTAAGCGATTAAAGCGCCGCAAAATTCCAATCCTAAAGGTTCGATGGAAATCAAGATTCGGTCTGTAATATTCTTGGGAGAGAGAATATTTTATGAGGACCAAATATCTCAAGTTATTTGAAAAGATTTGATCAAAAGGAAGTAAAGTGTGAATTTCGGGACGAAATTCCTTTAACGGGGGGAAACTGTGACAACCGTCCAGTAACCAGAATTTTAAGGTTTGCAATCTCTGACCTAATAGAATCTAATTATAAAGTTAAATTCTTTAGTATCTAACCCGATTGTTTAGATAAGAATTTTACCCGAAAAAATTCGGAAGTTGCGTAAAATACCCGGTTCAGACTGATAACTGACCATTACATCTCAGAAATGCCAGAAATTATGTTGGAAGTCTAAAATACATAATATAAAAGGATTTTATTATTTTCAAAATAAAATATATTTATTAATTTAGAATATTCATTTTTAGCATAAACTGAGAATTGAGAGTTACGGTTCTCAAATATATCTGATTATTTAACCAAGTTTATGTCATGTTTATAAATCTAATTAAATTTAAAATATTTTGGTGTGTCATTAGGCCACATGGCTGAATTTCATGACTCCTCTCTCTCTCTCTCTCTCTTTAATTTTAATTAAAAACCAAAAATTTATGAAAACATCTTTCTCATTTCAAGATTTTGCAAGAGACCTCTCATCTCCCTCTCCTCTCTTCTTCACTTTCGGCCAAACACCACCACACACCATCACCACCGAATTTTCAGAAAAATTCCAAGGAGAAACCAAGTTTTAAAGTATCATTTTACTTCAAGGAATCAAGTTTGCATCTTCCATCAAGAAGGTAAACATTTTATATCCTCATTTTTCTTCAAGTTCTTATTCAAGATTTTGAATGCTTTCATATCATTGCATGTAGGAATGTATAATCTTAGTTTTGGAAGTGAAATGGGATGCAATTGGTAAATAATACATTTGCAAATGAACATTTGAATGATCTTCCAATAAAACTAGGGTTTCTAAGTGAAAATTTTGAGATTTTGTCAAAATTGTCAATTTTATGATGAATGGTTCTTAGGACCACGAAATTTTGATAATATTGGATTGAAATTTATATATTTACAACAATGTTGAGTATAAAGAAACTCTTAGGATGAGATTATTCAAATCTCATATGATAAGAGCATCTAAAATGATGTAATATCACTTATTTAGTGATTTTGTTGTCATGCATGGGTTTGGATGAGCACTTGTAGTTGCTATGAATCCATGATACATTTTTGTCTCATTAGAATCATTTTATATTGGTTTAAGATGGGAAACCATGTGTTATTAATAAAAACCATGCCAAATGATCATCTTATTATGTTATACAAGATTCATTTTATCAACAGTTTGCTGTCACAGATTTTCATTCACTTTCAAGCCTCATAAATCGTATCTTACTCCATAAAAATTTGGGCTTTTTGTTACCAAACTTTAATTTAAGGTATTAGAAATCCATAGAATCAAGAATCACTCAAAATTATGAAGTTTTGGTCATCCATTTGCATTTTAGAAGAAAGTAGTGCAATCTTTCCAGAATTGACAGATTGGTACACTCAACTTCCAAAGGCCATAAATCTTTCATAAATCTTCCAAATTGAGTGAATCTTTTTCCATACGAAATATTTTTGAGTTAGCTTTGCAACCACATATGGATCATTTCATAATTCTGATCTTTGGTATCCCAAAGGTAAGCTTCAAGTGAAGTGTGTCACTGACCTGAAAATCAGTGACAATATGTTTTGTGGAGTTTATTTGGGGCACCAAAACACCTCTTTAAATCATAAAATTTTGCAGATTAGTACATAACTCAGTATATTAATTTCTGAAAAAATATGATTATTTTTGGTATTTGGGAAATGTCATTTTGAAACTCATTTTGAGATCACAAATTTTGGACAGCAAGTGCTGAATCCAGAAAGTTGATCTTAAAGCTTTAAAAGCTTATGTTTTGGTGATTAGTTTGGTATTGCCATTATAAAATCTTATTTTAGACAATAAGTTAAACATAATGGCATATGAATATATATATATATATATGTATATATATATATATATATTGAGATGTAAGAGTGGTCGAGTTAGGATTGAGGATGGGTATTGACATTCGGTATCTTTTGGTGCAAATTACTCTATAGGGATTAAAGATCCGGGCTAGAGAATTGTGTTGTTTTATTTTCGCATCATCATACAAGGTGAGTATTCACAGCCCCACTTTTATCGTTTTAATTGATTTTGGGGTGGAAAGCATGTTTAAATTGCGTATTTAAAGATTCATGAGAATTGTTTGAAAGTATTGCGAATTGGCAATTTATAAGGCTTTGTTAAAAGCGTTTGGAATTATAAGCTATATGATAAGTATGCAATTGATGTGTTGAGTATTAAATGTTAAGACACCGTGACACTACTATTAACTCGAAGAAAATCGGCCCTATAGTATTAGTGGATAGCGCTATTTGGTGTGAGAAACCCACTTTAATGCTGACGAGCAGGGGTGCACTATACTAGAGAAGATGACTAAACATGTGGCTTGAACCACCGCTGAGTTATTTCATCGGGGGCGTTGAAATTGGTCAGGGACGGCTTAGTAGTGGCTCAACATAATATTATCTTTGTATACACTTATCATAAAGAAATTGAATTATGGTACTCATGAATCAAAGAATTGAAGATTGGTTTTTACACGTGATTTACAATGTCAACTTGCATATAAATTGATTTGTGCATATCTAAAACCTGTGCACTCACCAACTCTTTGTAGTTGACCTTGTTTTATACATGCTTTTCAGGGAACAAGAAGGTATTCGGAAATGATTGAGATTTAGATATCGCACTTTATCGTTTAATAGTATCTTGTAATTAAGATTTGGGTTATGTAAAGTAAGTTTATTTTGGAGCATGATGTAAACTATGGTTGAAATGTATGGAGGTATTTTATCATTTCCTAATGCTATGTTTATCGAAATGTCATATTCCGTATTTCCGCTTTAGCGGGGTGTTTTGTAACACCTTAGGCATATCCCATATCGGCCGTGGACAGGAGTGATGCTCGGTGTTATAAGTAATATCTTGGCCTTCCAAACAACAACGCGTTTTGGGGCCACAAGCACGTCAGGTTCTGGGAACTCTGAGGTTAAGCGTGCTTGGGTGGGAGTAGTCCCAGGATGGGTGACCCCCTGGGAAGTTTCTCACCAGGTCGCCAGAAACAAATCCGTGCGCTACACGTTGGTTAAATCCAGGGGCAAAGAGGACAATATTGTTGTGGAGGCAGGCGGGATGTTACAGATGGTATCAGAGCCACTTCTGTGCCGTTCGGGATATGGGGCAAACCTCATCGGGGACGATGAGTCCCAAGGGGGGGGGGGTGTTTGTAACACCTTAGGCATATCCCATATCGGCCGTGGACAGGAGTGATGCTCGGTGTTATAGGTAATATCTTGGCCTTCCAAACAACAACGCGTTTTGGGGCCACAAGCACGTCAGGTTCTGGGAACTCTGAGGTTAAGTGTGCTTGGGTGGGAGTAGTCCCAGGATGGGTGACCCCCTGTGAAGTTTCTCACCAGGTCGCCAGAAACAAATCCGTGCGCTACACGTTGGTTAAATCCGGGGGCAAAGAGGACAATATTGTTGTGGAGGCAGGCGGGATGTTACAGATGGTATCAGAGCCACTTCTGTGCCGTTTGGGATATGGGGAAAACCTCATCGGGGACGATGAGTCCCAAGGGGGGGGGGGTGTTTGTAACACCTTAGGCATATCCCATATCGGCCGTGGACAGGAGTGATGCTCGGTGTTATAAGTAATATCTTGGCCTTCCAAACAACAACGCGTTTTGGGGCCACAAGCACGTCAGGTTCTGGGAACTCTGAGGTTAAGCGTGCTTGGGTGGGAGTAGTCCCAGGATGGGTGACCCCCTGGGAAGTTTCTCACCAGGTCGCCAGAAACAAATTTGTGCGCTACACGTTGGTTAAATCCAGCGGCAAAGCGGACAATATTGTTGTCGAGGCAGGCGGGATGTTACATTCTTCGTAAACAACATTGAAAAAGGCACCTAGCCCATGCCATATCTTCCAAACACCCACCAGATACTCATTCTTTTCTCAAAAAGAGAATGTTTCACATTTTCTGGGAAAGCAGCACATAATCTATTGGTACTTCACTTGGAAGATACTGATATTGAAAAAAAAGGAAAGTTGCCCCACCTTCGACCCTTCATCATTCACATTGAGTCTATGTATAACCATTGTTGTCTCAGTGGTTTACAAACTTTGAGCCTTATGAAACACAATCATTGTGATAATTCTTTCATGACACATGCACAAGCACACAGAAAATTTGTTTTTCTATCAGAACATTCATAGAAAATACATTGTGTCTTTTCAATGATTCAATGGAAGTCTTGGGGAGTCAACATCAAACCAACTCCTTAAATTTTACATTCGTTGTACACAGTAACTTTGTGTTACTGACAGACATTCCTAACTGTTTCATCTGTTGATTCAGGGTTACAACTCTTAATTTGTCTAAATTTGAAAAGTTTCGGATAAATACATTCATGAATTGATGGCTCATTATCAAATCAGTTTGGGAAGAATGTTCAAACATTACCAGAAGAGATCATGAACATTGTTCTATATCGTTTAAAAAGGGGAAGAAATTTCAAAGACTGAGCTGAAATTGAAATGAGTTTTGATGATTTTGATTCTCACAATTCATCAAAAAAGGGGGAGAAATCTACAAAGTTAAATTTCAAAGACTTGTGAAGAAATTCAAAAAGTTTAAGTCAAATGAAGAACGAAGATTAAAGTGACACTTCAAGACTGATGAAAAGAAATCCTTCCAAGATGATTCAAGGTAAATTCAAGATGATTGAGAAAATTTGTTTTCTGAAGACAGTCCAGAGATCACAAAGATGAAGATACAAGATCAAAGATTCCTCAATCAATAGTTCAAAAGTTGAAAGATTTCTAAAGTTTCAAAAGATTCAAGAATTCAGATTCATGACTTATTGACTTTCCAAGGATGCTAAATGTGAAAGACTTTTCAATAATCTTCAAAGCATCAGAGATTAAAGGTTGTCAGAGCTAAAAAGTTTAAACGTCAAAGTTTGAAGAATCAGAGCGCTGAAAAAGATTGCCAAATTTTTGTTAAATCTTGAATACAAAGAGGGGAGATTGTTAGTGAATAATTGTATCCAAGATTTAATGAGAAAAGTCAAAGTGTTGTAAAGTCAACAAAGTCAACTTTAGTGATATGAGTGTTTCTATTATTTAGAGAGTTTAGTAATGTGAGAGAAGTAGTTGTAGTATAAATAGTAAATGTTCTAAGTAATCTTGTAACTAAGCTTGTAACATTGTTATATCATAATACGACTTGTGATTGTTTCTCTCTCTACTCTCTCTCTAGAAATATCATTGTCATATCTTGAATATTGTTTGAATTGCTTGATTGAAACTGGGTTCATACACTTTCATATCCCCGTTGGATTAGGAGGGGTGTTAGCCTCTCGGTGGTGGAACTAAAAGGAAGTTAGGTATTGATAACTCATAATTGATCTGTATGATTTTCTTGATGTGGTAACTTTTCGGAATTCCTTGGGTTGACGTTGGGCCATTGGGATACATATTTAGAATCATATTGATTTGGGATGATCTAGTCAGTGGGAAGTTGAGGTTATTAACCGCCCTCGAGGTAGTAGTACGTGGCGCCTAAGGTTGGGAGGCAACCGAGGACGTAGGGTTGGAAATAATAAGGTTCGACGTACAATCTAATATGAGTGTGACGTATCAAGACAGATGTTGGGTGTGAGAATCCACATGAAAAATCAGTATATCAGTCACGACAGGAGGTCGCCGAGTGTTAGCAAGAGAATGAAATGGATTAGATACAATCCCTTCAAAGGGAGACGGTTGTTTGGGAGAAATACATCTTTGAGGTCTACAATTGGTTCATTTTTCTCTTATGGACCGGGAAAACCCAATAAGTGCTAAGGGTGGTAATGGATTGTCTTGGGTGAGAAGTACATTTCGAGGACGAAATCATTCTAAGGTTGGGAGGATTGTAACACCCGCAATTTTCGGTAAGTGTAGGGGTACCCAGGCATTTCTATTCCTTGTGTTTGGTGGGATTGATGTTGGGAAAACACTACTAAATGTTCTAAAGAGTGTCGAGGGCCTTAGTGTCGAAAAGGATCGGATTTTCGGGCTTCGGGGAGTCTTGGCTAAAGTGACAGCGAAAGTGACATGTGTCACAATCGCGTGTCACTCTTGCAAAGGGCCTTATGGCGGCGGTACACTCTCATGGAGAGTGCTCGGCGAAAGTGACACATGTTACTCTCGCCATGTCACTTTCGCCGACGGGCTGCAGTGAGTTAAAACCCCCTTTTTCCAATCCTTCTCATTACTCATCTTCACCTAACACATTTTAAGGCCATTTCCATGTATTCTAAGGTGTTCCATCATCATCAAGCTTACAACCCCAACCTCAAATGCTAGACCAAGTGTTCCTCCTCATTTCTTGAAGATTTCTAAGTTTTGGTGTTTTTTGCCCAAAACCCAAGTAGTAAGCTTATCCTTTCCATTTCTAAACTTTATAAAGAGATATAAATGCTTCATGGATTATATCGTAGTAGTCTATTCCTTCAATTTCGGTTTGTATGATTTTGGAAGATTTAGGTCAAATTTAGGGTTTGGACCAAAATGGAGATTTTGATGTAATATTTTTGGGGGATTATTCTAGATGGTTGAATAAGTATATTCATGGTTGGAAATTTGTAAATATAGGTTTTGGAAGGTTGCGCTTGCGGATTTCAATTTCTTAAAGAAGGCTCAAGTTGGGGTAAAATCTAGATTTAACCTAAATCTAGCGAGGTGGGTTCAAGTTGATTTGTGAAAACGTTGTACATGCCAAAATGTCTATTTTGAAGCATTTATGTGTTTTACATTAAATTATCAAATGTTGAGTTATTTGGTAACTTTGCATTATTTGAAGTGTTTAGCTTATTAAACTTTATAAAACACCCACATTTGGGATTTTTGGGTATTTGGATAAATAGGTCATAAACGAAAGTGTCTTAATGATTTATTGCATAAATAAATATTTGGTCACAAAGGCATTCTTATTGTTGGTCGGGTTATATGCATTATTCATATAATGGGACGTTTTGAAACTAAGAATGAGTCAGTCCTTTGGGTTGGGTCATTCCCGAACTGGTGAACATTTTATAAATAATAATCTTCTTGGGTTTTGGGCCGAAGGCCAATAGTGGTTTGACAAACAAAGATTTTGGGGAAAGATGTAATTTGGTTTATGTAACCATATTGGCTCTCGTGTTTTAACCAAACGTCTATTAAGCCTTTTGGAGCTTGATTTGTACTCGATTGAGTCTTTGGAACATATGTTCAATTTTTGGTAGCTCGTTAAGGAGCCTTGGACGTACGGTGTACTTAGTTGCATCTTAATTGAGAGTTACATGTTTTGAATGCGTTAATTCATACATTTGAGTCATGTAACGTTTTAGAATGTAATGCATTGGATCCATAAGCATATGAGTCAGACGGTTGGTTTAGTGGGGACTTTATCCCCGTTTCGGTACTGGATATTGTTTTATGGCTAGTGGGGACTTTATCCCCATGGGTGGTTGAACTCGATAACCGCGTAACCTCTATTGAAGGGCTCGAGGTATAGATCGTGGGTGGTTGAACTCGATGCCCATTTTTAATCCAATCTAGTTACTCATCATGGAATTTAGTGTCCACGTTCGAAGTCTAGTGAGTGGTCCCCAAGTCATGTTTTTATGTAAACTTGTGGTGGTGCTCTGCAGAGCCGTATACGGAGCAAAGTCTTGCGGTGGTTCCCATTGTGAGTCGTATACGGGGACTTGTGGCTTTTGTGGTGACACTCATGTAGAGGTCGAGTAGACACTAGAGGCATTTAGGTATCTTGTGGTGGTTGCTCGGTTGGGAGCCGTATACGGGGATCCATGGCTCTATGTGAAGTTCTAGAGCATAGATAAGTGGCTTAACTTTGTGTTCCTACCACTTTCGATGGAACTCGGTATCCCCAGTCACCGAAAGGTGTTGTTTTTGGGTATTGAATTTATTATCCAAGTTTTCGGTGACGTTTTGTATAAATGGATTTTATCCATGATTTATGGGTTGAGTATTATGCCCACCCTTGTTTTGGGTGTTTCGGGATATAAATTATTATCCGTATTTCATAAACGGAGAGTGTTATTTCTATTCACGTTTCAGTGAGTTTTGGGTTGAAATTAATTTACGAAACAAAGTTTTATATTGAGATCTTGTCCTTGAAGTAATTTGGATTGGAAAACGTTTTTATCGTTGTTTCTTTGCCTAAAATGCATATTATTGGAAAACGAGTCGTTTTCATAAGTGAAGCATATCATCTTGAAGTATTATGATTTTAATTGCATCCTTCTTTTTTAAACAATTAATTTATTTATTTTGAAAACTCTTGAGCTCACTAGGCGTTAAGCCTAACCTTTTTATTTGTCAACATGTGCATCAGGTTCCAGTTGGGGGTTTGGTTCTAGCTATACTATGAAGAGGTGTGCTTAGTTTTTCACAAGTGTAAGTATTTGGTGAAGTCTTCCGCAGTTTGGAGATAGTGACTATTATTGGGTTTTAGTAGCACCTGTCCTAGTTATGGACTGTATGTAGAGAATAAATTATGTGTGTTGAGGTTAAACCTTAAATTGCGATTGTTTATGAATCATTTATTGATGTATTTAGAAAATTTTAAATTAGTTGTTATTTCCGTATTTGAGGGTATTACATAGAGCCACTAACATTTTCTGCTTTGATAGAACTTTGTTTCTCCCCCTTTTGAGAATCTGATGACCCCTGAGGTTGGTCATCATGATGGTCGTCATTTGAGCCATCAAACCTTCTTTTCTTCTTGGCCTCCTCTGAGCAAGAAATATCTGCGATCTTTCTCTTTAACTTCCCTTCTTCTGAAGAGAAATCCTGCTTCAGAAGATTATGAACGGTCGTGGTTTGATACCCTGCCTTTGCAACAAACTTACTTGAAATCGTCAACATTTTATTGGTCTCAGATTTGGAGAAATCTTGTAAGTCGGATTTTGTGACCAAATTGTGTTGTTCTGAAGAATGTTGAGTTGTAGGTGGAGCAGCAACAGGAGTTGGGGGCTTAGCAATTGTCTTAGATAGAACTTTGAGTAACACACTCTTAAAGTTGGAAAATTCTTCAGAGGGAGCAGAGGAGGTTGGAATTACTTTGATGAGCTCTACTTTAGCCTCTGAAATCTCTTTAGAAAAAACCGAGGAGTTTCCAAAAACAAGCTTCTCTAGAGAGTCAGTTTAATGCAACACGCAACTTAGAGACCTCTGAAATTAATTTTGCTACATCAGAGTTTGAGGCAGAGGTCTCTGAGGTCTTCTCTAGCTGAAGTTTTAGATCCTTCAAAGATCCTCTGATTTCATCACCAAAGACTTTGAACTCTTCCTTGGTGACATAATCAGAGTGGGTAACCTTAGAATCAACACATGATTCTAATTTTCCCTCGAGAACAGAGGGGCCTTCTTTTCGAACTTGTTTGATGTTGGTTCCAGAAGGACTTCCCATCAATCCTTGAGAGGCCTTATTGGACTTCTCTATGATGGTTCTGATAGGTTGGTCATCCTCTGAGTCAGATTCGGAAGATGCAACCCATATGTGCTTGTACACCTTGTTATCTAGGCAAGTGAGTCCACGTGCAACTAGTTCGTTCCATTGTCCCTCTGTGAGATGATCCCTATGAGAGATCTTAAATCTCTCTAGGAATACAGGGCAGTCACCTAAGTCATGAGTCACAGAGGCATCATTTGTGTGTGTGTATGTCGTACTCTGGGATAAATGAGTACTTTTATCTTTAACTAATTTCTTTTGAGAGGACTCAGCCGGGACAGAGGTTTCCCCATGGGTGTGTGCTTCAGAGGCAAAAGGAGGTGCCTCAGAGCAGATGGTTAGGGATGGGTTCGAGGTGTGCACCTCTTTTTTAATATCCATTGGTGTTGGACCACCTTGGGTAGGGGATGTAGTTGCACAAGGAGAATGGCTTTGGATTCTCTCAATTGTGCCTTCAGAGGCATATTTTTCTACCTCTCGTCCCTCGGTTCCTAATTTAAGAGACTCACTCTCGGGTTGACTCTCATCCTCACATTCCTCAACTATGACGGAGCTAAGCTCTTCTTCACAGGGAAAATTCTCTTCTTTCTCCTCACTGCACTCTGCAGAGACACCCTCTGGTTGCTCTCTGTTTTCAGGTTGAGTTGCTTCAGAGATTTCACTCTCTGATTCAAACTCAGGCTCATAACCTATATTGGGGATCCCACCATCGACTCTAATGGTTGGGTAACACGACTAAGTAAGAGGCGCGTTTCATGATTAGCAAGGATATACTGCAGCATTGTTTGAGTAAATCTCCTTTCTCTGAGGTAAGGAGGGACAGTTGTTGGTTTGAAAGAGTTCATCACAAAAATTGGAGTACTGGGTCCTTCCTCTGAAAAAGAATGTTTCTCCATTGCTCTTTCATTCACGAAGAAATGAATCATGGAAAGAACATAGAAATTGGTTGTTTCCCCTTTTCCAATGCTTTATTCTTTCTGTCCACTGCAGTGAGTAGTTCGCAGAACAGTATGCCAGCCATGTTTATGTTTCGGTTGAAGAAGAGGGCGTACATTATGGCAAAATGGTTGGGTGTGTTTGGTCTTGGCTCCCAATTTTTCAAGTCAGTGTGCGATTCAACACAATGAACATGAAATTCCATGTGGAAGGAAGATGTTGACGTTTGAACTCACTCAATCGAGTGATCTCTTTGTTACAACATAGATGATGAAGAACCTGAAGAAGAATTTCAGGATGTGGGGCTTTTTCAAATCTTTGGATTTGAAGTTCTTGGGTGGTTAAAAGGTAAAGTCGTCGGGTCAAGGTATCAGGTGTAATCCTAATGGTGATTCCTCTATCACCTAGATCAATATGGCCGACTTGTCCTTCATTTTCTTCTCCTTAAGCGCTGGAGTACCACCAGATAGTAGTTGTTCCCTTTGACTGGAACATCAAACTGTGTGAGGTTTAAGCTTGGAACAATTCATCTGGAGTCTGTAGAGTTGTTTTCTTGGTTCTCTATTGTTCCAGGTTTGAAGATTGCTTGAATGTGTTGAGAGAGAGAAATAAGAGCTGAGGATAATTTTGAAAGTGTAAAGAAAGAGATGATGATGGAATTGGTTTCTATGGATATGAGACATGGGATTGGGGCTATGGAATCGGCGATTGTGAGTTCCCATGTTAGAAAACATTCCATCAACCCTCTAATCAATAGTGTACACGTGTAGAGGAAGGATGAAAGGACGCTTGATGTCAGATAATCGTCAGTTGGGGTTTTTTAATTTAAATTTGATAGTTATCCAAGAAAAAAACCCACACATACACCATTTATTTTGAAAAAATCCCCCTGTTTTGTTTTCTTTTTTAAATAAATAAAAATTTATTAAAAGAATTTTATTTAGAAAAGAATTTAAACTTGATTAAAAGGATATCCAAGAATATTGAGATCAAGTGTTGGGATATTGCTTCATATTATAGTATACAAGAGGCTCTGAAAACAATAGAAGTGACTAAATGATAATCTCTTGGATATTTGAATTTTGAAAAGAATCAAGTTTGATTTTTAGAAAAAGATGAGGTAGATTATGAGAATGATAAGCATACCTTTCCTTCTGAAATGATCATAAGATGAAATGATCAGAGGCTCTGATATGAGTATCATAGATAAGATCAGAGGCTCTGATATAAAGATCAGAGACTCTGAAGTTTGGTTTGGTTAACAATCCATCATTTTCTAGCTCCCAATTGACAAATGATGAGTTCTTTTCTTTCCTCCCCCTTGATTTATGCTTAGGTGTACAATTGAGATGAACATGCTTTTAAGAAGTCAAGAGGCTCTGAAAGTAATCGAAGAGGCTGTGATTTCTATTATATGTTACTTCAATATGCCAGAGGCTTTGAAGAAGGTGTCAGAGGCTCTGTAACATTTTGAGTTTAAGTAGACATATTTAGCATGCCCAACTTGCTGATTAGAAAATTAAACCTTCGTTCATCTAAAGCTTTTGTGAAAATATCAGCAAGTTGGAGATCAGTTGGTACAAAATACATCTCAAATGTACCATTTTCAACTTGATCTTTTAGGAAATTATACCTTACATCATTTTGCTTTGTTTTGGAATGCTACACTGGATTTGCAGAGATGACAATATCACTTCTGGAGTCACAAAGAATAGGAATTCTATCAAACTGAAGACCATAGTCTCTTAGTTGAGTTCTCATCCAAATGAATTGTGAACAAGAACTAGCGGCAACAACATATTCGGCCTCTGCTGTAGAAGTTGAGACACAATTTTGCTTCTTTGATGACTAACTCACCAGCTTGTTTCCCAAAAGTTGACAACATCTAGAGGTGCTCTTTCTATCTAATTTGCATCCTGCATGATTTGCATCAGTGTATGTTGTTAGCTCAAAACCAGAGAGTTTTGGATACCAGAGACCCAATGAAGGTGTGCCTCTGAGGTATCTAAACACTCTCTTTACTCTAGATAAGTGAGATTCCTTTGCATTCGCTTGATATCTAGCATAGAGATAGGTTGCAAACATTATGTCAGGCCTACTAGCAGTTAAGTACAAAAGTGAGCCTATCATGCCTCTGTAGGTTTTAACATCCACAGATTTTCTTGAAGGATCAGAGTCAGGTTTGACTCTTCTGGCTATGGGTGTTTTCATAGAAGTTGAATCATTAAGTTGTTACTTTTTCAAAATATCCGAGATATACTTAGATTGATTTATAAAAGTTCCCTCTGAGGTTTGTTTTACTTGCAGTCCTAGAAAGAATGTTAATTCTCCCATAAGACTCATCTCAAATTCACTATTCATCAACTCTGAAAACTAATCACAATACTTCTGATTTGTAGAGGCAAAGATAATGTCAGCAACATATATTTGTGCTAAAAGCATTTCATTCTTGTATCACTTGATGAACAAGGTGGTATCAATTGTTCCTTTTTCAAATCCATTATCAATCAAAAAAGAGGACAAAGTTGCATACCATGCTCTGGGAGCTTGTTTAAGGCCATACAGAGCTTTATCAACATGATAACATGGTTTGGAAACTTTGTACTTTCAAATCCTGGTGGTTGCTGGACATATACTTCTTCATTAAGTTTGTCATTAAGAAATGCAGATTTAACATCCATTTGATATACTTTGAACCCTATGTGTGCAACATAGGCTAAGAAGATTCTGATTGCTTCTACCCTAGCCACAGGTACAAAGGTTTCATCATAATCAATGCCTTCTTCTTGGCAATATCCCTTAGCAACCAGTCTAGCTTTGTTTCTGATGATTATGACATCTTGTTAGATAACATATCTATTGGATTCAAGATCATCCAATCTGAAGATCCAATATGAAGCTAATACCGGAAAGTCGACTCTCGATATTAAGTCTAATGTCATTTGTAATAAAATGTCAAAGTTTGTTTTATTGTATTTTAATGTTTCAAAGAATTTAGTTTAGTTAGTTATATTGCAAGTATTTAGATATTAGTTTAGTTAGTTTTTAATAGTTTAATATTGCAAGTTGTTCTTGCAAGTTGGTTGATTAGATAGAGTGTCTTTGAAACTAAAGATCAGATCAAGTTTAGATCACACACAACACACACAAAAAGGTGTAAAACACATAGAGCTTCAAAGATCAAAGATCAACCTTGTAATCGTTGTTTTTATATATCAAACAGGTTGGTAATCGTTTATTTGATTTATCTGGTAAAGATCCTTGTTCAACCAAGGACCAACAATAGGTATCAGAGCTTAACCAGATCAAAATCAAATTTTCAAACTCGACACTGTGTTCTTCACTTTCAAAATCATTTTCGAGTTTTAGTGTGTTTTAGGTGTTGAAATCTATCATGTTGTGATTGTATAGGGTGCTAGATCGATTTTTTGTTGTTGTTTGATTTCAGTATAACTCTTCAATCGAGTCTCATTTTGAGATTTTTTTGTCCATCTGTTCACGTAAAAAAAAAGCAGTGTTCCATCGATCATATTCTCAATAAATGATTTTTATCGAGATCGAGTGGTTGCTATCTATTCGAGAACTATTGGTGGTCATTTTATTACAATTTGGGACTACTAATCGGTGCCAAACAGGTCGATATATCGAAATTAGATCGATTTTTCGAACACAGGGACGAACTCGCGCAAACACAGGACGAACTCGCGCAAACCACAATTTGCACCAGCCACTTATAGCGAGAACCATACTTCGCGCCACAAGCTCGTCGCGCAAACCTCAATTTGCGCTACCAACGTCTCGCGCAAACCTTCCTTTGTGCTTCCAACGACTCGCGCAAACCTTAATTCGCGCGACCCTCCCTTCACGCAAACCTCAATTTGCGCGACCAACGTATCATGCAAACCTCACTTCGCGCCAACCTCTACTAGACATCTCACGCAAATCTTACCTCGCGCCGGCAACCTTTCGCGCAAACCAATTTTGCGCCAATCACTGTTCCATACTTAGAATATTTTTTCTGAGAATTTTTCAAAACTGTAATAGGGACCCCCGTGCTAAGTCTGCTTAGGGGGACAAAATTTCTTGTGTGATCAAATTTTATCTGGACTAACGGTCAAGTCCAAGTTCTTATTGCACATTTAATCAAACAGGATGACATCAAGCGAAGCTTCTTCAATACGTATGGATGAGAAACCACCTGTACTCTTCAGAGGAGAGTATGAGCTGTGGAAAGATCAGTTCATGGATTTCATAGATAGACATGAATTGAAGAAACTTATAAGAAGATCTCTAGAGTACATAATTATGATAGTTCCAAGGAGAGTTTATACTCTAGTGAAGAAGAATGGAGAAAGAGAAGAAAAAGAGCTTCCAGTACCACTTGATATGTACTCAGACGAGCAAAGAAAAAGATATAAAGCTGACATCTTAGCCAAATATTTTATTCTGCAAGGAATATCAGAGGAGATTTCAAATGAGATCTTCTTTACACTAGAACGTGAAGAGGCTACAGGAAAGCTGTTATGGGAACATATTGCAAAGATTATGATAGAATCATATATGTCATCAAGAGTTAAGGTTTTGGAAGCTGAGAACTCTGAACTTCAAAATAAAATATCAGATTTTGAAAAGAAGTTGTCAGACCTTTCCAAGAAGAGAGTTGAAGAGAAGAAGACACTCGAGCTTAAATGTCTAAAGTTTTTTCAACAAGTTAATAACTTTGAGAAAGTAATAGGTTTGGAAAGAGATCAGTTTGCCAAAGAGAAGAATGCAAATGATCTAAATTTAGCTAGATTCTTAAAAGAAATAACAGATAGAAGAAAGGGTGCTAATAAAGGATTTGAAGAAGAGAGAAGCACCTTTGAAACTGCAATTAGGAAGCTTAATGAAAAGCTATCTGAATTGTCTAAATTTGCACAGAAAGAGAAGAAAAAGAAGAGTGAGCTTGAGACGAAGATTGACCTTATTGTCAAAGAAAGAGACAGTTATTCTTCAAAGGTAAAAGAGCTTCAAGATATTATTTCAAAGATGGTGGTGGTGACTGAGCGAACGACTCCAGAGTCAAAAATCCACTCACCTAGAAATAATTCAGTTGGTTCTAACAAACCAGCCGCAAGCTCACATTAGAAAACTGCTCTTTTCAGAAGGTCAGTTAAATCTTCTAATCAAATTCATTTTACTAATCTTTTCTATGACAGGAATAGAGATAGTTCAGGTACACATCAAAGAAGGAGAAGAAGCTTCCAGGAAGAAGAACTGGTCTGGAAGAAGACACCAGTTAAAGAAGAGTTGAAATGTAAAATCTTATGTGTACGTACGCATAATGCCAAGAAGAACATTGCACGTATAGGTAAACCTGATTTCGTCTACACGAGAGATCAATTAATCAGGTTGTTAGGTAAGAAAATCTATTGTTCTTATTTTCGTACACATGATCCTATTCATAAAACAAGTAATCATTTCTTGCACGGTTCTTACTCAATAACTCCTATAAGAACTGCAACTCACACACATGGACCCAAATATCAGTGGGTACCAAAGAAGGATAATGATTCTGTGTTGCAGGCGTCTACTGTCAAGGGGGAGTAGGAGAGAAAGAGGTTCATGAATACAACAGTTTAAGACTCGCACTTCAATGATCAAAAGACCTTACTCCAGTGCTGATATGAAGAGTCTACTCCAATAATCAAATGAGGAAATCAACCATCAAGGGGGAGTACATATTTGTCTGAAATTTTAAATGCATATCTTTTTAAATGATAATTTTCAAATGCATAACTTCAGGGGGAGTAAAGGTGATGTTTGGAACTGAAGAATTTACCAAGTATGATTAATACTGCTAGTTCATCATGGTTACTACTTCTGTGGTTAATGCTGCTAGAAGAAGTTAATGCTGCTAGTTCAAAGTTAGTACTGCTTGAAGAGATTAATGCTGCTGAGCATGGTTAGTACTTCTAGAGTTAATACTACTCAGAGTATTAATGCTGCTGAAGAATAATGTTGCTTATGTGATAAAGAATTCGCATAGAAGGATGACAGCTGGATGGACTGAAGATTATGGAAAGCTTAGAGATAATGATGGAAGATATACTGAAAATATTTTATTTAGTGTAATTATCTTTTTGTTCAGTATATGTATAGAATTGATAGAATAGTTTAGTAATAATTCATTCATTCGAAGTTCTAGAGAGAATCAACCTCAAGGCATAGATCCTAATTCTAGAGAAGTAGAATTCGTCTTGAAAGAGCTTGTTCTTCAAGATTGAGGTTGAGTGTGTAATCTTGTGATTTGATAATTGAATACAAGTTTACAAGTTGTTAATCATATACTGTTTGTTTACTGTTACATTGAATATCAAAGTGTTATTCCGCAAACTTCTTTGATATTGTTTCTGAGACTTTTTTCTTGTTGATAATTCGATCCTGACAAGTGGTATCAGAGCCTGTTCTCTCAGAAACATCTACTCATTCATCATGGAAAACTTTGCAGAATCAAACAGTACTCTGGTCTTAAAGGTTCCAATGCTCAGACCCAATGAATTCGATATGTGGAAGATCAGAATCAAGCAGTACATACTCCTCACTGACTATTCTATGTGGGATATCATTGAGAATGGCCCTTCTGAAGCAGGAAAGATTGGTGCAGATGGAAAGAGAACTCCACCAAAAACTGATGCTGAAAGAAAGATTAGACAAATAGAGATGAAAGCCTTGAGCACCTTGCTCTTGGCTATTCCCAATGAGTATCAACATCATTTCTGCAACTGCACTGATGCAGAGATGCTCTGGAATGCTCTAGAGAAGAGATTCTCAGGTACCAAAAGTACCAAGAGAAATCAGAAACCTATTCTGAAGCAACAATATGAGAACTTTATGTCAACCAAGAATGAGTCTATGACTCAAACTTTTGACAGGTTCAACAAGCTTATTGGTGAACTAGCTACAGTGGGAGTACAAATTGATCAAGATGATCTGAACAGAAAGTTTCTAAGATCACTGAGTGATGAATGGACCATGTATACTGTGTCTTTCAGACAGAATGATCAACTGGAAGAAAAGGAACTTGATGATCTATATAATGATCTAAGAGTTTTTGAATCTGAGATAGAGGTTAAGAGGAGGCCTTCTAGGTAAGTTCACAATGCTGCACTCCTTTCAGCATCAACTGATTCTACTTCCAACCCTGAATCAGTTAGTGCTGCCAATAGAGCAAATCAAGAGAAAGGCAATGAAACTGTATTTGAAGCCTTTCTGGCAAGTCATGGAAACTCTTCTCTCATTAATGATGACTTGGAACAACTCCATCCAGATGATCTTGAAGAAATGGACATTAAATGGCAGATGGCCATGCTCTCTATGAGAGTTAAGAAGTTCATCAAAAGAACTGGAAGAAATAACTTCTCTCAAAGAAGAGAAGATGGAGCAGGTTTTGACAAGTCTAAGGTGGAATGCTATAAATGCCATCAAAAGGGACACTTTGCTAGGGAATACAGAAGTGGAGTGTCACACAACAACAATCATCAGCAGGCACAGTCTGGAAGCATCAATAATAACAGAAACTCTGCTCAAGCCCTGGTCTCTCAACAAGGCATGGGGTTTGATTGGAGTGATCAAGCTGAAGAGGCCATCCAAAACCAAGCTCTTATGGCAGAGATGTCTGATCTCCCAACAGAGGTAATTTCCAATCTTTGTTCTCCAAATTGCATTAACACTGTTAAAAGGTATAGGGATCACAATCAGAACATGAGTGATGACCTTAAGAGATTGGAAAAAGACATAAAAGATTATGTAAGGATTGTTGAGAGATTTGAAGAGCAGATTAAGGATTTTTAAGCTAATGAGCTTCAACACTCTTATGACACAAACTACTGGAAGTGGGAGAAGAATGACTTAGAACTTCAACTGACCAGATCCAAAGAAGAGAGCTAGCTAAAGTGAAACTAGATGTAGAAAAGTTTTCCAATGCTTCCAAAGCAATGGATTCTTTGCTACAAACTTAGATTCATGATAAACTGAGAAGAGGAATAGGGTACAATACCACACCACCACCCTATAGCAACAACTACATCCCTCCTAGCTCAGATTTGTTAGAAACAAAGGATAGGAAGGACCTACCTAAGGGAGCCACTGAGATAGATCCCTTAGATGAAGTAGTTGTTAAGGATAAAACTGAGAAAGAAGTGGTCAAAGATAAAGACACCACATAATCACCAATGAGGGATGTGGAAAGCATTGGATAAAGTCCAATGAGATAGAGAAGACTGAGGGAAAAAAAGAAGGTTCACTATAAGCAGACCACTGTTGTGAACCCTATCCCTTGCAAGCAGTGTGCATGTAATAAATTTGAGCCCCAAAAACATGATAAAGCAAGGGGAAATCAGAGAAACTGGAACAATCAATGGGCAGAAAAGCAAGGCATTGATCTGAGTAAAATCAATAGACCAAAGCCTTGTTTCATATGTGGAAAGTTAAATCATTTGGCTAAGTACTGTTTCTTTAACCCTATTAACCAACAGATGAACTTTCAAAGATTTAGCAAAAACCTGTTGGTTATAGGAAGACTGGAAAGAAACATGTGATGAAGAAATCTGTTGAAACTGAAGGCCCCATGAGGAAAAAGATTTTAAAAGAAAGTATTAAAATGTGGGTGCCTAGAAGGACTAAAACTGTTAGTACTGCTGACAGGGATAGTGCTGCTGGAAGCATTACTGCTGCTACCAGTGTTAGTACTGCTGAAAATATTAATGCTGCTAATACTGTTAGTACCTCTTCAATGGTTAATACTTCCAACACAGTTACTGCTGCTAACACAGTTACTACTTCTAACAAGGTTAGTACTGCTAAGCATGCAAGTGCTGCTAAGGCAGTTAGTACTTCTAAAACCAGTACTACTTCTACCAAAAATGTTTCCAAGCCTATCATAGTGACAAAGTACTCCAGAAATGAGGAGTCAAAGTTTAAAAATCTTGTCAAGAAAGAATGCAAGTATTTTGATGAGAAAGGGGTACCCAAGACCACTTTGGCTTGGGTTCCTAATTCATACTAACTGATTTATCTTATGTGCAGGGCAACCAACAGCTCAAGGGGAAGAGCATATGGCATGTTGATAATGGTTGCTCTAGGCACATGACAGGCAACATGTCATGCCTTCAGGATTTCAAGCATATCAATGGAGGACGTGTTGCTTTTGGAGATAATCTTACTGGTGGTAAAATAAGTGGAAAAGGTAATGTTACAAAAGGTAAGATGACATTTGAGGATGTCTACTATGTTGATCAGTTGAAGTACAACCTGTTAAGTGTATCACAGGTTTGTGACAAACAACATAGCATATTATTTACAAATACAGAGTGTATGATCCTTGCTCCAGGGTTCAAAGTAGTTGATGAAAGCATGATACTACTTAGAACTCCAAGAAAGGACAATGTTTATTGTCTAGATATGGATAATGTTGATAGTGATTCATCCCTGGACTGTCTTGTTTCAAAAGCTTCTATGGATGAATCCTCTCTCTGGCACAGAAGGATGTGTCACATGAATTTCAAGATAACGAACAAACTTGTTAAAAACAACCTTGTAAGAGTTTTACCTTCAAAAGTATTTTCATGTGATGATCATTGTGTTGCATGTGTTAAAGGCAAACAGCACAAAACTTCTCATAAGACCAAAGAGATAAATACAATTTCTTCTTGTCTCCAGTTATTGCCTATGGATCTGTTTGGTCCTACAAGTGTTATGAGTATAGGCAAGAAATCTTACTGCTTGGTTATTGTTGATGATTACTCTAGATTTACCTGGGTATATTTTCTAAGGACTAAGGATGAGACAAGTGGACTGATCAAAACCTTTATTCTAAGAATTGAAAACCAATCTAATCAAAAAGTAAAAGTCATTAGATCAGACAATGGGACTGAATTTAAAAATCTTGATCTAAACACCTTTTGTGAAGAAAAAGGCATTGAGAGACAATATAGTGCTCCTAGGACTCCTCAACAGAAGGGAGTTGCTGAGAGGAGAAATAGGACACTAATAGAGGCTGCTAGATCTCTGTTGGCTGATTCAAAACTGCCAATTACCTTCTGGGTTGAAGCAGTTAATACTGCCTGTTATGTCCAAAACAGAGTCCTAGTGGTCAAGCCAAAGAACAAGACCCCATATGAGCTTTTAAATAGAAGAAAACCCTTTATTGGATTTTTCAAACCATTTGGGTGTCATTGTACTATTCTCAATACCAAATCTCACTTAGGTAAGTTTGATAGCAAAGCAGATGATGGATTTCTTGTTGGTTACTCATCTCAGAGTAAGGCCTACAGAGTTTTTAACTCTTCTTCTAGAATAATTGAAGAAAGTGACAATGTCAAATGCAATGAGAACACACCAAATCCTATTGGGTCTGGTCCTCAGTGGCTATTTGACATTGATTCACTAACTAACTCTTTTGGTTTCAGTAGTGATGATTATGCAGGTTCAGGGAGTGGAGGATCAGGAACTACCCAAGTCAAAGACAGTTTATCTCAATCTGTGATCTTTCCCATACCAACAGTGGATTTATGTGAAAAGGAACCATCTACTGGACCAAATCAGAGTGAAGAAGAAAGTAGAGATGAGGAGAATCAAGAAAATCAAGAACCAGAAGTAGCTGCTGAAAACACCTCAGTTGACTTGAATGACTCTAATCTAGAGGTGGGACTTAATGAAGAACCTAGTCATCACACCAGAATTCAAAAGAATCATCCTCCACAGCTGGTAATAGGAGATATATCTTCTCCTATGATGACTAGAAATCAAAGTAGGCTTCAAGAAATGCAAGACCAACAGCATACAGTGCTATCTTGCTTTTTATCCCAGCTTGAGCCTAAAAAGGCACATGATGCTATGAAAGAGTCCAGTTGGATAGAAGCCATGCAAGAAGAGCTACTGCAGTTCAAGCTGCAAGATGTTTGGGATTTGGTAGACCTTCCTAAAGGCCAAAGAGCAATAGGAACAAAATGGTTCTTCAGGAATAAAAGAGATGAAAGAGGCATAGTCATAAGGAACAAAGCAAGGTTGGTGGCTCAAGGGTATACACAAGAAGAAGGAATATACTATGAAGAAGTATTTGCACCTGTGGCTAGGATTGAAGCAATTAGATTATTTCTGGTTATGCTTCTTATATGAAATTCAAAGTCTATCAAATGGACGTCAAAAGTGCATTTCTTTATGGCTCAATTGAAGAAGAAGTATATGTCTATCAACCACCAGGGTTTGAAAACCCAAGCTATCCAGACAGGGTATACAAATTGAAGAAAGCACTTTATAGACTACATCAAGCTCCAAGAGCATGGTATGACACTCTGTCATCCTATCTCTTGGAAAATGGCTTTGAAAGAGGAGTCATTGATAAGACTCTATTCATCAAGAGAAAGAAGAAGGATATCTTGCTGGTCCAAATCTATGTTGATGATATTATCTTTGGATCCACAAGAGATAACATGTGCAAGGAGTTTGAGGAACTAATGCATCAAAGGTTCAAGATGAGTTCCATGGGGGAACTTACTTTCTTCCTTGGACTCCAAGTTCAACAGAAGTCAGATGGAATCTTTATCTGTCAGTCTAAGTATGTGCAGGACATTCTAACCAAGTTTGGTTTCTCATATTCAAAACCTGCCAGCACACCTATGGAGACACACAAGCAGATAACAGCAGATATTGAGGGGGAGGATATGGATGTTCATCATTATAGATCCATGATTGGCTCTCTCATGTATCTTACAGCCTCTAGGCTAGATATAATGTTTCCAGTCTGTCTATGTGCAAGATTCCAAGTTAGGCCAAAGCAATCTCACTATCAAGCTGTTAAGAGGATATTCAGATATCTCAAAGGGCATTCCAGATTGGGACTTTGGTATCCTCATGACTCATCCTTTGACCTACTTGCATACTCAGATAGTGATCTAGGTGGAGCAAACTTGGACAGAAAATCTACTTCTGGAGGATGTCAGTTTTTGGGTGCAAGACTAGTTTCATGGCAGTGCAAGAAACAAACCACAGTGTCCACATCTACAACAGAGGCAGAGTACATAGCAGCTGCAAGTTGCTGTTCTCAAGTCTTATGGATTCAGAATCAAATGCTGGACTATGGGGTAACCTTTCTACACACTCCAATTTTTATTGATAATAGTTGTGCTATTAGCATTGTGAATAATCCTGTCAAGCACTCAAAGACAAAGCACATTGAGATCAGGTATCACTTTATAAGAGACTGTAATGAAAAGAAACTTATTCAAGTTGTAAAAGTTCACACTGATAACCAATTTGTTGATCTATTCACCAAAGCTTTTGATGTGAGTAGATTCACTTTCTTGGTAACAAGTGTGGGAATGATCAACTCTGAATAAGCCCCTTCTCAAAAAGTGGTTACATACCTGTATATTGTTTATTCTTGGTGTTACTAATCTTCTTTTTCAGGATATGTATCGCAGTACTCAGTGTATCACAAGCTTAAAAGAGTAAGTATGGTTAATACTGCCAGTACAGTTTTAATACTGCCAGTGCACAGTTAATATTGCTAGTGGTTAATACTGCTCGCAGTTAATACTGCTAGTAGTTAGTACTGCTTGGCGTTAATACTGCTTTCAGTTAATACTGCTCTAGGTTAATACTGCTCTAGGTTAATACTGCTTATGTCCCGAATACTATAAATACTCTTTGCCCGCCTAAAAGTTCATAACGACTCTTTGCATACTGTTCACTTGCGCTCTAAACCCTTTCTCTCTCAAGTTCAAAGTTTTCAGGCAAGAACCTTCAAGATCAATGGCATCAATGGCATTCATAGACGAGCACAATGACATCGCGATGCTACAGAAGCCCAAACAGGCCGCTGGTTTCCACCAGATTATGGATTTCCTCAAGACAACCCACATTGCTCATGCTCTCATTGTCTCGCCATCAATCTTTATCGAGCATCAAAGGCAATTCTGGGCACATGCCACCATTGTTACTGAGAATGGTGTGCAAATGATCAAGACAAAGGTGTGTGGCAAGCCATTGACAGTTACTGAAGAGGTAATTCGCATCAGTCTACGTCTAGACAATGCCTCTGGTATAACTTCTATCTCTAATGATGAAATGTTTTCTACTCTTACAAGAATGGGGTGTGGAGGCCCATTGGGTGTGTTCAAGTTCTCAAAAGCCAAATTTTCACCCCAATGGCGTTTCTTTGTCCATACCCTTATGCACTGCATCTCTAAAAAGACTACTGGATGGAGTGAGTTCAGTAGCACCATTGCTTATGCTTTGGTGTGCTTGGCCACTGCCAGAAAGTATAATTTTTCTAAAATGATTTTCAATGATATTGTCTCAAACTTGCGAAACAAAAAGAGCTTTTATATGTACCACAGGTTTGTTCAAGCAGTTATCACCCACGAATTGACGGATATGCCTCATTTTGATGGGATATATGTACCTAAACCCCCTAAAGGCAAGGTTTTCTCAAATATGAGAAGATCTACTGGGGACTCGGAAGGAGTAGACACCCCATTGTTCTCTACAATGATGGTGGTGTCCCACACTGATGAAGGTATGGCAGCAGGGTCAAGGCCCCTATTAGACCAACCCACTGCTAGCCAATCCCAACCTTCCCACTCTAAATCAATTCCCCAGTCTCTTCTTGATAAACCAACTTCACCAATCACCCAAACATACAAAAGGAAACAGGTAAAGAAGGCTCCTTCGCTTCTTGTACCTTCACCCACTCAGCCTTTAAGCCCTCTAAGGGAGAATTCTCCTTTAGAGAATATCAATAGGGAAACCAAAGGGGTATCTCCCAACCCCAAGGATGTGCTCTCTGAGGAGGAGGAAGAGCATATGGGTGCTGAGGCTGCCACTACTCCTGCTAACACAGAGGAGGACAGTGGTAACATAAATAAGACCTCCCCCATGGCAACTTTGAATGAGCAATCATTCAAAGGTCCCCGGTGCCAAGAAACCAAGGGGTGGACAGTGCTTCTTCTAGGCAGAAGACTTCCACTACAAAAAGATCCTATGATCCTTCAATAGGGGGTAACACTCCTGGAGAAGGTGAGGACAGATATAACTACTATGAATTGATGGAAACAATGGGCAACATCAACCAAGATGTTCTTAAACAAGGGAAAGAAATTGAAGAGATGAAGCTGGTAATCCTGTCACAACAAGTACAGATTGCTAAGTTGAAGAAGATGGTGACCAGGCTTGTGCAGAAGAAGAGGAGAAAGCAATTTGAACTAAGAAGAAGGAAATATGGGAATGATGCTCCCAAAAAGGGGGAGATCAACATGGAAGAAGCTACAGAGGAGGGGGAGCTTGATGGAATGAAATATGGTGGTAAGGGGGAGAGATTTGATGTTGAGGGGGAGCAGGAAGCAGAAACAGAAAGAGAATCAGTGCAAGCAGAAATAAAAGAACAAGCAGAAACAGTGAAAGAAGTTATAATAGAGCGGGAGATTGCAGAAACCTTACTCAAAGCCAAGCATGATACTCCCAAGGTCTCCTCAAAGACCAAAGGAGTAGTCATCAAAGAACAAGGGGAAGTGCTCAAGAAAATAAATGTAGAAAAGAAGGTGATGAGCAAAGAAAAAGGCAAAGCTAAGCTAGTGGAATCTGATCAACCAATCAAAAGGCAAAAGTTGGTTGAATCAGATGAAGCTTTGGCCAGAAAGATACAAGCTGATATTGAGTAAGAAGAAAGGGTTCAAGTAGACAAAGACAGGGAGATGGCTAAGGCTCTAGCTGCTGAACTGAATGAAGCTTATCAACAAAAAGCCTGGCAACTGAAATTGCACAGAAGAAAGCTGCAACTCTGAAAAAATCAGTGGTGGTAAAAACAGCTGCAAAGAAGAGACAACCCTTAAAGACATTCCTAGGTACCCAAGAGAGAAACAAGATGATTATATTTCTCAAAGGTACTGTAGGAGTCAGAAAGGAGATGTTCTCAAAGATGTCTTTTGAGAAGATTAAAGAGCTGTATGATTCAGAGATGTTAAAGCTTTAGGGGAATGAAACTGCAAGGGTGGAGATGGAGAAGAGGATGAAAGAAAGTAATGACTTTCTGATACAAAAGCCCTTTCCAGATGAGCAAGAAACACCACCAAAGAAAGAAGCAACTCTTGGTGAAAGTCTAAGGAGTTTAAAAAAAACCAAGATGATGGCAAGAAGAAAGTTTATAAAGAAGCCTAGAATAGTGGAAGAAGAGGCTGAAAAGGTTGCTGAAGAAGAAGAGGCACCTGAATCATCTAAAATGCAAGAACCTGCAAGAAATGAGAATGTCAGAATGTACATGGTAGTGATGGACAAAGTGCCTGAACCAATTTCAGCAGAACCTGTAGGAGTTAAACCTCCTGAAGTCATTCACTGGGATGTCATGGAGGTGGATGGCAAGGAGTACATCAGACTGAAGAGAAAAGATGAAAAATATGAAGTGTACAACACTTGGAATAAGATTGTCAGAACTTGTTCAAGGTCTGATATTGAAGAAATGTTTGAAATAGGGATGAAGTTATATGCAGATGAACTGAAAGCTCCAGTGATTTCAATTAAAAAGCTGGTAATGGAGTATCTGTGTATGATGTTCAAGCCTGATGAAGTAGAGGAGGTAATAAGGAATGTTTTTCAAATAGTAAATAATTGGACTCTATATGAAACTAGTGGAGTATATATAGTGACTTTAGATTTAAATCATACTGAGTACTTCCTAGTGGATAGAGTGTACAACCATAGCAGATCGAAGCTTCATGCCATGCTAAAGAAGAAGCTAAGGTGTATTCCAGATTCAGAAATGGCTAAATATTTGATCCAAAGAACAATTAATCAGAGTTTGGGGTTGGATGCAAATACTGGAATTTAGGCCACGATGGAGTTTTGGGAGCATCTTGAAGAAAATTTAAAGAACTTGACTTCTCTTCCTAAAAGTCAAGTTAGGGGGAGATTGTTGGGAACTGAAGAATTTACCAAGAATGGTTAATACTGCTAGTTCATCATGGTTACTACTTCTGTGGTTAATGCTGCTAGAAGAAGTTAATGCTGCTAGTTCAAAGTTAGTACTGCTTTAGGAGATTAATGCTGCTGAGCATGGTTAGTACTGCTAGAGTTAATATTGCTCAGAGTATTAATGCTGCTGAAGAATAATGCTGCTTATGTGATAAAGAATTCGCATAGAAGGATGACAGCTGGATGGACTGAAAATCATGGAAAGCTTAGATATAATGATGGAAGATATACTGAAGATATTTTATTTAGTGTAATTATCTTTTTGTTCAGTATATGTATAGAATTGATAGAATAGTTTAGTAATAATTCATTCATTCTAAGTTCTAGAGAGAATCAACCTTAAGGCATAGATCCTAATTCTAGAGAAGTAGAATTCGTCTTGAAAGAGCTTGTTCTTGAAGATTGAGGTTGAGTGTGTAATCTTGTGATTTGATAATTGAATACAAGTTTACAAGTTGTTAATCATATATTGTTTGTTTACTGTTACATTGAATATCAAAGTGTTATTCCGCAAACTTCTTTGATATTGTTTCTGAGACTTTATTCTTGTTGATAATTCGATCCTGACAGGTGATGACTTCTGATTATTTCTGATCAGAACTCGCACTATAATAGTTTTACTGCTTTTTGTCTTTTTAAATTTAAGTGAATAACTTTGCTTTGACCTTGACATATGACTTTTGGAAAATTTTTTAGAGATGCTTAAAAGATCATATGTTTATGACTTTAAGCTTAGCTTCATGAGATGTAGATCGCACGTTAAGGTATAATCCTTTATCTTAATCTCATATATGGTTGATAAGTGGACAACTTTCAATCATAGAAAACATTGTTATCAAATGTTCAAACCACTTCCCGATTCTCAAAACGAATTCATGAATTGGAAGTGTGACTTTAAATGTTTTCAAGATTTACTTTGTGCTTTAACTGTAATAGTTAAACCAATTTGAGCATCATATGCATCATAGGAAAACATGAATTTCATTGTGCTAGGACTTAACACAACTTCTATGGAATCACGTCAACCAGTGATTTCTACCCAAGAAGTTAATCCATAGTGATTGAGTGTGAAAAAAAATCAAAAGAAATGAGTGTGTTAAACAGAGAAAGAAAGTTTGATTAGAGTAAGCTAAATGTTTAAAAGAAAGAGGGTGTGAGAACAGACTTAAAAGAATATCACAACTTTGCACTAACTTTTTCTGAGCCGGGTAGCCACAATTCTAATGTTTCACAATTTTTTGGTGATCATTATTGAAACAGGCAACTAGCCCATGCCAACTCTTGATCAAACCTCACCAACTACTCATTTTCTTCTTAACAAGAAAGTGGTTCACATTTTCAAAGGGGAAGCAACACATTTGCTATCTAATTTTCATTTAGAAAATCTGGATATTGAAAAGAAGGAAGTCTGCCCCACCTTCGCACTTCAATCATGCACATTGAGTCTGTGTTTAACTTACTATTGTCTCAGTGGTTTATGTTAAGTCTAAATATTGTATCCAAGATTTAATAGGAAAGTCAAATGTGTAATACTCAACATTGACCTTGTAATAGTAAGTCAAAGAAAGTTTAGTTTCCTTAGCCATTAGCTTTGTTTTAGTTTGATAGTATAAATAGGGTTTGCTTTGTAATGTTTAGTAAGAACTTTCACATTTTGAATTCAATATACTGTTACATTTGAGCGCACACTTTCTCTCTCTACAGATCTTGTGATCTTGGATTGACAATTGGTATCAGAGCCTTCAAAATCTTGAGAGGATTGAGATTAGTGTATTTTTGTTCCTGATTTGTGTGGTTAATTCGAAAATTTGATTGATTTTTTTTTTGTTTTTCAAGAAAAATCTCGTTTTCTGGATTTTCACCAATTTCAGTCAATTTAGTGATCGAATTGCTATGAATTTGATGTTATTAGATTCACTGTACATAGTCGATCGAGTTTGATTCTTGTTGTTTTGCATAAAAACGTGATTTGGTGCTTCGATTTTGAGTTTGAGTTTTTTCTGAAAAAGTCGAGTTCTGTGTTCTGTTTTTTTTTTTTTTGATTTGGAGTGTTTTGATCGAAATTATCAATAGGATTGTATTAAAAACTTGTTTTCGATCAATTGTGTGCAATTTGTTTGGGTTTAATTCCATTGTTATGATTGATATTGCAGATTTATCTTCGAGTGTTAGTTTGTGTATGTTCATGATATCTTGCGGGTCATTCATCTAACTTTGCATGTTATTCATATGTTGTGCGGGTTGTTATTATAGTTTGCATATTATTCATAGGTTTTGAAGTATGCGTGTGATTCAAGAAGTATGCGGGTTATTCATATTCTTTGCGTGTGTTTCATGAAATCATGTGTGTTCATCTTATTAGTATGCGCCTCTATCATATATTCATTGTGTAACTAACTTTTGGGTGTTAGTGTTTTTCTCAGGTTATCGGTTCTCTCTTGAAAACGACTCTCTTGTGTATCTGTCTACACACGCAGATCACCAAGTGCGTGTCCTTCTGAATTCGTAAAACTTCAAGTGCGTGTCATTCTGCACACGCATAACATCAATTGCGTGCCCCGTTGAACACGAGTAGCATATCTTGCATGTCTCTCTGAACACGCATTGCATTAAGTGCGTTTCTTTCTGGTCCCGCAAAGCATCAAGTGCGTGTCTTACTGAACCCGCAAAGCATCAAGTTTCAAGTGGGACAGATGAGTTCTCCAATTTTGCTCAGAGGAAGATACGAACAGTGGAAAACTGATTTTTTCAAGTTTGTAGATACACATGAGCTAAGTTGTTATATCAGATTGTCCTTAACTGAAGGAGAGATGAAATCTCATACTCCAACAGAAGATTGTACTGAGGATCGAGAGAAAAGAAAGAATGTTGATAATATGGCTCGGATTTTTCTGTTAAATAGTATTCGTCATGAGATTAAAGGTCACATAAATACCTATCAGTTGACAGGAAAAGATTTATACAAGTCAACAGGAAAGGAGATATGGGACTATCTTGAATGGACAATTTTAGGGCCAACAGTTGTGTCAGATCTAAAAGGAAAGATTTCTGAGTTGGAAACAAAAATTCAGCAGACAGTCTCTGTTGAGAGCAATGAGCAGAAAGTTAAGAAATTGGAATCTGAGAACGTTGAGCTGAGAAAGAATTTATCTGATTTGGAAAAACAGCTTGTTGCAAATAAAGCTGATTTTGATTCTGAAAAGAAAACATTTTTGAAAAAATTCTCAGATTTTTCAAAGAAATGTTTGGAGGAAAAGGAGTCGTTGGAGCTTAAATGTTTAAAATTTTCTAAACAAATCTCAGATTTTGAGAAAATTTTGATTTTAGAAAGAGAGAAATTTGCTCAGGAAAAGAAGGCCATACAAAAGAAGAATGCAGGATTCTTTAAAGAATTATCTGGCCAGCGAAATGATTCTGAAAAAAAGGTTTGAAGAAGAAAGGTGCTTATTTGAGAATGAAATCAAGAAACTGACTTCCAAGTTGTCTGAACTGTCTTCCAATGCAATGAAAGAGCAAAGAACGAAGTCTGAAGTCAAGACAAAGATTGACCAACTTGTGATAGAAAGAGATAAGTTTGCATCAAGGATCAAAGAACTTGAAAAATCTATTTCAAGTTCAAGTCAGAATTTTATCTCTTCACAAAGGTCAGTCAAATCATTTAATCAGATTCGTCGCACTAACCTTTTCTTTGATGAATATTTAGATGGTTCAGATACTTATCCAAGGAGAAAAAGTTTCAAGAAAGAGAAACTGGTCTGGATAAAGAAACCAGTCAAAGACGATAAGGAAAAAGAGCTGAATGAGAAGAAATCATGTGTACCTGTACACAAGGCAAAGAAGAACAAAGAATCTAACGGTAAGAAATTTTATTGTTCTATTTGCTGTACACATGATCATTTTCATAAAACAACTGATCATTTCTGGTATGGTTCTTACTCTATAACCCCCACACGAACTGCAACTAACATTTCTGGAGCCAAATACCAGTGGGTACCAAAACCGAAATTTGATTCTATGTTGCAGGCACCTCAATCCAAGGGGGAGTAAGAAAGTCTATGGCTCTTGACTTAATCAGCTCAAGACCCGGACTTCAATTTCAAAATGGCTTTTGAACACAGCAGTTCAAAACCCGGACTTCAATGCTGAAAGACTATGGCTTCTAAGCACATCAGCTTAGGACCCGTTCTTCAAAGGAGTTTGACTTCTAAACACAACAGTTTAGGACTCGGACCTTAGTGTTCAAAAAGACCTTACTCCTGTATGCTTGCATCCGATGGATATTAATGGTCTTCATCCCTAGTGAATTGATCTGATCTCTATCCTATACTTTTTCTTTGCTAGATGTTTCTGATATTGATGGTCTAACAATTCAAAAGGGAGTGTTTGATCTCTATCCTATTTTACTTGTAATATTTCAGATGCTTAATTTAAGGGGGAGTAAAGGTGATGGCTTCTGATCACATGACAGATCAGGACCCGTTCATCAATGATCAAAAACGGATATTGTGCTAATATCCAGGGGGAGCTTAAAAGATTAAAATCTTTATATCTTGATTTGAGGGGGAGCTGAAAAGGTAAAAATCTTCTGATCTAGATCTCAGATTGTTTAAAAGAAGGACAACTTTCGAATATGAAAAACAATTTCTGAAATGTTCAAACCACTTCTTATTCTCAAAAGTTTTATGAATTTAGAAGTGTGCTTTTAAATGTTTTTCTAAAATTTTTGATCTTATTGTTTAACTGATCGTGTGTTTTCAAGTATCAATACTTGTATATTATCTTATCCATATACGGTCAAGTATTCATACACACCGGTTCAGTATTTTATTTGAAATTGTTATTACCATGTCTCAAATTCAAACAATTTTTTCGATGGTAATACCCCCGTTTGAAGTTCAAAGTTGATGAGCATCATTCATCTTTTTCATATTTGTGCTTTCATTGATAAATTGTTTATATTTGTTCATATAAACAAATTTCCAATTCTTTGATACCCTAACCTTTTGATTTGATCTGATTGATTCATTGTCAGATTCTCAAAACAATTCTCTTGATTTCATTTCATTCATTCAATATCATTGTTTTGAGAAATCTTCATTGTTCAATTGCTCAAATCTCATGAGCATACATAATGACGATGGTATCATATCTCTTGTGCTAAACTGTTTCAGTTAAACTGTTGAGCAACCGTTCTTCATAGGAAATACCATGGGATTCGTTTGTGAGCTTAAATAGAACTTTCATGGATTCACGCAACCTGTGTTTCCTAGCCAGGAAGTTATCCTTTAGTGATTGAGGGGTGAGGGTTCAAAATCAAAGAGTGGGGGAGATAACTCATCCGGTTGAGTTATTCTCATTTTGTGGAGCGGAAAAATGGAAATGAGAGTTTGGTTAGAAGTAAGCAAAATGATAAAAAGAAAGTGAGTGTGAGAACAGAGTTAAAAGAATAATAGAACTCTGCACCTACCACTTTCTGAGCCGGGCAGCCACATCTACTGATCGGTTCACATTCTTTGGTGACCATCATTGAAACAGGCAGTGAGCCCATGCCAACTCTTGCTTTTACCCCACCAACCACTCGTTTCTTTCTCGAAAAAGAAATGTTTCATTTTCTTAGGGACGCAGCACATATGCTATCTAATCTTCACTCGGAAGATTTAGATATTGAAAAAGAAGGAAAGTTGCCCCATCTTCGCACCTCTTTCATGCACATTGAGTTCGTGTATTATCTGTTGTTGTCTCAACAATTTACATAATTTGAGCCTTAATGAAACACAATAATTGTGCTAAAATTCTTTAATACACAAGCACGAACACACAGAAAATCTGTTTTTCTGTCAGAACATTCATAGAATTACCTTGTGTCTTTCAATGATTGAATGAGAGTCCTGGGGAGTCAACTTCAAACCAGCTCCTTACATTGTACATTCGTTGTACACCGTAACTTTATGTTACTAACAGGCATTCCTAACTGTTTCATTTGTTGAATCAGGGTTACAGGCTCATTATGTCTGAATTTAAAAAAATTCGGATATATTCATTATGATTCGGCTATTCAGATCAAAGTGCGGAAATTGTCAAATGGGAGATTGTTTGTTGAGATCAAAGGGGGAAAACAAAGCTTGTGCTGAAATTGATGATTTTTTGATGATTATGATGCTCACATCATCAAAAATAATCATCAAAAAGGGGGAGAATTATACAAAGATCAATTTCAAAGTCTGATGAAGAATTTCTGAAAGTTCAAAATGCTTCCGCTGTTTCAAAGACAAGTCAGAAATTCAAATTGCTTCCGCTGATTTAAAGTTCAAGACTGTTAAAAAAATTCAAAGCCAAAAGATTCTGAAAGAAGAATTTTCAAAGTTAAATCAAGATGATTTGTGAAAGTTTGTTTTTCCAAAGATGGTTCAGAGATCAAAGTGATGAAGATACAAGTTTGATCAAAGTCGAAAGATTTTTCAGAGTTTAAGTTTTCACAGCTGTTTTCAAAGTTTCAAGTTTCCAGATTTGTTCAAGGCATGTTGACTTTCAGAGCTTCAATGTTTAAAAAGACTTTCCAAGATTCTTCAAGAGCTGAAAGTTTAAAGATTGTGAAAGCTTCAAAGGAACAAAAGCTGAAGAATCAAGAGTTGAAGATCTGCATTAAATTTTTATTAAATCTTGAATACAAAGGGGGAGATTGTTAAGTCTAAATATTGTATCCAAGATTTAATAGGAAAGTAAAATGTGTAATAGTCAACATTGACCTTGTAATAGTTAGTCAAAGCAAGTTTAGTTTCCTTAGCCATTAAGGCTTTGTTTTAGTTTGGTAGTATAAATAGGGTTTGCTTTGTAATCTTTAGTAAGAACTTTCACATTTTGAATTCAATATACTGTTACATTTGAGCGCACACTTTCTCTCTCTACAGATCTTGTGATCTTGGATTGACAGTTTACACAATTTTGATCCTATAAGCAGTTATCAAGTGCTTAATTCTTTCTATCACAAGCACGAACACACAAGGAATTTGTTTCTTTGTCATAACTTTTATAGAAATTACCTTTGTTGTGTTTCGATGATTAAACGGAAGCCCTGGGGGAGTGAACATCACAAAAGCTCCTTTATAATATGTATTCGTTACACACAGTGACTTAGTGTTACTGACAGACATGTTAACTGATTCATTAGTTGATTCAGGTGTTACCTGACTATTTTGTCTAGATTTGAAAAGATCTGGATGAATATCTTTTAAATTGACGGATCAGAGGCTCCAAATGACATACATTTTTTCCTACATGTTTTGATGAAAGCGTTGCTCTTTTCCTCAAAAGGGGGGAGAATCTAAAGCGTGAAGAAATGTCCATTCCATTACATTACAAGACATTGGAAGAGAGAAGAGCTAACCACGAAATGCGAGATCAAAGTATTCTGAAGACATGCTGATTTCAGAAAAATTTTCTTTGAAGATGCATTGCTAAAGCATTATGAGCTAGAGAAAGAGATTGCATCTTCTGAGCTGAAAAAGAAGACTGAATTGCTAAAATCTTTTTAGTAATGATCTTGATCCATAGGGGAAGATTATTAGATCACATATCTATTGGATTCAAGATCATCCAATCTGTAGATCCAATATGAAGCTAATGCCAGAAAGTCGACCCTCGATATTAAGTCTAATGTCATTTGTAATAAAATGTCAAAGTTTGTTTTATTGTATTTTAATGTTTATAAGTATTTAGTTTAGTTTATTATATTGCAAGTATTTAGATATTTGGTTAGTTAGTTTTTAATAGTTTAATATTTCAAGTTGTTCTTGCAAGTTGGTTGATTAGATAGAGTGTCTTTGAAGCTAAAGATAAGATCAAGTTTAGATCACACACAACACACACAAAAAGGTGTAAAACACAGAGAGCTTCAAAGATCAAAGATCAACCTTGTAATCGTTGTTTTTATTTATCAAACAGGTGGGTAATCGTTTATTTGATTTATTTGGTAAAGATCCTTGTTCAATCAGGGACACACACATCTTCATCCTTTTTGTTTCTGAAGACCCATTTAGTTCCAATAGCAAATTTTCCTTTAGGAAGGGGAACTAGGGTCCAGACCTTATTTCTTTCAAATTCTTGAAGTTCATCCTGCATGGCATTGATCCAATTAGGATCTTCAAGGGCTTCATTTACCTTTTTAGGTTCAATTATGTTAAAGAAATTTACAAAGAGGCATTCATTGATAGTAGTTGATCTTGTCTTGATACCACTAGAGGGAGATCCAATCCTCTTATCACAGGGGTGATTTCTTATCCATCTTGATATGGGAGCAAGTATTTGTGGTGGAGTTTGTGCTTCAGAGATGAAAGCGGGTGACATCTCTGTGCTGCTATTCAGAGGCTCTGAAGTACGTTCCAGAGATGGTGAAGTAGGTTCTGGAGTCTCTTCAACAGATGTTTCTGGAGTTTCTTCAGTTGTCTCTTGTTCATCTTCTGCTTATGAAGAATCTTGTTCTTGAACTTGTCTTGAGTCATTACTTATACGTGAATTTAAAGAAGTAGAAGGTGTGACATCAGAGGGACCAGAAAGTGTTGTACCTGTAGTCTGTGGTTCCTCTGAAGTAGCTCTGTGAACATCTCTGAAGATAAATTCTGAGTTATCTTCCTCATCAAAGAAATCTGCAAATATTCTGTTTAGCTCAGTTTCCCTTAATTTTGATGATTCAGAGACATTCTTAGTTGTGGTTTTGACAGTTTGCTTGTTAGAGCTTCTGGTATCATCAAAATTGATACTCTCTTATATGGTGCTTGTTCTTAGATTGAACACTCTAAAGGCTTTTGAAGCTAAAGAATAACCAATGAATTTGCCTTCATCTGCCTTTTTGTCAAATTTTCCAAGAGATTCTCTGTCATTCAAGATGTAACATCTGCACCCAAAAACATGAAAATAATTAACACTTGGTTTTATGTTGTTAATGAGTTCATATGAAGTTTTCTCGAATCTTTTGACAATAGTGGCTCTGTTTTTGGGTAAAACAAGTTGTATCCACTGCTTCTGCCCAACACTTGGTTGGATGATCAGATCCTGCCAGCATTGTTCTTATAGCTTCATCTAGCGTTCTGTTTTTCCTTTCAACAATACCATTTTGTTGAGGTGTTCTTGCTACAGAGAAGTTGGGAGTTATGCCTTCCTCTGAAAGATAGGAGTTGATTTTGGCATTTCTAAACTCTGTTCCCTTATCACTTCTCAACTTCAAGATCTTGCTATTGAACAAAACCTGCAATCTTCTTAACAACCTTATCAAAATTTTGGGTACATCATACTTGGATCTGATGAATTCTATCCAAGTATATCTTGAGTATTCATCAATTAGAACAAGAATATACTTTTTACCTGATAGACTCTGCACAGAGATAGGACCACAGAGGTCTACATGAAGCATATATGTAGAGGTCTAGGACAATTGTTATCACTTTTGGTCTTGTGGGAAGATCTTTTCAATTTTCCCATCTCACAGGCAGAACAAAGATGATCGTTGTTGAGCTTTAGAGATGGTAATCCCTTTACCAGATTAAGTTTGACCAATTTATCAAGTGATAAGAAGTTCAAATGGGAGAACTTTTTATGCCAGAGCCAGACATCTTCATTGTTCAGATATATCAGACAGAGCTTCTCTGAACCAGTATCTTCATGCTTGGTAAAATTCATCCTATATAAATTACCTTTTCTATCCGCTCTTAGCATTTCTTGACTAGTTTTTGTGTGAAGAAGTGAACAAATTTTTTCTTGGAATTTCACATCAAAACCATGGTCACAGAGTTCACTTATGCTAATTAAATTGTGCTTGAGTCCAACAACATAAGCAACTTTTGAAACAGATACATTACCTCTAGTCAACTCACCCTAACCTTTAATCTAACCTTGCATATTATCCCCAAAAGTTACTGCTCCTCCAGATTTTTTTTGAAAGAGGATAGCAACTTTTTGTCTCCAGTCATATGCCTAGATCATCTAGAATCTAAGTACCAGATGGGCATATGTTGTTTCTGCAAGACAGATTACAGAGTTTTAGGTACCCATATCATTATGGGTCCATTTGTGTGTCCCTGAATCAAGATTCTAATTGCAATTATAGAGATAAACAAGATTGAATTAACTACCTGTTTGATTTTAATTCACAAATTCACAAGATTACAACTTTCTCTCTCTAGATACGCTCTTTCTCTCTCTACAATTCTCTCTCTGCGTATTCAAACTCAATTAGACATCTATTAGTCCCATCTATCTAGTAAACAACAAATGAACCTATTTATACCTACAACTAATACAATAAAACAAAAAAATACAACATGTTTACTTTTACTTTATTACAAAATGACTTTGACTAATGAAAGTTGACTTTCTCAGCTTTGACTTCTTGTACTTTGACCTTCAGTCTTCATGATCTTGCATCCAACATATTTAGGCTCTAACAATCTCCCCCTTTGGATTCAAGATCATCACAAAAAGATTTAGCAAAACAATCTCCCCCTTTAGTTGCATTGAAGAAGTTTAAATCTCCCCTTTAAGCACAATCTCAGTAAAATCTTCCTTTTTCGGTTTATCTTTAACTTTAATCTCCTCAAAGTCTATCTTCAAGAAATACCAACAATCTCTCCCAAAGATGGTAGAAACAATCTTCAAAAATCTCTTCAGAACTTTCACAATGATCTTTCAGACTTCAGAAAGAAATTATCTTCAGATTTAGCTCGACTTGCTTCAGCAAATAATCTTCAAATAAAGTTTCTGAAAATCAGCACATCTTCAAAATTTCTTTGACTTTGCTTGAACAATCTTTCAAACTTTCAAACTTTGAACTTCTTCAAATCTTTTAACTTTGAAATTTTTGATCCGGACATTTCTTTAAATCATCTCCCCCTTTATGACGAAACGAGCATCGATATCATCAAAACTATCATCAAGAAATGTCTTTATCCGTTCTGACCACTGATGTTTCACGATCCTCTGATTCTTTGCCAATTCGAATAATGTATTTATCTAGATCTTTGCAAATCCAGAGAAAATAGGAATGTAACACCTGAATCAACAAATGAACCAGTTAATGTGTCTGTCAGTAACACTAAGTCACTGTGTGTAACGGATACACTTAGGAAAGGAGCTTTTTGATGTTCACTCCCCCAGGGCTTCCATCCAATCATCGAAACACCACAAAGGCAATTTCTATGAACGTTATGACAAAGAAACAAATTTCTTTGTGTGCTCGTGCAAGTGATAGAAAGAATTAAGCATATAATGATTGCTTTTATAAGGCTCAACATTGTGTAAACCACTGAGACAACAGTAGTATAACACAGACTCGATGTGCATGATTGAAGTGCGAAGGTGGGACAGACTTCCTTCTGTTTCAATATCCAGATTCTCAAAATGAAAACCAGATAGATTATGTGTTGCATCCCCTAGAAATATGACACATTTCCTTTTTAAGAAGAAAATGAGTGGTTGGTGGGGTTTTGAACAAGAGTTGGTGTTAAGTCTAAATATTGTATCCAAGATTTAATGTGGAAAGTCAAAGTTATCAAAGTCAACAATGTCAAAGTCTTGTAAAAGTCAAAGCTTGTTTAGTGTCCTTTGTCATTAAGTCTTGTTTAGTTGGTAGTATAAATAGGTTTTTGGTTTGTAAGGTTTTGTAAGCACGTTATTGTGAAATCAGATTTAAGAGATCAATGACTACTACTTTCTCTCTCTAGTTCATAATGTTTGATCTTGATAATATTGAGTAATTGCTTGATTGTTTGGGATTTATTGATTAACAATTGGTATCAGAGCTGAACCAAACTTTTCAGAAATGAATTGATCAAAGTTTGAATTGAAATCTGGAGTTTTTAGATCGAAAATTTTTCAAGAACTCGTGTTTTTGTACTGTTCATCCGAATTTTGGGGGAAAAATCGTTTTTAGTGCAAGAAAATGGAATCATTGGATTCGAATTGTGTTTAGGATTGTTTCTTGTTTTGATTTCATCTCATAATTCGAACTAAATCGATCTCAATTTTTGATTTTTGACCTTTTTTGAAATATTTGTTCGAACTCTGTTCTTGATTGATTTTGTGTGAATTGTTGGTTTTAATCGAAATTTGATAGTAAATTTCTGTTTAGTATTTGTTTTTAGATGATTCTGATCATTTGTTAGATCAAATTTGCAGATTTGGATCGATTTGATATAGAAAGAGCCAAGGTCTACGGTTTGCGCAAGTTTATACGATTTGCGCGAGTTCATCTTCAAGTTCATAGACATTTGCGCAAGATTTTCCGGACTTTGAATGTTACATTTGCGTATCTAACCATTCACGCAAAGCATAGTTTGCGCATCTTGTAGCTCACGCAAAGCTACTTTGCGTCTTGTACTTGTCACGAAAAGTAACATTTGCGCATCCTTCGGCTCAAGCAAAGTTCACTTTGCGCTTCAAGGCTATCACGCAAAGTTCACTTTGGCTTTTCCTTTGCTCGCGAAAAGTTGGATTTGCGTCTCAAGTTTATCACGCAAAGCTCAGTTTGCGCAATCAACACCTCACGCAAAGGTCAGTTTGCGCATCACTTGGCTTACGCAAACCTCATCTTGCGTTTCACTTGGCTCGGGCAAAGCTCTCTTTGCGTCACACGCTGATCACGAGAAGCTACCTTTGCGCAACACACAATTCACACAAAACTCGACCTTACGTCATATGAAGTGTTATTCAAATTTTAAATATTTTGTGCTAGATTTCAATTTGATCTGATTTTTGATTTTCTGATATATAGTTTGGAACGATCATTCATATTAAGCAGATTACTCATTAATCATGGGATTTCTTACAGATCTTGAAGAGATGATTAGAAAGATGAATTTAGAGAAAATTAATTTGGGTCATGCTGTTGACTTCCATTTACAAAAATCAAGAGAGTATTTTGCAGAAATCATCTCGCTGGAAGAAGAAATCAGTGCTTTAAAGACTATCAATGAAGATCTTCTGAAACGCAAAATATCTTCTGGGCAGATTGATGAGAAGATAAAAGGAAAATTTTATCTGATTTTGCAAAACAACTTGCTGAAAATAAAGCTGATTTTGATACTGAAAAGAAAAAAATTTCAAAGAAGTTCTCAAATTTCTCAAAGAAATGTTTTGAAGAGAAAAAGTCAGTGGAACTTAAATGAATAAAACTTTCTCAACAAGTTTCCGATTTTGAGAAAGTACTTATTTTGGAGAGAGAGAAGTTTGATAAAGAAAAGAAGGCTATAGAATGTAAAAATGTGGGATTCTTCAAAGAACTATCTGGCCAAAAAAATGATTCAGAGAAAGGATTTGAATAACAACGATCCATCTTTGAGTCCGAAATCAAAAAGTTGACTTCAAAGTTATCTGAACTATCTGCCACTGCGCTGAAAGAGAAGAAGACGAAGTCTGAGTTCTTGAAAAAGATTGACCAGCTTGTGAAAGAAAGAGACAACTATGCTTCAAAGATCAAAGAGCTTGAGAAGTCTGTTTCAAGTCAAATCAGAAATCTGTCTCTTCACAAAGGTCAGTTAAATCTTTTGGTCAGATTCGTCGAACTAACATTTTCTATGATAAATATTTAGATGGTTTAGATACATATCCAAGGAGAAGAAGTTACAGAAAGAGAAACTGGTGTGGTAGAAGAAACCAGTTAAAGATGAGATGTCAGTTGTACTGAAAGGAAAAACATCATGTGTACATGTTCATCAAGCAAAGAAGAACAAAGAGCATAAAGGTAAACTTGACCTTATATACTCTAGAGATCAATTATTCAGGTTTTCAGGTAATAAATTTTATTGTTCTTACTGTTGTACACATGATCATATACACAAGACCAGTGATCATTTCTGGTAGGGTTCTTACTCGGTCACCCCCACACGAACTGCAACTAACATTTCTGGACCCAAATACCAGTGCGTACCAAAGAAAAAAATTGATTATGTGTTGCAGGCACCTCAAGTCAAGGGGTAGTAAGAGAACAAAGGCTTTTGAACACAACAATTCCAAAATTGTCCTTTTAATCAAGCAATTCAAACAAGATCAAACAATTATGACATATATGTTCATGATCTAGAGAGAGAGTAGAGAGAGAAAGTAACAATCGTATTTATCACAAGTCTAAATGTTTTACAATGAAGTCTCCTTGCTACATGATTATACAAGACCATAGGTATTTATACCAAGGACTAAATCACAAGCTTAACAACTAAGTAATCTCATATTGACTAAACTAAACATTGACTTTGTTGACTTTACTAAACTTGACTTTTCCTAATTAAATCTTTAGATACAATAATACACTAAAAATCTTCCCCTTTTTATTCAAGATTTAAAAAAAATTGACACTAGTCTTCAGCGCCTGATTCTTCAAGTTTAACTCTAACGACTTTGAACTTTGATGCTCTTTCTAAAGTTGTTGAAGAATCTTGAAAAGTCTTTAACACTTTGCATCTTTGAAAAGTCAAGCAATCTTTAAACAAACGAATCATTTTAAGTCTTGAATCATTTGAACTTTGAAATTCTTTAACTTCTTTGAAACACTTCATCTTTGAAAAACTTCGAGGGATCTTTGAACTTTGTATCTTCATTTCTTCAATCTCTGATCATTCTTCAGAAAAATGAACTTTCATGAATCTTCTAATTTGACTTTGAATAAACTCAGAAAGATTTCTTTTCATCTGATTTGAACTTTCAGAAATTCTCTACAAGTCTTGACTTTGAACATTCTTCAAGATTTTGAAATTGATTTGAAATTGATTTGAAATTGATCTTTGTAGATGTCTCCCCCTTTTTGATGATTGTGAGCTTCATGATCATCAAAACAACTTCAATTTCAACATAATCTTTGATTCTCCCCCTTGAAAAATACATTCCCCTCCTTTTGATCTGAACTGAATCATGAACTGTATATACCCGAATCTTTTCAAATTCAGATATAATGAACGTTGTAACCCTGATTCAACAAATGAAACAGTTAGGAATGTCTGTCAGTAAAACAAAGTTACTGTGTACAACGAATGTACAATTTAAGGAGCGGGTTTGATGATGACTCCCAGGACTTCCATTCAATCATTGAAAAACACAAGGTTTATCTATGAATGTTCTAACAGAAAAACAAATTTTCTGTGTGCTCGTGCTTGTGTATGAAAGAATTTAGCACAATGACTGTGTTTCATAAGGCTCAAATTGTGTAAACTATTGAGACAACGACAGATATTACACGGACTCAATGTGCATGAAAGTGGTACGAAGGTGGGGAAACTTTCTTTCTTTTTCAATATCTAAATCTTCCGAGTGAAGACTAGATAGCAGATGTGCTACGTCCCCAAAGAAAATGAAACATTTCTTTGGTAAGAAAGAAATGAGTGGCTGGTGGGGTTAATGCAAGAGTTGGCATGGTCTCACTGTCTGTTTCAATGATGGTCACCAAAAAAATGTGAACCAATCAGTAGATGTGGATGCCCGACTCAGAAAGTGGTTGGTGCAGAGTTCTGATATTCTTTTAACTATGTTATCACACCCTATTTCTTTTTAACATTATGCTCACTTCTAACCAAACTCTCTTTTCCATTTTACCTCAGCTCAATGAGATAAACTCAACCGGATAAGTTATCTCCCCCACTCAAGGATTACTTCCTGGGTAGGAAACACTGGTTAATGTGAATCCATGGAAGTTCTGTTTAAGCTCACACATGAATCCCATGTAAGTCCTATAAAGAATGGTTGCTCAACAGTTTAACTTTAGCAGTTAAGCTCAAGAATGTATGATGACATTGTCAAAATGTATGCTCATTTTAAAAATAAGAATGAAATTTGAGCATTTGAACTTTGAAGATCTCTCAAAAACAAGGATATTGAATGAATGAAATGAAATCAAGAGAATTGTTTTGAGAATCTGACAATGTATCAATCTGATCAAATGAAATGGTTAGGGTATCAAAGAATTGGATATTTTGTTTATATGAACGTATATAAACAATTTTAGCAATGAAATCACAAGCTTGAAATGATGAATGGTGTATGATGCTCAAACAACATTTGAAAGCAAACGGGAGTATTACCATCAAAAAATAGGTTCGTTTAGAGACATGGTAATAACTGATTAAAATGAAGTACTGAACCGATGTGTGTAAATACTTTACAGTATATAGGAAAGATAATACACGAGTATTGATCTTTAGAAACACACGGTCAGTTAAACATTAAAGCTCAATAATGAAAAACATTTAAAATCACACTTCTTAATTCATGAAATCGTTTGAGAATAGAGAAGTGGTTTGAACATTTAAGAACACATTTTTCATGCTTGAAAGTTGTTCGTCTTTCAAACAATCAGAGATGTAAGATTAGAAGATACTTACATTTAAGCTCCCCCTCAAATCATTATAGAATGATTTAGATCAGATAAGCTCCCCTTGGATAATTTGCATAATATCCTTATCTGAACATTGAAGAAAGGGTCTTGATCTGTCATGTGATCAGAAGCCACAATTCTTTACATTTAAGTCCGGGTTCTAAATTGAAGTGTTTAGAAGCCAAAACTCTTTGACTTTAAGATCCGGGTTTTGAACGGTTTTGTTCAAAAACCTTAACTCTTTGACGTTGAAGTCCGAGTCCTGAGTTGATTTACTCAGAAGTCATTAATTTGTACTTTGAAGTACGGGTTTTGAACTGCTGTGTTCAAAAACATCGTTCCTGCTCCCCCTAAACCGGTGGTACCTGCAAAACAGATTTAACAGATTTTGGTACCCACTGGTATTTGGGTCCTGGTATGTTAGATTTAGGAATCCACTTCTCATTAGATGTATATCTTTTAAAACCAGAATTCTGAGAAGTTATTCTATAAGAACCGTACCAGTTGTGAGCAGTTTCTTTTTTAATAAAGTCATTCTCTCCACAGTAAGAACAACAAATTTTCTTTTGAGCAATCCTGATCAAATGATTAGTCGAGTAATATATATCAAAATTACCAAAAAATTTACCTTTATGCACACTGTTCTTGTTAGCATTGGTTGTGGATTTGAATGCTTTGTCTTTCTTCTTCTCTTCAGAATAATCTTTTACTTTCCAAACCATCTGACTTTTCTTTGATTGCTTTCCAAAAGATTTTACATAATAACTCGCTGAACCATCAACAGATTTATCATAAAACAAATTTGATGGTTTGATCTGACTTGATTTGACAATGATTGGTTTGACACTTTTGTTTTTCAAAACATTTTTATCATGAATAAAACTCGAAGCTGTTTTGAAAGAACAGACTGATTCTGTTGAAAGATCAACAGGTGATTGATTAATCACATCAGCTGAAATCTTTTCTGATAAATTGACGTTTGCAGCTTCTAAGTGTTTTATCTTTTTAGCTAAAATGTTTATTTCAGAAGTTAGTGTATCAAACTTATGTGTCAAATCAGATCTAGCCATCTGTTCTATAAGAATATCTGATGATAGAACAGATAATTTGGATGTGAGCTTAGATATATCAGATTCAAAATATGAATGTTCTTGTTCAAAATATGTTTCCAAGTTCTTGTTTTTATCAGAAATATCTTTGAAAATCCCAGCATTTTTCTTTTCAAATAATTTCTTTTCTTGCTCAAAAGACTGTTTCTTTTCTTTGAAAATATTTCTTTCCTTTTCGAGCAAGTCTTGTAAAGTAGAAATTTGCTTGAGAAGTTCAGTTATTTTAGCTTCAAGAACTTGTCTTTCCTTTGCAAATGTGTCTCTTTCAGTGATTTAAACCTTTTCAAAATCAGACACTTGCTTTGAAAGTTTAATACATCTAAGCTCAAGATTTTTCTTCTCTTGGTCACCTTTCTTGGAAAGTTCAGACATCTTTTGAGTATAAGATTTCTCCAAATTTGAACTTTCCTTATCTGCTTGGATGCTTTTTGACAGTTCAGCATTCTGTATCTCCAAGGCAGATATTTTGTCTTCAAAAGCCTTAAACTTGTTTTGAATCTTGACTGATTCATATTGTAATTCTGATGATTTCTGTTCAGTCGTCTTCAGTTGGCTTTGAAGATTATTTATCTTTCTCTCTTTTTGCATAATAATCTTCTCTTTAACCCCTATGATTTTTTCTTTCATTTCAAGTTGATTCTCTTTATCTTTAATCTCTTTCTCTCTTTCCTTTATGACACCTGCAAAATCAGATTTATCAAGATTAGCATATATACAATCAGGAGTTTTATCAGAATTTGATAATTTATATTTGAATTCCTGAATTTGTTTAAGAAGCTTTGAATTCTGATTTCCGGCATGTACAAAACCGCCATATCTCTTGCAGATAAAATAGTGTTTCCTCTATCGTCTGTAACAGGCATCTTGAATAGAATGTTAGCTGAAACTCTAGAAAGAAATGATTGAATAAAATGATCGTTCACAAACAAATCAGAAATTTTGACTAAAAAGTCAAACTTGGATCACACAAAAAAAAAATTCAAAAAAAAATTTAAATCTTGAAACTCGCAAATCACTATATGCGCTACTCACTGTTCACTAAGAAACTCGCAGATGGTAGCTTGCGCGTTTCTAGAACTCGCAGATCAATATTAGCGCGTTTGCTCAAACTCGCACGACGATGAAACTCGCATGGCACTGAACTCGCTAATCACTATTCCCACTGAAACTCGCTAGTAAGCACTTGCGCGTTTCTGAAACTCGCTTGTCACTACGTGCGCGTTTTAACACTTAGAAAAATTTTCACGGATTTCAAACTCGCAAGCCTTTTAGCGCGTTTCGATCAAACTCGCAGGCTTTGACTTGCACGTTTATTAAACTCTCTCGTCTCTATTAGCGCGTTTTACCCAAACTCGCACGTTTAGCTTGCGCTTTCTTCAGACCCTTGCACGTTCTAGCCAAAATTTAAATCCCTGTGACTTGCGCGTTTGATGATGAACTTGCGCGTTCTACGGATCTTGCACGTTTTGACAGATACGTTCACGAAATCACTCCAAATCGTTCTAAAACTTGCAATTGATTCTCAAAATGCATCAGTATGCTCGAAAAACATATTAGAACGCTTTCCTATCAACTCGATTTCCATTAAAAACATCAAAAAGCATCATTCGATTCAAGAACAGTGATTGAGTTCGAGTTTTACGAAAATAGCAATTTGATCAAATTGATGAATCTAATGTTCGAATTAGACTGTGTGATCTGAACGAAACTTGATCCAATTGATAAAACGTATACAATCAAATTTAGTTTCTTGATTTAATTGTACACAAACAAGAAAATTTGTGATCAAACAGTGACATTCAAGAACCGAGTTCGTGAAATCCAAAATTTGAAAAAATTAGAAATCAATCTGTTGGTCCCGAAGGTGATTAACAAGTTTGTAGAAGGGGGGGGGGGTTGAATACAAACACAAAAATTAAAGTTTAATAAATTGTTTATTGATAAATCAAATACAATTTACAAGTTTGTTGCGGAATAAGATTAAGACAAACTCAATCTAAACAAACTTAAGAAACACTAAGATGGATGCACTAGAAATTCAGAGAATGGGAGATTTAGAGATATAGAAAGCAAGGGTTTCTATATGGATTTAAGGAATTAGCACTCCTCAGATGAAGGGGTGAACTTCCTATTTATACCCTGTGCATTAAATGCATGGCAGGGCACTTTACACGTGGCGTTCACTGATTGGCTTTGGAAGTCTGACTTTTGGGAGACATGCTTTCGGCCGGACAATGAACAGTGTAGTTGACAGAGGTTTTGTACGAATTGTGGCAGAGACATGTCCGTTCTGACACATCGTACTAAGTTGTGCAAGGAGAGACAAAAAGGAAACTTGAGACATAAGCTTTGTGATCTTTTGATCGCTGATTATCTCTTCTTTCAGAGATAAAGAGATTCAGCTATCGCTGAAGCTTTTCCTCATGTTCCTTCGCGTATATGTAGAGTTGTCTTTGCTTCACTGATATCCGCATCAGGTCACTAGTAGACTTCTCTTTGTTCAGCAGCTTCGTCTTCGATTCAGCAATGAACATATGTTGACGCGAGACTTGTCTTCAGGGATTACGTTGGCTGTTTACTTCAGAAACTATCAGCGATAACTTGAACAGACTCAGTCTGATCACTGATAGTGAACCACTAATACATAAAAATGTTTATGAGAGAGACTATCAGCGAAAACTGAACAGACTCAGTCTGATCGCTGATGGTGAAACACTAATACATATTAAAACGTAATTTTCACTAAGTATAGAAGAGGGTCTTTATCAAATCATTGAGAGAGTTTGGATCAACAATCTCCCCCTATTTGATAATGACAAAGTAACTGAAGAAAATTACTTTATGATTCCAAATGATGGAATAATCAGGACTCGTAACATACATGTCCCAATTAATATTTTGAGGGATCTTTTACAGCACTGATGGAGTTAAGTACTTCACTGAAATTTTCATTAAATCAAGAAAAGAATTACAAGGTATGAAAATTACAAGTACATGTGATGTACTAACTTCTGTAAGTTAAACTAATAGATTACAAGAAAGATAACTAATCTATCAGCTATCTAAAGAGGGTTTAGGAGGATTGATCAAATACTCAGGTATTTCTTCTCCTTTTTTCCTTCGCTCTAAAGATTCTTTGCAGATGATAGCTATGATTGGCTCAACAGCAGGAGAGAGAGTACACCATAGGCACATGAGATCCTTGAGAAGAGCAAGGGGACAGATAGGGATTTCAGAGACCCTTTGAAATCTGAGTTGTTCCTCGTCATCTCTGAAGAAGATTCCAAAAGGTTCTTCAAGAACTTGTCCTGCAGCATATGGTCCGCTAGGAGGCAGAGATAGATCCAGAACAGAAAGATCAGGAGGAGGAACGAACAGAGCTTCTCTTGAGAATTTGATGGAGGTTTCATTTCTTATCACTGCGAGATTATCAGAAGAGGAGGAGACAGGCTTTCTCTTGACTTGCATGGATCTTGAAGGAAGAGTAGATGGCACCTTTAGTATAGCAGCGACTTTGTTGATGAGAGTATCATTTACCGTTTCAACGTAGCCTCTGTATGTTGACTTTGATTTCTTCAGCGCATCTTTGAACTCAAGCCACTCCATGTAGCCGAAGTCTTCCAGCTTTAAAATGAACATTGCGTTGCAGCTTCCATCCTCTCTAGTAATTTCCATGGTGACAGAGAGCTTATCCTTCTTCTTTCTTCCATAGATAGCAACCGCTACGATCTTCAGTGGGTCAGAGCGATAGTCGATTTTGTGTTTGCACCAATCGACTGTATTATCGCTGACCGATTTTTCTTTAGAGCATTCCTCTTCAATCTCCTTCAACAGAGCTTCCTGGACTTCTACTAGTTTGCGTTTCAGCTTTTTGTCTTTGACTTGAGAAGACTGAATTTTGAGAGCCAGAGAGGCATCTCTTTGACATTCAGCAATCAGCTTCTCAGCCCTGATAGATTCTTCAATTTCAGCGTCAGTCAGAAATTGCAGTTCTGATGATTGAGAAGGGACCTTTCGTCGTTGACTCTCCAGATGAGAGATCATCTCTGTTCTTTTCTTTCTCTCTTCCTCAGACCAGTGAGATGGTCTAGAGGGCCTTCTGTGATGTTGCAGGGACTCTTCTTCTTCTTCATCATCTTCATCAATCTCTCTGACAGAGACTGGGATTATTTGGTCATCAGCTTCAGCAGTTGGGATTATTTAGAGCTCTTTATCCTTAAGCAGGGGAGAGAACTATCTGGTCAGAAAATGAAAAAGGTTAGATTATTTTAGGGAAAGAAGAGAGATAAAGGCTAGAAAGAAACAAAGGTTGGATTTTTATAGAAAGATAAGGGAACAAGAGTAAGCCATACCTGAGAAGGATTCTCCTCAGGTAGTGAGATTATCTTCAGGGTTCCCTCAGCAGATGCACCTTTGCTTTGGGAAGGGGTTCCTGAAGATGTCTCTTGTCTCCCCCCTGCTTTGATAACTTCTTTCGAAGCTATCGTTGATGATGTGGCGGCTGAAGAACACCAGAGAGATTGATCTTCTTCATCGTCATCATCATCATCTTGATGAGGATGTTCCTCTTGATCTTCAAGATCAAGGTCTTCATCTTCATCTTCCTCTTCTTCCTCTTCATCATCTACTAGATCAGCGATGGAAGGAGGGGCTTTTTCAGCAGCTATCTCCCCCTCAACATGAGAGGGAGTTTCCTTCAGTTGTTCCTCAGCTTCAGCTTCTTTCTCCTTATTTTTTTCAGATGCATTCTCCCCCTCTTTGTCATTAACACAAAGGGAGAGATCTTTGAAAGGAGTATAGGTCTCAGCGTTGGACAGCTTGTGGGCGTCAGCTTCCAGTCCTTTGAGCCGATCTTCAAGTACAGGGATGTCGGACGTAGCTTGATGAATAAACTCCACAGCTACGTCTAGAGCGGTTCTATCGTCTTCCGTAAATGAAGGAGCGGGAGTTGGAACTGGTTCCTTCAGCCGGGAAAGGATCTGCTGAAGAAGGACTTCACAGGCATCAATCGTTGTAGACAGAGCTGCAAACTGTTGCTGGCAATCTTCCTTGACTTTGTCAATCGCTTCTTGTAGAGTAGCGAGTTGAGAAACGTCAGCTTTGGAGGCGCAGGTGGCAGTCAGCGTCTTCAATTCTTCACCAGCTGATTGAACAGCGTTGGTGGTGTGGTTGAGAGAGGCAGTCGTAGAGTCCACCTTTGCACTCAGATTGTTGACATTGGTGTCAATAGTCTTCAAACTAGGACCTGAAAGATAAGTTAGTTTTTCAGAACCAGGCTTCTATGGTGAGTTGGGAGAAGTGTTTAAGGTTATAGGGATACTTGAATTATCAAACATTTTGTAGAATTGTAAAGATTCCTCAAAAGATTGATGTTCAGGTCCTATGGGTCCAAACTCAGGTTGTTGAGCTGAGATCGTAGGTTACGTTACTGTTGTTGTGACAACGACCGAGATCGTTGGCACGGTTGAAGTGGTTGTCGCTGATGATGTGGAGCAGAGACCCACGAAAGCATCCAAGGAAGTTTGTAGAGAAACCTCCTTAGGTATAGAGCTAGAAGTAGCTTTTTCCTTGGTCATCTTGGCCTTCTTCGAAGTACCAAAGGAGCCAGTTGATGGTCGTTTGGAAGGGGTAGCGGCAGGGATAGCAGAAGAAGGAACCTTGTTAGCTCCAAATCTTCTGTTTGTTAAAGTGTTGAAAATACCCGTCCTATTTCAGAGGACTTCCAAAAGATACACGTCAGAGGACGAAGACGTCAGAGGACGAAGACGTCAGAGGACGAAGACTTCAGAGGAAGAAGACTTCAGAGGACAAACCTGCCTCTGAAGTACTTATCAGAGATTGCAACTTTCAGAGAAGACATCAGAGATGGCTTCATCAGAGGCTCTGAAGACAACGTCAGAGCTTTGAAGACATTCTCTCTGAAGATGTTCACACTGAAGTTTTCTACGAATGAACAGAAGAACAGATGACACGTCACTTAGTGATAAGATTTACTTTCTAAAGTAGGTCACTGTTCAGCATGCTCTTTTTCGTCATGCAAGTACACTGCTTACTTTATGGTCCTATAAATAGGACCATCACCTTATTGTTCAAAGTGTGCTTAAGAAGTTATATATCTGATAATATAAGTTGAATATTTTATTCTAAGAATATCTTGTTTATCTTTATCTGCTTTATGAACTGTGATATTTGAATCTCCTTTGATATTAAACTGTATTACTTCCGCTGTCATTACTCTTATTGTTTATATCATTGTTACGAGATTAGATCTGGGATCCAACAATTGGTATCAGAGCATACTTTGTTTCTAAAACAAAGAAAGATCATATCTGCATACTCGGATAGATTTACATCTCATTGATTCTAAACTTTCAATATCTGTGCATGTTCATATAAACCCAGTTTATTCAAGAACATCATATGCTCTAGATTTGATAGTAAATCTCAGTTCATTACAAAAAGCATCAGTTCTTCAAATCTTCATTTTTTTTAAATGGCAAACTCAAGCATAAGTGCCATGTATACAGCTGGGTCATTAACAAAACCTCCTACACTTTTAAGGGATGAATATCCCCAATGGAAAATAAGGATGGTAAATTTTCTAGAAGGTATGGACAGGGATCTCTTTAGATCTGTGAACATTGGACCTCACATTCCAATGGTGTTGGTACCAAGAGTTCCTGCAACAGCAAATACTGCCGAAATACCTGCATATTATGAAAAGAAAACCACAAACTTCACTGATGAAGAAAATAATATGATGGATAATGACTCAAAAGCTGTTAGATTACTCATAATTGCCATTCCCAAAGATATATTTCAAGAACTTGATTCTTGTAAAACTGCAAAAGAGATATGGGATCAGTTGTTAAATCAACTTGAAGGTGACCTACAAATTCAGATAAATAGAAGAAATCTATGCATCAATGAATATCATGATTTTCATGCTCTACCAGAAGAAAAGTTACACCAAACTTACTCAAGATTCAACATTCTAATAAACAAATGTAGAAAGTTTGGAGTGATAAGAACAAAAGAGGAAAACAACGTTCTTTTTTTGAAAAGCTTGAATGAAGAATGGTAACAACTGTCCATGTCTATACAGGCTAATCAAGATCTTGAGTCATGGTCATTAACTGACGTTTATGGTACTCTTGTTGCACATGAAAAAGAAGTTATGAAGCAAAAATCAAAAACCTCTTTGGGTGGACCCCTTGCACTTGTTTCAAAACAAACATCGAAAGAAAACAACTGTGAAGAGTCACAAAAATGTTTGGAAACAAAAAGAAGATCCAAAAAGGTTTTGATAGCAGAAGAAACTCATACTGATTCAGACTCAGATGAGGATATAAATGCCTTCGCCAAATCTCTTGCATTAATCACTCATCAGTTTAACAAGAAATTTGGTAAGAAGGTATTTGAAGGAAAGAGAGAGAATGAAGAAAGAAGAAATATGGAGAGAAGATTTCAACAAGAACCCAGATTCACTCCATATAGTGATCAAAAGGGTGCAAACTTCAACCATGATAATGCAACATAATAAACAAGACCACAACAACCATTCCAACCAAGGTATCCACAACCACAAAGATACTTCAAACCTCAAGAACAGAAGCCAGAGACAAGTACTGCCACTCTTCCACCAAATCAAAATGATGGAAGATGTTTCAGATGTGGAAAATCAGGCCACTTCTCTGCAAACTGCAGAGGAAAACTTGTCAAAGATCAAGATTACTACAAGAACAAATACAAATACAATGTAAAAGAAAGAGTTCTTGTAGCAGAAATGGAAGACTGGCTATCTGACTCGACAAGTGATGGTGAGGAAGAGCCTACCAATCTCTGTGGTATGGCTTTTTCAGATGGAAATCAAACTGATGAAGCATCCGAAGACAACTCTGAAAAGGTAAACTCTCTTTACACCTCTGACAGTGATCCTGAAATAGATGCTTTTAAACTAATTAATGAACTTCAGGATCTAAAGCAAAAGTTTGTTGAAGAAAAAGAGAAAAGAGAGCAAGTAACAAAAGAGCTCATTTTTTACAAAAGAGAAAAGAATCTTCTGGAATCAGAAAAGAAAGAAATTTTTCTTGAAAAAACCAAACTTGAAGAAACCAACAAGCAAAAAGAAAAATCATTTTAAAAAAAATAAAAGAGATTGAAAAAGTTTTAAAAGGAAAAGAAGAAGAAGTAAAGAAATCTGAGTATGAAAGGCTCAATTCTATTGCCTTAACCAAATTTTTTCAAAAGGAAAGAGAAATCCTACATCAATCTCTAGATAGACAAAATCTTCGAATCAAAAGCTATGTTAATGCACAAAGTGTTTTCGACAAAATAAAAACTCAGATGGACTCTCAAGGCTAGGATTCAATGAGTTGAATTCATTTAATGGATTGTAGAAAACTTCACTTTCTTCCACTTTCTGTATAGGAAAGGTCCAAAGCTCTGAAGATCCATCTCTGAATAATTTCAAAAGAATGAAAACATCAGAGGGATCAAAAGCAAGAGCTTTAAATTTTAAAAATACAAAGTACTCTAAAGTAAAAGACATTAAAGAATCTGTGTTACAGATAAAAGAAGAAACTTCAGAGGTACACTTTACAAAACCTCAGAGCTATGATTCCAAAGAAATTTTCAGATTTGATGCTTTCATCTCAAGTGAATCAGAGACATTCTCTGATACAAGTACTTCTGAAAATGAATCTCAGAGTTCACTTAATCCGAATGCTCCTCTGTATTCACCAAAGTCAGATGAAAACATCAAAACTACGTTTAAAGATGATGTTCAAAAGATTTGGGAAGAAACTGTCATGGAGGACTTAAAAAGAAAAGAAAGCATGAAACGTATCATCAAAGTCTCTAGATCAAAAGAAATTAAAAAACCAATAGAGGTAGATATCTCTATTAAATCTAAGAGAGACTTTCTTGACTCTGATTCAGAATCTGATTTAGAGATTGATGAACAGATTTTTTGTAAACCAGGGAATGTAATTCACAAAAAGATAGAAACTGTTGGCTCTGGTATTTTGAATGTTCCAATTTCAGTATTGAAAACCAAAACCAGAATACCAATAAGTCCTGATTTTTCAAATATGTGTTTACAAGAAAAAACATCTCTGGAACTTGAAAAAGAGTTGCAAGAAAAGTCAAAGAATAAAACAAACACTTCTGGTTCTTACACCTATAAAACAATAAAATTCTCTCCTGAACAAAAAGGCAAATGGACAAAAATTAACCATATTGATCCTGTCTGTGAAGTAAGCAGCAAAGAAAAGAAGATGTTTTTGAATAAGAAAAAGCAACTTGAAAAGAAGACTGTCTATCAAGCAAAAAGAAAAGAAGTAGTTAGGGATAAATGTAATATTCCTAGTGCTAGTTTCAAAAGAAGTCAAAATATAACAAATGCTTTTAATAAAAAGAAAAACTTTGCTCCTACTTCTTCTTGTTCTATTAATTGTAAATGCATTTATCTCTTGATGAAACTGAAAAATCATTTTAAAGGATCACACTGCCTTTTGAATAAATCTCTGAAAAATATCTCAGAGACAAAATCTCAAAAGAAGACAAGTAAAGTCAAGACATCAAAAGATGAGATGCCAAAAAGTCATACAATTCCACCAAAGTCTAACACAAAAGGACCCATAATGAGGTGGGTACCTAAGAAACAATAATCTGTCTTGCAGAAACAGTCAATGCCAATCTGGTACCTAGATTCTGGATGTTCAAGGCATATGACTGGAAATAAAGAACTGCTATCCTCATTCAAAGCAAAATCTGGAGGAGCAGTTACTTTTGGAGACAACAAGCAAGGACAGATTAAAGGATATGGTGAGTTATCAAGAGGAAATGTTTCAGTATCAAAGGTTGCTTACGTGGTTGGATTAAAACACAATCTGATAAGCATAAGTCAACTTTGTGATCATGGTTTTGATGTGAAATTTCAAAGAAAATATTGTTCACTTCTTCACTCAGAATCAGGTCAAGAAATGCTAAGAGCAGACAGAAAAGGTAACCTCTACAGAATGAACTTTACCAAAATCACAGACACTGATTCAGAGAAACATTGTCTTGTATCTCTGAATAGTGAGGAAATCTGGCTCTGGCATAAAAAAATTTCACATCTAAACTTTTCCTCACTTGATAAGTTAGTTAAACTTAATTTGGTTAAGGGATTACCATCTCTAAAGTTTAACAAAGATCATCTTTGTTCTGCTTGTGAGATGGGAAAAATGAAAAGATCTTCCCATAAAACCAAAAGTGAAAACAACTGTCCTAGACCTCTGCACATGCTTCATGTGGACCTCTGTGGTCCTATCTCTGTATAGAGTCTAGCAGGTAAGAAATACATTCTGGTTCTGATTGATGAATTTTCCAGATACACATGGATAGAATTCATTAGAGCTAAATCTGATGTACCTGACATATTAATAAGGTTGTTGAAAAGATTACAGGTTCTATTCAACAGCAAAGTTCATAAACTAAGAAGTGAAAATGGAACAGAGTTCAGACATGCCAAAATCAATTCTTATCTATAAGAAGGCATTACCCCTAACTTCTCTGCAGCAAGAACTCCTCAACAAAATGGAGTAGTTGAAAGGAAAAACAGAACACTTGTTGAAGCTGCCAGAACAATGCTTGCTGAATCTGATCTTTCAACAAATTTTCGGGCAGAAGCAGTAGCAACAGCCTACTTCACTCATAATAGAGCTACAATTGTCAAGAGATTTCAGAAAACATCATATGAACTCATTAACAATAGGAAACCTAATATAAAATATTTTCATGTTTTTGGATGCAGGTGTTACATTCTGAAAGATAGAGAATATCTTGGAAAGTTTGACAAGAAAGCTGATGAGGGTAAATTCATTGGATATTCATTAGCCTCAAAAGCTTTCAGAGTGTTCAATCTTAGAACAAGGACTAACCAAGAAAGCATCAATATCACTTTTGACGACAATAAAAGCTCTGAACAACAAGAAAGATCATCACCAATCTCTGAATCATCAAGGGAATCTGAATTAAACAAAATATTTGAAGATTTCTTTGATGATGAAGATATCACTGAAGTTATCTTCAGAGATAGACAGAGAGAGAATTCAGAAGAACCTCAAGAAACAGGTACAACCCTTTCAGGGCCCTCTGAACTAACACCTTCTATTTCACCAAATGCAGATCAACAAAGTGAATCAGAAGATGATCAAGAAGTATCTGAAGCAACTCCAGAACCAAATGATGAAGAACAAGAATCTGCATCTCTAGAACAAAACTCAGAGCCTCTAAACAGTACAACAGAGGCATCACCAACAGAGCCTCTGAACAGTACAACAGAGGCATCACCAACAGAGCCTCTGAACCGTACAACAGAGGTATCACCTTCAGAGCCTCTGAACAATACAACAGAGGTGTCACCAAACGTCAAAGCCTCTGAAACTCAAACTGCACAAATTATTGCTCCAATCACCAAATGGACAAAAGATCATCCAATTGATCAAATCATTGGATCCTCATCCGAAGGAGTTAAAACAAGATCTGCCACCATCAATGAATGCTTCTATGTAAACTTTTTGAGCATTATTGAACCAAAGAAGGTAAAAGAAGCTCTTGAAGATCCTCATTAGATTTTTGCAATGCAGGATGAACTTCAAGAGTTTGTAAGAAACAAAGTCTGGACCCTAGTTTCCCATCCCAAAGGAAAATTTGCAATTGGAACGAAATGGGTTTTCAGAAACAAAAAGGATGAGGATGGAATAATAATCAGAAACAAAGCCAGGTTGGTTGCAAAAGGATATTTCCAGGAAGAAGGCATTGATTATGATGAAACCTTTGCACCTGTAGCTAGGCTAGAAGCAATCAGAATCTTCTTAGCCTATGCTGCACACAAAGGATTCAAAGTTTATCAAATGGATGTTAAATTTGCCTTTCTTCATGATAAATTAAATGAAGAAGTCTATGTCCAACAACCACCTGGATTTGAAAGTAAGAGTATCCTAATCATGTTTATTATTTGGATAAAGCTCTGTATGGACTCAAACAAGCCCCAAGAGCTTGGTATGAAACTCTGTCCACTCTTCTGATTAACAATGGATTCGAAAAGGGCACAATTGATACTACCTTATTCATCAAAAGGTACAAGAATGAGATGCTTTTAGTACAAATTTATGTTGATGACATTATATTTGGCTCTACCAATAAAAAGTATTGTGACAAGTTCTCAGAGTTGATGAAGAGTGAATTTGAGATGAGCCTCATGGGAGAATTAACTTTCTTTCTAGGCTTACAAGTAAAACAAACTTCAGAAGGTACATTCATAAGTCAATCAAAGTATGTCTCTGAAAATTTGTAAAAGTACAAACTCAATGATTCAACTTCGATGAGAACACCTCTATCCACCGGAGTCAAACTTGACTCTGATCCATCAAGAGAATTTGTGGATATAAAAACCTACAGAGGCATGATAGGTTCACTATTATACTTAACTGCATGTAGGCCTGACATAATGTTTGCAACATGCCTTTGTGCTAGATATCAAGCAAAACCAAAGGTATCTCATTTAACTGTTGTCAAAAGAATTTTCAGATACCTAAGAGGGACACACTCATTAAGACTCTAGTATCCAAAACTTTCAAGTTTTGATCTAACAGCTTACACTGATGCAGATCATGCTGGATGTAAGCTTGACAGAAAAAGTACCTGTGGGTGTTGTCAGTTATTGGGCAATAAGCTGGTAAGTTGGTCATCCAAGAAACAAAACTGTGTTTCCACTTCAACTGTAGAGGCAGAATATGTTGCTGCTGCTAGTTGTTGCTCACAAGTATTATGGATGAAGACTCAGCTCAGAGATTATGGCCAACAATTTGACAGAATTTCAATTCTCTGTGATTCAAAAAGTGTCATAGCCATCTCTGCCAATCCAGTACAGCACTCCAAAACCAAGCACATCGATGTAAGGTACCACTTTCTGAAAGATCATGTTGAAAAAGGAACAATAGAGATGTATTTTGTACCAACTGAACTTCAACTTGCTGATATTTTCACAAAAGATTTAGATGAACGAAGGTTCAATTTTTTAATTAGCAAGTTGGGAATGTTGAATATGTCTACCTAACAAAAGAGAAACTCAAAGTATCTGATCGTATATCAGAGTCTCTGAATCGAGTAGCATATCAATATCAGAGTACTTAAATGAAAACATCAGAGTCTCTGATCCTTTCATCTTTCAAGGGGGAGAAAAGATCTTGTCTCTTATGGTTTTATTAGAGCCTCTGATCTTTTCTCTGATGTCTTTATCAGTGCCTCTAATCTTGTCTCTGATATTGATATCAGAGCTTCTGATCTTTTCTCATTAAACAAATATTCCAGGAAATTCTTTTAAATAATAAATCTTTTTGGAACCACTCGTTTCTTTTCAAAAACCCAACTGGCGGTTTTCTGACACAAAGCATGTCAGGATCGAATTCTCAACAAAAATTAATTCTCAGAAACAATATCAAAGAAGTTTGCGGAATAACACTTTGATATTCAATATAACAGTAAACCAAACAGTATATAATCAATAACTTGTAAACTTGTATTGAATGCTTGAAGCTACAAGATTACACACTCAACCTCAATATTGATGAACAGGCTCACCAATACGAATTCTACTTCTCTACAATGAGGATCTATGCCTTGAGGTTGATTCTCTCTAAAAACTTAGAATGAATGATTAAAATCAAAAGTTATATATAACTATTCTAAACAATACTATATATATATACTGAAGATAAAAGATAATTACAATTAATAAAATATCTTCAGAATATCTTCCATGAATATCTTCAGTTTATCTAGCTGTCATCCTTTCCATACAGATCTCCATCTCATAAGCAGTACTAATCATAAGCAACATTAATACTCTGAGCAGTATTAACTCTAGCAGTACTAACCATGCTCAGCAGCATTAATCTCTTCAAGCAGTACTAACTTTGAACTAGCAGTACTAATCTTGTTGAGCAACATTAACCATCAACTAGCAGCATTAATAATCAGAAGTACTAACTAGAAGTATTAACTGTTTTCTTCTAGCAGCATTAACTTTGTTCTAGCAGCATTAACTACAACTGGCAGCATTAACCTCAGAAGTATTAACCATGTTCTTCTAGAAGTATTAACCATGTTGAACTAGAAGTAGTAACCATGATGAACTAGAAGTAGTAACCATGATGAACATTAACTTCAGACCCAACAATCTCCCCCTAACTTAACTTTTCAAAACTGAGAAGTTAAGTTCTTCAGCATAGGGTCTTTATGATAATTTCAAAACTTTCTGCAATTACTAGTTCTTCTTGATTCAGTTTCTGCTTTTATCTTCTTTTCTGTTTCTGCTGTTATCTTCTTTTCTGTTTCTGCTGTAGTTAATGCTTTGTTTCAGCTTCTTCACTTATCTCCCCCTCAAAATAAGATTTCATATCAACTTGATTCTCCTTCTCATGTCTTCTCAAGTTTAGTTGTTTAAGTCTTCCCCTTTTTGAAATAATCATGATCTGTGCTCCTTTTCATCTCTTTTATCTCCATAATTTGATTGTGAACTTTCAGACTAATTGTACCAAGTGTATCCATCAATTCTTTTTAGTTAAACTGTCCTCACCTCCTTTAGGTGTGTTTACCACCTTTAAAGGATCCTTGGATATTTTAGTAGAGATCTTCTGCCTAGCAGAAGCACCTTCTACTCCCTTGGTTTCTTGGCACCTGGGACCTTTAGATAATTACTCATCTAAAGTTTCCATGGGGAAGATCTTAGATATGTTCACACTGTCCTGTCCTGCACTTTGTGCAAAGTCAGTAGTGTGAGCCTTACAACCCATATGCTCTTGCATCTCCTTATTGAGCACCTTCTTGAGGTTGGGATACACCTCTATGGTTTCCCTTTGGATATTCTCTGATGAAAAATGCTCCATCAGAGGGCTTGTAGGTTTTGAGGTTGAAAATACAAGAAGGGAAGGAACCTTCTGTATCTTTTCCTTATATAGTATGGTAATGGGGAATGTTGGTTTGACAAAAAGGAATCTGAAGATTTATGCTTTGTAGTGGAAGGTGTGGATAGGTCATCAGTGGGTTGGTCTAATAAGGGCTTTGACCCTGATGCCTTACCTTCTTGATTGTGGGACATCACCATCATTGTAGAGAACAATGGTGTGTCAACTCCTTCCGAGTCCCTAGCAGATCTTCTCATGTTTGAGAAAACCTTGCCTTTAGGGGGTTTAGGTACATATATCTCATTAAAATGAGGTTAATCCATCAATTCCTTATTAAGTACTTCTTGCACAAACCTTGGATACAGATAAAAGCTTTTTGATTGATATCCAGGTTTGACATTAAATCATTTAAGATCATTTTTAGGTATAGAAAACTTACATTAGCAGTAGTAACACTTATCAGCAGCATTAACACAGACTGGCAGTAGTAACACATGCCAGCAGCATTAACACAGTCTGATAGTATTCACTGAACTAGAAGTACTAACTACCTTTCAGTATTAGCAACCTAATGCTGGATCAGAAGTAACATGTCCTCCATCAAATCTTTTAAAGAATTTGAAGGCAGTCCATGTTCCTTGTTATGTGCCAAGAGCAACCATTATCTTCATTCCAAATGCTCTTCCTCTTGAGCTTTTGATTGCCCTGCACACTTGATAAATCAGTTAGTCTTTGAGGGAACCCAAGCCAAAGTGGTCTTGGGTTGTCCTTTCTCATTTATATAATCTGTCAGTTTGGTCTGGATGAGTTGTTTAGGAATCTCATGGCTGGCATACTTTGTCAAGATTATAGGCTTTGCAACATTAATACTAGTAGATGCACTATCCTTGTTAGCAGTAGTATTGGTTGCAGCAGCACTATTTCTGTTAGTAGTACTATCTGGGATAGCAGTACTAACAGGTTTCTTTACAATTGGAACCCAAACTTGAACAAAGTTGTTTGCTTTCTTTGTCTTTAAATTACTCGTTGGCTTATTTGAAGTATTTTTCTTAGTTTTAGCAAACTTATTTTGAACATGACACTTTTTAGGTGCTCTGTTCTCAGCCATTTGATTCCTTCCTTGCTTCCTATAACCAAAGGAGTTTTGAGTTTGTCTTTGAAAATTAACTCTTTGGTTGATAGGATTAAAATAACAGTATTTGGCAAAATGATTAAGCTTGCCACAGATAAAACAAGGTTTTGGTCTATTGATTTTACTCAGATCAACCCCTTGTTTTTGTGCCCACTGGTTATTCCAATTTCTCTGATTTCCCCTTGGTTTATCATGTTTTTGGGGCTCAGATTTATTGCAAGAACATTGTTTACAAGGGACAGGATTCACAACTGTGGTTTGCTTATAATGGACCTTCTCAGACTTTCCCTCAGTCTTTTCTATGTCCTTAGACTTGATCCAAGCCTTTCCACATCCCTCATTGGTGATAATGTGATTTTCTAGAGGAATCTCACCACTCCCAGTGTTCTTCTTACTCTTTTCACTAGAGTTCTCTTATTTAGAGTCTGTTTCAACCACCACTTTGTCTAAAGGATCTACCTTAGTGGCTCCAACAGGCAATTCCTTCCTATCCTTGGTCTCTAGCAAGTCTGATATAGGAGGGATGTAATTGTTGTTGTATGGTGGTGGTGTTGTGTTATAGCCTATTCCTCTTCTAAGTTTGTCATGGATTTGAGTTTGGAGCAAAGAGTCCATTGCTTTAGAAGCATTGGAAAATTTCTCAATATCCAGCTTGGCTTTCTCAAACTCACTCTTTATCTTCTCATTCTCCTCTTTAGACTTTTTCAGCTGAAGTTCTAGGTCATTCTTCTCCCACTTCCAGTAATTTGTATCATAAGAATGTTGAAGTTCATTGGCTTGGAAAACTTTGATCTGTTCCTCAAAACTCTCAACAATTCTTACATAGTCTTTTATATCTCTCTCTAATCTTTTAAGGTCATCACTCATTGTCTGGTTGTGATCCCTGTACCTTTTAACAGTTTCCATACAAGTTTTAGAGCAAAGATTAGATGTTACCTTAGTGGGAATTTCTGTGCTTGAAGAATCTGAAACTTTAGCCATTGATGATTTCTGATTTCAAGGAAGAATGATGATTGCAGGTTTCTGAGAATACTAGCTCTGATACCACTTGTCAGTATCGAATTCTCAACAAGAATTAATTCTCAGAAACAATATCAAAGAAGTTTGCAGAATAACACTTTGATATTCAATATAACAGTAAACCAAACAGTATATAATCAATAACTTGTAAACTTGTATTGAATGCTTGAAGCTACAAGATTACACACTCAACCTCAATATTGATGAACAGGCTCACCAATACGAATTCTACTTCTCTAGAATGAGGATCTATACGTTGAGGTTGATTCTCTCTAAAAACTTAGAATGAATGATTAAAATCAAAAGTTATATATAACTATTCTAAACAATACTATATATATATACTGAAGATAAAAGATAATTACAATTAATAAAATATCTTCAGAATATCTTCCATGAATATCTTCAGTTTATCTAGCTGTCATCCTTTCCATACAGATCTCCATCTCATAAGCAGTACTAATCATAAGCAGCATTAATACTCTGAGCAATATTAACTCTAGCAGTACTAACCATGCTCAGCAGCATTAATCTCTTCAAGCAGTACTAACTTTCAAATAGCAGTACTAATCTTGTTGAGCAACATTAACCATCAACTAGCAGCATTAATAATCAGAAGTACTAACTAGAAGTATTAACTGATTTCTTCTAGCAGCATTAACTTTGTTCTAGCAGCATTAACTACAACTGGCAGCATTAACCTCAGAAGTATTAACCATGTTCTTCTAGAAGTATTAACCATGTTGAACTAGAAGTAGTAACCATGTTGAACTAGAAGTAGTAACCATGATGAACTAGAAGTAGTAACCATGATGAACATTAACTTCAGACCCAACAAAAGCGGTTATCCCCTACACGCCTAAACGTGTCACCCATCAATTCGGGGATGATGGAACGTCCTTTCTGACATTGGGACTCTCATTCGCCGCTTCAATATCCTCTCCCTCTACCTTCCTTTTGTAGCTATAAAATACCCTTGTTCACTTCTCATGATTCTTTACGCTCTCAAAATCCAAAAGCCGAATCTCTCTTTCTAAGATTTCATCTTTCTCAACCTGCAACAATGGCGGCTCATTCCCAAACTTCAGATAACTCAAGCAAACTTGTTCCAAGCTTGAATATGGTACAGTTCGATGTTCCAGCCAAAGGAAACAACTACTTTCTGGACGTCACCCCATCAAAATACGATGAACAGTTTCGCCCAATCCTCGACTTTTTCACCAACTGCGAACCCAATGATGTTCTAACCAAACATGCATCAGATATTCCCTTCACTTTGTCTAACAATGGTGGTATTCAAGTGAATACGACAATGAAAAGGAAGGACTGGTTGGGCACATTGACCTAGGTGAACAAAGCTTAAACATAAGAATCACCCCACAAACCCTAACTCGCCGATTCAACCTCCTCACCAAAACTGATCTTCAAATAGAAACCTTTGAGAAACCCCCAACTCAAGAAGTCCTTCTTCAGTTCCTCCAACACTTAGGATACAACAAAGAAATAACACGCCTAAGTCAATTCAGACGTCAGTACCTGCCTCCCAAATGGAACTTTATGTTCAGTGTTCTCAACCGAACAATAACCTGCAAGATTGGAAGTCAGGATCAGACTCGTCCAACGATAATAGCCATAATGTATGCTCTCTTTTTAAACAGAAGCATCAATATGGCTCACATTCTCTTCTGTGAGATGCTGACGGCGGTGGACAAGAAGAACAAGGACTTGGCCAAAGGAAAACAACCAAAATCGATACTGTTTCCCCGATTCATCTCTGTGGTCATTCAACGAGCAATGGAGAAATTCTCCATCACTGAGGAGGGCCCAATGACACCTCTGTTTAGGATGAACTCATTCAATCCCACAGAGGTTCCTACTTATCCACATGACCTACGTTTCCCACACACCATGATTGAGATAATTCCTGCTGAGTCTCCTACCCATCTCCTACTTAGTCGTGTTGCCCAATCATTAGAACCAATGATGGGATCCCCAACACACTTAGGTTCTGAGCCTGAGCCTGAATCAGAGAGTGATATCTCTGATACTGCTCAAAACATTAACAGAGCGCAACCAGAGGGTGGTTCTGAGAGAGTGAGGAAGAGAGAACATGAGAAACCTTCCTCTGACGAAGAGAATAACTCTGTCAGAGCAGAGGAAGGTGAGGAAGAGACATTTCCAGAGGGTGAGTTTCTAAACTTAGAATCTGAGGGCGGTGAGGTAGAAAAAGATGTCCTTGACGACACAAATGAGAGAATCCAAAGCCCAAATCCCAGTGCAAACAAATTTACTGTCCAAGGTGGTCCAACATCAATGGACATTGAAACAGAGGTGCACACCTCGAACCCTTCCCATCCTAACCGCTCAGAGGCATCTGTTTCTGCCTCTGAAGCATGCACCAGAGGGGAAACCTCTGATACGGCTAAGTCCTCCCAAAAGAACTTAGACCAAGATAAAAATACTCAATCACCCCAGAGTATGTCACCTCCACCCACACATGATGCCTTTGTGGCTCAAACTAAGTTGGACCGTCCCTTAGAACGTAAGGATTGCCTGTCGAAAAAAAAGGCACGAACTTCTTGCACAAGGAATCCTTACCCTGGACAGCAAGGTTTCCAAACACATTCGGTTCTCATCATCAGATTCTGACTCTGATGATCAGAGACCAATCGGAACCATTATAGGGAAATCCTTGAAAAAGGTTCCACAAGGATTAATGGGAAGTCCTTCCGGAGAAAACATCAAAGCACCTCCGAAAGAAGGCCCCTCTGAACTCGACGGAAACTTAGAATCAAGTGTTGATCCTAAGGTTACCCCCTCTGATTACGTTACCAAAGAGGAGTTCAAAATCTTTGGTGATGAAATCAGAGAATCTCTGAAGGAGATAAACCTTCAAATGGAGAAGACCTCAGAGGCCTCTGCCTCTAACTCTGAAGTTGAAAAGCTCACTTCAGAGGTCTCTGAGATGCGCACAACGGTTCTCAATCAGAACGAAAAATTGGATGCTCTGGAAAGCTTGGTCATAAAGAATGACTCCGTATTGTCCAGAGAAATCCAGAACAAGAAAACAGAGCTCCTCCAGGCGATTCCACCTACCTCTGCCCCCACTCCAACACATGCAGACTTCTCTCAATTCAAAGAGGAAGTCTTGCGTTCTTTGACAGAGGTAATTGCAAAGATCCCTACCTCCTCTGCTACTGCTACTGCTACAACAGAATTCATTACAAAGGCTGACCTGACCAACTTCTCCAAGAAGATCACCAGCAATGTAATGAATATCTCCAGCAAGTTCGTCTCCAAGACCACTCAGCAGAACAAGAAGATTGAAGACCTTCTGAAGAATGTCAAATCTTCAGATGGAGTATTGAAGAGAAAGGAACCAGAGGTCTCATGCTCTGAGGAAGTGCGAAAGAAGGCTAGATATGGAGATTCTGATGACGAAGATGACCAACCTCAGGGGTCATCCGATCTTCATAAGGGGGAGAAGACTCCTACTCCAAAACCAGTTGAAACACAAAAGGAGTCCACACCCTCTGAATCAAACCAACACAATGAGAAAGGAACAGAGAGACGTTCAACCTCCACCTCTGCTGAAGATATTCAGGCCACTCTAAAGTCGCCAGTACCGATCATCTTTTTACGACCATCCACTTCAGGTGCTCCAATAGTTCCAATCACAGCTGAACAACTCACAGCTGCATCTCAAGAAACTAATGGAGCTCTGGACGAAGAAGAAGATGAACAGCTCGTAGACTTCTCAACATCAGAAGATGCATTCTCATCACCAGAAAGACCAACTTATGTGATGAGAGATGCTTACGAATCAGAATCTGAAAAGGAAGAAAAATCAGATTCTGGAAAAGAGGTTGTAGAAGAAGTTGAAGTAGTTGATGTCGAAGAGTATGTCTTCAAGAATGCTCAACCACATCATACTTCAACAACGTCAGAGCTGAGGGAATCACCAGAGATAGATGGGTACATCTCTGAACCCTCAAAAGAAGATCCTCCACAGACGATGGAACCAGAAACCATGGTTATTGATGAACAGGCTCCTTCAAAGAATCCTGTTCAGAAAGCAAGCATCGGTCTTCCAGCAAAAGTGTTCAATAAACCTCCCACATTCCTCGAATCAAATCCCAAAGCTTCCATAGAAGACCACTTCAGATACATCAACTGTGAGTTCAACATGGCAGACACACTAGTCATTCCTCTGAATCCAAGAATCAGAGAGGACATGCCAGACTATGAGCGAAGATTTATCAGAGATAAAACCAAACCAAGAGCACAGGTCCTCTCTGATGATCTAATCATCAAAATCAACAAAATCTCAGAAAAGACCTTTGCTTACAAAAAGATTATCTATAGGAATTATGTGGTAACTCGATATGATCAGAAGATTTACGAGTTCAATGACAATGATCTCGTAAATCTAAATCCATATGATTTACCACATTTATATGCCTATTGCTCTGCCAGGTATGATCATGGAAGAAGGGAAATCAGGATGGGCATGGTTGAAGTCCGACGGGCAATGGAGGCCTATGTCAAACAACGAGCAAAACGTGACATTCAAATAGCTCTGAACCCAGGGGAAGAGAAGCTGGAGGTAACTGAACCTGTGGAGTCATTCGACAAACTTGAAGAACAGAAGACTGGATCAATCGTTGTAGAACCTCTGGGTTTCGTCTTCAGAGTAAAACAAGAAAAGAAGATCTTTCTAGCTTCGGAAGTGTCGAAGTACTCTGATAAAACCATGAGAGGTATAAAGAAATTGATCCATGCAAAGGAAGAAAGGCACAGAGCAGATTTACTGGCAAAGCTTGACTTAGAGATTGACTCGATGATCAACTTCAAAGCTCTGATCATGAAATTCCATGGAATCTGTTCAAGTGACAAATTGTAGTCTGTTTCTTTATTTTTTTTTTATTACTTTCTTTGTATTAAATTTCCAAATGTTTAAGAAGTAATACTTAAGAGGATGATTTTCTCCTCTATGCTTTCTATTTTAAAATTCAATTCTCTGTTATTTTTGTATCTTTTATTTTCGACACTTAGGGGGAGATTGTTAGCTCCAAATCATCTGTTTGTTAAAGTGTTGAAAATACCCGTCCTATTTCAGAGGACTTCCAAAAGATATACTTCAGAGGACCAAGACGTCAGAGGACGAAGACTTCAGAGGACAAACCTGCCTCTGAAGTACTTATCAGAGATTGCAACTTTCAGAGAAGACATCAGAGATGGCTTCATCAGAGGCTCTGAAGACAACGTCAGAGCTCTGAAGACATTCTCTCTGAAGATGTTCACACTGAAGTTTTCTACGAATGAACAGAAGAACATATGACACGTCACTTAGTGATAAGATTTACTTTCTAGAGTAGGTCACTGTTCAACATGCTCTTTTTCGTCATGCAAGTACACTGCTTACTTTATGGTCCTATAAATAGGACCATCACCTTATTGTTCAAAGTGTGCTTAAGAAGTTATATATCTGATAATATAAGTTGAATATTTTATTCTAAGAATATCTTGTTTATCTTTATCTGCTTTATGAACTGTGATATTTGAATCTCCTTTGATATTAAACTGTATTACTTCCGCTGTCATTACTCTTATTGTTTATATCATTGTTACGAGATTAGATCTGGATCCAACAAACCTCCTGCGTGGCCGCTGAAGAAGAAGAAGAAGTGAGGAGAGAGAGACGGGAGCGAAGTTCAGAGATACTTACCACATTGGGGAGCGGCTTGACTTCCAAGGATCGCTGACCCACTTTCGGAAAAGATGCATCCGAGTTGGTGGGGTAAATGGTAGGATAGAGAAACTTCAGGTACGCGCAGATGAAGCGTACGTAGGGAACTTTGGGATCCCTCTCGGTCTTCTCTATCTTTGACTTCAGGTCGTCAAATATAGTTGTTGCGTAGTCGAAGTTGCGTCAAGCTATCACTGAGTAAGCCATCTGGACCTGAACCTTGCTGGCCTGGTGCAGTGACCCACTCTTCCCACTCATACACTGAATAAAGTGTGAGAAGATGATGTTTAGCTGGGAAGGCATCAGTGCCTTCTTCACAATAGTCAGCTTCTTGTTTGGAATAGTCGTCCTTGGTTTGGGTTCCCAAGCGTATTCCATGGCATCCAAGAATTGGATGAGTTCAGCGTCAGTTGGGAAGGCGTCGAATCCATTCTTGGGTTTGTCGGGAAAACGCAGAGCTTTCCTCAGGCCTAGGGCAGTCATCATCCCTGAGCCAAGTTGAGTGCTGAAGGAGATAGCAGGAACCTGTTAACCCTTTTTGTTGGTGATTGAGGTTTCATCAGCAGTAAACCAGAATTGTTGGAGAAGAGCTTTGGAGGGTGTTGGATCCACAGTGATAGCGTAAGCAATGCATTATTGCTTCAGAAACATTGTGGCCTCCTTCAGATGAGGATATTTGACACCGTCAAATTCGAGGCGAGCAAGATGATTGTTCTTTGGGAGCTCAGAGTCAGAAATGGCGAACTTGACGTTCTTTGAGGCGACAAGTGCAGATTGAGTCATTCTGAATTAGGAGTAGATAAACGAGTAGAAAAGAAATTTAGTCTAAAAATAAAGAAGATTTGCTAGTTTCTATTTGAGGAAAGAAATGTAGGAAATCAACATATTTGCAGATTTAAAACAGTTTATCTTAGAACAAGAATTGAGAACAAGAAGAAAAACCAAAGATTTGGAGTAAAGAAGATCAAGGTAAAATGTTTTTTAAAGAATAAAATCAAAAATGAAAGTGATTTTATGAGATTAGAATCTTATAAACCCTTAAATGGAGTTTATGTAAAGATTTTAAGTAAAGAAAAAGAATAAGATCAAGAATAACCTGTTGATCTTTGAAGAAGATGATGCAAAAGCTTGGGAGAATGCTAGAATGCTTGAGAGAGAATTGTTGCTTTGAAAGTATTTGCAGAAGGCGTAAAAATGATAAGAATGGAAAAACATTCTTTTTATACGTGAGAGAGAGGAGAGAGAGTGTGAGAGAAGCGGGAAAACAAATGCTCATCATGACATGGACACGTTCCACGATGTTGATTGGATAGAAGAGCAATGGACGAACGTGTCAGAAAAGGCATGTCATGGATTGTCGGTTCAAATGACGTCATAGAAGAGAGACTGTTTAGTTGTCCGTTTTGAATTTATCGATAAAGAAAAGTCAGCGATAGATTTTCTTTTAAAAGTATCCCTGTTAGTAAAGATGGGGATAGATTTTCTTTTAAAAGGATCACTGACAAGAAATATCAGTGATAAATTTAATTTCAAAAAGCTTTTAATCATTTGAAGAAAGATTCAGTGATTAAGGGTTATATTTTGAAAAACATCTCAACTGAATGAAGATTCAGTTGTAGGAAAAAAAACATACCTGGGAGTCAGAATGTTTATCAGAGAGAATGAGGAAAAAGGGAACTTTTGATTACTGACACAATACATGAATGCTGAAAAATTATTCTTCAAGGTTCAGCATTCCAAGCTCACTGATGAGAAAGTTGAACCTTGTCTCATCAAGAGGTTTGGTGAATAGATCAGCAAGCTGAAAGTCAGTAGGGATAAAATGAAGTTCAATATCACCATTTATCACATGATCTCTGATAAAGTGATATCTGATCTCAATGTGTTTCGTCTTTGAATGTAGCACTGGATTATTTGCTATAGCGATAGCACTAGTACTGTCGCAATAGATAGGAATCTTTGACAACTGAAGGTCATAATCTAATAGTTGATTTCTCATCCACAAGATTTGAGAACAACAGCTTCCAGCGGCTACGTATTCAGCTTCAGCTGTGGAAGTGGACACAAAATTTTGCTTCTTGCTTGTCCAGCTTACCAGCTTTCCTCACAGGAGTTGACATCCACCAGTGGTACTCTTTCTGTCGAGTTTACATCCTGCAAAATCAATATCAGAATAACCAGTTAGATCGAACGCTGAGTCTTTGGGATACCAAAGACACAGGTTAGGATTTCCTTTCAGATATCTGAAAATTTGTTTTACAGCGATCAGATGGGATTCTTTGGGTTCAGATTGACAGCGTGCACATAAACAAGTAGAGTACATAATGTCAGGTCGGCTCGCTGTAAGATACAGCAGGGAGCCTATCATTCCTCTATAGGCAGTGACATTAACAGGTTTTCCAGAAGGATCTTTGTTAAGTGTCAGGGGTGGTGCCATAGGAGTTTTCATCGCTGAAGTTTGTGTGAGATCAAACTTCTTCAGCATATCTTTAACATACTTACCTTGGCAGATAAAAGTACCTTTTTCAGATTGTTTAATCTGAAGACCAAGAAAATATGTCAGCTCACCCATCATACTCATTTTATATTATTTCTTCATTCTTTCAGCGAAGCGAGTACACATAGATGGGTTAGTAGAACCAAATATTATGTCATCAACATATATTTGTACAAGAATTATATGACCTTTTATCTTTCTGAAAAATAAGGTATTATCAATTTTGCCACGTTCAAAATTTTCAGATATAAGAAAAGATGAGAGAGTGTCATACCAAGCACGAGGGGCTTGTTTTAGACCATAGAGAGCCTTATCCAATTTATAAACATAATTTGGATACTTAGGGTCATAAAACCCTGGTGGTTGTTCTACATAGACTTCTTCATTCAACTTTCCATTTAGGAACGCTGATTTTACGTCCATTTGATAAACTATGAAGTCTTTATAGACCGCATAAGCTAAGAATAGTCGAATTGCTTCGAGCCTGGCCACAGGGGCAAAGGTTTCATCATAGTCTATGCCTTCCTCTTGTCTGTATCCCTGAGCAACAAGTCTAGCCTTGTTGCGGGTTACAGTTCCATGTTCATCTAACTTGTTTCTAAACACCCATTTGGTGCCTATTACAGTTTTATCAGATGGTCTAGGAACGAGATTCCAAACTTTGTTTCGAGAAAATTCAGTCAGCTCTTCTTGCATAGCGCTGACCCAGTTTGGATCTCTGAGGGCATCATCAGTCTTCTTTGGTTCTATTAAAGAGAGAAAATTTACACAGAGACAGATATTACCTGAGCTTCGTCGTGTCTGAATAACTGCTTCGAGATCACCAAGAATTTGATCTATTGGGTGATCTTTGGTCCATCGCTGAGCAAGAGCATGATTGCTTAACTCAGAGGTTGGATCAACAAATGGAATGGTTACTGATGAGGACGTTTGAGGTTCATCAGCGATTAACTGTTGAGTAGATTCACTAGAGAGGTTTTCAGACGAAGGCAGATTTGATGGTAGTAGTGTGTTTAGAGGTTCTGCTGAGACCCATGAGGTGGATTCAGCGGTAGGATGTATAATGTTCGGATCATCATCAGCGGTTGGAGGATCAGAATGCTGATGGTTTGAGAAGAAAGGTTCTATTTCTCTGTAGTGAGAAAGCATCCAATCATTTAACTCTTCATTGTCAGCGATTGGTTTAGAGTTTGCTGAGCGAGTTTTATCAAAAGTGACGTGAATTGTTTCTTCTACGGTTTGTCTTCTCTTGTTGAAGACTCTGTAGGCTTTGGAGATGGAGGAATATCCTAGAAATATTCCATCATCAGCTTTTGGGTCGAACTTTCCAAGTTGATCTCTGTTGTTTAAGATAAAGCACTGACAACCAAAGATATGAAGAAAGCTGATAGAAGGCTTCCCTCCAAGAAAAAATTCATAAGCTGTCTTCCCAAATCGCTTTATTATCAGCGATCTGTTTTGAGTAAAACATGCAGTGTTTACAGCTTCTGCCCAAAATTGAGTAGGGAGATGAGAATCACTGAGCATTGATCTAGCAGCTTCTATGATCGTTCTGTTTCTTCTTTCAGCGACTCCGTTTTGCTGAGGTGTTCTTACTGAAGAGAAGTTGTGAGAGATTCCCTTGTTCTCAAAGAAATTGTTCAAGGTACTGTTTTTGAATTCAGTTCCATGATCACTTCTTATTGAACGAACAGTAAGATTGTTCAGCACTTCCATCTTTTTAACAAAAGATATTAGTTCTTCAGGAGTATCACTCTTACATCGAAGAAAGATAACCCAGGTGTAGCGAGCATATTCATCTACAATGACAAGCGTATATTTCTTTCCAGCTATTGATTGGATGTTGGCAGGGCCAAACAGATCCATATGCAAGAGCTGAAGAGGACTTGTCACTGAGGAAACTTGTTTCGACTTGAAACTAGCTTTTGTTTGTTTTCCTTTTTCACATGCTGAGCAGAGAGAATCTTTAGCATATGAGTGCTGAGGAAGACCAGAAACCAGTTCCTTAGATGAGAGAGAATTCAGGGTTTTGAAGTTTAGATGAGAGAGCCTTTAATGCCATAGCCAGTTGACATCAGAAGAGGCCTTGGAGAGAAAACATAAGTTTTCAGTGATAGTAGAGTCCATATCTATTACATAGACATTTTCTCTGCGATAACCACTAAGAGCAAGTTTTCCTTTTACATCTACCATTGAACATGCTTTCTTAGAAAAGCGAACTTCGTAGTCTTTGTCACATAGCTGACTGATGCTTAGAAGGTTGTGCTTCAGTCCATCTACATAAGCGACTCTTCGAAAGGTAGTTGTCCCATTGCTGAGGACACCAAACCCTCGGGTAAATCCTTTTCCATTTCCACCAAAGGTCACAGAGGGACCTTTTTCTTCCTTGTATTCAGTGAGCAGGTCTCTTTGTCCAGTCATATGACGAGAACATCCACTATCGAGATACCAGATGCCCTTTGATCCCTGCACACATAAGGAAGATTAAGCGTTGTTTGGTACCCACTTTTCAATGGGTCCTTCAGAGTTAGTGGATAAGGAAGGTTCAGCAGTCTTCACAGCTGATGAAGATTCAGCTTCAGTGGTAATCTTCACTTTGGTTAATTTCTTAACCTTAGTGTTATTTTTCACTTTGGTTGATTTTTCAACTTTGGTGACTTTCTTAGCCTTAGAGACATTTGGTTGATTTTTCACTTTAGCTGTTTTATTAACTTTAGTGACATTTGGACATTTGCTTGCAATATGATCAGTAAAACCACAATGATAACATTTTCTGTATTTGAAAACGGTTTTAGGATCAGTAGAAGGTTTTGCAAGTTTAAGATGAGCAGGGCCAGGTCCGAGAAGGCTTTTCTCATGAGATATGGGAGGAACTTTCATTTCTTCAGATTTCGTTGGTCTAAGGTCAATCTTTAGCTTTGGAGGACAAAGATCAAAAATTTCTATCATAGAGCTAGAGGATTGCTTAGCTGAAGGTTTAGAAGGAACTTTCAGCTTTGCTTTCCTGGTTGCCTTCTAAGGAAGGAGAATGGACTTTTCTTTACCCGTAGACTTAGTGTCTTTGGATTTTTCCTCAGAGATGGGATTTGAAGAAGAACATGGATAGAATTGATTATAAGACGTGTCAAAGAAAGATGTGACAAAAGTTCCAAACTTAAGCGAGGAACTTTCTTCTTTAGGATCATCCTGTGGTGTCCAAAAACCAAGACCAGTTCTATCACTTTCAAGAGTTTGAGCATTTATTATCTCAGAGATCTTTGTTGATGATTTTGCACCATTTTTCAACATGAGCCTTTTCTGCTTTTAGAGCAGCGATGGCTTGTTCGCGTTCAATGCCGATGATTTCATTTATAATGACTTGATCTTTCAACTTTTCTTCTAAAAGATTTAGTTCACTGATCTTTTCATGACATTTCTCTAGCTCTTGAGTTAAATGTACATTTTTATTCTCAGCTTGAGTTTTGTCGTTTAGAGCATTATAAAGGTCAATCGTCAGCACATCAACAGCGCGACTTCTCTCAGCTTCAGGCAGAGAGGGATTTGTAGAGATAGATACCTGAGATGATATGTAGCTCATAGAAGGTTCAGATGGTTCTTCCACTTCTTATTTAATCTCAGCCATGAGGCAAAGATTAGCGACTTCTTCTTCATCAGAACTTGATTCTTCTGATTCAGCCCAGTCATGTTCTTCAACGATAAGACCTTTACCTTTTCGCTTGTAGCTTTTCAGTTTTTGATATTTATTCTTCAGCTTTAGGTACTTGTCATCATTGGATCTTCTTGAGGTAGAAGTTTTGAAGACCTTTTTAGACCTGCACTCACTAGCAAAATGTCCAATCTTTTCGTAGTTATAGCAAGTGGCAGTAGCCTTATCAAACGGAGTTGATTTTGGCTTTTCAGTAAGAGAGAGAGGTTTACTTCTTCGGAAGTTGCTCTTTCTTGCAAATCTCTTAAAAGAGTTTGTCAAGAGTGCTAAGGACTCATCAAACTCTGAAAAAGACCAGGGTCTGATAGATACTCAGATTCAGAATCTAACTTAGTGATGGTGAGAGTAGATCTCTGAGATGGAACTATCTCGGAAGAGACTAAAACAACAGGAGTGCTTTTGGAGTCTTTAGAATCTTTTACAAGATTCTTCTTTAGGAGATTAGATTGCTCATAGTTGAGCAATATTCCATATAAAGTTCTTAGAGAGAGAGTATGTAAGTCTTTTGTCAGCTTATGACATATTGAATAACTGTCCCAGCTTTCAGGAAGACTTTCCAAGAATTTTGTTAGCACCTCAGAATTAGAATAGGTCCTACCAACAGTTCTTAGGTCAATGATTAGGCAGTTAAGCCGCTGATGAACGTCAGAAAGAGATTCATTCTTACCAGCGATAAAACTTTCATACTGTCTTACCAAGTTAATCTTTCGAGTCTCTTGGAATTCAGTGGTGCCCTCATATTGAACACATATGGTTTCCCACATTTCTTTAGAAGTTTTCAGATGCATGATGGAAGGGAAAACTTCATCAGGCAGAGCCATTGAGATAATGGTCTTTCCTCTTGCATCTATGCCTACCTTCTTTTTATCTTCATCACTCCACTGTCTTATTTTCTTAACGACATATCGTTCAGGGACAGCTTCAGTGGTGGCAGTAGCGGGAACCGCAACTATAATTCTAACTAGTTCATAGGGTCCGTTTTCTATATATTCAGGTATAGTAGGATCCGCACCTGCACGAAATAGCATCATTCGATTTTTCCATAGAGAAAAGTTATCTCTGCTAAGTCGAGGAGGTTTAGAAAGTGAACCATTATCATAGTAGTTTGTGTTTGTGTTTAGTGCCATTTTAGAATAGCAAGGAAGAGTATTCAGCAAGATCTTGTTTATTAGTTTAAACAAACTGCTCTGATACCACTTGTTGGTCCCGAAGGTGCTTAACAAGTTTGTAGAACGGGGGGGTTGAATACAAACACAGAAATTAAAGTTTAATAAATTGTTTATTGATAAATCAAATACAATTTACAAGTTTGTTGCGGAATAAGATTAAGACAAACTCAATCTAAACAAACTTAAGAAACACTAAGATGGTTGCACTAGAAATTCAGAGAATGGGAGATTTAGAGATATAGAAAGCAAGGGTTTCTATATGGATTTAAGGAATTAGCACTCCTCAGATGAAGGGGTGAACTTCCTATTTATACCCTATGCATTAAATGCATGGCAGGGCACTTTACACATGGCGTTCACTGATTGGCTTTGGAAGTCTGACTTTTGTGAGACATGCTTTCGGCCGGACAATGAACAGTGTAGTTGACAGAGGTGTTGTACGAATTGTGGCAGAGACATGTCCGTTCTGACACATCGTACTAAGTTGTGCAAGGAGAGACAAAAAGGAAACTTGAGACATAAGCTTTGTGATCTTTTGATCGCTGAGTATCTCTTCTTTCAGAGATAAAGAGATTCAGCTATCGCTGAAGCTTTTCCTCATGTTCCTTCGCGTATATGTAGAGTTGTCTTTGCTTCACTGATATCCGCATCAGGTCACTAGTAGACTTCTCTTTGTACAGTAGCTTCGTCTTCGATTCAACTATGAACATATGTTGACGCGAGACTTGTCTTCAGGGATTACGTTGGCTGTTTACTTCAAAAACTATCAGTGATAACTTGAACATACTCAGTCTGATCACTGATAGTGAAACACAAATACATAGAAATGTTTATGAGAGAGACTATCAGCGATAACTGAATAGACTCAGTCTGATCGCTGATGGTGAAACACTAATACATATTAAAACGTAATTTTCACTAAGTATAGAAGAGGGTCTTTATCAAATCATTGAGAGAGTTTGGATCAACACAATCTGTGATCTGATCCTTCTGAATTCGTTTGGTTTCTTCTGATACCAATTGAAATTGTCCTTTTAATCAAGCAATTCAAACAATATCAAACAATTATGACATTTATGTTCATGATCTAGAGAGAGAGTAGAGAGAGAAAGTAACAATCGTATTTATCACAAGTCTGAATGTTTTACAATGAAGTCTCCTTGCTACATGATTATACAAGACCATAGGTATTTATACCAAGGACTAACTCACAAGCTTAACAACTAAGTAATCTCATATTGACTAAACTAAACATTGACTTTGTTGACTTTATTAAACTTGACTTTTCCTAATTAAATCTTGGATACAATAATACACTAACAAGTTCAAAACCCGGACTTTGTGGCCCAAGATTTACTAGCATAAACACATGCAAATCTATACAAAACACTTTTGTTTATTAAATCACACAGATTACATCATGTCATATACGTATCTATGATAAACCTTTCAATACAGAGTGTTTGTGTGTGTTCTCACGGTGTGCAACTATGTGTTCTATCTCTCTCTCAATCACTACCACAAGTACTACAATGACTTCAAACTTTTCTTACTTTTCACCTACTACTAACACAAAGACATGATTATATATAGGTCAACATGGCCAAGCAAGGTCAAACCTTCTAAGCACAATTACAACACACACACAAACAATAAATAAAATAAAGAACCTCATTTAATCTTGAATACAATTTCAGTCTAACAATCTCCCTATTTGGATTCAAGATTAAAAAAAATTTGGCAATAATTTTCAGGTCTTCTTATCTTCAGAATTGTCTGTAGCTTTCAGCTTTTGCTCTTCCATAACTTTGATATCTTTAAGTCTTTTTACACTTTGTACAATCTTTGACAATTCTTCAAACTTGTCTCTTCCTTTTGAGTACTCTGAATAGTCATCTTTACTTTCAAACTCTGACTTTCTTTCACTTTCTCTTTGACAAGCTTTCTTTAACCTTTGACTTTGATCATCTGAAAAATATTTATCTCCCCTGAAATCTTTAAAACTTCAATCTGATCATGAACTTTGATTATTCTTCCCCTTTTTAATGATTTGTAAGAATCAAAATCATTAAAACACTTCAAGGTCAGATCTGTCATTGAATGATCTCCCCCATATAACCAAAGAGTATAGTCTTAATAAGCTTTCATCTACCCCTTATGATAATATGAGAACAAACTCCCCCTTTGTGAAGAAATAGACAAACAGACATCTGATCTGTATTGGCCTTTGATTCACAAATGTATTCTTCTGAATCTTTCCAAATTCAAACGAATATGAGTTGTAACCCTTAATCAACAAATGAAACAGTTAGAAATGTCTATCAGTAACACGAAGTTACCGTGTACAACGAATGTACAATTTAAGGAGCTGGTTTGATATTGACTCCCCAGTACTTCCATTCAATCATTGAAAAACACAAGGTAATTCTATGAATGTTCTGACAGAAAAACAAATTCTCTGTGTGCTCGTGCTTGTGTTTGGAAGAATTAGCACAATAATTGTGTTTCATAAGACTCAAAGTATGTAAATCACTGAGACAGCAATGATTGTACATGGACTCAATGTGCATGAGAAAGGGTCGAAGGTGGGGTAACTTTCCTTCTTTTTCAATATAATTATCTTCCAAGAGAAGATCCGATAGATTATGTGTTGCTTCCCCACAAAATGTGAAACATTCTCTTTTTAAGAATAGAATGAGTAGCTAGTGGGGTTGTATGCAAGAGATGGCATGGGCTATTTGCCTATTTCAATGATGGTCACCAAAGAAATGTGAACCAATCAGTAATGTGGCTGCCCGAATCAGAAAGATGTTTGGTGCAGAGTTCTGATATTCTTTTAACTCTGTTCTCACACCCTCTTTCTTTTAAACATATAATCTCACATCTAACCAATCTCTCATTTCCATTTTACCTCTTCTCACTCCCACACTCAATTCTTTTAGACCCCTCTCCCCTCAATCACTCAAAGGATTTCTTCCGGGGTAGGAAACACTAGTTATTGTGAATCCATGGAAGATCTATTAAGCACTCACACTGAATCCCATGTTCCTAAAAGTACATGCTGGTCAACGACTTTCTTGATATGTAAAGCACAAAAAATCATATGTCAGTGTATATATGCTCATGAAAAAAATTAGAAATGAAATTTGAGCATTTTTAAACATTTAAGATTTCTCAAAACTTTATATGAATGAATAATCAAGAAAGAATAGAAATGTTTTGAGAATCTGACAATGATTAAGATCAGTTCAAATTATCATAAAAAAATGTGAATTCAAAGGCGTATGTTGTTTATATGAACAATATATAAACATATTATCAATGAAAGCACATTAAAAATGAAATGACGTTTGATTCAAACAACAGTGAATAACAAACAACGGGAGTATTACCATAGAAAGATATAACTTTTGATACATGGAAATAACAAAGTCAAAAGAATGTACTGAACCAGTGTGTATATGAATACTTTGACAAAGTATATAGAAAAGAAAATACACAAGTATTATTTTTTAAAGAGCACACGGTCAGATAGTCATTGAAGTATCCAAAAAAAAATTTAAAATTCGCACTTCGCAAATCATAAAAAAATTTAAGAATGTGAAGTGGTTTGAACATTTTAAAAATATTTTTCACAAGTAAAAGTTGTTCTTCTTTTACAAGTGTTAGAGTATAAGGATTAGAAATTTATACCTGTACTTCATAATCCATAACTCCCCCTGGAATGAATATAGCAGTTAAAGCATCCTTGACAAACAATAGATATCCTTCCCATTGATATCTGAAACAGTCAACTTATCAAAAAAAATATAACAATATAACGAAAAACTTCCTGAAAAGATATAATCATGAAAGCATCCTTCAGAAGAAAATATTTGAATACGGGTTTTGAACTGAATTGTCCAAAAGACATTGTCACATAAAATATCATGCAATAAAAAGATTTTGGTAATCATTATAAATATGATTCAGCTTTAGTCAGTCAGCATTTGATGAAATATCCAATATATATTCAAATAAAGTATAAGACTAGAAAAACTCCCCCTAGAATCATGAAGTGGCGTTTAACATACCAAGTTTGCTAACTAAAAAATTAAACCTCTTCTCATCCAACGGCTTGGTGAAAGGGTCAGCCAACTGGTAGTCTGTAGTCACGAAGTGCATCTCGATATCGCCCTTCTCGACATAATCCTTTATAAAATGATAATGCACATCGATGTGTTTCGCCTTGGAATGTTGCACTGGATTAGCTGTTATCGCAATAGCACTCTTGGAGTCGCAGTACATAGGGACTCGTTGGTAAGTATATCCGAAATCCTTTAATTGTGTTCTCATCCAGAGGACTTGAGAACACCAACTTCCAGCAGCTACATATTCAGCCTCAGAAGTGGATGTAGAAACACAATTTTGTTTCTTAGATGTCCAGCTAACCAACTTATCACATAAAAACTGACATGAACTAGAGGTGCTCTTTCTATCCAGCTTACATCCTGCATGATCAGCATCTGTATAGGCGGTTAGATCAAAAGACGAACCCTTAGGATACCAAAGGCCTAACTCGGTAGTACCTTTAAGATACCTAAAAATCCGTTTAACAAGGACGAGGTGTGATTCCTTCGGGTTGGCCTGATATCTAGCCCAGAAACATGTAGCAAACATAATATCCGGTCTACTCGCAGTTAAGTACAGCAGTGAACCAATCATGCTACGGTAGACTTTTTGATCTACTGATTTGCCAGAAAGATCTGCATCCAAAAGTGTGCCCGTTGCCATCGGTGTTTTCATCACTGAACTGTCAGTCATGTTAAATTTCTTTAAAATATCTCGAATATATTTTGATTGGTTAATGAAATGCCTTCGAGTAACTGTTTCACTTGATGACCAAGAAAAAAATTCAGTTCGCCCATCATTGACAATTCAAAGCGAGATTCCATTATTCTTGAAAAGTTTTTACAAAACTTTGGATTTGTAGAACCGAAAATTATGTCATCTACATAAATCTGTATTAGAATCATATCATCACCTTGCTTTTTCAGAAAGAGAGTAGTATCAATTGTACCTTTCTTGAATCCTGAAGCGAGTAAGAATTGTGTTAGAGTATCGTACCAAGCTCTTGGTGCCTGTTTGAGTCCATATAAGGCTTTGTCTAAGACATAGACATGATCAGGGTTCTTTAGATCAACTAATCCTTCTGGTTGAGCAAAGTATACTTCTTCATGCAATATCCCATTCAAAAATGCAGATTTTACGTCCATTTGAAAGACCGTAAAATTTTTGTGAGCTGCATAAGATAAGAAGATTCGTATAGCTTCCAATCGTGCCACAAGAGCAAAAGTTTCTTCATAATCAATCCCCTCCTGTTGACAATAACCCTTTGCAACACGGTGAGATTTGTTTCGAACTACAACTCCAGATTCGTCTCTCTTATTTCTGAAAACCCACTTTGTTCCAATAACAAATTTTCCTTCTGGAAGTGGTATGAGTTGCCAAAATTTGTTTCTCTCAAATTGCAGAAGTTCATCTTGCATCACCAGTATCCAATGTGGATCACGCAAGGCTTCTGAAGCTTTCTTCGGCTCGAGGGAACTTAAAAAGCTTGAATATAGACAAAAATTAGCAGATGTTGCCCGCGTTTGTACACCAGACTTTGCATTACCAATAATATTATGAAGTGGGTGAGCTCGTGTCCATCTCATTGTACTTGGAAGTGAATGAACATCAGCTTGAGTATTATCTTCCTCATATTCATCATATACTGCTGGTAAGTCTTGATCAACCCCAAATGTGCTCGAGACATCTTGTACAACCTCTTCTGAAGTAGAAATTTCCGGAGCAATAGAAGAAGTGCTCGAGACTTCTATTAAAGAATTTGGACCTGCATGTGCAGAATCAACATTAGTACCTTCAGAAGATATATGTGTAGATGTACCTAATGAGGTTGGTATTGTGACATTGTCAGAAGGTCCTGAAATGTCTTCAATTATAACTGGAACCTCTGAAGTTGATGCGGATATGCTTGATTTTTCGAAATCTGGACAAATATCCATAAAAGCATCAAAAAATAATATGTCTAATTCAGATGTAACTTTATTTGGATCAGAAGACTTAGTCTGTTTGATTGCGGGTTCTATTCCGTCTTGAATAGAAACCTTCTGCTTGAGCTTGAGTTCTGAATTGTTGTGTTCAGAAGTCAACTTTGATGATTCATCGAAAGACACATTAATACTCTCCATGATCGTCTTGGTTCGTCTATTGTAGACCCGATAGGCTTTAGATAATAAGGAATAACCAATAAAATATCCTTCGTCAGCCTTCTTGTCAAATTTTCCAAGATTGTCGCGATCATGGAGAATATAACACCTGCAACCAAAAGTACGAAAAAAATTTAATATTTGGTTTTCGACGATTAATAAGTTCATACGCTGTCTTTTTATGTCTTTGGATGACAATCGTGCGGTTTTGTGTGAAAAACACAGTGGCTACGGCTTCAGCCCACAGAAACATTGGCAACTCAGAAAAGGCTAACATTGTCCTCGCAGCTTCCACCAGTGTTCGATTCTTCCTTTCAACTATGCCGTTTTGCTGAGGAGTGTAGGAAACAGAAAAGTTGTGAGAGATCCCAACAGATATGAGATAACTCTGAAGCTTTTCATCCTTGAATTCCGTGCCATTGTCACTACTCAAAGATTTAACCGACAATTATAGTCGAACCTGAATTTTCTTTATGAACGCAATGATCAGCTCTGTTTCATCTGATTTGTTCCTTAGAAATTCCATCCAAGTGTATCTGGAGTACTTATCTATCATGACCAAAATATATCTCTTGCCGTTGATAGACTGAGTCCTCATCGGGCCACAAAGATCCATATGTATTAACTCAAGAGGTGTTGAGGATGAGAATTCTGTCTTTGCTTTATAGGAGTTTCGCTTCATCTTTCCCATTTCACAAGCGGGGCAAAGAGAATTCTTCTCAAACCTTAGTTCAGGTAGACCTTTGACAATACCTTGTCTCGCCAATTGATTCATTGCATCAAAGTTTTGATGAGACAAACGCCGATGCCATATCCAACTTTCAGCTCGTGAAGCTTTTGCAATCAGACAAACAGATCTTGATGCAGAGAGAGTTGGAAAATTCACAGAATAAAGATTTGCATTCCGCTTAGCTTTAAAAACTGCACGACCATCTTTATCTTCAATATAACAGCATTTATCAGTAAACCGAACTTGGAATTTAATATCGCAGAACTGACTTGTGCTAAAAACATTATGATCAAGTCCTTCTACGTATAGTACTCTCTTGATCGTCACGATGCCATTTGTTAAAGATCGGTGTTCTCGAATATGTCCAGTAAGCTCAGAATTTGCATAACTTACAGTACCGGCAGGTTCCTCAACATAACTGTGAAGTAGATGCTTAATTCCTGTCATATGGCGTGAGCATCCTGAATCTGTATACCATATATGTGAGGTCTGCAAAAAGAGCAAATTACTTCTGCTTAGGTACCCATATCCAGTTGGGTCCTTTCTTGTTAGCTTTTTGCAGTTTATCAATATCATTTACCTTAGCCTTAATTCGCCACTCATAGCGAGGTTTAGGTACCCATTTCCATGTCATTTTCACATTTAGCTCATGAAATCTTTTCTTTTTAGAAAAAATATCAATCTTAGCATGAAAAACTTTAGCCTGATGTGTCAAAGATTTGGAAACTGATTTGACAAGAGATGTTTTTCTGGTAACTTTAGATTAGAATAAATGGAAGAAATGATAAATGCATTATCATGACAGTGTTTGCAAATAAAATTCTTACGTGCAAATGTCAAAAGCTTAGATTTATCCAATGAAGTACAAACATTTATACAACTTTGACATTTGGAAACGTTTGAAATTTTACAAACCAAACTATCACTATCACTGATACTACATTTATTTTTAGCAACTTTATTCTCTTCCACATTCTTCACCCATTCTCCTTTATCATTCTGCCTTTTTATATCTGAAACAGGAAATAGAATCTTGTTAGCTGTCTTTGTAGAAGATGATTTTGACTTTGAAGTACAAGGAGCTTCTCCCTTTTCAAAAATACACAGAGGATATTCAGGAGTAGTAGTATAAAAAACTGAAGTTTTAGAATTAATAGTTTCAAACTCTAGATTAGAATGAACATTCCAGTTTGGAGACTCAAACATCTTTTTCTCTCTTAGATTTTGTTTAAACAAATCATCTTTTAAAATAGTTAACTCTCTCGAGAGTTCTTTGTTTTCTTCAGAAGACTTGTCAAGTTTGAATTTGAGATCAACGTTCTCATCTTCTAACTCTTCAATTGTCTTTTGAATATTTGTGATTTGTTTCTCAAAGATAGATGCTTGATTCACCTCAGAGTTTGATTCCATCTTTTCTATTATAGGAATAGGATCTGAAGCATTCATCATTTCTGTAAAGATCTCCTCAGTCATAATTTTTGACAAATCAGAATTATGGTTTTGATTCATGATATTTTCATCTTTTTATTCTTTTGAGGAATTAGAAGTGAATGAATTAGATAAAGGAATTTCATTCTCAACATCAGTTTCTGAATCAGATTCATCATACTGACACTGAGATTCAGTACTATTTGCTTCAACCTTGGCTGACTCTATTGGTAAACAAGGAGAAAATAGTGATGAAAATTCACTAAATTTTGGCTTTCTTGTTTTGTAACTTTCGTTCAAATCTTTATAAGAAAAACCAACAGATTTAAAACTTGAAATTGAATAAGCACAAGAGGAAGTGTCATCATCATTCACGACATTACCTTTAAGAAAAGTAATAAAAGTATCACGAGTATCAGGTTTTGTAGGAGTAGAGCCCATCTTATCGGACATCTTGGAGTTTGTTAGTTAAAAGATTTAATGTTTGCTCAGTCTGTCCTCTTTTCAGATTTAAATCCTCCAGTTGCTGGATTTTAAAATATGCCTCGTTTCTTTCTTGAAAACATGCTTCAAACTTGATTTCAAATTCACCTTTTTCAGCATTTAAATTTACAAAATCTCTTTCAAGCTCATATATTTTAGATTTTAAAACATCTTTGTCCTTTTTTAAAAACACTTTCTCAGATTCTTGTTCCTTAACAACATCTTTCAACATTGCATTTTCATCACGAAAATTCAACATTGTTTGTCTTTCATGACTAAGTTTGACTTTCAAATTATCAAACTCTTCTTTCATGAATTGGATCTGAGCTTTTAAAGATTGAACAAGTTCATTTTTAAACAAAGTACATACCTCAGAACCACAGTCGAAATGGTCAGAAGATGATTCAGGGTCCTCATCCACTTTGTCCATCATACATACCGGAGTAAAGTGTGCGCTTTCATCTTCAGAACTCTTGTAGAACCAATTTTCCTCTTCTGCCATTAAGTTTTGACCATCTTCCACCTTCTTTGCAATCAGTGATTTCCGAGCATAGTATTCGGAATTCTTTGTTCTCTTGAACTTGCAGTCTTTGGAAAAATGACCTGGTTTTCCACAGTTATAGCATCGTCCATATTTCGGCTCAGACTCTTCTTTCATGCCTTCACTCTTCTCCTCTCTTTTCTCTTCTCTCTTTTCATCTCTTTTCTCTCCTCTTTTCTCAAACTTCTTTTCAGACCTTGGTTTGTACTTGTCCTTCTTGTAACTCTCATATTTCGGCTTTGAGAATCTGTTCTTACCAAAGGTTTTCTGAAACTGCTTTCTCAAGAGAGCCAGATTTTCAGCAAATCGTTGAATATCCTCATCTGAATTTTCTTCAACTTCAGTAGAAGATTCATCAGTATTTGAATTAGTGACTTCAGTGAGGAGAGCTTTGGATTTCCTTGACTTTGTCTTATAAGAAGAACTGGAATTGAAACTTGACCCTTTCTTTCGTTCAGACATTAAGGCTAGAGAATCCTTGACCATCTTCTTTTCAACACTCAGCTGCTTTACTTAATGCTCATGCTGAGACAAAGTTGTGAAGATATCATTGGCTTCTTCTTGAGACATGTCCTTAGTCATCTGAATGTTGATAGCATAGCTTTTCCACTCTGGGTTCAATTTCATAATAAACTTATAATTGATCTCTGATACTGACTTGTTCATTCCATTTCTCCTTAGATCATTCAGAATCACATTGAAACGTGTGTATGTCTCCAATAAAGTCTCTCCTTCTTTTACATGGAAGCCTTCATACACATTTATACTTTGATTCAACTTTGTCTGAATTGACTTCTTTGTTCCCTAAAACTGTCTCTCCAGTTCATCCCATAAAGCTTTTGCAGATTCCCTACTGTCTACACGGTTGTAGATGTCATTAGGAATTGCCATGGTGAGATAGATAAGTGCCTGTTCATCTATCTTATGTCTTGCCTTTTCAGTTTCACTGAAGTATTCATATGGCTTTGGCACATATCTGTCCGGAATTTCTCGAGATGTAGCTGAAGCTGCTTGTCAAGGTACATGTGTTTTTGGCTCAATTGGACCATTTAAGATAGAATCCATATGATCTCTGTTCTTTAGATTCAAGAACCGAGTCATCCTTTTCTTCCATTGTGAGTATTCTCCGATAGACAAGACCGGAGGCTTCAGATCAGATCCCATAGAGAGTAATTCATTCGCCATGATTGAAAGATGTATAAACCTATTCAAGATGAAAAATATTAGCTAGTAAAGATCTTTAATCCAACAAATAAAGAAAACTCGAAAATAAATATCAAGTATAACACCGTATGTAACGCAAGATAGAACTGATCGTTAGTTCAAAATAGAAATCTAAAGAAAAATCACAGAATGCATGAAACAATTAAAACTCAAGGACAAAATTTGCGTTTTGCACATGTAACGCAAAATAGACTTTGCGTGACGGACGTCTTGCGCAAACCAAGACTTTGTGTAATGTGCTGCTTGCGCAAACGAAACATTGCGTGACGAGTATCTTACGCAAACTACACTTTGCGTTTCTCGAAGCTTACGCAAACCACACTTTGCGTTTCGAGAAGATTACGCAAATCAATACTTTGCGTGTCGAGAAGCTTACGCAAACCAATACTTTGCGTGTCAAGAAGCTTACGCAAACCAATACTTTGCGCGTCGAGATGTTTACGCAAACCAATACTTCTCGATAACCACTGATTGTGCAAAGTAAACTTATCTATCTGAACCCAAACTTCAGCTTTTCGTTTCACGTTGAATACGCAAAGCTCACTTTGCGTTTCACGTTGATTACGCAAACCTTAACTTGAGTTTCGCGTTAAATACTCAAACCTCATTAATGATCACTTGATTTTTCTCAATGAATCTTGCGCAAACCAAGATGAACTTGCGCAAAGTTTGGATCTCACGCAAACTTCCAGAACTCGTTCAAATTCACACCAAAAACCACTATAGACCTCTAATATCGATCTGAAAACTTGACAATTCACTCACCTACACATCTAGAACTCAAATCTAACAATGAATTTCGATCAAAGACACAAAAAATTAAAATTTTATTCAAGAACAATACAATGAACTCGTGAACTCGAAAAACAACAAAACTTCAAAATCGATGATCAATTCAAATGCAATTCAAAAATTAAATGATACAAACTCGATCGATTTCACTATATGATCATAACCTGATCAATTACAACTCAAAATTATCACTAAAAATAAAAATTTTCTTGATTTTAAAATGGATTTGGTTCTGATACCAATTGTGGCCCAAGATTTACTAGCATAAACACATACAAATCTATACAAAACACTTTTGTTCATTAAATCACACAGATTACATCTTGTCATATACCTATTTGTGATAAACCTTTCAATATAGAGTGTTTGTGTGTGTTCTCACGTTGTGCAACTATGTGTTCTATCTCTCTCTCAATCACTACCACAAGTACTACAATGACTTCAAACTATTACTCTTACTTTTCACATACTACTAACACAAAGACTTGCTTATATATAGGTCAACATGACCAAGCAAGGTCAAACCTTCTAAGCATAATTACAACACACACATAAACAACAAATACAATATAGACCCTCATTTAATCTTGAATACAATTTCAGTCTAACAGACTTCAAAGTTGAAAGACAATGGCTTTTGAACATAGGAATTCAAAACCCGGACTTCGATGTCAAGATTAAGGCTTTTGAACACAGCAGTTCAAAACCCGAACTTCAAAGTTGAAAGACAATGGCTTCTAAGTACACAGCTTAGGACCCGGTCTTCAATGGAGTTTGACTACTAAACACAACAGTTTAGGACTCGGACCTCAGCGATCAAAACACCTTACTCCGGTTTTTGCATCCAATGGATTTAATGGTCTACATCCCCAGAGAATTGATCTGAACTCTATCCTATACTTTTTCACTGATAGATTTTATTGATATGATGGTCTACAATTCAAAAGGGAGTGTCTGATCTCTATCCTGTTTTAACTAACATATTTCATATTCCTAATTTAAGGGGAGTAAAGGTGATGACTTCTGATTACTTCAGATAAGAACTCATACTATAAACTGTTTACTGCTTTCTGTCTTTTATTTTTGAATAAATGATGTGAATAAAGTGGCTTCTGATCACATGACAGATCAGGACCCGTTTTTCAATGATCAAAGAAGGATATAATGCTAATATCCAGGGGGAGCTCAAAAGACATAAATTATTATATCATGTTTTGAGGGGGAGCTTAAAGGTAACTATCTTCTGATCTAGATCTCTGATTGTTTTGAAGAAGAAGAACTTTCAAGTATGAAAAACGCTTTCTTAAATGTTCAAACCACTTCTCTATTCTCAAACGATTTCATGAATTCAGAAGTGAGCTTTTAAATGTTTTTTCAAATTTTGAGTTTATTGTTTAACTAACCGTGTGTTTCCAAAGATAAATACTTGTTTATTATCTTGTCCATATACTATCAAGTATTCATACACACCGGTTCAGTATTTTATTTGAATTTGTTATTACCATGTCTCTAAACGAACCAATTTTTCGAAGGTAATACCCCCGTTTGCTTTCAAAGTTGTTGAGCATCATTCATCTTTTTCATATTTGTGCTTTCATTGATATATTGATTATATTCGTTCATATAAACAAATTTCCAATTCTTTGATACCCTAGCCATTTGATTTGATCTGATTGATACATTGTCAGATTCTCAAAACAATTCTCTTGACTTCATTTCATTCATTCAATATTCTTGTTTTGAGAAATCTTCAAAGTTCAAATGCTCAAATTTCATTCATATTTTTAAATGAGCATACATTCTGACATTCTTATCTTTGTGCTTAACTGTTCAATTAAACTGTTGAGCAACCATGCTTTTTAGGACTTACATGGGATTCGTGTGTGAGCTTAAACAGAACTTCCATGGATTCACATAAACCTGTGTTTCCTACCCAGAAAGTTATCCTTGAGTGATTGAGGGGTGAGGGGTCATAAATCAAAGAGTGGGGGAGATAACTCATCCGGTTTAGTTATTCTCATTGCGTGGAGAGGAAAAACGGAAAATAGAGTTTGGTTAGAAGTGAGCTTTTAATGATTAAAAGAAAGAGGGTTTGAGATCAGAGTTAAAAGAATATCATAACTCTGCACCTACTACTTTCTGAGCCGGGCAGCCACATCTACTGATTGGTTCACATTTTTTGGTGACCATCATTGAAAAAGGAAGTGAGCCCATGCCAACTCTTGCTATTACCCCACCAACCACTCATTTCTTTCTTAACAAAGAAATTTTTAATTTTCTTTGGGGACGCAACTTATATGCTATCTAATCTTCACTCGGAAGATTTAGATACTGAAAAAGAGGGAAAGTTTCCCCACCTTCGCACCTCTTTCATGCACATTGAGTTCGTGTATTATATGTTGTTGTCTCAACAGTTTACATAATTTGAGCCAAATAAAACACAATCATTGTGCATAAATTCTTTCATACACAAGCACGAGCACACATAAAATTTATTTTTCTGTCAGAACATTCATAGATAAACCTTGTGTTTTTCAATGATTGAATGAAAGTCCTGGGGAGTCATCATCAAGCCATCTCCTTAAATTGTACATTCGTTGTATACAGTGACTTTGTGTTACTGACAAGCATTCCTAACTGTTTCATTTGTTGATTGAGGGTTACCACGTTCATTATGTCTGAATTTGAAAAGATTCGGATATATATTCATTTCATGAATTGATGGCTCTCAGACCAAAGCGCGCCAACTGTCAAAGGGGAGATTGTTATTTGTTTACAAAGGGGGAAATCAAAGTTTGTGCTGAAATTGAAGACATTTTGATGATCTTGATGCTCTCAATCATCAAAAAGGGGGAGAATTTTACAAAGATCAATTTCAAAGCTTTGAAGAATGGTCAAAGTTCAAAATGCTTCCGCTATTTCAAAGTCAAAAGATTATGAAGAAAGATTGTTCAATGTTAAATCAAGTTGATTTGTTAAAGCTTGTTTTTCTGAAGACAGTTCAAAGATCACAAGAGATAGAGATACAAGATCATAGATTCCTCAAAGTTGTTTCTCTGTTCAAAGACAGTAATCAAAGTTGTTTCAAAGTTAAATTTTCAAAGAAGTTTTCAAGAATTCCGTTTCGTGTTCAAGACTTGTTGATTTTCAAAGTTACAAAGTGCAAAAGACTTTCCAAGATTCTTCAAAGGCTGAAAGAGTAAAGACTGTGAAAGCTTCAAAGTTCAAAGTTAAAAAGATAAAAGCTGAAGAATCAAGAGCTGAAGATCTGTATCAAATTTTTATTAAATCTTAAATACAAAGGGGAGATTGTTCAGTCTATATATTGTATCCAAGATTTAATGTGGAAAGTCAAATATGTGAAAGTCAACAATGTCAAAGTCTTGTAAAAGTCAAAGCTTGTTTAGTTTCCTTTGTCATTAAGTCTTGTTTAGTTGGTAGTATAAATAGGTTTTTGGTTTGTAAGGTTTTGTAAGAACGTTATTGTGAAATCAGATTTAAGAGATCAATGACTACTACTTTCGCTCTCTACACTTTCTCTCTCTAGTTCTTAATGTTTGATCTTGATAATATTGAGTAATTGCTTGATTGTTTGGTATTTATTGATTAACAATTGGCATGGGCTAGTTGCCTATTTCAATAATGTTCACAAAGAAGTGTGAAACATTAGTAATGTGACTGCCTGACTCAGAAAGTAGTTGGTGCAGATTTTGATATTCTTTTACTCTGTTCTCACACCCTCTTTCTTTTAATCATTTGAGCTCACATATAACCAAACTCTCTTTTACATTTTACCACATCACACATCCCACACTCATTTAATTTTGTTTAGACTCCTCACCCTCAATCACTATGGATTAACTTCTTGGGTAGGAAACACTGGTAATCGTGAATCCATAGAAGTTCATTTAAGTCCTAGCACAAAGAACCCATATTCCTATGAAGCATGTTGTTGGTTAAAATGGTTTAACTGAATCAGTTAAAACTCATATACAAGTCAGATAAATTGTATGCTCAGATGATATAATCATGAAGATATGAGCATTTTAAACATTGAAGATATTTCAAACAAGTAAATTGAATGAATAGATATGAAAGCAAAAGACTTGTTTGAAAATATGAAATTGTATGAAAAATGATCAATAATGAATGATATAGCAATTAAGGCTTATGGTCAAGAATAATGGATAGTGTCTATATAAACCAAAATATAGACATTCTTGAAATGACGTTCAGAAATGAAATATCGCTCAAAATTTTTTGAAATACAAGCGGTGTGTCTTACCATCAAAAAAAATATTTTTCAAATTTTAGACATGGTAAGAACAATTTGAACAATAAGTCAAACAGGTGTGTATGAATACTTGAAAGTATATAGAAAATACAATACACAAGTAATTACCTTTGGAAACACACGGTTTGTAAACAATTAAGCACAATAAGAAGAAAACATTTAAAATCACACTTCCAATTCATGAAATCTGTTTAAGAATCGGGAAGTGGTTTGAACAATTTAAGAACATGTTTTCTATGATTGAAAGTTGTCCTTCTTTCAACCATATATGAGATTAAGATAAAAAATTAATCTTTTACTCTTTATATTAAATCTCATGAAGTCAGCTGAAAATCATAAAGATATGATCTTGATAGCTTCTCTCATTCTGCACAAGTCTCAAAGTCATGTCAAAGTAATTTTATTCAAAACAATAAAAGACATAAAGCAGTAAAACAATTATAGTACGAGTTCTGATCAGATGTAATCAAAAATCACATCCTTACTCATTTTGTTGTACACATGAACTCCCCCTAAATTCATGCATCAAAATGATATTAATCATCTTATAAGCTTGTCTCACTCCCCCTGAGAACATCAACAACATGTTAAAGTGCAGATATCCTTTCAGAAATAATGATAAAGAAATGATGAAAACTTACAATAAAAGAAACTTTAATAGGTAATTACTTATTATACCTTGAGATTTAGCATACCAAGCTTAGATACAAGAAAAATGAATCTCTTTTAATCTAAAGGTTTGGTAAACAAATCTGCAAGTTGGTAATCAATTTTTACAATGTAAAGCTCTATTGTACATTTTTCTACATTATCTTTTATAAAATGATACCTGACATCAATGTGCTTTGTTTTAGTGTGTTGCACAGGATTAGCGGATATTGCGATATCACTCTTTGAGTCACAATAGATCGGTAATTTATCAAACTTGAATCCATAGTCTCGAAGTTGTGTGCGCATCCACAATACCTGAGAGAAGCAACTGGCAGCAACTACATACTCAGCTTCAGCAGTCGATGTGGAAACGCATAATTGTTTCTTTGACGCCCAGCTAACGAGCTTGTCTCCAAGAAATTGAATGTGACCTGAAGTGCTCTTCATGTCCAACATGCACCCTGCATGATTTGCATCTAAATAAGCAGTTAGTTCAAACCCTGTATCTTTAGGATACCACATACCAAGATCTGCAGTCCCATTTAGATATCTAAAGATCCGTTTGGCAGCAGTCAAATGGGATTCTTTAGGAGCAGCCTGATATCATGCACATAAACATGTTGAAAACATTATATCTAATCTACTTGAAGTAAGATACATTAAAGACCCTATCATACCTCTATAAGTCCTAACATCAACACTTTTTCCTGAAGAATAAGTGTTAATCTCAGTACCTTGTGCCATTGGGGGTTCCAATTGATTTGCAATTTTCCATTTTGAATTTCCGAAGAATGTCAAAAATGTACTTAGATTGATTAATGAAAATCCCCGTTGAAAACTGTTATACTTGTAATCCGAGAAAAAAATTCATCCCTCCTATCATACTCATTTGAAAACGTGACACCATAAGGTTAGAAAAGTTCCTACAATATTTGGGATTTGTAGAACCAAATATAATATCATCGACATATATTTGAATAAGAATGATATCAGCTTTCTCTTTTTTAATAAACAAAGTGGTATCGAGTTTACCTTTTGAAAAGCCTGACTTGACCAAGAATTGAGATAGAACATCATAGCAGGCGCGAGGGGCTTGTTTCAAACCATACAAGGCTTTATTCAAGATGTAGGCATGATTTGGCTTATCTGGATTTACAAACCCTTCTGGTTGAGATACGTAGACTTCCTCCTTAAGTATGCCATTCAGAAAGGCGGTCTTCACGTCCATCTGATAGATTGTGAAGTTATTGTGAGCTGTGTAGGCTAGAAATATGTGAATTGCCTCTATATGCTCTACTGGAGCATACGTCTCGTCGTAGTCTATGCCTTCCTCTTACCTATATCCCTTGGCAACAAGTCTTGCTTTGTTCCTTATAACAATACCATCTTCGTCCTTTTTATTCTTGAACACCCATTTAGTGCCGATAACGGTTTTTCCTTCTAGTTTTGGCACAAGTCTCCAGACTTTCAAGGCTTCGAACTAGTTTAACTCTTCTTGCATAGTAGACACCCAATCCGAATCAGCTAGAGCCTCTGATACACGAGTGTGCTCTATCTTGCTGAGGAATGAATCATGCATACATTGATTCGAAGTTACTGACCTAGTTTGCACCGGCTTGTTGAGATCTCCAATTACTTGGTTTAGAGGGTGCTCTTTGGTCCAACGATGTTCATGAGGGAGTGGAGTAGATGAAGATTGATCATGTTTGTCATCTAAAAATCCACTTTCATGTTCTTCAGTTTGAACATCATGAGGGAGGAATTCAGTTGAAGTAATTGGTGTAGAAACTTCAGTAGGTACAGCTTGTTCAGTCTGTTGATCTGTCCTTACAGCGCATCCTACTGACTCAGCAACTTCTGGCTCATCATTAGTAGATACAAGTTCAACTATTATAGTAGGCATTTGAACTGGAATATCTTGCTGAATCGGGGAATTTGATTCAGTAGAAACTTCTGAAGTGGTTGGATGATCAATCGTTGAATCTTCAATCCTTTCAACCACAGCAGGTTTATTCACATTAGATCCAAGATATTCATCATAAAACAGTTCAAATAAAGTATCTAAATTAGATAAATGATTAGTAGACGTGGAAGCTTCATCTGATTTGTTCATTCTTGATACAGGTTCTAGATTGATCTTTCTAGAAGCTAGAACTCCAGTTATCACGGCTTCTGAACTGACTTGTTCAGAAGCCATTTCCTCATCGAATGTAACATTGACGCTTTCAATAACATTCTTCGACTTCTTCAAATATACTCGATATGCAGCAGACGTAAAAGAATACCCAATGAATATGCCCTTATCTGCCTTAGCACTAAACTTGTTCAGACTCTCTCTGTCATTGAGCATAAAACACTTACACCCAAATATATGAAAATATTTGATAGACTGTGTTCGGTTGTTGATCAAAGCATATGGAGTCTTTTGAAATCTACGGTGTATCATGGAACGGTTTTGAGTGTAGCACGCAGTCGAAATAGCTTCTGCCGACAGAAATAAAGGTAAGTCTGATTGGCTGAGCATAGTCTGAGCGGCCTCGACTAGCGTTCGATTTTGCCTTTCGACTACTACATTTTGTTCGGGCGTACGAGCAGCAGAGTATTGATATGATATCCCGACCGATGCGAGATACTCTTCAACAGTTTTGTTTTTGATCTTTGTGCCGTTATCAGTTCTGAGAAACTTGACTGGTTTCTGCAGATTCACCTGGGTCAACTTCAGAAATGTATTGAGTACTTCGGGCGTCTCATCTTTTGATCGGAGAAATTTGACCCACGTGTATCGTAAATAGTCGTTTACGATAACCAACACGTATTTCTTTTCGCCTAAGCTTTGCGTTCGCATCGGACCACAAAGATCCATATGCTGGACACAAGTGTTCTTTCTCGTATCTCAGTTCAGGAAGTCCTTTCACTAAGTTTCCACTGACCAGCTTGTTGATATAACGAAAATTCAGGTGTGACAGTCTTCGGTGCCAAAGGTAAATTTTCTGCATCGATGCTTTTGTCAGTAAGCAAACCTGATTGTCATTCTGAACCTTTGAAAGATTAATGCTATAGAGATTTGTCTTTCGATGTCCGACTAAGAGTTCTTTGTCTTCTTTAGTACGAACCGAGCAACTCTTACATTTGAAGTTGACCGCTAACCCTTTGTCGCAGAATTGACCGATACTAAACAAGTTGTGCCCTAGGCCTTCGACATAGCTCACCTTCTTAATCGTTATATTGTCTTGAATGATGTCACCATATCCTAAGATCGGTGAAAGCTGATCATTTCCAAATCGTACATTTTCGCTGAATTTCTCTGTATAATTAGACAATAAAGCTTTCTTCCCGGTCATATTCTTGGAACAGCCGCTATCCAAGTACCACATATGCCAGGTCTGCAAGAGAAATCAGGAAACAACAATTTTAGGTACCCATTTAAAAACGGGTCCTAACAGATTAGACAAGATTTTGCCATCCATTTGAATATGGATCCTCTTTTCTTTTGAAAACTTTTAAAAACTTTTGATCTAGAAGAATAAACATGATAAGATCCAAACCAATCATTAGAATTATGATGATAAGCAAAATCATTCCACTGATAAGAATAAGATTTAGTAGTAGTAGGAGATAATCAGAACAATTGATTATTAGAATATCGCTTGTAATCAGTTACAAGGTTTTTATTTGTTGAAGCAATAGAACCAACTACATCACACATACTACTAGTTGATCTATTACAAGAATTATCAGTAATTGATTCCGCCTTCTCATCACTCTTACTTTTAGGTCGCCATTCAGATTTTGCTTCTGACCTTTTCTTTCTTATATCTGAAATAGAAGATTTAGGTTTATTAGGAAAATCAGATTTCTGAAATTGATTTTTCTTGTGTTTACCAGTGTTACTCTGTTTCTGTGAGCGTTGTTTCTTATGTTTCTTACCCTTTGCATAGTAATCAGCATTCACAAAAACTGATGCACCAACCTTAGTTGATGATTCACCTTTTTCATGAACACTTGGTAAAGCTTGTCCATTTATCACAAAAGTAGAATGATTTGGCAGTGGAGCATTAAAGTCAAACATATCAATTTCTTCTATACACCCTTCATCAGAATTTAGAAAATCATATGCAGACTCAAATAAATCATCGAAAATAGTCTTAGAAGTTTGAAGTACTTTAGAAGATGGAGAACACACTTTAGATTTAAAATGAAAATATGTGTTCTTTAATATTGTAGAAAAAACATCTTGTGTTAGAACACCCAAAATTCTTTCATCAGATAAAATATTTTCTAATTCAATTATTTTGCTTTCTAAGATGAGTGGAGGTACATAAATTTTAGCTTGCACAGGTTTTGCCTCCATCTCAGTCGAAGAATAACTAGCAAAATAATCATTTGAAAGAAATTTTGATGTTTTAGAACGATAACTATCATTCAGTCTTTCATAACAGAATGGTAGTTGCATTTTCTTTAAATTCATTCTTTTCTCATCTTCTTTGTCTTCAACTTCTTTTGATGTTGTGGTGATAAATTTCGGTTTCAAATGAGGATGTTCATCAACAACATACATATAATTTGCATTATATAAACCTGACTGTTTTCTGATAGCTTTTTCTAGGTAATGAGGATTCTCATAACCAAGTCCCCATTTTTCTTTAAAATCAGCTTCTTCATTAGGTGTATTTAAGAAAATCGTTTGATCTGTTTGGCCTCTAATATATAGTTTTGCTTCCAGACCATTTACCTTTTTCTCTAAAGTCTTGTTCTCAACCTGCAGTTTCAACGATTTTAGAACACATTCTTGTTTTTCAGAATCAGACTTAAACAATTTGTTATCCCAGATTTATTCTAGTTGGTAAACAATCAATCAAGTAATCAAGCAACACAATAATAATCAAGAGATATAAAGATTAATAATAACGTACCAATTCCTTGAATAAACAATGAAACCCTTGAGTGTTCTTGATACCTTTTTAATACAGAGAATACGTATAGCGACTATTTAGAAAATTATCAGAGTTCTAACCTAAAACTAATTAAACAAAACTTTAAATACATAAGCCCTATGGGCTTTAATCTTAATGGGCTTTCTAATGGGCTTGGGCCTAATAGCTTAATAACTATTAACTTATTACATAATAAACCCTCTAATTAACTGTCAGGATCGAATTCTCAACAAGAATTATGAAGACTCAGAAACAATATCAAAAAAGTTTGCGGAAGAACACTTTGATATTCAATGAAACAGTAAAACAAACAGTAAATATGATGAATAATTTGTATTGAATACTTTAAATCACAAGATTACACACTCAACCTCAATCTTGAAGAACAAGCTCTTTCAAGACGAATTCTACTTCTCTAGAATTAGGAACTATGCCTTGAGGTTGATTCTCTCTTAGAACAAAAACTTAGAATTAATTATCTGTCTAACTATTCTAAAACAATTCTATACATATACTGGACAAAAGATAATTACAATAAATAAAATATCTTCAGAATATCTTCCATGAATATCTTCAGTATATCCAGCTGTCACTCTTGTAATTCGGATCTCCATCTCATAAGCAGCACTAATCACCTTGGAAGTATTAACTCAAACTTGGCAGCATTAACTACTAAGCAGCACTAACCTCTAGCAGTACTAACTAGCTAAGCAGTACTAACTTTGATCAAGCAGCACTAACATTGACTAGTAGTATTAAATCTACTAGAAGTAGTAATACCTAGCAGTATTATCTTTGACATGCTCTGGCAGTACTAATTCTGAACTAGCAGAATTAATAACTTGGTCACATCTTCAGTTCCCAACAATCTCCCCCTAACTTGACTTTTAGAAAGAGAAGTCAAGTTCTTCAAATGCTTCCAAAATCTTCATTGATCTACTCCAATATTAGGATCTAGTCCCATGCTCTGATTGATAGTTCTCTGAATTAGGTACTTAGCCATTTCTGAATTTGATGCACAACCCAACTTCTTATTTAGCATGGCATGAAGCTTCAGATTTGTGGGGTTGTATATCCTATCCACCAAGTAATACTCCATGTGAAAAGTATCCAAGGCTAATTCATAAACTCCACTCCTTTCATACAGAGTCCATCCTCTAACAGTTTTGAACACATCTCTGATTAAATGCTTCACTGCTTCTGGATTGAACAACATGCACAAGTATTCCATGACCAACTTCACTATTGGTAACCCTGGAGCTTTCAACTGATCTGCATGTAGTTTCATACCCACTTCAAACATTTCTTCCAAATCAGATCTTGAACACTCTCTGACAATTTTGTTTCAAGTGCTGTAGACTTCATACTTGTCATCCTTTCTTTTCAATCTGATATACTCTTTGCCATCCACCATCATAATATCCCAGTGAATAACTTCAGGAGGTTTGAATCCAACAGGTTCAGCTGAGATAGGCTTTGGAATTTTATCCATTACCACCATGTACATGTTTACATCTGAACTCTGTGGTACTTCCTGAAATTCAGCTTCATTCTTAGGTGCCTCTTCTTTTTCAGCAACCTTTTTCTCTTCTTCTACTCTAGGCTTCTTTACAATCTTCTTTCTTTTGGCCATCATCTTAGTTCTCTTCAGAGTCTTTTGAACTTTCCCTATAGTAGCTTCCTTCTTCTTTTCTTCCCTTTTCTCTGCCTTTTCTTTGATAGGAGTTCCCTCTTCACTTTCAGGGAATGGTTGATTAATATTCACGTCATGTCTCTCCTTGGCTTTCTTTTCAAACTCCACTCTATCCTTTTCATTACTCTTCAGCTTCCCCATTTCTTTCTCATATAGGTCCTTGATTTGATCAAAAGTCATCTTCACAAACATTTATTTCTTTACACCAATTGCACTCCTCAAGAAAGTTATCATCTTGTTTCTTTCCTGAGTTGCAAGATAAATTTGTGAAGGTCTTCTCTTCTTTGCACTTGTTTTGGCCATCATAGCCTTTCTCAAGCTCATTGCTCTTTGCTTTGCCTTCTCTGTTTCCAACCCTTTCTGAAATGCTTCATTTAACTCATTTGCAAGTGCTCTGGCCATTTCTCTGTCTTTTTCAACCTGCTCCTTTTCTGCTTGATCTAACTCTTCTTGCACTTTCTTTGCTAATGCTTCATCTGACTCAATCATCCTTTGCTTTTGGGATGATTGATTAGATTCTATCATCTTTGCTTTTCCCTTTTTCCTTGCATCTGCAGCCATTTCTTTCTTCTCTATTTTCTTTGCTCCCCCTTCATTTATGACCACTCCCTTTGCTTTGGGAGTGTCATTCTTTGCTTTGACAAGCATTTCTGCTACTTCAATCTCTATTGATGTTAACTCTGTTACTGCTGCTTGTGAAGTTTCAACAGCACTAACAGTTTCTGCTGCTTGTTTTGGCTCAGCAGTAGTAACCATTTCTGCTTTTGGGGTTGTAACTGCTGCTGGTGTTGTTTCTGCAGATTTCTTTTCTTCAACAAACTCCCCCTCAATCTGTTGATCTATCTGTTCTGAACTTGATTCTCCTCCTTTTTGGAAGCATCTTTAGCACTGACCCTCTTCTTCAGCACAAATTGCTTCTTTTTCTTTTTAAGTACCAACCTCTTCACCAGTTGCTTTAGTTTTGGTAATTTGCACTTGTTGGGACAAAATTACCAGCTTCATTTCTTCTATTTCTTTCCCTTGTTTAATAACATCATGGTTGATGTTGCCCATTGTTTCCATCAATTCATAATAGTTATATCTGTCCTCACCTTCTCCAGAAGTGTTACCCTCTTTTGAAGGATCATGGGATCTTTTTGTAATGGAAGCCTTCTGCCTAGAAGAAGCACTATCCACCCCTGTGGTTTCTTGGCACCTGGGACCTTTGAATGATTGTTCATTCAAAGTTGCCATGGGGAAGGTCTTAGAGATGTTACCACTGTCCTTCTCTGTGCTAGCAGAAGTAGTGGCAGCCTTCTTTCCCATATGCTCATCCATCTCCTTAGAGAGCACCTCCTCAGGGTTGGGTGACACCCTATTGGTTTCCCTGTAGATATTCTCTAAGGGAGAATCCTCCCTTAGAGGGATTAAAGGCTTAGTGGGTGAAGGTACAAGAAGGGAAGGAGCTTTCTTTTCCCGGTTCCTTTTGTATGTTTGGATGATTGGTGAAGTTGGTTTATCAAGAAGAGACTGGGGGATTGATATAGAGTGGGAAGGTTGGGATTGGCTAGCAGTGGGATTGTCTAATGAGGGCCTTGACCCTGCTGCCATACCTTCTTGTGGTTGGGACACCACCATTATTGTGGAGAAAAATGGGGTGTCAACTCCTTCCGAGTCCCTAGCAGATCTTCTCATATTTGAGAAGACCTTGCCTTCAGGGGGTTTAGGTACATATACCCCATCAAAGTGAGGTATATCCGTCAATTCATTGGTAATAACTGTCTGTACAAACCTGGGATACATGAAGAAACTCTTCTTGTTGTCCAGGTTTTAGACAAGATCATTGAAGATCATTTGAGAAAAGTTGTATTTTCTAGCAGTGGATAAACATACCAATGCATAGGCAATTGGACTGCTAAATTGGCTCCAGCCAGTTGTTTTCTTAGAATTACAATAAATTAAGGTATGAACAAAGAACCTCCATTGGGGTGAAAACTTAGCTTTGAAAAACTTGAAAATCCCCAATGGGCCTTCATACCCCATTCTTGTAAGAGTTGAGAATAATTCCTTATTAGGAATAGAGGTTATACCTGCAACATCATCTAGACGTAGACAGATGCGTATCACCTCTTCAGTAACTGTTAGAGGTTTTTCACACACCCTTGTATTGATCTTTTGCACACCATTCTCAGTAACAATGGTGGCATTAGCCCAGAACTGCCTCTGATGCTCTATGAAGATGGTAGGAGACACAGTGAGCGCATGAGCTATGTGACTTGTCTTCAGAAAGTCGACTATTTGGTGAAACCCTTCAGCTTGTGTTGGCTTTTGGAGCATAGCTATCTCATTGTGCTCGTCGATGAATGCCATTGAGCTTGAAAGTTCTTGCCTGAAAATTCAGTACTTGAGAGAAAAAGGGGTTAGAGCGCAAGTGAATAGTATGCAAAGGGTCGTTATGAACTTTTAGGCGGACAAGGGGTGTTTATAGTATTCGGAACATAAGCAGTATTAACCTAGAGCTGTATTAACTAACTAGTAGTATTAACTGAGAGTAGTATTAACCACTGGCAGTATTAACTAACTGGCAGTATTAACTGAGAGCAGTATTAACTAACTAGCAGTATTAACTGAGAGCAGTATTAACTAACTAGCAGTATTAACTGAGAGCAGTATTAACTTAGTAGGAGTATTAACTGAGAGCAGTATTAACTCCTAGCAGTATTAACTTTGCACTAGAAGTATTAAAACTGTACTGCAACACTAAAACTGTACTTGCAGTATTAACCATACTTACACTTTTAAGCTTGTGATGATCTGAGTACTGCTATACAGTTCCTGAAGAAGAAGATTAGTAACACCAAACAAAAACAATATACATGTATTTAACCACTTTTTCAGAAGGGACTTATTCAGAGTTGATCATTCCCACACTTGTTACCAAGAAAGTGAATCTACCCACATCAAAGGCTTTGGTGAATAGATCAGCAAACTGGTTATCATTATGAACTTTTATAACTTGAATAAGTTTCTTTTCATTGCAGTCTCTTATAAAGTGATACCTGATCTCAAGGTGCTTTGTCTTTGAGTGCTTGACAGGATTATTAACAACGCTAATAGCACTGCTATTATCAATAAAGATTGGAGTGTGTAGAAAGGTTACCCCATAGTCCAACATTTGATTCTGAATCCATAAGACTTGAGAACAACAACTTGCAGCTGCTATGTACTCTGCTTCTGTTGTAGATGTGGACACTGTGGTTTGTTTCTTGCACTGCCATGACACTAGTCTTGCACCCAAAAACTGACATCCTCTAGAAGTAGATTTCCTGTCCAAGTTTGCTCTACCTAGATCACTATCTGAGTATGCAAGTAGGTCAAATGATGAGTCATGAGGATACCAAAGTCCCAATCTGGGTTGCCCTTTGAGATATCTGAATATCCTCTTAACAGCTTGATAGTGAGATTGCTTTGGCCTAACTTGGAATCTTGCACATACACAGACTGGAAACATTATATCTGGCCTAGAGGTTGTAAGATACATGAGAGAGCCAATCATGGATCTATAATGATGAACATCCATATCTTCACCCTCAAGATCTGCTGTTATCTGCTTGTGTGTCTCCATAGGTGTGCTGGCAGGTTTTGAATCTGAGAAACCAAACTTGGTTAGAATATCCTACACATACTTGGACTGACTGATAAAAATACCATCTGACTTCTGTTGAACTTGGAGTCCAAGGAAGAAGGTAAGTTCCCCCATGGAACTCATTTTGAATCTTTGATGCATTAGTTCCTCAAACTCCTTGCACATATTGTCTCTTGTGGATCCAAAGATAATATCATCAACATAGATTTGGACCAGCAAGATATCCTTCTTCTTTCTCTTGATGAATAGAGTCTTATCAATGACTCATCTTTCAAAACCATTTTCCAAGAGATAGGATGACAGAGTGTCATACCATGGTCTTGGAGCTTGATGCAGTCCATAAAGTCCTTTCTTCAATTTGTATACCCTGTCTGGATAGCTTGGGTTTTCAAACCCTGGTGGTTGACAGACATATACTTCTTCTTCAATTGAGCCATATAGAAATGCACTTTTGACATCCATTTGATAGACTTTGAATTTCATATAAGAAGCATAAGCCAGGAATAATCTAATTGCTTCTATCCTGGCTACAGGTGCAAAGACTTCTTCATAATCTATTCCCTCTTCTTGTGTATACCCTTGAGTCACCAACCTTGCTTTATTCCTTATTACTATGCCTCTTTCCTCTCTCTTATTCCTGAAGACCCATTTTGTTCCTATTGCTCTTTGGCCTTTAGGAAGGTCTACCAGATCCCAAATATCTTGCAGCTTGAATTGCAGTAGCTCTTCTTGCATTGCTTCTATCCAACTGAACTCTTTCATAGCATCATGTGCCTTCTTAGGCCCAAGCTGGGATAAAAAGAAAGAGAGCACTGTATGCTGTTGGTCTTGCATTTCTTGCAGCCTGCTTTGATTTCTAGTCATCATAGGAGACGATATATCTCCTATTACCAGCTATGGAGGATGATTCTTTTGAGTTCTGGTGTGATGATTAGGTTCTTCATTAAGTCCCACCTCTAGATCAGAGTCTTTCAATTCAACTGAGGTGTTTTCAGCAGCTACTTCTGGGTCTTTATCTTCTTAACTCTCCTCATCTCTACTTTCTTCTTCACTCTGATTTGGTCCAGTAGATGATTCCTTTTCACAGTCTTCAGAAGAAACCACTGTAGGTATGGGAAAGATCACAGATTGAGATAAACTATCTTGAACTTGTGTAGTCCCTGATCCTCCACACCCTGAACCTGCATAATCATCACTACTGAAACCAAAAGAGTTAGTTAGTGAATCAATGTCAAACAGCCACTAAGGACCAGACCCAATAGGATTTGGGGTGTTCTCATTGCATTTGATATTGTCACTTTCTTCAATTATTCTAGAAGAAGAGTTAAAAACTCTGTAGGCCTTACTCTGAGATGAGTAACCAACAAGAAATCCATCATCTGCTTTGCTATCAAACTTACCTAAGTGAGATTTGGTATTGAGAATAGTACAAGGACACCTAAATGGTTTGAAAAATCCAATAAAGGGTTTTCTTCTATTTAAAAGCTCATATGGGGTCTTGTTCTTTGGCTTGACCACTAGGACTCTGTTTTGGACATAACAGGCAGTATTAACTGCTTCAGCCCAGAAGGTAATTGGCAGTTTTGAATCAGCCAACAGAGATCTAGCAACCTCTATTAGTGTCCTATTTCTCCTCTCAGCAACTCCATTCTGTTGAGGAGTCCTAGGAGCACTATATTGTCTCTCAATGCCTTTCTCTTCACAAAAGGTGTTTAGATCAAGATTATTAAATTCAGTCCCATTGTCTGATCTAATGACTTTTACTCTTTGATTATTTTGGTTTTCAATTCTTAGGATAAAGGATTTGATCAGTCCACTTGTGACATCCTTAGTCCTTAGAAAATATACCGAGGTAAATCTAGAGTAATATCAACAATAACCATGTAGTAAGATTTCTTGCCTATACTCATAACATTTGTAGGACCAAACAGATCCATATGTAATAACTGGAGACAAGAAGAAATTCTATTTAGCTCTTTGGTCTTATGAGAAGTTTTGTGCTGTTTGTCTTTAAGACAAGCAACACAATGACCATCACATGAGAAGACTTTTGAAGGTAAACCTCTTACAAAGTTGTTTTTAACAAGTTTGTTCATAGTCTTCAAGTTCATGTGACACATCCTTCTGTGCCATAGAGAGGATTCATCCACAGAAGCTTTTGAAACAAGACAGTTCAGGGATGAATCACTAGAAACATTGTCCATATCTAGACAATAAACATTGTCCTTTCTTGGAGTTCTAAGTAGTATCATGCTTTAATCAACTACTTTGAACCCTGGAGCAAGGATCATACACTCTGTATTAGTAAATAATATGCTATGTTGTTTGTCACAAACCTGTGATACACTTAATAGGTTGTACATCAACTGATCAACATAGTAGACATCCTCAAATGTCATCTTACCTTTTGTAACATTACCTTTTCCACTTATTTTACCACCAGTAAGATTATCTCCAAATGCAACATGTCCTCCATTGATATGCTTGAAATTCTAAAGGCATGACATATTGCCTGTCATGTGCCTAGAGCAACCACTATCAACATGCCATATGCTCTTCCCCTTGAGTTGTTGGTTGCCCTGCACATAAGATAAATCAGTTAGTATGATTTAGGAACCCAAGCCACAGTGGTCTTGGGTAACCCTTTCTCATCAAAATATTTGCATTTCTTCTTGACAAGATTTTTAAAATTTAACTCTTCATTACTGGAGTACTTAGTCATAATAATAGGTTTGGATGCACGCTTGCTAGAAGCAGTACTAGTATTAGAAGCACTAACTGCATTGGCAGCATTTGCATGCTTAGCAGTACTAACCTTGTTAGAAGTAGTAACTGTGTCAGCAACAGTAACTGTATTAGCAGTAGTATCCATTGGTAGCAGAAGTATTGCTATTAGCAGCACTATCCCTGTTAGCAGTACTAACAGTTTTAGTGCTTCTAGGCACCCACATTAAAACACTTTCTTTTAAAACCTTTTTCTTCATTTGGCCTTTGGTTTCAACAGATTTCTTAGCCATATGTTTCTTTCCAGTCTTCCTATAACCAACAGGTTTTTGCAAAAATCTTTGAAAGTTCATCCTTTGGTTAATAGGATTTAGGAAACAGTACTTAGCCAAATGATTCAACTTGCCACATATGAAACAGGGTTTTGGTCTGATTATTTTATTCAGATCAACTCCTTGTTTCTGAGCCCACTGATTATTCCAGTTTCTTTGGTTACCTCTTTTTATACTAGAATTTAGGCTCTTAGATTTATTGCAAGCACACTGTTTACAAGGTCCAAGATTCACAACAGTGGTTTGTTTGTAATGGACATTGTTATCCTTTCCTTTGGTCTTCTCTATCTCGTTAGACTTGACCCAGATTTTTCCACATCCATCATTGGTGATAATGTTGTTTTCTAATGGTATCTCTTTACTCATAGCATTATTCATAAGGAGGAGGTGTATTGTTGTATTCAATACCAGGCTTCATCTGATCATGAATCTGAGCCTTTAGAAGAGAATCCATTGCTTTTGAAGCATATGAAAACTTTTCTATGTCAAGCTTAACCTTAGACAGTTCTTCTTTCAGCCTGTCATTCTCTTTTATGGACTTAGACAGTTTTGTCTCTAACTCATTCTTTTCCCACTTCCAGTAGTTTGTGTCATAAGAGTGTTGAAGTTCATGAGCTTGAAAGCCTTTGATTTGTTCTTCAAATCTCTCTACTATCAACACATAGTCTCTTCTATCCTTTTCTAATCTTTTGAGGTCATCACACATGCTTTGGTTGTGATCCCTGTACCTTTTGATAGTGTCTATGCAAGATTGAGTGCAAAGATTAGAAATTACCTCAGAGGGGAGATCAGACACTTCTGCCATAAGAGCTTGATTCTGAATGGCTTCCTCAGCTAGGTCACTCCAGTCAAACCCCAATCCTTGTTGAGAAACAAGGGCTTGAGCAGGGTTCTTATTTTGATTGTAGTCTCCATTCTTAGCTTGTTTGTGGTTGTTATTTTGTACACCACTTCTGCACTCTCTAGCAAAATGTCCCTTCATGTGGCACTTATAGCATTCCACCTTTGTCTTGTCAAAACCAACACCATCTTCTCTTTTCTGAGAGAAGTTATTCCTCCCAGTTCTTTTAATAAACTTTTTTACCCTCATAGATAACATGGCCATCTGCCATTTAATGTCCATCTCCTCCAGATCATCAGGGTGAAGTTGTTCCAGATCATCATTAATCAAATAGTTGTTGCTGTGTCTTTCAAAGATAGTTTCAGTGCCTTTTTCTGAATTCATTCCACTGGCAGCACTAACTGCTTCAGAGTTGGCAGTAGTATCAGTAGAGGTTGATAGAAGTGCAGCATTGTGAATATATCCAGTGGGCTTCTTCTTGATTTCTACCTCAGTTTCAAAAACTCTTAGATCATTATATAAATCATCAAGTTCCTTCTCTTGCAGATTGTCACTCTGTCTATATGAGACAGTGTACATAGTCCATTCATCCCCAAGAGATCTGAGGAACTTTCTGTTGATATCATCTTGCTCCATCTTCACTCCTACAGTAGCCAGTTCACCAATGAGCTTGTTGAACCTATCAAAAGTTTGAGTCATAGACTCATTCTTTGAAGAAGTGAAGTTCTCATACTTCTGCTTTAGAACATCTCTTTGATTTCTTTTGATGCTTTTAGTTCCAGCAAATCTTTTCTCTAGAGCATTCCAGAGAATCTGAGCATTAGTGTAGTTGCAAAATTGATGCTGATATTCATTGGGGATGGCCAAGAGCGGAGTGCTCAAGGCCTTCATCTCTGTCTGTCTGATCTTACTCTCACCATCTGTCTTTGGTGGAGGTCTTTTCCCATCTGGTCCAATCTTTCCTGCTTCAGAAGGACCATTCTCAATGATATCCCACATTGAGTAGTCAGTTAGAAGAATGTATTGCCTAATTCTGATCTTCCACATGTCAAACTCACTGGGTTTGAGCATTGGAACCTTAGTGACCAGAGTATTGTTTGATTCTGCAAAGTTTTCCATAATGAATAGATGTTTCTGAGAGAACAATCTCTGATACCACTTGTCAGGATCGAATTCTCAACAAAAATTATGAAGACTCAGAAACAATATCAAAGAAGTTTGTGGAAGAACACTTTGATATTCAATGAAACAGTAAAACAAACAGTAAATATGATGAATAATTTGTATTGAATACTTTAAATTACAAGATTACACACTCAACCTCAATCTTGAAGAACAAGCTCTTTCAAGACGAATTCTACTTCTCTAGAATTAGGAACTATGCCTTGAGGTTGATTCTCTCTTAGAACAAAAACTTCAAAATTAATTATATGTCTAACTATTCTAAAACAATTATATACATATACTAGACAAAAGATAATTACAATAAATAAAATATCTTCAGAATATCTTCCATGAATATCTTCAGTATATCCAGCTATCACATTTTTGTAATTCGGATCTCCATATCATAAGCAGCACTAATCACCATGGAAGTATTAACTCAAACTTGGCAGCATTAACTACTAAACAACACTAACCTCTAGCAGTACTAACTAGCTAAGTAGTACTAACTTTGATCAAGCAACACTAACATTGACTAGCAGTATTAATTCTACTAGGAGTAGTAATACCTAGCAGTATTATCTTTGACCTGCTCCGGCAGTACTAACTTTGAACTGGCAGCATTAATAACTTGGTCACATCTTCAGTTCCCAACATTAACTTTAGCACAATTGCAGTTTAAACCCTTAACTTTAACTTTAATCTTGAATACAATTGATGATCCAACAATCTCCCCCTTTGTATTCAAGATTAAAAAAAAAATTGCAATTGTCTTCGGGTCTTCTCTTGTCTTCACTTTTCTCTTGAGAATCTTCAGATATGACGTTGATATCTTCAAATCTTTAAAATCTTTGAAAATTTGAATATCTTCAGATCTTCAGATTGTATTCTCCCTTTTTGTATCTTCTCCCCCTTTTTATATCTTCTCCCCCTTTTTGATGAGTGGTGAGAATCAACATCATCAAAACTTGGCAAAACAATCTCCCCCTTATCAAGACAATCTCCCCCATTGTGTATGATCACGTCAGCACAGTCTTCATCATGTAACGAGCCTTGTATGGAAATAAGAGCAGTCTCTCCAAATGGAAAGAGTGATTATTTCAATCTTTTCAGATTAAAATAGAAAGTAGTAACCATTCTGAAAGTCCAAGATCACTAGAACTTCTAGAGAGAGAAAGTAGAGAGAGAGAAAGATGGAGCGCAAAACAGAATTTTCAATGATGTGCGTGTGAAACTCCTTACAACCAACAAGACCAAAGGGACTTAAATACCCTTGGTCCAATACAATACTGATAAGCTTTAATCACAGTATTGACCAAGTCCTATAAATACAATGATTACTTTAAAATCAGACCTAACAATCTCCCCCTTAGTAATCATTGGCGCTTTGTTCTTCAAAAATTATCTTCTATAACAACACGGACCAACAAAGCGACTTTCAGAAGCTTTCTGAATTTTAAGAAAAAATTTCTTTTCAGCATCTTGCAGATTGAAAATTTTCTTTGCTGCTTAAGCTCAAGACGATACACCTCCTTTGAATGATCTTGAATGAACTGTGGTGTTCGGAGCAGGAACAACAAAAGATTTGATGTAGCTGAGAGAATAGAATCTTTGAACAAATCTTGATCAACAGATAAACATTTAAGCTCTTTGGCTCTTTAACTTCTCCTTGACTTCTCCCCCTCATGACCTTGATGATCTTGATCGACTTGGTCATGCGAATGTTGGAGACGAGACAACGAAAGATCTGCAAAATCAAAGAAACAGAGAAAAACAGGGGTGGTTTGCGTTCCATGCAGGAAGCGCAAACTAAGGTTTGCGTTCCACATGGGAGACGCAAAGCAAGGTTTGCGTGCCATGCTTGATACGCAAAGCAAGGTTCGCGTGTCATGCTTGATGCGCAAAACAAGCTTTGCGGGCCATGTGTGAAGCGCAAAGCTGCCTTAGAAAAAATTTACCTTTGAAAGCTCTTTGACGCCCCCTACACAAATGCATTAGATAAGACAATTCGAGATAACATTAATGTAAATAAAATCAGACTCTCCCCCTCAAAAACAAATATAATCTTTGAAATACATCTCTTTGTTCACTCCCCCTTGAATAATGCATAAACCCATTAAAATATATTTATGAGAACACAGTGATCAGAAATTAATATAGAAAGAAAAATATACTGAATATAAATTTTGAAACAACTAAACATTTAAAATTTTAAACACTAAACAAATTAAATTCTACAGAGTAAAATATCACAAATTTATCAATCATTTGAAATCAAACATATGTTGTAGGATAAAAGAACGAGTTTAATTGCATATCAAGTTAAAACATGTTCAGTTTCAAAACTTCCAGCAATCTATTCAGTGTGCTCACATGCGAATCTTCGATTAGCTTCAAGAAAATGCCATTCTAAAAATATTATAGAGAACTTTGCATGTACTTACACTAAGCCATCAAGAATTAAGATATTCATAAATTTACAGATTTATCGCAACTCAAACATATCACCAAGTATCATGAGATGTGTGCTCATTGGCATCTTTTAGCATTGTGCTCATTGGCATCTTAACATGAGTGTGCTCTTTGGCATCTTTTAAGCTCGTGCACTTTGGTATCTTTTGATCAAAAAGTTTGTTAAGTAAAGAACATGTCGTAAACGTAACTTTCTATCTGACCCTATTGCAGGATTTGGGTCAGCCGCTCCCAGACCAGTTGGCCTTAGGGGACTAGGTGTCAAGCACCCCTTGGAACTTACTCTCCCAGATCAGAAAGGCTACATCGACATATCCTAAACCCATTCATACCAGTAGAACATGACTTTCGATCTGATTCTATAGAAGGATTTTTGTTTGATCACTCCCAGACCAAATGACCTTAGGGGACCAGATGACAAGCATCCCCTGGAAAGGTCACAGGTAAAAACTTTTAAACTTAGAGATTTCTGTATTTTAAGAATTTAATATTCTTCTCAATCACTCAGATCAACGTCCAAATGCTTATCCCATATTTTCATTCCAATCTAAAATGTTGATCGTTTAGATAGTCTAAGCAAAGTAAACTATAAAAATTCCGACGAACATATCTTTAAAGCAGAAATAAAAGTTTCAAACATGTTGCTGACTTTTCGACTTTTGTAAGACTTGAAATTTGACCATATAAAAACTTTAATATAAGCAAAAGAACTTGAAAATTTATCCTAGACACATATTTTATTCAAAGGAAAAAAAATGTAAAACTTTACTTTATAGAATAAAATATGTAAAGATTTAAACTTTTAATTAATATTTAGTTGGAACAAAATAAAATTCAACTATTTCATATTTTACATAGAAGAAAATAAATTTGTGTCTCATATTAGAAAAAAAATTTTGGTTAATACAAATTCATGAGATAGATAAACAAGCTCAGATTATTGAAACATTGAGAAAAACTGGAACACACCATAATCAGAGATATATGCAGCGGAAATAAAATTGATGTACTCACAGTATCTCATTAGTCAGAAGCTTAACTATGAAGAACGAGTTCTAAACTGTATGTGTATAGAAGTCAATGTCGTTGAAGCACGGGTTCTAAGCTGAAATACTTAGAAGCCAAAATTCTCTTACTCTCCCTTAACATGTGATGCCTGTAACTTTGAATCAGATAAAGATTTGGGTACCCACTTGAATTTGGGCCCATGTTTGTTAGTTGCAATTCGTATGTGGATATAATGAGCAGATTGATCAGATAAAGCACGAGGAATATGATTAGAAAAATAATCACGTTCATCAGAAGAAAAAACATAATCATCAGAATTCGAATCTGAGGAAGAACATGAGACATATTTTGAAATTCGAAACATTTGCTTTCTAGAATATTTTGAAATTTTATTACATGAAGCAAATGAATAACTGTAATAAAGTTTGTCTACATATTTATCCTCATCAATAATATATTCCTCAGATATCCGCTTCTTTCTCCAGATTTGTCTTAATGACTCCCTCACAGTCCGATCTGAAGAATAAGAATCAGAAACATTATAATTCTTAGTTAAAACAGTGTCATGTTTCTTTAACTTCTTTGATCTTCTTCTTTTACGCTTTTTTTTTTTATAAAATTGATCATTTAGCAGTAAAGAATTATCAATAATTGAATCAGAAGAAGAAACTTTATCAAAGAAAACAGTCTTAGCATTTGACACAGAAGAACTAGCCTCAGAATCTGAAGAACTTTGAAAAAGGATTTTAAAATTTGCAACTTCCTTTTTATTTTCCTTTAAATCAGAAGAGATGTTAGAAATAGAATCTAATTTTTGAGAAAATATATTTTCTTCTAGACTAGAAGTCATAAAAGAAAGAATAATGTCAGATTCAATTTTCTTTAAAATATTTTGATCTTCTATCTGATCTTCAAGATCTATGATTTTTCCTTCTAATACTATCGGAGGAATATATTTTTTCGAATCATAAGAGATTGGAGAACTATTTTCCTTAGAAGTATTAGGTGCATAAGGATTAATAAAATCATCAGATATTGAAGATTTGATAGAAGATATGTCATTTAAAACTCTTTTTCCTTTTCTCGATTTTTCCGGAAAATATTTTGCATTTTCAGAAGTATAAACAAAAGGAATTTCATTTTTGTTTTTATATATCCTTTTCTCATTTTCAATATCTAAAATTTGCTTTTCACTAGTCCAAAAGAATTTGAATTGAGGACCATAGTGTGCAAGATTTAGATATTCATATTTATAAAGAGTGGGAACTTCATCAATCACTTTGTTTAAAAAATGAGGATTGTCAAAACCAAGTCCCCATCTATCCTTAATAGCTTCTTCACTCCTTGGCTTGTTCATGTAAATGGTTTGCTCATATTGTTCTCTTTTATATAATTTCCTTTCTAAAACAATTATTTTGTCAAAAAGATTTTGATTTGAAGAATTCAGATCAGTCAAAGAATCACAATAAGTCTGATTTGATTTTTCAAGATCAACTAACTGCTTTTGAAATTTCTCTTTTATATCAATTAAAATTGACTTTTCATCTTTTAAAGAAATTTGCAGTTTCTCAATAAAATCAGACTTTTCTTGATTTTTAAACTGTTCAGAAATCAACTTTGAACGCAGATCATGCAAGGCAGAGATAAAAACATTCATTTGAGATAAGAAGAAGTTATAGTTAAAATCAGATATTACCTCAGAACCATCAGATGAGGTATCATCTTCCTCATCATCACTTTTATCGTTACCAACAAAGCATATAGCCGCAACCTTTTCATTATCAGCCTCGTCATCCGAATGGTCCAACCAGTACTCTTCTTCAACTAGCATTACAGTTCCACTCTCCTTCTTTTCTGCTAGAGCCAACTTCTTTCGATAAAAATCAGCATTCTTTACCACTTTGACTCTGCAATCCTTGACCATATGTCCAGGCTTTCCACAGTTAAAGAAGTTTATCACCTTTTTGTCATCTTTCTTCTTATCAACTGTCTTAGCCTGTTCATACTTTGGAGTGTATGTCTTTGAAGAAGAACCAGTCTTAGAACCAGAAGTAAACTGCAGATTGTTTGACTGATATCTGTTCTTGAACCGTTTCTGATAAAGCTGAGTCAAAAGGGTCATGGCCTTCTCTAGAGCTTCACCATCATCATCTGTAGACCCATCATAGGCTGATTCAGTCAAAGTTTGCTCAACCAGTTGGCTAGCAATAAGAGCAATGGGATCTACATACTGAGGCTTATTCTTCTTATCCATCTTTGCCTTCTTCTCCATTATCATAGTTTCATCTATCATCAAGATTTCATATAACTTCTGAATTGACATTTTTCAGGATCGAATTCTTAACAAGAATAAATACTCAAAAACAATATCAAAGAAGTTGCGGAATAACACTTTGATATTCAATGTAACAGTAAACAAACAGTATATGATTAACAACTAATAAACTTGTATTCAATGATCAAATAACAAGATTACACACTTAACCTCAATCTTGAAGAACAAACTTCTTTGAAGACGAATTCTACTGGAGCTTTCAGTTCATCTACATATAACTTCATAAACTTAGAATTGAATTATCTATATATAAACTATTCTGTCAAATCTATACATATACTGAACAAAAAGATAATTACAATATATAGAATATCTTCAGTATATCTTCCATGAATATCTTCAGAATATCCAGCTGTCATTCTTCTAATTCGGATCTTCATCTAATAAGCAGCACTAATCAGATTGGCAGTATTAACTGTAAGCAGCACTAACTACTAGCAGCACTAACTATCTAAGCAATACTAACTTTGTTCAAGCAGCACTAACTTTGACTAGCAGTAGTAATACTCAGCAATATTAACTATTGAAGTCCTCTTGCAGTAGTAATCTTGTACTAGCAGCATTAATCAAAATTGATAAATTCTTCAGTTCCCAACAATCTCCACCTAACTTTACTTTTAGGAAGAAATGTCAAGTTCTTCAGATCTTCTTCAAGATGCTCCCACAACTCCATCATGACTTAAATTCCAGTATTTGCATCCAACCCCAAACTCTGATTGATTGTTCTTTGAATCAAATATTTAGCCATTTCTGAATCTGTAACACATCCTAGCTTCTTCTTCAACATTGCATGAAGCTTTAGTCTGCTATGATTGTACACTCTATCTACTAGAAAGTATTCAGTGTGATTCAAATCCAAAGTCACTGCATATACTCCACTAGTTTCATATAGAGTCCAATTGTTGACTGATTTGAACACATTCCTGATCACATGCTCTACTTCATCAGGCTTGAACATCATACACAGATACTCCATTACCAGCTTTTTAATTGAAATCACTGGAGCTTTCAGTTCATCTGCATATAACTTCATCCCTATTTCAAACATTTCTTCAATATCAGACCTAGAGCATGTTCTTACAATCATTGCCCAAGTATTGAACACCTCATACTTTTCATCCTTCCTTTTGAGCCTTATGTATTCCTTTCCATCCACTGTCAATGTATCCTAGAGAATAACTTCAGGAGGTTTAACCCCTACAGGTTTTGCTGAAATTGGTTCAGGCACTTTGTCCATCAGTACCATGTACATTTTAACATCCTCAGTACTTGCAGGTTCTTGCATTGCAGATAACTCAAGTGCCTCTTCTTCTTTAGCAACCTTTTCAGCCTCTTCTTCCTTTATTCTAGGCTTCTTTGTAATCTTTCTCCTGGCAATCATCTTTGTTCTTTTCAAAGATCTTAAACTTTCACCAATTGTTGCTTCCTTTTCTGGAGTTTCTTGCTCATCAGGGAATGGTTTTTGTAAGAAATCATTGCTCTCTTTCATTCTTTTCTCCATTTCAACCCTTGCAATATCATCCCCTTGAAGATTTGTCATCTCAGCATCATACATCTTCTTGAGCTTCTCAAAAGACATTTTAGAAAACATCTCTACCTTGACACCTACTTCACCCTTGTGGAAAGTAATCATTTTCTTTCTCTCTTGAGCACCAAGGTATGTCTTTGAAGGTTGTCTTTTTCTTGCAGCCATTTTGATCTTGGTAGGCTTCTTCAAAAATGTGGCTTTCTACTTGGCTTGCTCAGTTGCTAAACTCTGTTGGTAGGCTTTGTTTAACTCTGCAGCCATTGTTTTAGCTATTTCTCTATCCTTTGCTACTTGCACAGATTCTGCTTCTTCAAGTTCAAGCTGAATCTTCCTAGCTAGAGCTTCATCTGATTCAATTAACTTCTGCCTTTTCTTTGGTTGATCAGATTCAACTAGCTTTGATTTGCCTTTCTCTTTACTCATTGCCTTCTTACTACCATCTTTCTTGATCACATCCCCTTGTTCTTTGATGACTACTCCTTTGGTCTTTGAGGTGACCTTGGGAGTATCATGCTTGGCTTTAAGTAAGGTTTCTGCAATCTCCAGCCCTGTTAAAACTTCTTTCACTCATTTTGCTGCTTTGCTTATTTCAGTAGTACTAACCATTTCTGCTGCTTTACTTAAACTAGCAGCATTAATGGTTTCTGTTGCTTGCTCTGTTACTGCTGCTTTCTCCCCCTCAACATCAAGTTCCTCTCCCTTTTCTGGAGCATCTTCCCTGTTGACATCAGCTTCTGATATATATAAACTATTCTATCAAATTTATACATATACTGAACAAAAAGATAATTACAATAAATAGAATATCTTCAGTATATCTTCCATGAATATCTTCAGAATATCCAGCTGTCATTCTTCTAATTCGGATCTTCATCTAATAAGCAGCATTAATTCTACTAGCAGTATTAATTATACTAGCAGCATTAATTCTAACTTTGACTAGCAGTATTAATTCTACTAGCAGTAGTAATACTCAACAGTATTAACTATTGAAGTCCTCTGGCAGTAGTAATCTTGTACTAGCAGCATTAATCATACTTGATAAATTCTTCAGTTCCTAACAACATTGTTGAGATTCTAACATCGTTTCTCATTCTATGGCAAGACTTGTTCCACTCAGGTTGTAACGCGTTCAGAAACTTCAAGTTAGCCTCCAATTCAGTCTTGGTAACTTTAATCTTGAAAAGATCATTGATGACAGCCCAAAATCGATCAAACACACTCTTCAAACTTTCCCCATCCTTAGCTTGGAACTTCTCAAAGTTGTTCATGAATCTGGTCTGTCGTAACTGAGTAGACATAGCAGTACCAAGCATAATCTTCTCAAGTTGTGTCCACATAAGCATTGGATTATGTTTGAAGCAATCGATTCTGTTATAAATGGAGTTGGGAAGAGCAAGGATCAGATTTGACTTAGCGAGACTGTCTGCTTTATATCTTGATAGCTCTTTTTCGTCATATTCACTCAAAGGAGTTTCACACTTTTTTCCAGACTCTTTTTTTTTTTAAACTAAGACAGGAAACAAGAGATTTGCGGGTCTAGAAGGAAATGCAAAGTTGAGCTTTGCGGGTGTGGAAGGAAACGCAAACTGAAGTTTGCGGGTGAAGAGGGAAACGCAAAGTGGACTTTGCGGGTCACACTAGAAACGCAAAGTGAACTTTGCGGGTCTAACTAGAAAAGCAAAGTGAACTTTGCGCGTGTAATAAGATCCGAAAACCTGACTTTTTCGTGTGACACTTGAAACGCACAATGAACTTTGCGGGTCTAATGTGAACTGAAAACGCAAAGTATGATGAATGAGGCGCAAAGTTGAAGAATGAAAGGCAAACTTCAAGAATGAAACGCAAAGTTCATAAACTCGTAAGATTTCGCAAAAACAGATCAAACCAAGAAATTTACCGAAGAAAATCATACACTGAACTTCGAAAACATCTTTAAAACAACTTTTAACAAACAATTTCGATTAAAACACACTAAAACTCAAATTCTTGAATAGAACAGTAACGAAACCCGTTTTTCCAGAAAATCACAATTTTGCAAAATTGATGATCCAAACAAGAATTTTATAAGAAACACACAGAAGCAAATATGATCGATTAATGAAAACGAATATAAGAGGATCAAATTCGCACAAAATCAAGCACAAACAGATCCAAATTTTGTGAGAAATCAAGAAAACGAGATTTTATTGAAAAATTCAATAAAATCGATCAAGTTTTCAATTTCAATCACTAAATCAGATCAAAACAAACAATCTTTCAATTCTCACAAGATCTAGCAAGCTCTGATACCAATTGAGAGTCCAAGATCACTAGAACTTCTAGAGAGAGAAAGTAGAGAGAGAGAAAGATGGAGCGCAAAACAGAATTTTCAATGATGTGCGTGTGAAACTCCTTACAGCCAACAAGACCAAAGGGACTTAAATACCCTTGGTCAAATACAATACTGATAAGCTTTAAACACAGTATTGACCAAGTCCTATAAATACAATGATTACTATAAAATCAGACCTAACACATTCAAATCTTTTCAAATTCAAAAAGTTAATAAGTGTAACCCTGAATCAACAAATGACTCAGTTAGAATGCCTGTCAATGACACAAAGTCATTGAGTAACACAAAGTTACTATATAAGGAGCTGGTTTGATGTAGACTCCCAAGGTCTTCCATTCAATCATCGAATAACACATGGTTATATATGAACGTTGTGACAGAAAACAAATTTTTGTGTGCTCGTGCATGTGTTAAAAAAAATTAAGCATAGATGATTGCTTTTTCAATATAGGCTCAAAATATGTAAACTTGTTGAGACAGCAACAAATTATACAAAGACTCAATGTGCATGAGAAAGGTTCGAAGGTGGGGCAACTTTCCTTGTTTTTCAATATTAGTATCTTCCAAATGAAGAACCAATAGCGTATGTGTTGCGTCCCCAGAAAATGTGAAACATTCTCTTTTTGAGAAAAGAATGAGTAGCTGGTGGGGTTTTATGCAAGATATGGCATGGGCTAGGTACCTTTTTCAATGATGGTCACCAAACAATGTGAACCAATCAGATTATGTAGCTGCCCGGCTCAGAAAGAAGTTTGGTGCAGAGTCTAATATTCTTTTACTCTGTTCTCTCACCCTCTTTCTTTTAGTTCTCACTTCTAACCAATCTCTCTTTTCCATTTTACCTCTTCACACACCATCACTCAATTCTTTTGACCCTTCTCCCCTCAATCACTCAGGGAATACTTCCTGGGTAGGAAACACTGGTTATCGTGAATCCATGGAAGTTCTGTTAAGCTCACACACTGAATCCCATGTATTTTCCTAAAAGAATATGTTGTTCAACATGCTTTTTGTACATGTAAGCACAAATACCACTTGTTACATGAAGAATAAAATATTCGGAGATGTCAAAACAGAAGATGTTTAATGATGCAATTCTCCCCCTCAAACTAAAAGAGTTTGACAATTAAGCTCATAGGAGTTTTGTCATGAAGAACAATATGTTGGAGAATCAAAAACGAATGTTGTTTATATAAACAATATATAAACATATTTTCAATGAAAGCACATGAAATGACGTTTGATTCAATCAACAGTGAATACAACTAACGTGAGTATTACCATAGAAAGATTTAACTTTTGATACATGGTAATAACAAAAATAGAATGTTCTGAACCGTTATGTGTATGAATACTTGACAAAGTATATTGACAAGATAAAATGCAAGTATTTATCTTTAAGAACACACGGTCAAATAAGCATTTAAGTATCCAAAAATCTGTTAATATCACAGATATTCTCCCCCTAAAATCACTATAGTTTTTTTTTTAAATTAATAAGGAAATAAAGCATATAAAAAATAGATAGAGCACTGAAGTGCGGGTTCTAATCCGATGTGACTAAAATCCATAGTCACTTGAACCAACCTGCATAAGTGAAAGCAACAATGGTAATCATTTATGAAAATGATTCCTTTCTCGTTAACAACAGTTGGAAAATAACACACTATCAAGATTTGTAATACTCCTCCTTGAATCATAGGTAAGGTTTAAGACATGTTCAACATACCAAGTTTGCTGATTAGAAATTGAAATCGTTTTTCATCCAATGGCTTGGTGAAAAGATCAGCTAACTGGAAGTCAGTTTGAACAAAGTACATTTCAATATTACCTTTTTCTACATGATCCTTGATGAAATGATAGCGTACATCTATATGTTTGGTATTCGAGTTCTGTACCGGATTAGCAGTTATAGATATTGCACTCTTGGAATCACAGTAAATCGAAACGCGCTTGTAGTTGTATCCAAAGTCCCTTAACTGTGTCGTCATCTAGAGGACTTGAGAACAGCAGCTAGTAGCAACTACATACTCAGCCTCGGCAGTGGATGTTGAAACACAATTTTGTTTCTTTGAAGTCCAACTCACAAGTTTGTCACCTATGAATTGACATGATTCAAAGGTGCTTTTCCGGTCTAGCTTACAACCTACATGATCAACATCTATAAAGGCAGTTAGTTGAAAACGAGAATCCTTTGGATACCAAAGGCCTAGATTAGGAGAACCTTTGAGATATCTAAGGATTCACTTAACAGCAGTTAAGTGCGACTCTTTAAGATTAGACTGATATCTCGCACAAAAACATGTGGCAAACATTATATCCGGGTGACTGGCAGTCAGATAAAGTAAAGATCCAATCATGCTACGATACACCTTTTGATCAACAGGTTTCCCGGAGGGATCCGCGTCTAAAAGTGTACCAGTAGCCATTGGTGTTTTCATGACTGAACTATCTGACATATTGAACTTTTTCAAAATATCGTTTATATATTTAGCTTGATTAATAAATATGCCTTCGGGTAATTGCTTTACTTGTAGACCAAGAAAGAAATTCAACTCACCCATCATCGACATCTCAAACTTTGTTTCCATTATCTTTGAAAAGTTCTTACAAAATTTTGGATTTGTCGACCCAAATATTATATCGTCAACATAAATCTGAATAAGAATCAAGTCATCACCTTGACTTTTAAGAAATAAGGTTGTATCTACTGTACCTTTCTTGAAACCATAAGCAAGTAGAAATTTAGTGAGAGTTTCATACCAGGCTCGCGGTGCTTGTTTAAGACCTTATAGCGCTTTGCCTAAGACATAGACATGATCAGGGTGATGAGGATCAACGAAACCTTCAGGTTGAGCCACGTAGACCTCCTCATGTAGAACGCCGTTCAGGAAAGCCGACTTTACATCCATCTGATAGACTGTAAAGTTTTTGTGCGCTGCATAGGCTAGAAAGATTCTTATGGCTTCGATCCTTGCAACCGGGGCGAATGTTTCATCATAGTCAATGCCCTCTTGTTGACAATACCCTTTGGCGACCAGTCGAGCTTTGTTTCTCACGACTACTCCAGCTTCGTCTTTCTTATTTCTGAACACCCACTTTGTTCCAATAACGGATTTACCTTTAGGTAGTGGGATCAAGCGCCATACCTTGTTCCTTTCGAATTGGAGAAGCTCGTCTTGCATAGTAGAAATCCAGAAGGATCACGTAGAGCTTCAGCCGCTTTCTTTGGCTCTAAGGAACTGAGGAAGCTTGAGAACATGCAGAAGTTAGCTGTTGCAGATCTTGTTGAGACACTAGATTGTACGTCACCTATCACGTTTTACAGGGGATGATCCTTAGTCCAACAATGTGTGCTTGGCAGTGCATCAACTGTTTGTTGTGTATTGGACGCATCGTGGTCATCTTGCACGACAGGTTGCTCCATAGATGTACTCGGGACATCTTGTACTGGTGTTTCTGATACTGAGGCTTCCGGACTAGCAGTTGAAGTACTCAGGACTTTGTTTCTGGAAGAACTATCTGTAGAGACAGATTCAGCATTAGTAGAGTCAGAAACTAACGGTGTATTAGTACCTGATGGAGTTGAAGTGTCAGTGACTTCGTCGGAAGGTCCAGGCATGTCTTCAGAGATAGTAGGGTCCTCCGAGCTTGTACCACTTGTTATTGATGTTGATATGCCTTTTTCAAAATCTGCACATATATCATCAAAGGCATCAATAAACAATAAATCTAACGCAGATGAAGTAGAGTTAGAGTTTGAAGAAGATGATCTCTTAGAAGCTGGTTCTATTCTTAATTGAATAGAAGCTTTGTCCTTAATTGCGAGTTCTGAACTGTTGTGTCCAGAAGTCCTTGTAGAATTCTCATCAAAGGAGACATTCATGCTCTCAACAACCGTCTTAGTTCGGATAATGTAAATTCGATAAGCTTTGGATGTCAGAGAGTATCCAACGAGATATCCTTCATCCGCTTTCTTATCAAATTTTGATAATCCTTGACGCTCTTTAAGAATATAGCACCTGCAACCAAAGACACAAAAAAATTTGATATTAGGTGTACGATTGTTGATTAACTCATATGCTGTTTTATTAAATCGCTTGACCACAATGGTACGGTTCTGTGTAAAACATGCTGTAGCGACTGCCTCGGCCCAAAGGTACATGGGTAGATCTGAGTAAGCAAGCATAGTCCGAGCTGCTTCAACCAGAGTGCGGTTCTTCCGTTCAACAATGCCGTTTTGCTGTGGAGTGTAGGCTGCGGAGAAATTGTGTGAAATACCCACGGAAGTAAGATAACTCTTCAGGGTGTCATTCTTGAACTCCGTGCCATTGTCACTGTGAATGGTTCTGACTGGCAGTTGAAGACGTACTTGAATGCGCTTGATGAAAGCAATAATCAACTCTGGCGCATCTGACTTGTTGCGAAGAAACTCGAGCCATGTATACCTTGAGTAGTCATCTATCATTAACAACACATATTTCTTTCCGTTGATAGATGTTGTGCGCATTGGGCCACAAAGATCCATATGTAGAAGTTCCAGTGGAGATGAGGTCGATGATTCAGCTTTGGACTTGAAGGAGCTACGCTTCATTTTGCCCAACTCACATGCGGAACAGAGTGAGTCTTTTTCGAACCTCATCTCTGGTAGACCTTTGACCAGACCTTCTCTTTGTAGCTTCGCTATAGATCGGAAATTTTGATTAGACAAGCGTCGATGCCACGTCCATGATTGTGCTTTAGAAGCTTTGGCTAGTAGGCATACTGGACGTGTGGCAGACAGTGTAGGAAAATCTACATAGTATAGATTTCCATGGCACTCAGCTTTGAAGACTTCGTAACCATCGTGATCTTCTAGATAGCAATGAGTTGTTGTGAAGCGGACTTGATATTGCATGTCACATAAGTGACTGGTACTAAACAGATTGTGATCAAGCCCTTCAACTTATAGCACTTTTTGAATCTTCACAACACCGTTATCGAGCATTCCATATCCTTTGACGTGGCCTTCGGCTTAAGAATTGGCAAATCTAACTACTCCGGCAGGCTCTTCCACATAGTTATGCAAGAGGTGCTTGAATCCTGTCATGTGGCATGAACATCCGGAATCTATTACCCACAATCGACAGGCCTGCAAAAGAGACAATTAGTTTTGCTTAGGCACCCATATCAGGATGGGTCCTTCGCGGTTAGCATCAAGCAACTCAGGAATATCATCAGGTTTGACTTTTACTCGCCATTCATAATGCGGTTTTGGAACCCATTTCCAAACCATCTTAACATTTAATTCCTGAAAGTGCTTTTTAGAAGTAGGATTGGCAACCTTAGCGCGATACACTTTTGGTTGTGTAGAAGAATCAGAATTAGAATTAGACTTAGAGTTTAGCTTAGCTTTGCTTTTATTCTTTTTGGACTTAGGAGGGGAGTAGTATTTGAATGAATTATCCCAACAATTTTTGCAATAAAGATTCTTTCGAGCAAAATTCATAAACATAGATTTATCGGAACAAATCTTACATTCATGTTTATCAAAAGAAGTACTATTCAAAATAACACTGTCTGTAGGACAACTACTAGAATTCAAGCTATTCTTTTTATTCAAACTAAGATCTTTATTCTTCTTACTCCTCCCAACTCCATTTCCTTTTATATCTGAAACAGAAACAGGAACCTTGTTAGTCTCTAACTGTTGGTCCCGAAGGTGCTAAACAAGTTTGTAGAAGGGGGGGGGGTTGAATACAAACAGAATTTAAAGTTTAATAAATTGTTTATTGAAGAATCAAAATACAATTTACAAGTTTGTTGCGGAATAAGATTAAGACAGACTCAATCTAAACAAACTAAAGAAACACTAAGATAATTGCACAAGAAGTTCAGAGAATGGGGATTAGAGATATAGAAAACAAGGGTTTCTATCTTGAGTTCAAGGATGAAGCACACTTTCAGATGAAGGGGAGAACTTCCTATTTATACCCTATGCATTAAATGCATGGCAGGATACTTTACACGTGGCGTTCACAGATTGGCTTTGAAAGACTGACTTTTGGGAGACATGCTTTCGGTCGGGTCATGAACAGTGTAGTGGACAGAGTTGTTGTACGAATGTTTGCAGAGACTTGTCCGTTCTGACATCGTACTAGGTTGTGCAAGGATAGACAAAAGGACACAGGCATAAGCTTTGTGATCGTTTGATAGCTGAGTATCTCTAAGTTCAGAGATAAAGAGGTTCAGTTATCGCTGAAGCTTTTTCTCCTGTTCCTTCGCGTATTGGTAGAGTTGTCTTTGCTTCACTGATATCCGCATCAGGTCACTAGTAGACTTCTCATTGTTCAGCAGCTTCGTCTTTCATTCAGGTATGAACATCTGTTGACGCGAAACTTGTCTTCAGGGATTACGTTGGTTGTTTACTTTAGGAACTATCAGTGATAACTGAACAGACTCAGTTCGATCACTGATAGTGAAACACTAATACATAGAAATGTTTATAAGAAAGACTATCAGCGATAACTGAACAGACTCAGTCTGATCGCTGATGGTGAAACACTAATACATACTAAAACGTAATTTTCACTAAGTATAGGAGAGGGTCGTTATCAAATTACTGAGAGAGTTTGGATCAACAATCTCCCCCTATTTGATAATGACAAAGTAACTGAAGAAAATTACTTTATGATTCAAAATGATGGAATAATCAGGACTCGTAACATACATGTCCCAATTACTATTTTGAGGGATCTTTTACAGCACTTGATGAAGTTAAGTACTTTACTGAAATTTCATTAATTCAGGAATAGAATTACAAGGAATGAGAATTACAAGTAAATTACTAACTACTGTAAGTACAACTAATAGATTACAGAAGAGAAAACTAATCTATCAGCTATAAGAAGATTTAGGAGGATTTATCATATACTCAGGTATTTCTTCTCCTTTCTGTCTTCGTTCCAAAGATTCTTGGCTGATGATTTCTTTGATTTTCTCAGCAGCAGGGAAGAAGTCACACCATAAGCATAGTAGATCCTTGAGATGATTCAGAGGACAGATAGGAATCTCAGAGACTCTTTGAAATCTGAGTTCCTCATCATCATCTTTGAAGAATATTCCATAAGGATGATCAATTACTTGACCAGCTTGGAAAGGACCACCAGGAGGCAGAGATAAATCTAGAACTGAAAGATCAGGAGGAGGACCAAACAGTGCATCTCTTGAAAATTTGATAGAAGTTTCATTCCTGATGATGGCGACGTCTTCAGAGGAGGAGGACCCGATTTTTCTTTTGAGTTTCTTGGGATTGGGAGGGATAGGAGATGGCAGGTTCAGTACAGAAGTGACTCTGTTGATGAGAGCTTTAAGAAGTCCTTCAACGTAGCCTCTGTATGTAGATTTTGATTTCTTCAGCGCATCCCAGAATTCTATCCACTCTGTAAACCCGAAACCTTCAAGTTTGGAAACGTACATAGCTTTCTGAGTTCCATCCTCTCTGGTAATCTCCATGGTCACTGAGAGTTGATCCTTCTTCTTGCGACCAGAGATAGTCACGGCTGATATTGGAAGAAGATCAGAGCGATAATCCATCTTCTGTTTGCACCATTCAATGGACTTATCGTTGATCTCTTGTTCTTTGGATCGTTCCTCTTCAATTTCTTTCAGTAGTGCAGCTTGAACTTCCACAGGCTTTCTTTTCAGCTTCTTGTCCTTGACTTGAGAAGATTGAATCTTTAAAGCGAGTTGGGCATCTCGTCTGCATTCAGCGATCAGTTTCTCAGCTTTGGCAGATTCTTCTCGTTCAGCTTTAGTGAGGAAGTCGAGCTCTGAGAAGGATGTTTGAAGAGGGACTTTCAGCCGTTGACTTTCTAGTTGAGCGATCATTTCAGCTCTTTTCTTCATCACTTCCTCTGCCCCATGAGATGGTTTAGAGGGCCTTCCTGGATGGACCAGGGAATCTTCTTCTTCATCATCAATCTCAGCGATAGAGATTGGGATTATTTCTTCAGCGATTGCAGCTGGGATTATTTGTAGTTCTGAACCCTTAAGCAGGGGTGAGAACTGTCTGAGAAGGATGCTCCCCCTCAGATTGTGATCCAGTCCTCAAGCATTCTTCAGCGATTGGATGCTTGTCTTTGCTCTGCGAAGGAGCGCTTGAAGATGTATCACCTCTCACCCCTGTTTTGACAACCTCTTGTGAAGTTGTCCCTGATGAAACGTTCGGCTTGGAGAACCACATAGATTGGTCTTCTTCATCGTCGTCGTCATCATCGGAGGGTTGATCCTTTTCTTGATCAACAAGATCTAGATCATCTTCCTCTTCATCGTCTTCTTCCTCATCATCTTCAAAGAGAAGAGAATGAATAGATGAGGAGGGTTCTTTCGCCTTCTCCCCCTCAGATTGAGAGGGAGGTTTCTTTGAAGTCTTAGCTTCCCCAGCAGCAGCGATAGATGTTTCTTCATCTTTCTCCCCCACTTTGTCATTATCAGTGGTAGGGGGTTGCTCAACTGCTGGAGTAGCTGTTGAAGCTTTTAGCATTTGAATGTCAGCTTCCAGACACGTGACCCGTTCTTCAACTGCAGGGATGTCGCATGTGGCATCATGGATGAATTCCACAGCGATGTTGAGATTTGTCCGATCATCTTCAGTGAAGGAGGGAGGCAGCGCTGGAGCTGTTTCAGATACCTTTTGGAGAAGTTGTTGTAGAAGCGACGTGCAGAGATCAACCTTAGAAGAGAGATCTCGAACTTCAGTGGTAAGAGACTCAAATCGTCCCTGAAAGAGTTGAGAGGACTCTTTGAGTTGGACGACTTGTTCTTCTACAGCTGAAAGTTTGGAGTTCTCAGCTTTGGATGAGCAGGTGGTTGTCAACCTTTTCAGCTCCTCACCAGCCTGATTAACAGCGCTGGTGGTGTTGTTGATGGTGTTGGTGAGAGCGTCCACCTTTTCTCCCAGATGGTTGACATGCGTGTCAACAGACGCCAAACTAGGACCTGAAAAGGATATCAGTTCAGATATGGGCTTATTTGGAGAGATGGGAGAAGTGTTTAGGATAATAGGGTTACCTGAAGTATCAAACATTTTGTAGAACTGCAAAGATTCCTCAAACGTTTGATGTTCAGGTCCTATAGGTAGAGAGGCGGTAGCGGGTTCAGAGACCAAAGAAGGAGAGGGAAGATTTATGGGGATAGAAGTAAGGTTGGGGTTAATCTCAGCGAATGAGATAGTAGGTGGGGTCACTGATGGTGTGACAGCGATTGAAATCGCTGACACGGCAGGTTGAGTGACTGCGGGAGTTGTGGAGGAAAGACCCACAAAAGCATCTAAGGCAGCTTGTTGAGAAGCTTCCTCAGGTATAGTACTAGAAGGTGTACTTTCCTTAGTCTTTTTGGCCTTCTTAGAAGAACCAATTGGACCAGCTGATGGACGTTTGGAAGTAGTGGTAGCGACAGGGATAGCAGACGAAGGAACCGTCTGCGTGGTCGCTAAAAAAGAAGAAGAATGGAGAGAGAGACGAGAACGAAGGAGAGAGATATACTTACCTCGTTGGCGAGTGGCTTAACCTCCAGTGATCGTTGACCTATCCTGGCAAAAGTGCCATCATCTTTGGTGGGATAGGTGTTGGGATAGAGGAACTTGATGTACGTACATATGAAACGTACGTACGAGATCTTGGGATCTCGTTCAGGCTTCTCTAATCTCAACCTCAGGTCTTCAAAGATGGAAGTGGCGTAGTCAAAGTTTTGACCAGCGATTACTGAGTAGGCCATTTGCAGTTGTATTTTGCTGGCTTGATCCAGCGAACCACTCTTCCCGCTCATGCACTGAATGATGTGCGAGAAGATGAAGTTCAGTTGTGAAGGCATCTGAGCTTTGAGAATCTTGGTGAGCTTTTTGTTGGGAATAGACGATCTCGGTTTGTTTTCCCAACAATAACCCATTGCATCCAGAAAGGAGATCAGCTCAGCATCAGTGGGGAGTGCGTCGAACCCACTCTTTGGTTTGTCAGGAAATCTCAAGGATTTCCTGAGGCTAAGAGCGGTCATGCTCCCTGGACCCAAATCCGTGCTGAAGGAGATAGCAGGGACTCGCTCACCCTTTTTGTTGGTGAGTTCAGTGGCATCAGCAGTGAACCAGAACTGCTGGAGTAGAGTCTTTGAAGGCTTAGGATCCACAGTGATCGCGTAAGCTATGCATGATTGTTTAAGAAAGTCAGCAGCTTCCACCAGATGTGGGTATTTGTCAGCTTTGAAGTCGAGTCTTCCCAAGTGATTACATTTAGTAATCTCAACTTCAGTGATAGCGAATCGCACATTCTTGGAAGCAACGATTGAAGATTGTGCCATTTCTGTTATGGAAAGAATCATAATAGAAGAAATGATTATGGTTTAAAAATAATATGATTACCAGTTTCTCTAAATGAGGGGAAACTAGAAGAATATCAAGTTATTTTTAGGAAGAGAAAAAAATAGTGTTCTGGGTAGAAAGAATGAAGAACACTTTAAAAACCAAAAGGTTTTTATTTAAAAAAAACATAAAATCAGAAAGAATGATTTTTAGTTTTTAAGCAAAATAAATTATAAAATCCATGATGAACAAGAACGAGTAGGATTTTAAAAAAATAGAAAGCAGATAAACAATGCACATAAACATGAAATAAACCTGTTTATTTCGAAGACGAAGATTGGCAGATTCAAAATTCTGGTTTTACTTGCTTGAGTGTTCTTGAGAGAGAGTTTCTTGCTTAGAAAGTTTTGAAAGCGTAAACCGTATAAAGGAGAGAAGAATTCCTTTTATACAAAGAGATAGAGGAGAGAGAAGGAATGAAGCGGGAAAAAAAATCATCATGACATTGACACGTTCCACAAAGATGATTGGATTGAAGAGCAATGGACGAACGTGTCAGAAAAGGCGTGTCGTGGATTATCCGCTCAAATGACGTCATGGGAAAGAGACGTTTCATTTTTCCGTTTTGAAATTATCACTGAAGAAAAATCAGCGATAGAATTTTCTCTTTTTGAAAGTATCCCTGATGAAAAGATAGGGATATATTTTCTTTTAAAAGGATCACTGAATATAAATATCAGTGATAAATTTAATTTCAAAAAGCTTTTAATCATTTGAATAAAAATTCAGTGATTAAGTTTTATATAACTAAATGAAGATTCAGTTGGAGGGATTGAGAAATCATACCTGAGAGTCAGAATACTTATCAGAGAATGATGAAAAGAAACTTTTGATTGCTGACACAATGCATGAATGCTGAAGAATTATTCTTCAAGATTCAGCATTCCAAGCTCACTGATGAGAAAGTTGAATCTTGTCTCATCAAGAGGTTTGGTGAATATATCAGCAAGCTGAAAGTTAGTAGGGATAAAGTGAAGTTCAATATCACCATTCATCACATGATCTCTGATAAAGTGATATCTGATCTCTATGTGTTTTGTCTTTGAATGTAGCACTGGATTATTTGCTATAGCGATAGCACTAGTGCTGTCGCAATAGATAGGAATTTTTGACAGCTGAAGGTCATAATCTAATAGTTGATTTTTCATCCATAAGATTTGAGAACAACAGCTTCCAGCGGCTACGTATTCAGCTTCAGCTGTGGAAGTGGACACAGAATTTTGCTTCTTGCTTGTCCAACTTACCAGCTTTCCTCCCAAGAGTTGACATCCACCAGTGGTACTCTTTCTGTCAAGTTTACATCCTGCAAAATCACTATCAGAATAACCAGTTAGATCGAACCCTGAGTCTTTGGGATACCAAAGACCTAGGTTAGAAGTTCCTTTCAGATATCTGAAAATTCGCTTTACAGCGATCAGATGGGATTCCTTGGGTTCAGATTGATAGCGTGCACATAAACATGTAGAGTACATGATGTCAGGTCGGCTTGCTGTGAGATACAATAGAGAGCCTATCATTCCTCTATAGGCAGTGACATTAACAGGTTTTCCAGAAGGATCTTTGTTAAGTGTCAGGGGTGGTGCCATAGGAGTTTTCATCGCTGAAGCTTGAGTAAGATCAAACTTCTTCAGCATATCTTTAACATACTTACCTTGGTTGATAAACATACCTTTGTCAGATTGTTTAATCTGAAGACCAAGAAAATATGTCAGCTCACCCATCATACTCATTTTATATTCTTTCTTCATTCTTTCAGCGAAGCGAGTACACAGAGATGGGTTAGTAGAACCAAATATTATGTCATCGACATATATTTGTACAAGAATTATATGACCTTTTATCTTTCTGAAAAATAACGTATTATCAATCTTGCCACGTTCAAAATTTTCAGAGATAAGAAAAGATGAGAGAGTGTCATACCAAGCACGAGGGGCTTGTTTTAGACCATAGAGAGCCTTATCCAATTTATAAACATAATTTGGATGCTTAGGGTCATAGAACCCTGGTGGTTGTTCTACATAGACTTCTTCATTCAGCTTTCCATTTAGAAACGCTGATTTTACGTCCATTTGATAGACGATGAAGTCTTTATAGACTGCATAAGCTAAGAATAGTCGAATTGCTTCGAGCCTGGCCACAGGGGCAAAGGTTTCATCATAGTCTATGCCTTCCTCTTGTCTGTATCCCTGAGCAACAAGTCGAGCCTTGTTGCGGGTTACAGTTCCATGTTCATCTAACTTGTTTCTAAACACCCATTTGGTGCCTATTACAGTTTTATCAGATGGTCTAGGAATGAGATTCCAAACTTTGTTTCGAGAGAACTCAGTCAGCTCTTCTTGCATAGCACTGACCCAATTTGGATCTCTGAGGGCATCATCAGTCTTCTTTGGTTCTATTAAAGAGAGAAAGTTTACAAAGAGACAAATATTACCTGAGCTTCGTCGTGTCTGAATACCTGCATCTGGATCACCAAGAATTTGATCTATTGGGTGATCTTTGGTCCATCGCTGAGCAGGAGCATTATTGCTTAACTCAGAGGTGGGATCAACAATTTGAATGTTTATCGATGATGACGATTGAGTTTCATCAGCGATCAACTGTTGAGTAGATTCACTGGAGAGGTTTTCAGACGAAGGCAGATTTGATGGTAGGAGTGTGTTTAAAGGTTCAGCTGAAACCCATGAGTTGGATTCAGCGGTAGGATGTATAATGTTTGGATCATCATCAGCGACTGGAGGATCTGAATGCTGATGGTTAGAAAAGAAAGGTTCATTTTCTCTGTAGTGAGAAAGCATCCAAGCATTTAACTCTTCATTATCAGCGATTGGTTTTGAGTTCGCTGAGCGAGTTTCATCAAAAGTGACGTGAATTGTTTCTTCTACGGTTTGTCTTCTCTTGTTGAAGACTCTGTAGGCTTTGGAGATGGAGGAATATCCTAGAAATATTCCATCATCAGCTTTTGGGTCGAATTTTCCAAGTTGATCTCTGTTGTTTAAGATAAAACACTGACAACCAAAGATATGAAGAAAACTGATAGAAGGCTTCCTTCCAACAAAAAGTTCATAAGCTGTCTTCCCAAATCGCTTTATTATCAGCGATCTGTTTTGAGTAAAACATGCAGTGTTTACAGCTTCAGCCCAAAATTGAGTAGGGAGATGAGAATCGCTGAGCATTGATCTAGCAGCTTCTATGATCGTTCTGTTTCTTCTTTCAGCGACTCCGTTTTGCTGAGGTGTTCTTACTGAAGAGAAGTTGTGAGAGATTCCCTTGTTCTCAAAGAAATTGTTCAGAGAACTATTTTTGAATTCAGTTCCATGATCACTTCTTATTGAACGAACAGTAAGATTGTTCAGCACTTCCATCTTTTTTACAAAAGATATCAGTTCTTCTGGAGTATCACTCTTACAGCGAAAAAAGATAACCCAGGTGTAGCGAGAAAATTCATCTACAATGACAAGTGTATATTTCTTTCCAGCTATTGATTGGATGTTGACAGGGCCAAATAGATCCATATGCAAGAGCTGAAGAGGACTTGTCACTGAGGAAACTTGTTTCGACTTGAACCTTGCTTTTGTTTGTTTTCCTTTTTCACCTGCTGAGCAGAGAGATTCTTTAGCATATGAGTGCTGAGGAAGACCAGAAACCAGTTCCTTTGATGAGAGAGAATTCAGGGTTTTGAAGTTTAGATGAGAGAGCCTTTTATGCCATAGCCAGTTGACATCAGAAGAGGCTTTAGATAGAAAACATAAGTTTTCAGTGACAGTAGAGTCCATATCTATTACATAGACATTTTCTCTGCGATGACCACTGAGAACAAGTTTTCCTTTCTCATTTAACACTGAACATGCTTTCTTAGTAAAGCGTACTTCATAGTCTTTATCACATAGCTGACTGATGCTTAGAAGATTATGCTTCAGTCCATCTACGTAAGCGACTCTTCGAAAGGTAGTTGTCCCATTGCTGAGGACACCAAACCCTCGGGTAAATCCTTTACCATTTCCACCAAAGGTCACAGAGGGACCTTTTTCTTCCTTGTATTCAGTGAGCAGGTCTTTTTGTCCAGTCATATGACGAGAACATCCACTATCAAGATACCAGATGCCCTTTGATCCCTGCACACATAAGGAAGATTAAGCGTTGTTTGGTACCCACTTTTCAATGGGTCCTTCAGAGTTAGTGGATAATGTAAGTTCAGTAGTATTCTCAGCTGACGAAGATTCAGCTTCAGTGATAGTCTTCACTTTGGTTAATTTCTTAACCTTAGTGGTATTTTTCACCTTGGTGACCTTCTCAGCTTTAGAAGCATTTTTCTTCACTTTAGCTATTTTATCAGCTTTAGTGGCGGTTGGACATTTACTTGCAATATGATCAGTAAAACCACAGTGATAACACTTTCTGTATTTAAAAATGGTTTTAGGACCAGGAGTAGAAGGTTTTGCAAGTTTAAGATGAGCAGGGCCAGGTCCAAGAAGACTTTTCTCTTGAGATCTGGGAGGAATTTTCATTCCTTCAGATCTCGAAGCTTTAAGGTCAATCTTCAGCTTTGGAGGACAGAGATCAAAGATTTCTATCACAGAGCTAGAGGATTGCTTAGCTGAAGGTTTAGAAGGAACTTTCAGCTTTGCTTTCCTGGTTGCCTTCTGAGGAAGGAGAATGGACTTTCCTTTATCCGTAGACTTAGTGTCTTTGGATTTCTCCTCAGGGATGGGATTTGAAGAAGAACAGGGATAGAGTTGATTGTAAGAAGTGTCAAAGAAGGAGGTGACAAAGGTTCCAAACTTAAGCGAGGAACTCTCTTTCTTAGGTTCATCCTGAGGTGTCCAAAAACCAAGACCAGTTTTATCACTTTCAGGGGTTTGAGCATTTATTATCTCAGAGATTTTTGTTGATGATTTGCACCATTTTTCAACATGAGCCTTTTCTGTTTTTAAAGCAGCGATGGCTTGTTCGCGTTCAATACTGATGATTTCATTTATAATGACTTGATCTTTCAACTTTTCTTCTAAAAGATTTAGTTCTTTGATCTTTTCATGACATTTCTCCAGCTCTTGAGTTAAATGAACATTTTTGTTCTCAGCTTGAGTTTTGTCGTTTAGGGCATTATAAAGGTCAATCGTCAGTACATCAACAGCGCGACTTCTCTCAGCTTCAGGTAGAGAGGGATTTGTTGAGATAGATACCTGAGATGATATGTAGCTCATAGAAGATTCAGATGGTTCTTCCACTTCTTCTTTAATCTCAGCCATGAGGCAAAGATTAGCGACTTCTTCTTCGTCAGAAGATGATTCTTCTGATTCAGCCCAGTCGTTTTCTTCAGCGATGAGACCTTTACCTTTTCGCTGATGACTTTTCAGCTTTTGATATTTGTTCTTCAGCTTAAGGTATTTGTCATCACTGGATCTTCTTGAGGTAGAAGGTTTGAAGACCTTTTTCGACCTGCACTCACTAGCAAAATGTCCAATCTTTTCGCAGTTATAGCAAGTGGCAGTAGCCTTATCAACCGGAGTTGATTTTGGCTTTTCAGAAATAGAGAGAGGTTTACTTCTTCGGAAGTTACACTTTCTTGCAAATCTCTTAAAAGAGTTTGTCAAGAGAGCTAAGGACTCATCAAACTCTGAAAGATCAGGGTCTGATAGATCCTCAGATTCAGAATCTAACTCAGTGATAGTGAGAGTAGATCGCTGAGATGGAATTATCTCTGAAGAGACTAAAGCAACAGGAGTGCTTTTAGAGTCTTTAGAATCTTTTACAAGATTCTTCTTCAGAAGATTTGATTGCTCATAGTTGAGCAATATTCCATACAGAGTGCTTAAGGAGAGAGTATGTAAGTCTTTTGTCAGCTTAAGACATATTGAATAACTGTCCCAGCTTTCAGGAAGACATTCCAAGAATTTCGTTAGGACCTCAGAATTAGAATAGGTCCTACCAACAGTTCTTAGATCAATTATTAGGCAGTTAAATCGCTGATGAACATCAGAAAGAGATTCATTCTTACCAGCGATGAAACTTTCATACTGTCTTACCAAGTTAATCTTTCGAGTCTCTTGGATTTCAGTGGTGCCCTCATATTGAACACATATGGTTTCCCACATTTCTTTAGAAGTTTTCAGATGCATGATGGAATGGAAAACTTCATCAGGCAGAGCCATTGAAATAATGGTCTTTGCTCTTGCATCTATGCCTACCATCTTTTATCTTCATCACTCCACTCTCTTATTTCCTTAACGACATATCGTTCAGGGACAGCTTCAGTGGTGGCAGTAGCGGGAACCGCAGCTATAATTCAAACAGGTTCATAGGGTCCATTTTCTATATATTCAGGTATAGTAGGATCCGCACCTTCAAGAAATAGCATCATTCGATTTTTCCATAGAGAAAAGTTATCTCTGCTAAATCGAGGAGGTTTAGAAAGTGAACCATTATCATAGTAGTTTGTGTTTGTGTTTAATGCCATTTTAGAATAGCAAGGAAGAGTATACAGCAAGATCTTGTTTATTAGATTTAAACAAACTGCTCTGTTACCACTTGTTGGTCCCGAAGGTGCTAAACAAGTTTGTAGAAGGGGGGGGTTGAATACAAACAGAATTTAAAGTTTAATAAATTGTTTATTGAAGAATCAAAATACAATTTACAAGTTTGTTGCGGAATAAGATTAAGACAGACTCAATCTAAACAAACTAAAGAAACACTAAGATAATTGCACAAGAAGTTCAGAGAATGGGGATTAGAGATATAGAAAACAAGGGTTTCTATCTTGAGTTCAAGGATGAAGCACACTTTCAGATGAAGGGGAGAACTTCCTATTTATACCCTATGCATTAAATGCATGGCAGGATACTTTACACGTGGCGTTCACAGATTGGCTTTGAAAGACTGACTTTTGGGAGACATGCTTTCGGCCGGGTCATGAACAGTGTAGTGGACAGAGTTGTTGTACGAATGTTTGCAGAGACTTGTCCGTTCTGACATCGTACTAGGTTGTGCAAGGATAGACAAAAGGACACAGGCATAAGCTTTGTGATCGTTTGATAGCTGAGTATCTCTAAGTTCAGAGATAAAGAGGTTCAGTTATCGCTGAAGCTTTTTCTCCTGTTCCTTCGCGTATTGGTAGAGTTGTCTTTGCTTCACTGATATCCGCATCAGGTCACTAGTAGACTTCTCATTGTTCAGCAGCTTCGTCTTTGATTCAGCTATGAACATCTGTTGACGCGAAACTTGTCTTCAGGGATTACGTTGGTTGTTTACTTTAGGAACTATCAGTGATAACTGAACAGACTCAGTTCGATCACTGATAGTGAAACACTAATACATAGAAATGTTTATAAGAAAGACTATCAGCGATAACTGAACAGACTCAGTCTGATCGCTGATGGTGAAACACTAATACATACTAAAACGTAATTTTCACTAAGTATAGGAGAGGGTCGTTATCAAATTACTGAGAGAGTTTGGATCAACACTAACTTAGAAGGTGGTTCTTTTCTAGTACTCTTTGAAGTCTCACCCTTTTCAAAAATACTCGGTGGATGTTCAGGACAATCAGAGTCATGGACTCAATAAACTCCGTTTTATCATTTTTAGAACAAGATTCATTCGTGTTAGCAATTTCTTCTTCAACCTCTTCAACAAGTAAAGGTTTAGATGCAATGGGAGTTGAGGCTGATGGTATAGTAGATGGATCAACATCCGATTCACACTCATCATATTTACATGCAGTCTCAGGTAGAACTATGTTGGTGCTCACTGATTCTTTTGAAGGTGTGGTAAATAGTGATTCAAACTCAGTAAATTCGATCTTTCGAGTTGCATAGCTTTTGTTCAGATCACCATATGTAAAACCAACAGATTTAAAAAGATTTTCAGAATCAGTGTCAACAGACTTGTTCTTTCCCATTTCTTCTTGACCTTTGGTCTTTTCAGAAGGTTTAGGAGAACATGATTCAACAAAAGTAGCGCGAATGTCAGGAATGGGTTTTATTGCGGAGCCAAATTTATCAAAATTATATAGGTGCTCCGGTGCATTTTTCAAAATTTCATTAATTGGCACACCCAAACCTGGTTTAAGTTTGTAAAACCTTTCGTCTTGGAGTTTATTGGTCAACAGATTTAATGTCTGTTCAGTCTGACCTCGTTTCATGTTAATGTCCTCCAGTTGCTTTATTTTGGTGTAAGCTTCATTTCTTTCTTTATAACAAACTTCAAATTTGATTTGAAACTCACCCTTTTCAGCATTAAGATTCACAAGATCTGTTTCTAAACCAGATATTTTTTCTTTTAAAGACTCTTTTTCAGCTTTTAAATCATCTTTTTCCTTTTCCTTTTCTTCCACAACAACTTTTAAAATAGCATTTTCATCACGAAAGCTTAAAACAGATTGATGTGTAGAGCTAAGTTTGCCTTTCAGTAAAGCAAATTCATCTTTCATGCCATGTATTTGGGCCATTAAAGATTCAATAAGTTCAGAATTTTCACTTACATCAAAGATTGCTTCTTCGGATTGTGTCTCAGAGTCTTCATCGTCACCTTCCAGCTTTGCCATGTAAGAAACTTGGGTGAAATGTGCTTGCTCCTCGTCATCAGAACTTTGGAACAACCAGTTCTCTTCTTCAGCCATTAGTACTCTTCCTTCTTCAGTTTTCTTGGCAATCAGTGACTTTATTGAGTAGTACTCTGAGTTCTTCACTTTCTTGAATTTGTAGTCCCTTGAGAAGTGCCCAAATTTGCCACAGTTGTAGCATCTTCCTGGTTCATCCTTTCGCTCTTCTCGCTTCTCCTCTCCCTTTCCTTCTCTTCTATCTTCCTTCCGATCTTCTCGTCCTTCCTCTCTCTTTCCATGCCTCGGCTTGTATCACATCTCAGACTTCTCTTTCTTGTATCCATCATACTTTGGCTTTGAGTAAAATCTTTTCTTGCCAAAGCTCTTCTTGAATCATCGCGTAATAAGAGCCAAGTCTTCAGAGAACTTTTGAATATCAGGATCTGAATCAACTTCCACTTTAGACGCCTTTTTCTTCGACCTTGCAGAGAATACATAACCTTTGCCGGCTATGAGAGCCACAGAATCCTTCAGATGATTAGACTCATTATTCATAGATCTCACCTCATCCTCATGTTGAGCAAGAGTAGAGAAGATATCAGTGACATTTTCTCGAGCCATATTCTTCGACATCTGGAGGTTGATAGCAAAGTTCTTCCATTCTGGATTCAGATTCTTGATGAACTTGTAGTTTATCTCATACGCAGATTTGGCGATTTTGTTCCTCCGCAAGTCATTGAGAATAATGTTGTACCTATTATAGGTATCTAAAAGCAACTCTCCTACTTTGGCATGAAATCCTTCGTAAGCATTTATGCACAGATTCTGCTTAGCTTGAATAGAAGCTTCACTTCTTTCAAACTGCCTTGCTAGTTCATCCCAGATTCCTTTAGCAGTACTCTGACTCTCGACATGATTGTAGATGTCGTTTGGAATTGCCATCGTCAGTTAGATTAGAGCTTCTTCTTCTAACTTGAGCTAGTCTTTCTGCTTTTCAGTGAAGAACTGAACAGGTTTAGGAATATCTCTGTCAGGGATTTCAGGAGACGAATCTGTAGCAGGTTGACCCTTTACTGTGATCATTGGAGTTTTGGGACCTTCAATGATTATTGTCATGAACTCTCTGTTCTTGTGATTCAGAAACGGAATCATTCTTGTCTTCCACTGCTGATACTCATTTGCCACGAGGACAGGAGGTTTGACTTGAGAACCCATCGAGAGAAGCTGATTCGACATCTTAGTTGTTCGGTTAGTAAATAGACTTTTCTGTACCAAGACAACCAACTAGATGAGATCGTTAGAATCAAAAGTAAAGACTACACTCAAAAATTTTCAGAAAAAAAATAAATTTCCAAAAATAATCAAATGCAGTCCTCGCACACAGTATAAAGCACTAATATCTATGAATAAAATACTGAAAAAATTAAGAAGATTTTGATCAAGAGCAAATCTTTGTCCCCCTTCGCAGACTTAGCACAGGGGTCCTATCACAGTTTGCAAAAATTAAGAAGATTAGATACCCTATCATAGTTTGCAAAAATCGACTGGGGATGTGCTTCGAAGAATGAACTGTACCGGTCGAAGGAAAGACCGGAGTATGCAAGTACCCGGTCGAATGGCAAGACCGGAGTAACAAGGTATCCGGTCGAAAGGCGAAGATCGAAGTAACAAAGTATCGGTCGAATACTAGACCGGAAACCACTAAGGTCCGGTCGATGCACCTACCCGTTCGAAGCAAAGACCGGGGAATGCTAAGGTTCGGTCGAAGGGAATGACCGGAGATCACAACTACCCGGTCGAAGTAAGGACCGATGTTTACAAACTCTCGGTCGAAGACTTAGGTCGAATAACTATCGGTCAAAGCAATAATATTGATAACCACAGTAACAGATATGATCGATTAACTCATAAGACCGATAATCACGATGAATAGACCGAAGAACACGATGAATATCTGGGATTCGACCGAAACCAAACCCATAAATTTTAATCGACCGATGAACACAATTAAACCAACAAATAAGCAATCCTTCAATCGAATGTAACACAAAAACACAAATAAAGAAATACTAATCGACCGGATTCGATAACAGATTCATGAAATAGGATGAATAGTACTTTGCATGAATAGTAACTCGATGAACAGTGATTTTCGATGAACAATATTTTTCGATGAACAGTAATATCATAAAAAATTGATTCTTAGGCTCTGATACCAATTGTTATCCCAGATTTATTCTAGTTGGTAAACAATCAATCAGGTAATCAAGCAACACAATAATAATCAAGAGATATAAAGATTAATAATAACGTACCAATCCCTTGAATAAACAATGAAACCCTTGAGTGTTCTTGATACCCTTTTAATACAGACAATACGTATAGCGACTATTTAGAAAATTATCAGAGTTTAACCTAAAACTAATTAAACAAAACTTTAAATACCTAAGGCATATGGGCTTTAATCTTAATGGGCTTGGGCCCAATAGCTTAATAACTATTAACTTATTACATAATAAACCCTCTAATTAACTTTAGCACAATTGCAGTTTAAACCCTTAACTTTAACTTTAATCTTGAATACAATTTATGATCCAACACAATTGTTTTTGAAATTCAGAAATCTTACTTTCAAAACAATCTTTTTCATTTTTAAAAACAGAATCAGATTTGCGTAGAGAATCAATTAAATCTTTGTTCTCAATAACTGATTTATTAAGATCAAAGATCTGTTGATTTCTCCTAGCAACTCTGTCTTTTTCCTTTTTCAGTTTGGATTGAAGGTTTTGAAGTTCGACCATCATGGCTTCCATTTTGGTCATGAAATCTTTTTCAGTTAAGTTCATTACCTCGTCAACAGTCTCATCATCTGAATCATCATCTTTCACTTCTTTCCCATCAAGCATAGATGAGCAGTCTCTTCTTGTTCTTCCTCATCAGAATGATCCAACCAGTATTCGTCTTCAGCCATTAATGCCCTACCAGCTTCTTGTTGCTTGGCCAAGAGCAATTTGTTCTGATAATACTCTGAGTTGCGAACCTTTGGATTCTGACATTCTTTTGCATAATGTCCGAACTTGCCACAGTTATAGCTTTTAATCAGATCAGTAGCCGTCTTCTTTTCAGTACTGGTGTAATCATTCACATATTTCTTCTTTTCTTCCGGCTTCTTCTCAACAATTCTATTTCCTTCCACTCTTTCTCTATGCTCATGGTTCTTTGAACTTGATGAAGAATATCTTTGACAATTAGACCCTGGTTTCTTGTAAAACTTTTTCTGGAATGCTCGGGTCAGTAACAACATTGCTTGTTTAAGACTTTCTCCATCATCTCCATCAGATTCAGACACTGATTCAGAACTGATAACGATTGTCTTCTTCTTTTTCCTCTTCTCTTTCTTTTCTTTTTCTTTCTCTCCAGCCACTAATGCTATAGGATCTGGAACTTTCTCAATCTTCTTTTTCTCAGCTCTTTTCTCTTCCACTTCTTCTTCATTGTGCCGCAATGTTTCATAAACCTCATGTAACGGAATATCATTTAGATCATTCATCTGTTTCATCCTGCGCGTATGCTTCTTCTATTCAGGTTGCAGGATACTCAGGAACTTGACATTGTTCTCAAGCTGCTTCTTTTTCACCTTATTCTTGGATAATTTATTCAGAAGCAGGACAAACCGTTCGTAGGTGTATTCTAAACTTTCATTCTCTTTGACTTTAAATTCTTCGTAGTTGTTAATGCAGTTAGCTACTTTCATCTGGTTTCCAACTTTTGAACCCATCATCATCTTCTGAAGTTGATCCCACAAAGATTTGGCAGTTGCTTTGTAGCTGTCTATTTTCACATAGATCTCATTGGTGATACTTTGTAACAGCAAAGATCTGGCAGTTTTATCAGCATCAAACCGACTCTTTTGCTCATCAGACAATTTTGCATATCCCTTCTCAATTCTCTTTGATGTCGGATTTCCATTTGAATCATATCCTTCAGTAGGAATCTCCTCAAAAACTTTTGGCATTGGACCTTCTTCTATTGATGCTGGAATATTCTTTCCATTCTTTTGTCGATCAATAAAATCGAGAAATCTGTCTCTCCATTGCTCATATTCCCCTTTGAATAACATCGGGGGCTTGGAATCAGTTCCAATCGAAAGAGCGTCTCTTAAAGTCATCCCGTTTGAAAAATATATGCAATAAGAAAATTGAAATTGACCATTAGTCCAAATGAAATCACAAAAATAAACCAAAATTTTACTAAGTAGTAAAACTCGCAAAACACTATAGAAGCTTGAAACTCGCAGACTCTGAAAATCGCAAACCACTGTTCAACAAGAAACTCGCAGGCTTAAGCTTGTGTGTTTGTGAAACTCGCAAGCAAAGGTTTGCGTGTTTTGGCAAACTCGCAGACCAAAAGAAATATTCGTTGAAACTCGCAGATGCCTAAACTCGCAAGTGACTATTCATAAAGAAACTCGCAGATAGAGATGTGCGCGTTTCATGAACTCGCAAAGCACTACTTGCTTGTTTTAACAAACTTGCAGATCGAGTAAACTCACAAATCACTATTCCTCAGAAACTCGCAAGCTTAATCTTGCGCATTTTGAGAACTCTCTAAGGTCTTCTTGCGTGTTTCAACACTTAGAAACTTTTCCCAATTTTCAAACTAGCAAACTAAAAAGCTAAACTCGCAGACTTTGATCTGCGCGTTTCTAGAACTCGCAGATAACCCTCTGCGCGTTTCTGGTCAAAATCAAAATCTTTCGACTTGCGCGTTTTTTCCAGATGAAGCTTGCGCGTTCGTCCGATGCACCTTGCGCGTTTCGTAGATCTTGCGTGTTCTTGAAGAACTTTCGCGTTCTTAGCCTTTTCGAACAAAAACCAATCTGAATCGACCAAAACCCTATCTAGACTTTGAATTACAACTCGAAACTTTGAGAATTCGACCACCTAAACATCTAGAACATATTCCAACCATGGAATTTCAAAAACAAGCAATCTAAGTATGGAATGATCTATAAAACAGTGTTCGAAGACTCGTGAACTAAAAACTCAACAAAATCAAAAATTAAATATCGATTACAGTGCAATTGATAAAATTTCCTATACAGAGTTATTCTAAAACAATATTCGAACACATTCTTTGCAATTATAGACATTAAATCAACCAAAAACTCAAAAATCAGATCCGAAAACTCAAGAACACAGTGTCGACAACTTTCTTGATTTGATTTCAATCTGGATTTTCTTTGATACCAATTGTGTGTCCCTGAATCAAGATTCTAATTGCAATTATACAAAAAAACAAGATTGAATTAACTACCTGTTTGATTTCAATTCCCAAATTCCCAAGATTACAACTTTCTCTCTCTAGATATGCTCTTTCTCTCTCTACAATTTTCTCTCTACAACAAATGAACCTATTTATACCTACAACTAATACAAGGAAACAAACAAATACAACATGTTTACTTTGACTTTATTACAAAATGAATTTGACTTTTAATGAAAGTTGACTTTCTCAGCTTTGACTTCTAGTACTTTGACCTTCAGTCTTCATGATCTTGCATCCAACATATTTATGCTCTAACACCATTTTTGTTAGGCTTTGGAGGATTTTTATTGATATTTGGCATTCCATCTTTTGATGCTTTGCCATTGTTAAGTCATATTTTATAGTAATCATTGTATTTATTGTCTTGTACTAAACTATGTACTTAGCGTGTTTTCTTTCTTGTATTGGCCAAGGGTATTTAAGTCCCTTGTGGCCTTTGTGTTGTGTAAGTCATTAGCGCATATTGAATAGATTCATACTTTTCGTCTCATACACTTTCTCTCTCTACTTTCTCTCTCTAAGATTAGATCGATCTTGGTTTATCAATTGGTATCAGAGCCTAATCTTTTCTGAGAGGATTGAGAGAAACAAGATTAATTTGTTTTCTGAATTAGTGTTTAAATCAGAATATTTGATTGATTTTCTTTTGATTTTCTTGATTTTTTCAAGAAAATCTCATTTTTTTATTTTTCATCAAAATCAGACTGAAATCTGAACGAATTGTCTTGTAATTTGATTCGTTGGATTCGTTTTCATTGATAGATCATTGTCGATTCACATCAAATTGCAAGTAAATCACTTTTTGGAGATCAATTTTAAGATTTTTGTGGTTTCTGGAAATGTTCGATAAAGTCACTGTTCCATTCACAATTTCACGATTTTGCGAAAATTGTTCGAATTGATTGTTTCAATGTTGTTAGAAATCTATTTTCGAACACATCTGTGTGTGAAAATTTCATCTATTTCGATTCTGTAATCAAAATTAGAAGTATTTCTTGATTTTCTTTAGTTTGCGACAGATCCATTTTTTGTGCCAACTTCATTTGTTCTGTGCCAAAATCAACCAATGCCATCAGTTTTTCGTCTTCAGTTCATCAGTGGTTCAGTTTCTTGAGTAAAAGTCAGAATATCCTCATCTTCAGTAGCGCAAATATCAAATTTGAACCTCTACATATTAGCGAAAATATTACTTCGAGTCGGGTTCTTTAGTTTTTGACCAAGTTCAGAATCTCACCATCAGTTATCACGAAAAGTATATTTTGCGCCATCAGCTCTTCACGCAAAGTCTTCTTTGCGCCACCTTCTTCTCGCGTAAAACAAGTTTGCTCCAGTTACTGTTAGCGCAAATCTCCAGTTTGCGCCAGCCTCTCTTTGTTTCCAGATTTGGCATTTTTCTAAGTTTTTCTGACTTTATGGATATGTCAAAATTTTCTCTTCAAGCTCTGATTTACAAGAACGACATCATGATGTCGTTGGGAACGGATACTCGTCCTTCAGTTCTGGTCAACGAAAATGAGTTTTCACAATGGAAAGATCGTTTCATCAACTTTATAGAGCGACAAGCCAATGTTGAAAATATGATGAAGTCTCTCACTGAAGGACCAATGGTAAAGCCTATGAAAGATATTCCAGCCACTGCAAACGCACTGGCTACAACGGTTGAGAAGACTTTAGGCGAATACACGGCCGAAGAGCTTTCGCGAGACTGAGTCGATCGCGAAGCAAAGTCTAACCTGATTCTTGCACTTCCTAATTCCATCTACAATCGAATTGATTGTTACAAGCACAATCCGAAGATGATGTGGACCCAGTTAGAGAAGATCATGCTTGGGTCAGCAGTTGCAACACAACTTCGACAAACACGATTCATGAATAATTTCGAGGAGTTCAAGGCAAAGGATGGTGAGACTCTGAAGAGTGTCTTCGACAGGTTTTGTGCTGTGATGAACGATCTGCAAAAGATCAAAGTGACCAAGACTGAGTTAGAGACTAATCTGAAGTTCCTCAACGCTCTTCAACTGGAACGGACCAAATCATGTCACCGATTGTGTAATGATGTTCGGGTTTCTACCATGCAAATCCAAGAGATTTATGAGATTTTGATGACAGATGAGAGCATTGTCAAGGAGAAGAAATCCAAGCTTGATAAGAAGAACAAGCCAAAGACAGTGGACCCGGTTGCACTTCTCCCGAGCAAATTGGTTGAACAAGCATTGTCTGAGAATGCTTATGATGGGGCAACTGCTGACGATGGTGAGGCACTAGAGAAAGCGATGATTCTTCTCTCCCAGCACTACAACAAGAAGTTTCAGCATCGGTCGGGTTCCAACAACTTTCGCTTCACTTCAGGGTCTAAAAAGAACGAGTCTAAGAAAGCTACTGCGTGCTTCAACTGTGGAAAGTCGGGGCACATTGCAAAGGAGTGTAGAGTAAAGGTGGTTCGGGATTCGGCGTATTACCGGAAGAAGATGGAACTAGCCGAAAAGAGAGAGAATGGAATCGTTCTGCTGGCTGAAGACGAATACTGGCTAGATCATTCCGATAACGAAGCAGAAAATGAGGAAACTACAGCTATGTGCTTTATCAAAAATGATGACAGTGATGATGATGATGATGAAGATTCTTCAACTGATGAATCTGAGGTACCTTCAAAATTTGATTACAAATTTATTTCATCTCAAATGAACGTCATAATAACTGGATTACATGACTTACGTTCAAAGTTTTTATCTGAAAAACATATTAATGAAGAAAAGTCAAATTTTATTGAAAAATTGCAAATTTCTTTGAAAGATGACAAATCCATTTTGACTCATACAAAAGAGAAATATAAAAGAAATTGGATGACTTAGAAATTTCAAATCAGATTTATCTTAATTCTTTGACAGAAATGACCAAATTAAAAGATAGTTTTTCTGTTAAAATAAATGAGTTGGAAGAAAAATTATATTTGAGAGATCAAACTGAACAAACAATATATATGCATAAACCGAGGAGGTATAAGTCTATAAAGTAAAGATGGGGACATGGTTTTGAAAATCCACATTGTTTAGACAATGCTAAAACAAAAACCCCCCACTTTATATGAATTCGATTATCTAAATCTTGCTCGATATGCCCATCAATTTGAAATTGATTGGATGAATGAAAAGAAAATTTTAGATATCGAAAATGAGAAAAGGATGAATAACACTAAAATGGAACTTCCGTTTGTTTATACTCGCGAAAATGCAAAATATTTTCCTGAATAATCAAAGAAGTCCAGAAGATCTCAAAACATTTTAAATGTCAATTCTTCCATTAATTAAATCTTCATTATCAAACGATTATTTCGATATATATGTTGTTAACACTAATAAGGAAAATATATCTCCGGTTTCTTATGATTCGAAGAGATATATTTCTCCATTAGTGTTAGAGGGCAAAATCGTTGATCTTGAAGTTAAAATGGAAGAACAAAGTCTTCAAAACGAATTTGAAAAAGATTTACTTCTTTTTATTTTGAAATCAAGTTTTGAAGAAAATTTAATTTCTCAAAAACAAGATTTTGATGACAAAAATTAATTCTGGATTTTCTACTGATTCTAAGGAAAATACGCAAGAAGTTCCAAAGTTTACAGAATTGCGCCACCCATTGGTAGCAAAACAGAATGTTTGCGCCATCCTCTGGTAGTGCAAAACCAGTCTTGCGGCACTAATGTGTCGTGCAAATCTCCTCTAGACTTTTGTTTTTCTGAAAATTATGACTCCGAGGCTAGTTCAAAAACGATGAATGATCAGTTTGGTTTCAAAGATAAAATCTATTCTTCAAATTCAAATATTATTGATGACTCTTTTATGCTAAATGATGAGTATTATAAACCAAAGCATAAAAGAAGAAGGTCAAGGAAGTCAAAGAAGCAAGCTAATGTCATTTCTGAAAATTCTAATTCTTTTGATTCTAATGTTTTAGATCGGACTTTTAAGAAATCTACAAGGTAGATATGGAGGGTCAAGCAGAAATCTGATGACTATGTGATTGTTGAGGATCGATGTGTAGATAATATTTGTAATAAGGATACATCTGCATATTGTAATAAAATTACAAAATATTCAATAAAGCAAATGATTCAAATTGCAAAAGATGTCTCATATTCATCCTCTTGTTCTAGTTCAGATGATTATGCTTCGTCCTCTATTGATGAATATGTTCATTCCTCTGATAATTTTACTCATGCTTTGTTTGTCAAATCTAAAAAATTTTCTCGTTCTAGAAATGCACCTAACAAACATGGATCCAAATTTAAGTGGATTCCAAAAGTTAAATCTGTGTTGCAGGCATCTAAAACTTAAAGAGAAATCAGAACTTCGACTTCTAAACATATCAGTTTAGGACTCGTTCTTCAAAGGTTAATGACTTTTGAGTAAAGCAGCTCAGGACTCGCCCTTCAATGTGTTTAAGCTTCTGGTCTTATGAGAAATTGTGAGCGCATCTACTTCAAATTCCGATGCACTTATCTCTGACAGTGATGATGTTCCGGTTATATCAAGCTATTCAAACATCGAAGCTTGTTCGATCAGAACCTGAATGAGTGCAAACCAAACACATAGATATGCGGCACCACATTCATTAAACATCATGTCGAAGAAGGTACTATTGAATTATATTTTGTTCCAACTGAATATCAACTTGCCGATATTTTTTCAAAAGCCTTAGATTAAAAATGATTTAATTTTTTGCTTTCAAAACTTGGCATGTTGATTTAAAAGTTTAAACTTACACAAATTTTATTCTATAAAGTAAAAAATTTTACAACTATTCTTTAGTTTGAATAAAATGTGTGTCTAGGATAAATTTTCAAGTTGCTTTGTTTATATCTAAGTTTTATATGTTCATTTTTCAAATCTTACAAAAATCGAAAGGTCAGCAAAACATGTTTGAAATTTTGAGAATGCTTTAAAGTTGTGTCATTCGGAATATTTATAGTTTACAATTCTTAGAAAACCTAAAAAGTCAGAATTATGGATTGTAATGAAAAAATAGTCTAAGCACTTAGATGTAAAACCAAGTGATTGAGATGAATATTAAATATAGAAAATTCAGAAATCACTAAGTTTAAAAGTTTGTACCTATGACCTTTCTAGTTTGGGAAAGTAAGTTCCGTGGGATGCTTGTCATCTGGTCCCTTAAGGTCAATTGGTCTGGGAGTGATCGAACCCAAATCCTTCTATAGAACCAGATCGAAAGTCATGTTCTACTGGTATGAATGGGTTTAGAATGGGTCGATGTAGCCTTTCTGATCTGGGAGAGTAAGTTCCAAGGGGTTCTTGACACCTAGTCCCCTAAGGCCAACTGGTCTGGGAGCGGCTGACCCAAATCCTGCAATAGGATCAGATAGAAAGTTACGTTTACGACATGTTTTTTACTTACCAAACTTCTTAATTAAAAGATGCCATTGTGCACAAGCATAAAAGATGCCAAAGAGGACAATCATGTCAAGATGCCAATGTGCACAATCAATAAAAGATGCCAATGAGCACACATCTCATGATACTTGGTGATATGTTTAAGTTGCGATAAACCTATAAATTTGTGAAAGTCTTAATTTTTGACAGGTTAGTGTGAGTAAAGGCAAAGTTCTCTATTATAATTTTAGAATTGCATTTACTTAAAGCTAATCAAAGTTCGCATGCTAGCACACTGAATAGATTGATGACAATTTTTTAAACTAAACATGTATTAACTTGATATTCAATGAAACTTGTATCTGTATCCAAAAACATACACTTGATTTCAACTGATGGATTAATTTGTGATATTTTACTATGTAGAATTTAATTGGTATAGTGTTTAAAATCTTTATATATTTAGTTGTTTCAAATTATATATTCAGTATATTTTTCTTTCTACGATTGATGTTTCGATACTTGCGTTCTCATATATGTGTAAGTGGGTTTGTGCATATTTCGAGGTAGAGTGATTAAGAAGAAAATTCTGAAAGAACATCTCATGTCTCATTTCGAAGGGGAGTATATAAAGTGACTATCGTGGAAAGTGCATTTGTGTAGGGGGAGTAAAAGAGCTCAACAGGTGAATCATTTCAAGTCAGATTTGCGGCTCATATAGATTTCTGGCTAGCTTCTTCGACTCAGTCTTGCAGATCTGAAGATGTCTCTTCTATAACGTAGACATGACCAAGATGATTCAGATCATCAAGGTCATGAGGGGGAGAAGTTAAAGAGAAGTTAAAGAGACAAAGAGTTCAAAGTTTATATGCTAAAAGATTCTATTTCTTCAGCTATACTTGTCCTTTTGTTGTTCTAGCTCTGACCACCACAGCTCATTCGAGTACATTTGAAAGAGGTGCGTCGTCTAGAGCACAAGCTGATGTTTTTGTTTCTGAACCGATTGTTCCTCCAAGCTTATTACAAACTGGTCCAGTCTTGTCAAGGCAGCAAAGGCAACATAGACTGAAAGATGCTGAGAAGAAATTTTTTTTAGTCAAGAAGCTACGCTTAGACGCTTAGAAGGTCTGTTTTGAATTCAAAGATGGGTGTAACAGCCTACAGTGAAGACCGAAGCACCAATGATTACTAAGGGGGAGATTGTTAATTCAGATTTTATATTAATCATTGTATTTATTGTCTTGTGCTAATAATGTGTACTTAGCATGTTTTCTTTCTTGTATTGGCTAAAGGTATTTAAGTCCCTTGTGGCCTTTGTGTTGTGTAAGTCATTAACGCATATTGAATAGATTCATACTTTTTGTCTCATACACTTTCTTTCTCTAAGATTAGATCGATCTTGGTTTATCAGCCATAATGGTTTTTCTGTTGTTTTTGAGTCTTTGTCTCAGGGATCTTGTTCAGAGACGGATTCAGAAAGTAATGAGAACCTCTTAAATGATTCTTCAATTTTATCAAGAGTTGAATGCAGTTACAATTAACAGAACAAGATTAAGTAGGAGCAAATCTTTTGGTTTCATTGAAAACTTTGGGTACATGTTTCTTTTGAACTTTTCAAGAACAAGCTTTAGGAATATTACAAGTATTCCTAACTAATTCTGACTTTTTAGCTTGGGAATTGGCGTTCTTTTCAATTTGCTTTTTCTTGGCACAAAACATCTTCTTCTCTTTCTTGCTCACTTCACAAACAGGATCAGAATGGTTAATTTCTTTCCATTGCCTTTTTGTTCATGTGTGAATTTGATGGGTTTTTAGGATTAGAATTGAGGAGTGTGTGTTTTATTTTTAGCATTTTCCTTTAACTCTTTATCTAACTCCAGAGAGGTTTTTGATTGTAGACACATGTCTACAAAATCAGGACATATTGGAATTCTGGAATTTTCTCTTGAAATAGGAACAGGAATGCTTAAAATTCCAGAACCAACAACTTGTTTAGTTTTATGAATTACCTTTTCTGGTGTGTAGAAAATATGTGCATCTACCTCTGGATCAGATTCAGAATCAGAATCAAGAATGTCTCTTTTAACCTTGTCAAAGATGATTATCTCTGAAGTTTTCTCAATATTTTTGGGTTTAGAGACCTTGATTATCCTTTTCTTGCATGATTCTTTGATAAAATCAGATATGACATTTTATTTATAAATCTTTCTAATATCATCTGCAAAAGTAGTTCTGATTTATTCATCTGTTTTAGGAGAGTACAGGGGCGGTTCTGGATCAAGTGAACTCTGAGATTTTATTTCAGAGGAACTTGATTAAGAGACCTCTGGTTCTTTAGTGTTGAATGATTCAAATATGAAGATTTCTTTGGGATCATTGCTCTGAGGTTTTGTAAAATTAACCTCTGAAGTTTCATTTTCTATCTTTAAGATAGGTTCTGAAACTGTTTTTATTTCAGAGTATGAGGTATTTTTGAAATTTAGAGCTCTGATTTTTTATCCCTCTGAGTTTCTTCTCCTTTTGAAAATGTTTAGAATTATCCAGAGATGAAAAGTCAGGCCTCTGGACCTTTCCTATACAGAAAGTGGAAGAAAGTGAAGTTTTCTTCAATCCATTGGATAGATCCAAATCATTTAATCCCAGCCCTTGAGTATCCATCCAGGAATTGATTTTTATGTGCACATCTTGTGCTTCTTGATAACTCTTAATTCGAATTTCCTTTCTCTCCAGAGATTGATGTAAGGTCTCTTTTTCCTTTTGAAAGAAGTTAGTTAAGACAACAGAATTGAGCCTTTCATACTCATATTTTCCCACTTCTTCTTTTGCCTTTATGACCTTTTCAAGTTCTTTGAATTTTTCAGAAAAAGAACTTTCCTTTTGTCTCTGAGATTTTTCTTAAAAAATTTCTTTCTATTCTGACTCCAGAAGATCTTTTTCTCTTTTGTAAAAGTTCATGTCTTTTGTGATCTGTTTTCTCTTTTTGTTTTCTTCAAAAAGTTTTGCTTTAAGCTCTGAAATTCATCTGTTAATTTAAGAACATTCATTTCAAGTTCACTTTCAGATGTGGATGGAGAATTTACCTTTTCAGAGAGGTCCTCTGATGATCCATAAGTTTGATCACAATCTTCAATAACCATACCATAGAGGTTGGTAGGCTCTTCCTCTCCATCACTTGTTGAGTCTGACATCCAGTCTGACATCCAGTCTTCCATTTCTGCAACAAGTACTCTCTCTCTGATATTGTACTTGTACTTGTTTTTGTAGTAGTGTTGATCCTTGATTAGTCTACCTCTATAGTTTGCAGAAAAATGGGTTGGTTTTCCGCATCTAAAGCATCTCCCATCATTTTGGTTTTGTGGAAGAGCAGTAACTGTCTCTGACTTCTGAGGTTGAGGTTGAAAGTACCTATGAGGTTGAGGATACTTTGGTTGAAATGGTTGATGAGTTCTTGGTTATTGAACATCTTCATAATTGATGTAATGAACACCCGTTTGATCACTATGCAGAGTAGATCTGGGTTCTTGTTGATATTCAACTCTCTGAAATCTTCTTTCTGGATTTCCTTTCCTTTCTTCGTCATCTCTCCTTCCTTCAAATACTATCTTACCAAATATCTTGTTTAATTGATTAGTAATCGAAACAAGAGATTTGGCAAAAGCATTTATGTCTTCATCTGAGTCTGAGTCTGAATGATTATCTTCTTCAGGTAGCATGGCCTTTTTGGATTTTCTTTTTGACCCTCTTCGGTCGTTTGGGGGTTATATGCTATTTGTGTAGGTTAAGTTCCTTTTGTGCTTAATAGTGTTGATATATGATTGTGAGATGAGAGTGATAGTTCAGATGGTTGAATTTTCTTTTTTGTGTGTTGAGAGACTTAGATGTTAACCCTGGTTCCCGGACTAGGGTTTGCCTTGGTTATGGTTTTTGAACCATTTACTGAACAATTCCAAAGGTGATCTTGTTTTAAATGTACCTGAGTACTAACATGTTTATATCTTAACAGGTACCATGGCTCACAACCCGAATCAGGAGATTGACCCTATCGTTGATGTTGAACTGATTCACCCGGATCAATTCCTTCCACTCACGCCAAACAATTTCCATCTCAACGTCACTCCACCTGAGTGTCAATATTAGGTGATGGTCGAGACCCTCCGTGGCCATCCTCTCTTCTATGCTCTCACTGAGACCGCCGACGTTCCACACATTTACTTACAACAAATTTGGCGCTCACTCACTCCGGTTGAGACCGACGATGGTTTCATTCTGGATGGCCGGATTGACACAACAACCGTCCTGCTCACACGAGATCTCTTTCGCCAGTTTCTCCACTTACCGAACGCTAATTCATTCCCAGGGAGAAACAAGTTCGATCAAATAGTCAACGATGCTATTCTCTGCTCAGACATACAGTCCTTGGGGTACCGCATGCCTCTACGTCTTCCATCCACCTTCAACAGGAAGAATCTGACTACTATCTGGTACACCCTATTCACGTACCTCAATCGGTGCCTGTCGACTATCATGAAAGGCATCGATCAGACTAGCATCACCATCCTACGCCTCTTCCATGCCGTGGCATTCTAAGTCAGTCTTCAAGGAAAGATCAAATGGTATGGGTTGTAAAGGGTTCTCCAGAAGCAACAAAGCTTCACAGAGCTAACAAGAAGAAGAACAAATCTTCAAGAGGTAAGTCTTTTGCACCCGACTTTGTCAAATCAGCAACTCATTTGATCAGGATAGCAAAAAGAAAATTATGTTGCTCTTGTTGTTACTCTGTTAAGTTCATTAAACACAATCGAGTATTTAGAAAAAAAAATTATTTGCAGCAAGTTAAGATTTTAAGTAGTTCGATAACCAGATATGACTAATCTTAACCAAAAAAGAAAACGATTTTCCTAAACACAGATCGATCAAATTTTAACCAGAACAGAAAAAATCGACCAACAAGAAAAATCAAATATCCAGACTTTGATCAATGAGAATATTAGCTAATAGGCGATTAAAGGGTTTTAGAAAAACCTTTTTGGATCTAACCTTCTGTCTCTTTGCTCTGATACCAACTGTAGATCCCAGTACAGTGCAATCACGAACAATAATATCAATGAAGAACAGTTAATATGCCACAGTCTCTAGTCATATGATTAATATTCAAGAAAGGATTAGGTTTACAAAGAGAATATCTGATAAGCAAAGTAAACCTATTGACAAGAGAATTATGAATGAGATCTAAACTGTATAATGAAACTAAACTAGCCTTTATATATTAGGCGTACAAGCTTAATGGGCCTAAAGGGTTTTGGGCCCAACTAACAAATAAACTTTGAATTAATTACAATATTCACCCTGAACTTCTATTTAACATATAAATACCCTAACAAACTTTCTTCAGGACTTTGAAATTGATTTGAAATTGAACTTTGTGAATCTCTCCCCCTTTTTGATGATTGTGAACATCATGATCATCAAAAGTCATCAATTTCAACACTGTGTTTGATCTTCCCCTTTGTAAGAAACTAACAGTCTCCCCTTTTTATGGTAAGTTTGACATTTTCCGCCCTTTGATCTAAATAACTGAATCATGAACTGTATATACCCGAATCTTTTCAAATTCAGATATAATAAACGTGGTAACCCTGATTCAAAAGATGAAATAGTTATTACCCCTGTAAGTAGCACGGAGCCACTTTGTACAACGGATGTACATTGGAAAGGAGCTTTTGTGATGTTCACTCCTTTAGGATAAATTGACATTCTTCGTATTCATAGATCCATTACCCTTCTGATTACCAAAGGGATGAAACTTTGAAACAACATAGAGATTGGTTGTTTACCTTTTTCCAGACCTTGTTCTTGTAGTCTATAGGGGTGAGGAGTTCAAAAAATAGTAACCTAGCCATGTTGATGTTGTGGTTGAAGTTTAAAGCATACATGATTGCCATTAGAGTGGGGTTTGTTTGGTCTTGACTCCTAATCTTGCATGTTAGTGTGCGATTTAGCACAGGGAACATAAAGTTTCAGGTGGGAGGGAGATGTTGGCACCTAAGTTCACTAAAATGAGTGATTTCCTTGTGTACCCTGGATGATGGAGAAACTGGAGAAGAACTTCTTGAGTAGAGGGATTTTCAAACCTTTGGATTTGATGTTCTTTTGTTGTCAAAAGACATAGTCATCGGGTCAAAGTGTCAGGGGGTAATACGGATGTTGATTCCTCTATCACCTAGATCAATATGTCCTACTAGTCCTTCAGCTTCTTCACTTTATTCGCTTGAGTACCACCATTGTTGTGCATAGCTAAGAGGAACACAGGCGTTAAATGCAATTAGGGCTTCGTTTAGTTCACATATTCTAAAGAACTCCAGTACTGGATGAAACTGTTCGTCAAATTTAGAGTGGTAATATCCAAATGATAGTTATTCTCTTTGACTGGAACATCAAATTGTGTGAGATTCATGCTGGGAACAATCCTGCTTGAGTCTACAGATTTGTTTTCTTGGTTCGTCATTGTTGCTGGTTTTTAGTAGATTGAAGGTTTTGAATGCTTTGAGAGAGAGAAGGAGTTCTGAGAAGGATTTTGAAAGTGTAAAGAGAAAAATGATGATGGAGTGGGTTTATATGGACATGAGACGTGGGATAGGGGGCTACGAAAACGCCGATTGTGAGTCCTCATGTCAGAAACGTTCCATCATACATCAACTCATATATTGACATGTGGTAAGTGAGACTGAAAGGACACTTACGTCAGATAGCTATCATTTTGGATAATTTATCTTTTAAAAATTTATGATAGTTATCAAAGTAAATAACCCACACAAATCAATTTTTATTTTTTAAGGAATTAGTTTTAATTCTTTTCCCAAAACCTTTTTTTTAATTTAAAAGAAATATTGACAAACAGAAATAAAAAAATCAAAACTTGATTTAATAAATATCCAAGATCACTAAGAATTTAGTGCTCTGATATATCTTTTGAGCATATTTTGACAGAGGCTCTGAGAATATTATCAGAGACCAATTAATAATATTTAGATGTGTTTCTCTGAAAGAATCAAGTTTGATTTTCAGAAAAAGATAAGGTAAAATATGAGAATGAGAAACATACCTTTCATTCTAAAATGATTTTCTGATAAAATGATCAGAGGCTCTGATGTAAGTATCAAAGATAAGATCAGAGGCTCTGATATGAAGAGCAGAGGCTCTGAAACTTGGTTTGATGACAATCCATCATTCTTTAGCTCCCCCTTGACAAATGATGGGTTCTTTTCTTTGCTACCCCTTGATAAATTTATGCCTTGGTGTACAAATGGAAATCATTTTGTACATGCTCTAGAAGGTCAGAGGCTCTAAATAAACTCTCAGAGGCTCTAATTTCTTAAAATATGCTACAATATGATGTTAGAAGCTCTGAAGAAAGTATTAGAGATTCTGAAGGATTTTGAAATTAAGTAGAAATATTTAGCATGCCTAACTTGCTAATAAAGAAATTGAACCTTCATTCATCTAAAGCTTTTGTGAAAATATCAGCAAGTTGGAGATCAGTTGGAACAAAATACATCTCAATTGTATCCTTTTGAATGTGATATTTGAGGAAATGACACCTGACATCAATGTGCTTTGTCTTTGAATGTTGTACTGGATTAGCAGAGATGGCAATAGCACTTCTGGAGTCACAAAGAATGGGAATTCTATCAAACTATTGACCACAGTCTCTTAGTTGAGTACTCATCCAAATGACTTGTGGACAACAACTAGCAGCATCAACATATTTTGCCTCTGCTGTAGAAGTTGATACACAATTTTGCTTCTTAGATGACCAACTCACTAGTTTATTTCCTAAAAGTTTCCAACATCCAGAGGTACTTTTTCTATCTAACTTGCATCCTCGATGATCTGCATTTGTGTAGGTTGTTAGTTCCAAACTGGTGGCAATAGGAGTTTTCATAGGAGTTGAATCATTGAGCTTGTACTTTTTCAAATTATCAGAGACATATTTGGCTTGATGTATAAAAGTGCCCTCTGATGTTTTTTTTACTTGAAGTCCTAGAAAGAATGTTAATTCTCCTATAAGACTCATTTCAAATTCACTCTTCATCAACTCTAAAAACTTATCACAATACTTTTGGTTTGTAGAACCAAAGATAATATCATCAACATATATCTGTACTAGCAGTAGCTAATTTTTATATCTTTTGATGAACAATATGGTATCAATTGTTCCTTTTTCAAATTCATTTTCAATCAGAAAAGAGGACAGAGTTGCATACCATGCTCTGGGAGCCTGTTTAAGGCCATACAGGGCTTTATCAAGATGATAAACATGGTTTGGAAACTCTGCACTCTCAAATCCAGGTGGTTGTTGGACATATACTTCTTCATTAAGTTTGCCATTATGAAAAGCATATTTAACATCCATTTGATACACTCTGAACCCTTTGTATGCAACATAGGCTAAGAATATTTTGATTTCTTCAAGCCTAGACACAGGTGCAAATAATTCATCATAATCAATGCCTTCTTCTTGGCAATATCCTTTAGCAACCAATATAACTTTGTTTCTGATGATTATACCATCTTCTTCCTTTTTGTTTCTAAAAACCCATTTGGTTCCAGTTGCAAATTTGCCTTTGGAAAGGGGAACTAGGGTCCAGACTTTATTTCTTTCAAACTCTTAAATCTCGTCCTACATGGCATTGATCCAATTAGGATCTTCAAGAGCTTCATTTACCATCTTTGGCTCAATGATGCTCAAAAGGTTTACAAAATAGAATTCATTGATTGTGGCAGATCTGGTTTTGAAACCATCTGAAGGTGATCATATGATCTGATCATGGGGTGATCTTTGGTCTATCTTGTCATGGGAGCATGAATGTGGGGTGGTGTTTGAGCTTTATAGAATATAGGTGGATGCATCTCTGTAGTGTTGTTCAGAGGCTCTGAGGATTTCTCCATAGATGGTGATTGTGGCCCTGGAGTTTCTTCAGATGTCTCTGGTTCACCTTCTGCTTCTGAAGATTCTTAATCTACATGAATTGATCTTGATGCTTCACTTGGACCTGTATTGAGTGAACTAGAAGGTGTGTTATCAGATAGACTAGTAAGAATTGTACTTGTAGTCTGTGGTTTCTCTGATGCTGCTCTGTGAATGTCTCTGAGTATGAATTTAGAGTTGTCATCATCATTAAAGAAGTCTTCAAAGATTTTGTTGAGTTTAGACTCTCTAAGTTGTGATGATTCAGAGACATTCTTTGTTGTGGATTGATCTTTCTGAATGTCAGATCTTCTGTTTTCATCAAAAGAGACATTGATACTCTGTTGGATAGTTTTGGTTATAAGGTTAAACACTTTGAACTCTTTTGAGGTTAAAGAATAACCAATGATATTACCTTCATCTGCCTTCTTATGAAACTTACCAAGATGATCTCTGTCATTCACAATGTAACACCTGCACCCAAAAACATGAAAATATTTGACATTTGGTTTTATGTTGTTAATGAGTTCATATGTTGTTTTCTTGAATCTCATGACAATTATGGCTCTCTTTTGGGTAAAGCATGTAGTTGAGACTGCTTCTGCCCAAAAGTTGGTTGGAAGATCAGATCCTCCAAGCATTTTTCTTGCAGCTTCCACAAGTGTTATGTTTTTCCTCTAAACAACACCATTTTGTTGAGGTGTCCTTGCTGAAGAGAAGTTACGAGTTATGCCTCTTCTAAAAGATTAGAGTTAATATTGGCATTTCTGAACTCTGTTCCATTTTCACTCCTCAACTGTTGAACTTTGTTGTTCAACAGAACATGTAATCTTCTTAACAAACTGATCAGAATATTAGGTACATCAGATTTGACTCTGGAATTCAATCCAAGTATATCTTGAGTATTCATTAGTTAGTACAAGAATATACTTTTTTCCTGACAGACATTTGCACAGTGATAGGACCACAGAGGTCCACATGAAGCACATGCAGATGTCTTGGACAGTTATTATTACTTTTGGTTTTAAGGGAAGAACTTTTCAATTTTTCAATCTCACATGCAGAACAAAGATGGTCTTTGTTAAACTTCAGATATGGTAGTCCCTTAACCAGATTTAGATTAACCAACTTATCAAGTGATGAGAACTTCAGATGGGAGAACTTCTTGATAGGTCCACACAATAAGATTTCAAATAAGTTTATTTCATGAAATTGGAACTTTCTCTCTCTACAATCAGTTTCTCTCTCTAGAATCTCTCTCAAAGGTATATGACAATATCAAAGTTTCTAGCCTAATTACTTACAAGGAAAACCTATTTATATTTCTCAATTACAAAGCATTACAAACTTGTGGCCCAAGATATACTAGCATAAACACATACAAATTAACACAAAACACTTTTTTTATTAATCACATGAATTACATCAAGTCATAGATCTATAGTGATTAACCTTTCAAGATAGATTGTGTTTGTGTGTGTACTCAATGTGTGCAACTATGTGTTTCTCTCAACTACCACCACTATTACACCTTCACTTTCACACACTTAATCTCTTGCTTACACACGTCTACTAGAAACAATACAAGGACTTGCATATATATAGGTCAACATGACCAAGCAAGGTCAAACCATCTAAGCTCTCTTACAACACACACAAACAACTATTACAATAATTACAATAATGATCCTCATTTAATCTTGAATATAATTATAGTCTAACAATCTCCCCTTTGGATTCAAGATTAAAATTTTTTTTGGCAATAATCTTCACGTCTTCATATCTTCAGAATTAAATTCAACTTTGAAATCTTTTCTGGCTTTGATATCTCGAAAACTTTGACAATTCTTCAAACTTGTCTCTCTCTTTGAATTAACTTTTGCATATTCTGAATAAACAACCTTTCTTTCAAACTCTGACTTTCTCCAACTTTTTCTTTGATAAGCTTTCTTTAACCGTTGACTTTAATCATCTGAAAAACTTTATCTCCTCTAAAATCTTTAAACCTTCAATCTGATTTTGAACTTTGATTATTCTCCCTCTTTTTAATGATTTGTAAGAATCAAAATCATTAAAACACTTCAAGGTCAGATCCGTCATTGAAAGAACTTCCCACCATCTGATAAGCACATTCTTCAAGAACTTTCATCTCCTCCTTTGGATAATAGACAATCTCCCCCATATAGGAAAATCATTCTCACGTCTGATCTAGATTGGCCTTTGATTCACAAACATATTCATTTGAATCTTTTCAAATTCAAACGAAAGAAGAATGGTAACCCTGAATCAACATATGAAACAGTTAGAAATGCGTGTCAGTAACACGAAGTTACTATATACAACGAATGTACAATATAAGGAGCTTGTTTGATGTTGACTCCCCAGGACTTCCATTCAATCATTGAAGAACACAAGGTAATTCTATGAATGTTCTGACAGAAAAACAAATTCTCTGTGTGCTCGTGCTTGTGTTTGAAAGAATTAGCACAATAATTGTGTTTCATAATGCTCAAAATATGTAAATCACTGAGACACCAATGATTATACATGGACTCAACGTGCATGATAAAGGGTCGAAGGTGGGGCAACTTTCCTTCTTTTTCAATATCAGCATCTTCCAAGTGAAGATCCGATAGATTATGTGTTGCTTCCCCAGAAAATGTAAAACATTCTCTTTTTGAGAAAAGAATGAGTAGCTAGTGGGGTTGTATGCTAGAGATGGCATGGGCTATTTTCCTATTTCAATGATGGTCACCAAAGAAATGTGAACCAATCAGTAATGTGGCTGCCCGGCTCAGAAAGATGTTTGGTGCAGAGTTCTGATATTCTTTTAACTCTATTCTCACACCCTCTTTCTTTTAAACATTTAAGCTCACATCTAACCAATATCTCATTTCCGTTTTACCTCAGCTCACTCCCACACTCAATTCTTTTAGACCCCTCTCCCCTCAATCACTCAAAGGATTTCTTCCGGGGTAGGAAAATTTGGTTATCGTGAATCCATGGAAGATCTAGTATGCACTCACACGCAATCCCACGTTCCTAAAAGTACATGCTATTCAATGATTTTCTTGACACGTAAAGCACAAGAAATCATATGTCAGTGTTTGTATGCTCATTCAAAAAATGAAATTTGAGCATTATGAACATTTAAGATATCTCAAAACTTTATATGAATGAAAAGAATAGAAATGTTTTGAGAATCTGACAATGATTAAGATCAGATCAAATTATCATGAAAAAAATATTTGGGAATTCAAAGACGTATGTTGTTTGAATACCAAAAAATATTTGGGAATTCAAAGACGTATGTTGTTTGAAATGACTTTTGATTCAAACAACTGTGAATACCAAACGACAGGAGTATTACCATAGAAAGATATATCATTTGATACATGGTAATAACAAAATCAATTTGAAAATACTGAACCAGTGTGTATATGAATACTTGACAAAGTATATAGAAAATAAAATACACAAGTATTATTCTTTAAAGAACACACGGCCAGATAAACGATAAAATTCACAAATATCCAAAAACCATTTAAAATTCACACTTCTCAAATCAGAAAAACATTTTAAGATCGTGAAGTGGTTTGAACATTTTAAAACCATTTTTCACAAGTGAAAGTTGTTCTTCTTTCACAAGTGTTAGAGTATAAGGATTAGAATGATATACCTGTAAATAAGAATCCTTGACTAGATATCCTCCCCTTTGATATCTATAAAACGTCAATCTTTTTAGAAATATTATTATAAAAGATATAGCAATATAAGATCTAAACTCCTTTTCAAACGAAAAACTTCCTGAAAAGATATAATCTTGAAAGCATCCTTCAGAAGAAAACATTTGAATACGGCTTTTGAACTGAATTGTCCAAAAGCCATTATCACATAAAATATCTTGCAAGAAAAAGATTTTGGTAATCATTATAAAAATGATTCCGCTTTAGTCAGTCAACATATGATGAAATATCCAAAATATATTCAAATAAAGTACAAGATTAGAAAACTCCCCCTAGAATAATGAAGTGGCGTTTAACATACCAAGTTTACTAACTAAAAAGGTAAACCTATTTTCATCCAACGGCTTGGTGAAAAGGTCAGCCAACTGGTAGTCTGTAGTCACAAACTGCATCTCGATATCGCCCTTTTCAACATGATCCTTTATAAAATGATAACGCACGTCGATGTGTTTCGTCTTGGAATGTTGCACAGGATTAGTTGTAATCGCAATCGCACTCTTAGAATCACAGTAGATAGGAACTCGTTAGTAAGTATATCCGAAATCTTTTAACTGTGTTCGCATCCAGAGGACTTGTGAACAGCAAATTGCGGCAGCTACGCATTCAGCCTCTGCGGTGGATGTAGAAACACAATTTTGTTTCTTAGAAGTCCAACTAACCAACTTATCACCTAAGAACTGACAAGAACCAGAGGTGCTCTTTCTATCCAGTTTGCAAACTACATGATCAACATCAGTATAGGCAGTTAAATCAAAAGACGAACCCGTAGGATACCAAAGGCCTAACTCAGTAGAACCTTTAAGATACCTAAGAATCCGTTTCACAGCGACCAGGTGTGATTCCTTCATATTAGCTTGATATCTCGTACAGAAACATGTAGCAAACATAATATCCGGTCTACTCGCAGTTAAGTACAGCAGAGAACCAATCATGCTACGGTACACTTTTTGATCTACTTATTTGCCAGAAAGATCTGCATCTAAAAGTGTGCCCGTTGCCATCAGTGTTTTCATCACTGAACTGTCACTCATGTTAAATTTCTTTAAAATATCTCGAATATATTTTGACTGATTGATGAAAATGCCTTTGGGTAACTATTTCACTTGAAGACCAAGGAAAAAATTCAGTTCGTCCATCATTGACATTTCAAAACGAGATTCCATGATTCTTGAAAAGTTTTTACAAAACTTTGGATTTGTAGAACCGAAAATTATATCATCTACATAAATCTGGATTAGAATCATATCAGCACCTTGCTTTTTCTGAAAGAGAGTAGTATCAATTGTACCTTTCTTGAATCCTGAAGCAAGTAAGAATTGAGTTAAAGTTTCATATCAAGCTCTTGGTGCCTGTTTGAGTCCATACAAGGCTTTATCTAAGGCATAGACATGATCAGGGTACTTTGGATCAATGAATCCTTCTGGTTGAGCAACAAATACTTCTTCATGCAATATCCCATTTAAGAATGTTGATTTTACGTCCATTTGGAAGACGGTAAAATTTTTATGCGCTGCATAAGATAAGAAGATTCGTATCGCTTCCAGTCGTGCCACAGGAGCAAATGTTTCTTCATAATCAATCCCCTCCTGTTGACAATAACCCTTTGCAACAAGGCGAGCTTTATTTCGAACTACAACTCCAGATTCATCTCTCTTATTTCTGAAAACCCACTTTGTTCCAATAACAGATTTTCCTTCTGGAAGTGGTATAAGTCGCCAAACTTTGTTCCTCTCAAATTGCAGAAGTTCATCTTGCATCGCCAGTATCCAATCTGGATCGCGCAAGGCTTCTGAAGCTTTCTTCGGCTCGATAGAACTTAAAAAACTTGAATACAGACAAAAATTAGCCGATGATGCACGCGTTTTTACACCCGACTGTGCATCACCTATGATATTATGAAGTGGGTGATCTCTTGTCCGTTTCATTGTACTTGGAATCGGATGAATTTCAGCTTGAGTATTATCTTCCTCATATTCATTACTGCAGGTAAGTCTTTATAAACCCCAGATGTGCTCGGGACATCTTGTACAACCTCTTCTGAAGTAAATATTTCTGGAGCAATAGAAGAATCACTCGGAACTTCTATTGCAGAATTTGGATCTGCATGCACAGAATCAACATTAGTATCTTCAGAATGTATATGTGTAGATGTACCTGATGTGGTTGATCTTGTGACATTTTCAGAAGGTCCTGAAATATCTGCGACTATAATTGGAACCTCTGAAGTTGATGCGGATATGCTTGATTTTTCAAAATCTGCACAAATATCCATAAAAGCATCAAAAAATAATAAGTCTAATTCAGCTGTAATTTTATTTGAATTAAAAGACTTATTCTGTTGGACTTCAGGTTCTATTCCGTCTTGAATAGAAACTTTCTGTTTAAGCTTGAGTTCTGAACTGTTGTGTTCAGAAGTCAACGTTGATGATTCATCGAATGACACATTAATGATCTCCATGATCGTCTTGGTTCGTTTATTGTAAATCCGATAGGCTTTAGATGTTAACGAATAACCAATGAAATAGCCTTCGTCAGCCTTCTTGTCAAACTTATCAAGATTGTTTCGATCATTGAGAATGTAACCCCTGCAACCAAAAGTACGAAAAAATTTAATATTCGGTTTTCGATGATTAATAAGTTCATACCCTGTCTTTTGATGACAATCGTGCAGTTTTGTGTGAAACACGTAGTAGCTACGGCTTCAGCCCACAGAAACATTGGCAATTCGGAATAGGATAACATTGTCCTTGCAGCTTCCACCAGTGTTCGATTCTTCCTTTCAACTACACCGTTTTCCTGAGGAGTGTAGGCAACAGAAAAGTTGTAAGAGATCCCAACAGATATGAGATAACTCTGAAGCTTTTCATTCTTGAATTCCGTGCCATTGTCACTTCTCAAAGATATAATCGGTAGTTGTAGTCGAACCTGAATCTTCTTTAAAAACTCAATGATCAGCTCTGCTGCATCTGATTTGTTCCTTAAGAATTCCAGCCAAGTATATCTGGAGTACTCATCTATCATGACCAAAATATATTTCTTACCATTGATAGACAGAGTCCTCATCGGGCCACAAAGGTCCATATGTATCAATTCAAGTGGTGTTGAAGAAGAGAATTCTGTCTTTGCTTGATGAGATGTTCGCTTCATCTTTCCCGTTTCACAAGCGGGACAAAGAGAATTCTTCTCAAACCTTAGTTCTGGTAGACCTTTGACAATGCCTTGTCTCGCCAACTGATTAATCGCATCAAAGTTTTGATGAGACAGACGCCGATGCCATATCCAACATTCAGCTCGTGAAGCTTTTGCAATCAGACAAACAGGTCTTGATGCAAAAAGTGTTGGAAATTTCACAGAATAAAGATTTGCATTCTGCTTAGCTTTAAAAACTGCACGACCATCTTTATCTTCAATGTAACAGCATTTATCCGTAAACCGAACTTGAAATTTACTATCGCATAATTGACTTGTACTGAAAAGATTATGATCAAGTCCTTCTACGTATAGTACTCTTTTGATCGTCACGATGCCATTTGTTAACGATCCGTGTGCTCGAATGTATCCAGTAACCTCAGAATTAGCATAACTTACAGTACCGGCAGGTTCCTCAACATAATTGTGAAGTAGATGCTTAAATCCTGTCATATGGCGCGAGCATCCTGAATCTATATACCATGTATGTGAGGCCTGCAAAAAGAACAACTCATTTCTGTTTAGGTACCCATATCCCGATGGGTCCTTTCTTGTTAGCTTTTCGCAACTCATCAACATCATCTACCTTAGCCTTAATTCACCACTCATAGTGAGGCTTAGGTACCCATTTCCATATCATTTTAACATTAAGCTCATGAAATGTTTTCTTTTTCGAAAAATGATCAAACTTAGCATGAAAAATTTTAGCCTGATGAGTTAAGGATTTTGAAGTTGATTTGACATGAGATGTTTTTCTGGCACCTTTAGATTTAGGATGAATACAAGGAGTGATAAATGCATTATCATGACAGTGTTTGCAAATAAAATAATTACGTGCAAATGTCAAAAGCTTCTATTTATCCAATGAAGTACAATCATTCACACAACTTTGACATTTGGAAACGTTTGAATTTTTACACATCAAACTACCACTATCACTGATTTTACATTTATTTATAGCAACTTTATTTTCCTTCACATTCTTCACCCTTTCTCCTTTACCATTCTGCCTTTTTACATCTGAAACAGGAAACAGAATCTTGTTAGCTTTCTTTGTAGAAGATGATTTTGACTTTGAAGTACAAGAAGTTTCTCCCTTTTCAAAAATACTCGGAGGATATTCATGAGTAGAAGTATAAACAACTGAAGATTTAGAATTAACAGTATCAAACTCTGGATTAGAATGAACATTCCAGTTTGTACAGTCAAACATCTTTTTCTCCTTTAGATTTTGTTGAAAAAAATCATTTTTTAAAATAATTAACTCTTTAGAGAGTTCTTTGTTTTCTTCAGAAGACTTGTCAAGTTTGAATTTGAGATCAACATTCTCATCTTCTAACTCTTCAATTGTCTTTTGAAGATCTGTGATTTGCTTCTCAAAATTAGATGTTTGATTTACCTCAGAGTTTGATTCCATTTTCTCTATAATAGGAATAGGATCTGAAGCATTCGTCATTTCTGTAAAAATCTCCTCAGTCATAATTTTTGAAAAATCAGAAGTAAGATTTTGATTCATGACATTTTCATTTTCTGAATCATTTGAGGAATTTGACGTGAATAAATTAGATGACAACACTTGATTCTCAACATCAGTTTCTAAATCAGATTCATCAAACTGACACTGAGATTCAGTATTATTTTCTTCAACCTTGGCTGATTCTGTTGGTAAACAAGGAGAAAATAGAGAAGTAAATTCACTAAATTCTATCTTTCTTGTTTTGTAACTTTCATTTAAATCTTTATAAGCAAAACCAACAGATTTTAAACTTGAAATAGAATCAGCGCAAGATGAAATGTTATTATCATTCACAACTTTACCTTTTACAAAAGTATCATGAATATCAGGTTTTGTAGAATTAGAGCCCATTTTATCAAAATTATACAAATTTTCTGGTGCTTTTTTCAAAACAGTATTTGGTTCAAAACGTAAACCTTTTTTAACATTATAAAATCTGACATCTTGGAGTTTGTTTGTTAAAAGATTTAATGTTTGCTCAGTCTGTCCTCTTTTTAGATTTAAATACTCCAGTTGCTTGATTTTACAATATGCCTCATTTCTATCTTGAAAACATGCTTCAAATTTTAGTTGAAAATCACCTTTTTCAGCATTTAAGATTACAAGATCTTTTTCAAGCTCAGATATCTTTGAATTTAAAACATCTTTGTCCTTTTTCAAACAATCTTTTTCAGATTCTTTTTCCTTAACCACATCTTTCAACATTGAATTTTCATCACGAAAATTCAACATTGTTTGTCTTTCATGACTAAGTTTGCCTTTTAAATATTTAAATTCTTCTTTCATGAACTTAACTTGAGCCTTTAAGGATTGAATACGTATCTCGAAACCACAGTCAGAATGATCAGAAGATGATCCAATGTTTTCATCTACTTTGGCCATCATACACACCTAAGTAAAGTGTGCAGATTCGTCATCAGAACTCTTGTACAACCAATTTTCTTCTTCCGCCATTAAGTTCTGACTTTCTTCCACCTTCTTTTCTAACAGTGTTTTCTGAGCATAATATTCAGAATTCTTTGTACGCTTGAACTTGCAATCCTTGGAAAAATGACCTGGTTTTCCACAGTTATAACATCTTCCATATTTCGGCTCAATCTCTTCTTTCTTTCCTTCTCTCTTCTCTTCTCGTTTCTCTTCTCGCTTTTCATCTATTTTCTCTCCTCTTTTCTCATACTTCTTTTCAGATCTCGGTTTGTACTTGTCTTTCTTGTAGCTCTCATATTTCGGCTTGTACTTGTTCTTTCCAAAGCTTTTGAACTGCTTTGTGAGAAGAGCCAGATTTTCAGCGAATCGTTGCATATCCTCGTCTGAATTTTCTTCATTTTCAGTAGAAGAATGATCAGTGCTTGAATTAGTAACTTCAGTGAGGAGGGCTCTAGATTTCCTTGACTTTGACTTGTAAGAAGAACTGAACTTGGAACTTGACCGTTTTTACGTTCAGACATTAAGGCTAGAGAATCTTTGACCATCTTCTTTTCAGCACCAAGCTGCTTTACTTCATCCTCATGCTGAGATAAAGGTTGTGAAGATATCATTGACGTCTTATTGTTCCATGTCCTTAGTCATCTGAATGTTGATAGCATAGCTTTTCCATTATGGGTTCAAGTTCTTGATGAACTTATAATTGATCTCTGATTCTGACTTGTTCATTCCGTTTCTCCTTAGATCATTCAGTATCACATTGAAACGATTGTATGTTTCCAACAAAGTCTCTCCTTCTTTCGCATGGAAACCTTCATATGCATTTATACTCTGATTCAGCTTTGTCTGATATGACTTCTTTGATCCTTGAAACTGTCTCTCCAATTCATCCCATAAATCTTTTGCAGATTCCCTACTATCTACGCGATTGTAGATGTCATTAGGAATTGCCATAGTAAGATAGATAAGTGCCTCTTCATCTATCTTGTGTCTTGCCTTTTCCACATCAGTAAAGAATTGATATGGTTTTGGCACGTATCGATCTGCGATTGCTGGAGATGTAGCTGTGGCTGCTTGTCCAGGTACAAATGATTGTGGATTTCCCGAGCCATCTATGATAGATGTCATATAATCTCTGTTCTTTAGATTTAAGAACTGAATCATTCTTTTCTTCCATTGTGAATAATCTCCAACAGATAAGACCGGAGGTTTTATATGAGATCCCATAGAGAGAAATTCATTTGCCATGATTGAAAGATGTATGTACCTTCAAGATGAAAAATATTAGCTAGTAAAGATCTTTAAATCCAATCAAATCAAGAAAATTACAGAAATCTTAAAAAAAATTCAGTGATTTTGATCACAGAAAGAACTTTTTTTGACATTTAAAGAGCGTGTTACTGTTTTGAAAATTTCTTAGAAAAAAATTTCTAAGTATGCCAAGCTTTGCGTGTCAAGTGTGGAACGCAAACCAGACTTTGCGTTTGTAGTGTGAACCGCAAACCTTAGTTTGCGTTTGTAGAGTGACCCGCAAACCATAGTTTGCGTTTGTCGAGTGACCCGCAAACCTTAGCTTTGCGTTTGTGTTGTGAAACGCAAACGATACTTTGCGTTTGTGATGTGGTTTACTTTGCGTGTTCAGTTTGTGAAACGCAAATGCCACTTTGCGTTTATATAGTGGAATGCAAACGACACTTTGCGTTTGTGTCGAGAAGTGCAAACCTACACTTTGCGTGTGTAGTATGGAACACAAACACCACTTTGCGTTTGTGCCGTGAATCGCAAGACTCAGTTTGCGTTTGTGAAGTGATACGCAAAATACAAATCAAGCACAAAGAAACATTCGATATGCAAACTAGTATGAATCACACGCAAACCAAGATGAACACCCGTAAACTCTGATGATCACACGCAAACCTGAATGAATGAAACGCAAACTTCAGATGAATGAAACGCAAACCTGATGAATGAAACGCCAACCTATAAAACCAACAAATTTGCACCAAAAACTTATCTAGACCTCGAATTTCGATCTGAAGTTTTACAATTCATTCACAAACACATTTCGAACACAATCATAACAATCAATTTCGATTAACAACACACAAATCATCACATTTAATTCAAGAACAATATGTGAAACTCAAGAACTCGAAAAACACCAAATCTTCAAATTGATGATCAAATCACATGGATTTCAAGAATTAAAAGATACTAACTCGATCGATTTCACAAAACGAACATAACCTAATCGATTTCAACTCAGAATTTTCACTAAAACTCAAAATCGATTTGAACTTTTATGAATAGTGACGTGAACAGTACGACTCAAAACATTTTCTTGATTTTGAAACAGATTTGGCTCTGATACCAATTGTCGCCCAAGATTTACTAGCATAAACACCTACAAATTAACACAAAACACTTTGTTTATTAATCACAAGAATTACATCAAGTCATAGATCTATAATGATTAACCTATCAAGATAGATTGTGTTTGTGTGTGTACTCAATGTGTGCAACTATGTGTTTCTCTCAACTACCACCACTATTACACCTTCACTTTCACACATATAATCTCTTGCTTACACACGTCGACTAGAAACAATACAAGGACTTGCTTATATATAGGTCAACATGACCAAGCGAGGTCAAACCATCTAAGCACTCTTACAACACACACAAACAACTATTACAACAATTACAATAATGACCCTCATTTAATCTTGAATACTATTATAGTCAAACAAAACTAACTAAACAACTAAATACTTTGACTAATATTGACTAAAGCTATTTTGACTCCCTTTGACTTTTACAACTATTTAACTATTACAAACAATTACACAATTTGACCTTTTAATCTTGAATACAATTTTGACTCAACAAACTCCCCTTTGGATTCAAGATTAAAAAAATTGACACTTATCTTTTGGTCTTCTTTCTTCAGAAAAATCAACAACAAATAATCTTTCACAACTTTGATATCTTCAAATCTTTGACACTTTGATTTTATCTTTGACAACGCTTTAAGTAAATCTCCCACTTTAGATTTCTTAATCACTTTTGCCAATCTTCACAAAACTTTGAAATCTTCAAAACTTTTACACTTTCTTCAAAAACTTTGACATCCTCTTCAATCTCCCTTTGATTACAAAATGCAATAATCTCTTTCAGAAAATCTCTTTAACACAGTAATGTTTGAAGTACAATCATCTTCAACTTTTCAACTTTCTTGAATCATCACTTTGACAACAATCTGACTTTATTTCTTCCTCTTTATCACTTCTTACTTGACTTTGCTTTCGCTTCGAAATTAATCTGACTTTGAAATCTTGAAATTCTCCCCCTTTTTGATGAATTGTGAGAATCAAACTCATCAAAACATTTCAATGTCAGCTCTGTCTTTGAAATTATCTCCCCCAAATAGCAATGTAAGCACCGTCTTCATGAACAATCTCCCCCAACGAGAATAGAATATCCATCTGATCTGATATTCTGCAGTCAATTCATGAAAGTAATTATCCGAAGCTTTTCAAATTCAGACAAATTGGGAGTGGTAACCCTGAATCAACATATGAAACAGTTAATCTGCCTGTCAGTAGCATGGAGCCACTATGTGTAACGGTTACACATTGGAAAGGAGCTTTTTGATGTTCACTCCCCCAGGGCTTCCATTCAATCATTGAAAAACCACAAAGGAATTTTCAATAAATGTTATGACAAGAAAACTTATTCCTTGTGTGCTCGTGAAAGTGTAGCAATGATTGAAACAATTAAAGCTTAAACAGACTCAAAGTATGTAAACCGTTGGGACAGCAACAGATATTACATAGACTCAATGTGCATGAGAAAGGGTCGAAGGTAGGGCAACTTTCCTTTTTTTTTCAATAACACCATCTTCCAAATGAAGATCTGATAGTAGATGTGTTGCTTACCTAATAAAATATGAAACATTCTTTTGTTAAGAAAAAAATGAGTACCTAGTGGGGTTTTATGCAAGAGTTGGCATTGGCTAATTGCCTATTTCAATGAAGTTCACGAAGAATTGTGACACAACAGTAATGTGGTTGCCTGACTCAACAAACATTTGGTGCAGAGTTTGATATTCTTTTACTCTGATCTCTCACCCTCTTTCTTTTAAACATTTAAGCTCGGTTCTAACCAAACTCTCTTTTACATTCTACCTCAACACACACCCACTCTCAAAACTTTTGACCCCTCTCCCCTCAATAATTCATATGATTACTTTCGGGGTAGGAAACACTAATTAGCATGAATCCATGGAAGTCTTTTAAGTACTCACACTGAATCCCATGTATTTTGTCCTGAATGAAATATGTTGCTCAACAGTTATTGTGTGTTCCAGATTCTAGTTCCTATTCAATTATAATCAAACAAACAAGATTAACAACAACAATTACCTGTTTGATTACTTGAATTCTCAAGAAATACACTTTCTCTCTCTAAAATTCTTTCTCTCTCTAAAACTAAATTCTCTCAAATCTTGAATCTGATATTACAATATTAGTTACGTACAACTGAAATACAAAGAGAAAAAGTATTTATACTACTACCTAATACTAAGGAAACTAAAATACAATGACTACTAAGTTTGACTTATTACAAATAGACTTTGACTTTTAATGAGATTTGACTTTAGCAGCTTTGACTTTCTCAACCTTGAATCTTCAGTCTTCTTGATCTTGTATCCAATAGATTTATGCTCTAACATTCTCCCCCTTTGGATTCAAGATCACTGTTAAAAGATCTAGCAATTCAGTTCTTCTCTTTAAGCTCTGTTCAAAATAATCTCCCCTTTTTCATTAATAGTCTTCTTTCCAAAACTATCTTCAAAAATGATCTTCAAATAAAAATTCCTCAAAATCTTCAGAAATTCTTTGATCATCTTCAAATCTTTACCATTTCTTTGAAACCATCTCCCTTTAACTTCAAAAACTTTAACATTTCTTCATACCATCTCCCCCTTTTTGATGATTTGAGCATCTGATATCATCAAAACTTTTTGCCAAGAAATGTCATTTACCATTCTGATCTGTCATACTGAGCCTCTGATTCTGTCAACTCTCCAAGATATTTATCTAGATCTTTTCAAATCCAGACAAAATAAGAACATGTAACTCCTGAATCAACAGATGAATCAGTTAAAATGCCTGTCAGTAACACAAAGTCACTGTGTGTAACGAATACATAATATAAAGGAGCTTTTTGATGTTCACTCCCCCAGGGCTTCCATCCAATCATCGAAATACCACAAAGGCAATTTCTATGAATGTTATGACAAAGAAACAAATTCTTTGTGTGCTCGTGCAAGTGTAGAAATAATTAAGCACGAATAATTGCTTTTATAAGGCTCAACATTGTGTAAACCACTGAGACAACAGTAGATAAACACAGACTCTAAGTGCATGATTGAAGTACGAAGGTGGGGCAGACTTCCTTCTTTTTCAATATCCAGATTTTCCAAATGAAAATCAGATAGATTATATGCTGCGTCCCCTTGAAAATGTGAAACATTTTCTTGTTGAGAAGAAAATGAGTGGTTGGTGGGGTTTAAGCAAGAGTTGGCATGGGCTATTTGCCTGTTTCAATAACATTCACCAAAGAATTGTGAAATGCTAGTAATGTGGCTGCCCGGCTCAGAAAGTAGTTGGTGCAGAGTTTGATATTCTTTTACTCTGATCTCACACCCTCTTTCTTTTTAATCATTAAGCTCACTACTAACCAAACTCTCTTTTCCATTTTACCTCATCACACCCACACTCATTTCTTTTAGACTCCTCACACTCAATCACTAAATGATTAACTTCTTGGGTAGGAAACACTGGTTAACGTGAATCCATGGAAGTTTCAGATAAGTCCTAGCACAAAGAACCCAGTCCTATAAAGCATGAGTTGCTCAAATGGTTTAACTATATCAGTTAAAGCTCATATACAAATGTTAGATATAAGTATGCTCAGTGATATAATCATGAAGATATGAGCATTTTAAACCATTGAAGTATTTTCAAAAAAGGAAATTGAATGAATGAACATAAATGCAAGAAACTTGTTTGAAAATCTGACATTGTATAAAATGATCAGAAATGAATGATATAACAATTAAGGCTTATGGTCAAGAATAATGGATATTTGTCTATATGAAACAATATACAGACATTCTTGAATGAAACGCTTTGAAATGAAATATCGCTCAAAGTTATTTGAAATACAAACGGAGTGTCTTACCATCGAATAAAAACTATTTCAATTTAGAGACGTGGTAAGAACAATCTTGAACAAAAATTCAAACCGGTGTGTGTGAATACTTGAAAGTATATAGAAAAGACAATACACAAGTATTTATCTTTGGAAACACACGGTTTGTAAACAATTAAGCAAAAAATAAAAAATGAAAAATGAAAAACATTTAAAATCACACTTCCAAATTATAAAATATGTTTAAAAATCAGGAAGTGGTTTGAACATTTAAGAACATGTTTTCTATACCTGAAAGTTGTCCTTCTTTCAGATATAGGTGAGATTAAGATAAAAAATTTACCTCGTCACTCAATCTTAAATCTCAGAAAGTCAGCTGTAGTCATGTAGATATGATCGTGTCAGCTTCTCTCATTCTATAAGTCTCAAAGTCTAGTCAAAATTTATTCACAAAACTTATTCGAAAATAAACGACGGAAAACAGTAAAACAATTATAGAACGAGTTCTGATCAGAAGTAAACAGAAATCATAGTCTTACTCCTTTTTACTTATAGACTCCCCCTAACATCATGCATCACAAAAATTTTGTCAGTTAAGTATAATGCAGAAATTAGTTTTGCTCCCCCTCAAATGAATGTAGATCATTTAAAAATCTTCTCTAACTCCCCCTGAGATCATGAGCAAACCATTAAAGTGCAGGTATCCTTCAGATATAAAGATAAAGAAAATGATGAAAAATAACAATACGTAACTTTAGTAGGTAATAACTGATTATGTTTTCAAATTTAACATACCAAGCTTAGAGACAAGAAAATTAAATCTCTTCTCATCTAAGGGTTTGGTAAATAAATCTGCAAGTTGATAATCTGTTTTTACAAAATAAAGTTCAATTATTCCTTTTTCAACATTATCTTTGATAAAATGATACCTTACATCAATGTGTTTGGTTTTCGTATGCTGGACAGGATTAGCAGATATGGCAATTGCACTCTTCGAGTCACAGTAGATTGGAATTTTATCATACTTGAATCCATAGTCTCGTAGCTGTGTTCGCATCCACAAGACTTGAGAGCAGCAACTGGCAGCAGCTACATATTATTCTTCTGCAGTCGATGTGGAAACGCATAACTGTTTCTTTGAAGCCCAGCTAACGAGCTTGTCTCCAAGAAATTGAACATGACCAGAAGTACTTTTTCTGTCCAACATGCAACCTGCATGATCTGCATCTGAATATGCAGTCAGTTGAAACCCTGTATCCTTAGGATACCACAGACCAAGGTCTGCAGTCCCCTTCAGATATCTAAAGATCCGTTTGACAACGGCCAAATGGGATTCTTTGGGATCAGCTTGATATCTAGAACATAGATATGTTGAAAACATAATATCTGGTCTACTGGAAGTTAAATACATCAACGATCCTATCATACCTCTATAGGTTCTAACATCAACACTTTTTTCCCGAAGGATCAGTGTGGATCTTAGTTCCTGGTGCCATCGGGGTGCCAATAGATTTGTGAATTTCCATTTCGTACTTCCGAAGAATGTCCAAAATGTACTTAGATTGATTTATAAAAATCCCCGTGGAAAGTTGTTTAACTTGTAATCCGAGAAAGAAATTCATCTCTCCCATCATACTCATTTGAAAACTTGACACCATGAGGTTAGAAAATTTTTTACAATATTTTGGATTAGTAGAACCAAATATTATATCATCAACATATATCTGAATAAGTATAATATCAGCTTTTTCTTTCTTGATGAATAAAGTATTGTCGATCTTACCTTTTGAGAAACCATACTTGACCAAGAACTTTGATAATACATCATACCAAGCTCGAGGGGCTTGCTTTAATCCATAAAGGGCTTTGTCCAAGATATAGACATGATCTGGCTTGTCTTGATTAATGAACCCTTCTGGTTGAGACACGTACACTTATTCTTTAAGAATGCCGTTCAGAAAGGCTGTTTTCACATCCATCTGAAAGACTGTGAAGTTCTTATGAGCGGCGTAGGCGAGAAACATTCTGATTGCCTCTATGCGCGCTACTGGAGCATACGTTTTGTCATAATCAATGCCTTCCTCTTGCCAATAGCCTTTGGCAACAAGTCTAGCTTTGTTTCTGATGACGACACCATCTTCATCCTTTTTGTTCTTGAATACCCACTTAGTTCCTATCACGGTCTTTCCTTCAGGCTTAGGAACTAATCTCCAAACCTTTAGGGCTTCAAACTGATTGAGCTCTTCTTGCATTGCAGATACCCAGTCCGAATCAGCAAGAGCCTCGGATACTCATGTTGGCTCAATCTTGCTTAGGAATGAGTCATGCATACACTGATTAATAGTCGCTGACCTTGTATGAACAGGCTTGTCAACATCTCCAATTACTTGATGTAATGGATGGTCCTTGGTCTAGCGATACTCATGTGGGAGTAGAATAGATAAATTCTGAACATGATCATCATCTTGAAATCCACTTTCAAAATCTTCAGTTTGAATTACAGGAGGGGGGTTTTCAGTTGAAATATCAGTTGAAGAAGTATCAGTTGGGACAGCAGATTCAGGCTGTTGAGTAGACAAAGTATTACACCCAACTGAAACAGTTACTTCTGGCTCAGCATTTGTTTGATCATCTTCAACTATAGGAGTAACAATAGAAATATGAGTTTCAGACTGAACGGGGGATACTTGTTCAGTAATGACCTCTGAAGTGACTGGATGATTACAACTTGTATCTTCAGACCTGTCAGTCACAGCAGATTTAGATATATTAGATCCTAGAAACTCATCATAAAAGAATTCAAATAACAAATCTAAATCAGTTAAATGTGAAGTAGATGTAGAAGCGTTATCCGAATTTATCGCTGTAGACACAGGTTCTGGACTGATCTGCCTAGAAGCTAATACACCAGTAATAACGGGTTCTGAACTGAGATGATCAAAAGCCATTTCTTCATCAAATGTAACATTGACGCTCTCCACAACTGTCTTTGACTTCTTTATATAAACAAGATATGCAGCAGAAGTTGAAGAATAACCGATAAAGATTGCTTCATCCGCTTTATCACTGAATTTATTCAGACTCTCTCTGTCGTTAAGCACAAAACATTTACACCCAAATATGTGAAAATATTTGATAGTAGGTGTTATGTTGTTGATCAGCTCATAATTCTTCCTTCGACTTGCGCGTTCTACCCTGATGAACCTACGCGTTCCACGAAGAACTTGCGCGTTCTAGCGATCTAGCGCGTTCTATCGTTTTTCGACCCAAAAACCATCTTTTTCACCTGCAATCGATCTTTTCTTGGTCCAAACGCTCTGAAACTCTGGATTGATGCTCGATTACAACTCTAGAACGAATTACAATTCAAGAAACTTACAAACAAACACTTACAAATCAAAAGAATCGATGTAACAGTAAAAACGACTCGTTAACAAAAAGTCAACCAAAATCACTAAATTCGTGTGATTTATATTACGAAACTGAAATTGAATTACAAGAACTCGATCTAATACACTTTTATAACAAATCCTAATCAAAATCTGCTACAAAAACACATTCAAAATCAAAATTTGATTCTGAACAGTAACGACCACAGATATGATGAACAGTAACTCTTTTCTTGATTTTCTTGATCGGATTTCACCTTTGGATCTGCTCTGATACCAATTGTGTGTTCCAGATTCTAGTTCCTATTCAATTACAATCAAACAAACAAGATTAACAACAACAATTACCTGTTTGATTACTTGAATTCTCAAGAAATACACTTTCTCTCTCTAAAATTCTTTCTCTCTCTAAAACTAAATTCTCTCAAATCTTGAATCTGATATTACAATCTTAGTTACGTACAACTGAAATACAAAGAGAAAAATTATTTATACTACTACCTAATACTAAGGAAACTAAAATACAAAGACTACTAAGTTTGACTTATTACAAATAGACTGACTTTTAATGAGATTTGACTTTAGCAGCTTTGACTTTCTCAACCTTGAATCTTCAGTCTTCTTGATCTTGTATCCAACAGATTTATGCTCTAACAGTTATCTTGACAGATAAGCATTAGATATCATTATCAGAAAATGTATGCTCATTAGAGATAATAATGAAATTTGAGCAATTAGAACATTTAAGATCTCTCAAAACAATGAAATTGAATGAATGAAATGAATTCTAGCGAAGTGTTTTTAGAATCTGACAATGATTCAATCAGATCAAAATATCAATGTATTCATGAAGAAAAAAAATATATTGGGATATCAAAGAATGAATATTTGTTTATATGAACAAGATATAAACCATTTGACAATGAAAGCACACTTATTAAGAAATGACGTTTGATTTCAAACAATTTAGAATACAAACGGGAGTATTACCATCGAAAGATTTATCATTTGAGACATGGTAATAACAGAGTCAATAAATGTACTGAACCGATGTGTGTAAGAATACTTGACAATATGAAGACAAGATAATACACAAGTATTAATCTTTGAGAAACACACGGTCAGATAATCATGAAAGTACTTAATATGAAAAACATTTAAAATCTCACTTCGAAATTCGTAAAATCTCTTTGAGAACACGAAATGATTTGAATGTTTAAGAAAACATGTTTTTCACATCTGAAAGTCGTTCATCTTTCAAAATGTGGTCGAGATTAAGATTCAGCAGTATATATCTTCCATGTAGAAATCTTAACTCCCCTAAAATGAATAATATCATTTAATCATCCTTTTACAAAACGTTAGATACTCCCCCTTGGTATTTGTAAAAAGTCAACTCATTAAAAAAATATGACAGTGGAAGTGTAACTTTGTTTTCTATTATCCCCTTAAAAATATAACAATTAAGATTTCATAAACTCTCCCTCAAACCAACAGTAAAAACTTCTTTGAAAGATGTTATCTGATCAGCATCCTTAGGAAGAAAATCCTTAAAGTCCAGGTTTTGAACAGAACTATCCAGAAGCCATCGTCACGTATTCTCTGGTGAGAATAGTAATTGTTCGTCTTTATCATTGAAGACCGGGTCTTGAACTGTTTTGTTCAAAATCCAATGCTTTTAAACATTGAAGATCGGGTTCTGGTCTGGTGTAATCAGAAACCAACATTCGTTGAAGTACAAGTTCTAAACTATAGTGTTGAAAAGCCATTATTCTTTCTCTCCTTAGTCTTTAGGTGCCTGCAACACAAATTTAGCTTTTGGTACCCACTGGTATTTGGGTCCTAGTTTGTTAGTTGCATTTCTATTAGAAGAGATGTAGTAAGAACCATACCAGTAATTCATATAATTTTTTTTAACAAAATCATTTGTACCACAGTAAGAACAATTCATTTTCTTTTGTGCTAACCTTATTAATTCATTAACAGTATAAACAAGAACAGGTTTGCCAAAGGTTTTACCTTTAGGAGCATTGTTCCTTTTAACATTAGATGCATGCACAAATAATTTATGTTTCTTCTTCTCATCTGAGGATCCTTTGACTCTCCAAATCCACTTTTCTTTGTTATTTGTCCTTTAATGTTTACCTGAACCATCAACAAGTTTATCATAGAAAAGGTTAGAAGGACAATGTCGGTCCAACAATACTTATATCAAGTTCTTAGAAACAACACATTAATCGATTACCAACCTGTATTGATATATAACAACGGTTACAAGGTTGATCAGATTCAAGGTTTGAATGTGTTCTCTGTATTCTCTCTGATTACACCTTTTAGTGTGTGTTTGTGTGTGGGAAATCTGATCTGATTGTTGATAAGAGACTAGAGATACACCTAATATCTATCAAGTGTGTCTAACACACTACCTAACAACTTGTAATATCAAGTTGTAATATAAAACTATTAAAACTAACTTAATATCTAACATTTAGATATTCTATCTAACTAACTAACTTAGATAATAACTAACTAAGTTAACTAATATAATAAACAAATAATTACATTGACATTTATTACAAACGACAAAGACTTTATTATCGAGAGTCGACGTTTCGGCTTTAGATTCAGATTGCGATCTTCAGATTGGAAGATCTTGAATCCAATGAGACTGTGTCTTAACAATCTCCCCCTTTGGATCAAGATCATTATGAAAATGATTTTAGCAATTCAGTCTTCTTGTTCAGCTCAGAAGATGCAATCTCTTTCTCTAGCTCTTAAATCAGCATGTCTTTTTCTAACATTATCCCCCTATGAAGAGTGGACGTAATTCTTGAAACATGTGATCTTTGCCATTTCTTGTGGAGTCATTCTCCCCCTTTTTGATGTTAAGTGCAACGACTTCATCAAAATTAGATGTAAGAAATGTCAATCTTGCGGTTAGAGCCACTGATCCGTCAATTCAAAAGATATTCATCCAGATCTTTTCAAATCTAGACAAAATAGTCGTGTAACACCTAAATTAACTAATGAATCAGTTAACATGTCTGTCAGTAACACTAAGTCACTGTGTGTAACGAATACACATTGGAAAAGAGCTGTTTGATGTTGACTCCCCCAGTGCTTCCATTTAATCATCGAAACAACACAAAGGTAATTTCTATAAACGTTATGACAAAGAAACTAATTCCTTGTGTGTTCGTGCTTGTGTTTGAAAGAATTAAGCACTGAAGATTGCTTATTGGGCTCAAAATTTGTGTAAACCACTGAGACAACACTAAGTTAAACACAGACTCAATGTTCATGATTGAATTGCAAAGGTGGGGCAAACTTCCTTCTTTTCAATACCCATATTTTCCAAATGAAAATCCGATAGCATATATGCTACTTCCCCTTAGAAAATGTGAAACACTTTCTTGTTGAGAAGAAAATGAGTAGATAGTGAGGTTTGATCAAGAGTTGGCATGGATTAGTTGCCTGTTTCAATAATGTTCACCAAAGAATTGTGAATCACTAGTAATGTGGCTACCCGGCTCAGAAAAAGTTGGGGCAGAGTTGTGATATTATTTTAACTCTGTTCTCACACGCTCTTTCTTTTAAACGTTTTGCTTACTCTAATCATACTCATTTCTTTTCTCTTTGCACACTCGATCACTAAGGATTAACTTCGTAGGTAGAAAACACTGGTTAAGGTGATTCCATAGAAGTTGTGTTAATTCCCAGCACAATGATTCCTTGTTTTCCTATGATGCACGTGATGCTCAGATTGGTTTAACTATTTCAGTTAAAGCACAATTTAGATCATGAAAACATTTAAAATACACTCCCAAAATATAAAATCTGTTGAAAAATCGGGAAGTGGTTTGAACATTAAAAACAATGTTTTCAAATGATTGAAAGTTGTCCTTCTTTCAACCATATATGAGATGAAGATATAGAATTATACCTTAACGTACGATCTTACATCTCATGAAGCTAAGCTATAAGTCATAAAGATATGATCTTTTAAGCTTCTCTCAAAAATTCTGCAAAAGTCTTATGTCAAGTCAAAGTAAAATTTATTCACTTAAATTGAAAAAACAAAAAGCAGTAATTATTTTAAAGTACGAGTTTTGATCATAAATAATCAGAAGTCATATCCGTACTCCTTTGTCTTGAAGAGCTCCCCCTAAATTCGTGTATTACAAAAAAAAAATTGGCATTAAAAGGTACATGCAAAATTTTATGAGCTCCCCCTCGAATTAAAATTGACCACTTGTCAATTTCTTCTCATTCTCCCCTTGGATCATGAACATTTGATAGAAGTGCAGATATCAATCAGAGTTAAAAATGAAGAAATGATGAAAAAGTATACAATTTTTTTTAGAAAACTTTGTTAGGTAACTACTTATTAAATCTTAAGATTTAGCATACCAAGCTTAGAGACAAGAAAGTTAAACCCCTTTTCGTCTAAGGGTTTGGTGAACAAATCGGCAAGTTGATAATCAGTTTTTACAAAGAAAAGTTCAATTGTTCCTTTTTCAACATGATCTTTAATAAAGTGATACCTGACGTCTATGTGCTTAGTCTTGGTGTGTTGAACAGGATTCGCTGATATTGCGATGGCGCTCTTGGAGTCACAGTATATCGGGATCTTGTTGAAGTGGAAACCGTAGTCGCCCAATTGAGTTCTCATCCATAAGACCTGAGAACAGCAGCTAGCAGCAACTACATATTCTGCTTCAGCCGTGGACGTTGAAACACAAAGTTGTTTCTTCGATGCCCAACTGACTAGTTTGTCACCGAGGAACTGTACATGTCCCGACGTACTCTTCCTGTCTAACATACAACCTGCATGATCTGCATTTGTGTAGGCTGTTAGTTCAAAACTAGTATCTTTAGGATACCACAGACCAAGATCTGCAGTGCCTTTCAGATACCTAAATATGCGCTTCACAGCAGACATATGGATTTCTTTCGGATTGGCCTGATATCTTGGATATAAGCATGTTGAAAACATTATATCTGGCCTACTCGACGTAAGATACATTAAAGAACCTATCATCCCTAAATAAGTCCTCACATCAACAGCCTTTCCCAAAGGATCGGTGCCAATCTTAGTACCTGGTGCCATTGGGGTACCAATCGGTTTTGAATTTTCCATTTGGAAATTTTGAAGAATATTCCTAATGTATTTTGATTGATTGATAAAAATACCCGATGAAAATTGTTTTACTTGTAAACCGAGAAAGAAATTCATCTCTCCCATCAAATTCATCTGAAATCTAGACACCATAAGGTTTGAAAAATTCTTACAGTACTTCGGATTTGTAGAGCCAAAGATAATATCATCTACATAGATTTGAATGAAAATGATATCGCCTTTTTCCTTTTTGATAAACAAAGTGATATCCACCGTACCTTTTTGAAAACCCAGACTTGACTAGAAAAGTGGAAAGGACATCATACCATTCGGCTTCTCTTGATTGACAAAACCATCTGGCTGAGAGACGTAGACTTCCTCCTTCAGAATTCTATTCAGGAATGCTGTCTTCACGTCCATTTGAAAGACCGTGAAGTTCTTGTGGGCTGCGTAGGCTAGAAACATTCTGATTACCTCTAATCACGCCACAGGAGCATGTGTTTCATCATAGTCTATTCCTTCCTCTTGTCTGTATCCTTTGGCTACTAGTCTTGCCTTGTTTCGGATAACGGTACCATCTTCGTCTTTCTTTATCTTGAAAATCCATTTCGTACCTATAATGGTTTTACCTTGAGGTTTCAGTACGAGTCTCCAGACTTGAAGTGCATCGAATTGATTTAGCTCTTCTTGCATTGAGATCACCCATTCTAGATCAGCAAGTGCTTCTGTCACACCCCGCTAAAGCGGAAATACGGAATATGACAGTTCGATAGACATAGCATTAGGAAATGATAAAATACCTTCATACATTTCAACCATAGTTTACATCATGTCCCAAAATAAGCTTTCTTTACAAAACCCAAATCTTAATTACAAGATACTATTAAACGATTAGGTGCAATAACTAAATCTCAATCATTATCCGGATACCTTCTTGTTCCCTGAAAAGCATGTATAAAACAAGGTCAACTACAAAGAGTTGGTGAGTTCACAAGTTTTGAAGATGCACAAAAGTAAATTTTTATATGCAGAATTGACCAATTAAAAACATAATATCAAATCAACCCTTTGAACCATAATTCACGATTAAAATTTTTAAATTATATGACAGAAAATATGTCTCAATAACCTTTCGTATGTTGAACCTCTACTAGACCGTCCACTGACCAAACAAATATGCCCCAAAAAGAACTACCGTTGTGGTCATGAATCACATTGATAGCCCCTATTTCTCTAGAATTAGTGCACCCTTACTCGTCAGTATAAGGTGGGCTTGTCACACCAAATAGCGCTATCCACTAAGACTATAGGCTCCCGCAGGAGTTAACTAGTAGAGTCGGGGACTTAAAGAAACAATCCAACATACTAATATTCGCATATATGTCATATAATATCCCAAAACAAACGCTTTATCACCAAAACAACCAAACTCATCCATGATAATCATAAACAAACTTCGTGAATTATTGCAATAAATAACATGCCTTTCACCCCAAAATATATAAAACATTAAAATAGGGGTTGTGAATACTCACCTTTTATGATGATGCAAAAGTATCACAACACAATTCTCTTAGCCCGGTCCTTAAATCCCTATAGAGTAATTGTACCAAAAATTAATACCCATCCTCAAAAACCTAACTCGACCATTCTTACATCTCAATATGTATATATATAAATATACACATGCCATTATGTTTAACTTATTGTCTAGAATAAGATTTTTGAATTTACTATACCAAACAAATCACCAAAACATAAGCTTTTAAAGTTTTAGGATCACTTTTTGGATTCAGCACTTGCTGTCCAAAATTTGTGATCTCAAAATAAGCTTCAAAATAACATTTCCCAAATACCAAAAATAACCATATTTTTACAGTAATCAATATATTGAGTTATGAACTATTCTGAAAAATTTTATGATTTAAAGAAGTGTTTAAGTGTCCCAAATAAATTCCACAAAATAGATTGTCACTGATTTTCAGATTAGTGACATACTTCACTTGAAGCTTACATTTGGGATATCAAATCTCAGAATTATGCAATGAGCCATATATGGTTGTAAAACTAACTCAAAAATATAACATGTGGAAAAAGATTCACTTAATTTGGACAAGAATTGAGGGAGTTATGGTCTTTGAAAGTTGGGTATATGATTCTGCCAATTCTGGACAGAATACACCACTTTCTTCTAAAATACAAATGAGTGACCAAACCTCCATAATTTTGAGTGATTCTTGATGCTATAAATCACTAATACCTTAAATTGAAGTTTTGTAACAAAAAGCCCAAATTTTTAAGGAGTATAAACTGACTTATAAAGCTTGAAAGTGAAAGCACAATCCATGACAGCAAGCTGTTGACATGATGAAGTTTGTATTAACATAAAATGATGATCATTTGGCATGGTTTTCATTAATAACTCATGGCCTCACATCTTAAATGAATATACAAAGATTCTAATAATACAAATATACATCATGGATTCATAGCAACTTCAAGTGCTCATCCAATCCCATGCATGACAACATAATCACTAAATAAGTGATATTACACCATTTTAGATGCTCTTAATCATTTGAGATTTGAGTAATCTCATCCTAAGAGTTTCTTTGTACCCAAAATTGTTGTGAATATATAAATTTCAGTCCAAATATCACCAAAATTTCGTGGACCATAGTACCACATTTCATAACACTATTATTTTGATAAAAACTCAAAAATCTCACTTAAATTCCAAGTTTTATGGGAAGATCATTCAATGGTTTACTTGGCAATGTAATATTTACCAAATGTATCCCATTTCTCTTCTAGAACAAGGATTTTATAACTTCTACATGAAATGGTATGAAACCCTCACATTTTTGAATAAAAACTTGAAAAATGAAGATATAAAGTGATTACCTTCTTACTTGGAGATGAGAACTTGAATTCTTGAAGTAAAAGAGGGTTTAAATCTTGATTTCTCCTTGGAAATTTTCTGAAAATCGATTATGGTGGTGGTGGTGTGTGGTGGCCGGCGTGAGAGAGAGAGAGAGAAGGAGATGAGGGGTTTTCTTGAAAATGATATAATTAATCCTAATTTTTATTTGGTTTTAAATTGAACTAAAAAGAGAGGTGTTATAAAAATTTGCCAAGTGTCCTAATGACTCACCAAAACACATATTAAATTAAATTAAAATGTAATTATGATATAAACCTAGTTAAATAATCAGATAAATTTGAGAATCGTAACTCTCAATTCTCAGTTTATGCTAAAAATGAATATTATAAATTAATAAATATATTTTATTTTGAAAAATACTAAAATCCTTTTATTTTAGGTATTTTAGATTCACAACATAATTTCTGGCATTTTTGAGATGTAACGGTCAGTTATCAGTCCGAACCGGGTATTTTTACGCGACTTCCGAAATTTTCGGGTAAACTTCTAATTTAATCATTCTAACTAGACATTAAGGAATTTAACTTCATAAATAAATTCTAATAGGTCAGAGATTGCTAACCTTATCATACTGGTTATTAGGCAGTTGTCACAGCTTCTGATACTCTTGTTGGCTCGATCTTGCTCAGAAAGGAGTCATGCATGCACATGTTCATTGATGATGACCTAGTTTGCACCGGTTTTGATGGATCACCAATAATCTGGCTTAGCGGGTGCGCTTTGGTTCATTTATTTTCATGAGGCAGTGGATTAGATGACTGTATGTCAGTTGTATCAACTACAAATCCACTTGCACTTTCTTCGGTTTGTTCAGGAGGATTGATGGTTTCAGTTGAAGTGGCAGGTTCAGAAGGCTCATGTAACATCCCGCCTGCCTCGACAACAATATTGTCCGCTTTGCCCCTGGATTTAACCAACGTGTAGCGCACGGATTTGTTTCTGGCGACCTGGTGAGAAACTTCCCAGGGGGTCACCCATCCTGGGACTACTCCCACCCAAGCACACTTAACCTCAGAGTTCCCAGAATCTGACGTGCTTGTGGCCCCAAAACGCGTTGTTGTTAGGAAGACCAAGATATTACTTATAACACCCAGCATCACTCCTGTTCACGGCCGATATGAGATATGCCTAAGGTGTTACAAACACCCCCCCTTGGGACTCATCGTCTTCGATGAGGTTTGCCCCATATCCCGAACGGCACAGGAGTGGCTCTGATACCATCTATAACATCCCGCCTGCACCGACAACAATATTGTCTGCCTTGCCCCTGGATTTAACCAACTTGTAGCGCACGGATTTGTTTCTGGCGACCTGGTGAGAAACTTCCCAGGGGGTCACCCATCCTGGGACTACTCCCACCCAAGCACGCTTAACCTCAGAGTTTCCAGAACCTGACGTGCTTGTGGCCCCAAAACGCGTTGTTGTTAGGAAGGCCAAGATATTACTTATAACACCTAACATCACTCCTGTCCACGGCCGATATGGGATATGCCTAAGGTGTTACAGCTCAGCAGGTACAGCTTGATCTGGCTGTAGATTGATCTATAAAGTATCTCCTACTGTTTCAGCTACTTCAGTCTCTTTATCATTTGTCACTTCTTCAACTGTTGGAGTCGGCATTTGAATTGAAATCTCTTGTTGAATCGGGGCGTTGGATTCAATAGAGTCATTTGAACTGGTTGGATGAGTAGTCGTTAAGTCTTCCTTCCTGTCAACCACAACAGATTTCTTTACATTAGATCCAAGAAACTCATCATAAAACAATTCAAATAATAAATCTAAATCAGATAAATGGTTAGTAGAAGTTGAAGTTTCGTCTGATTTATTCTGTTGAGACATAGGTCCTGAACTGATTTGCCCAGAAGCTAGTATTCCTGTTATAACGGGTTTTGAACGTTGTTGTTCGGAAGCCATTTCTTCATCAAATGAGACGTTGATGCTTTCAATCACCGTCTTTGACTTCTTTAGATAAACACGAAATGCAGTTGATGTCGAGGAATAGCCAATGAAGATTCCTTCATCCGCCTTAGCACTGAACTTATTAAGATTCTCCCTATCATTTAGAACGAAACACTTACACCCAAATATATGGAAATATTTGATTGTCGGTGTTCGGTTGTTGATTAATGCATAAGGAGTCTTCTTGAATCTTCGATGTATCATGGATCGATTCTGTGTGTAGTATGCGGTCGAAACAGCTTCAGCCCACAAAAATAGAGGTAAGTCTGATTGACTTAGCATAGTACGAGCAACCTCGACTAGCGTTCGATTTCTTCTTTCGACCACTCCATTTTGTTGAGGCGTACAAGCAGCAGAGTATTGATGTGAAATCCCGACAGATTGGAGATATTCTTCAACCTTGTTTTTCTTGAACTCTGTGTCGTTATCTGTTCGTAGAAACTTGACCGGTTTCTGCAGATTCACCTGGGTCGTCTTTAAGAATCTGATGAGAATATCAGTTGTCTCATCCTTTGAACGTATAAACTTGACCCATGTGTATCGCGAGTAATCGTCCACGATCACGAGTGTGTACTTCTTTCCGCCTAGACTCTGAGTTCGCATCGGACCGCATAAATCCATATGCAATAACTCTAACGGAGCACTTGTACTTGGTTCAGGCTTTTGTTTATGAGGTGCCCTCTTCATCTTGCCCTTTTCACAACCTGCACAAAGATGTTCTCTTTCATACTTGAGCTCTGGAAGTCCTTTGACGAGCTTTCCACTGACCAGATTGTTGATGTACCTGAAATTGAGGTGAGAGAGCCTTCGACGCCATAACCAACTTTGTTGCATCGATGGTTTTGTCAGTAGACAAACTTGCTTGTCAGTCTGGACATTTGTTAAATTGATTGTGTAGAGGTCTGATTCTCGAGTACCGACCAAGAGTTCTTCGCCTTCTTCATTGCGAACTGAACATCTCTTGGGTTTGAAGTTGACCTCTAAGTCTTTGTCACAGAACTGGACTATACTGAACAAGTTGTGTCGTAAGCCTTCTACATAGCTCACCTTCTTGATAGTGACATTGTTCTGTTGTACATCACCGTATCCCATGATTGGAGAAAACTGATCGTTGCCGAATCTTACTGTTCCGCAATATTTCTCTTTAAGATTTGACAGTATCTCTTTTTGCCCTGTCATGTGCTTGGAACATCCGCTGTCCAAGAACCATGTATGACTAGTCTGCATAAGAGAAATTACAAATTTAGAGATTTATATGACAACATTGGAATAAGCACTTTTGATTATCGAAGTGTGGGCCTTGAACTTATTTGTTCAAAAGCCTATTTTGACTTTGAAGAACGAGTCCTGATCTGTACATAATCAGAAGTCGATTTCTCTCTAAGCTTTGTGTGCCTGCAACACAGATTTAGCCTTAGGTACCCACTGGAATTTGGGTCCTTCTGTGTTAGCACAAGATTTTGCTACCCATTTCAAATTGGGTCCTTTTTTCTTTTGAAATGCATTTGAAGAATTAGTATGAGATGAATGCACATGGTAATTTCCAAACCAATCTTTAGAATCATGAAAAGAGATAGAAACATGTTTATCATAAAAGGAAGACTTTCCAGCAGATAAAGATAACTGAAATATTTGCTTCATTGTATATTGTTTCCGAGAAACAACAAGTTTTGGGTTCAAAACAACAATATCAGCAATCACAACATCTTTAGTAAGCGAAATCTTATTACAATTAACACTACTAAACGATAAAACGGTCTTGTCAATCTTCCATTTTGGTTGCCATTGAGAATTTACTTCTGGCCTTTGCTTGCTCAGATCTGAAACATGTGAAACTGGTGAGTTAGACCTTGGAGCAACAAGCGATTGCTTTTTCTTAGAATTACCAGTAATGTTCGGTTTCTGTGAATGCTGAGATATATTTTTACCTTTAGCACTCTTAGCTTTCACAGAGACTGATTTATCAACGAAAACTTTCGTTGATTTTGCACTATTAACAGGCATACTGGTTTTTCTCAAAGTTTTCTTAACAAAAGATGAATGGTTAGGAAGTTTTGCATTAAAGTCAAATTGTTCAGAACAATTATCTAAACCACCATTAGAGTTCAGAAAATCAAATCTTTTATTTGATGAACCAAACATATCTTTAGAGTTTGAAGCTTTAGAAATTATAGCATTTTTGAACACTGTTGAAAAAACCTTTTGTTCAATATTCATCAAAAATCTTTCATCTGATAAGGAATTCTCGAGTTCAGAAATTTTACTTTCTAAAACGAGAGGAGGGACATATAGTTTACCTTGAATAGGCTTCGCCTCCATTTCCTTTGTAGAATAACTTTGAAAGAAATCACTTGAAAGAGATTTCTTCTTTTGATATATTGGATTTTCATTGTAACTATTATTCATCTTCGCATAATAAAATGGAAGATGAACTTTAGCTGACTTCAACCGTTTTTCCGTTTCATTGGCTTCATCCTCTTTTGACAGTTTAGTCCAGAAAGTTTTAAACTCAGGGATTCTGCGAGTTAATTGCATTGAAATATGATCATAAAGTCCTTGCACTTCAGACATCCCTTTTTGTAGACAGTGAGGATTCTTATAACCGATTCCCCATCTCTCTATTTCCTCTTTGGGTTTGTTTAGAAAAATAGTTTGTTCAGTTTGACTCATTTTATATAACTTCTCTTCCAAACTTTTTAATTTTCCATGTAAAGAAAAGTTTTCTTTGGTCCAAGAAGTATGCAATTTTGTAAGCTCATAAATATCAATCTCACTTTTTAGCAGTTTAGACTTAATATCAGAATTCTCTTTACGAATTATGGTCTTTTCCTTAGCGTTGGTTTCATTATTTTTATGTAAAACCTCAATTAATACTTTCTTCTCAGCAATTCCATTGCTAAGTTTCTGTATCAATTGGTTTTTGTCAATTATGACACCATTTTCTTGCTCAAGATTAGATTCTAACTCTTTTTGTTTTAAACTCATGGCATGCATTTTGTTCATGAAATCTAAATCAGATAAATTACATACCTCTTCTTCTTCATTGTCTGAATCAGCTTCAGCATCTGATTCTATCTGGCCCATCAAGCACATGTTGACGGCCTCATCTTTTTCTTCATCCTCTTCTTCCTCTTCTGAGTGATCGAGCCAGTATTCATCCTCAGCCATCAATGCCTTGCCAGCCTCCTGTTGCTTTGCAAGAAGCATCTTGTTCTTGTAGTAGTCAGAGTTTCTGACTTTTGGCTTTCAGCAGTCTCTGGCATAGTGACCTATTTTACCACAGTTGTAGCACGTTGGTCGTTCTGGCTGGCTGGATCCTTCAGCTTTAAACTTTCTTTCTTCTAGTTTCCTCTCCTCCAATCTCTTTCCTTCAGACTGATATCTTATCTCTTCAGGCTTCCTTTCCTCTCTTCTTTTCCCTTCAAATCTCTTCCCTTCATACCTACTTCCTTCAACCCTTTCCTTGTGGATGTAGTTATTCGAACTAGAAGAATATCTCTGACTATTTGAACTTGGCTTTGTGTAGAACCTTTTCTGAAAAGCACTTGTCAGCATAAGCATTGCTTGCTTCAGTTGGTCATTTTCATCAATGTCGGAGTTCGCATAACCTTCATCTTCTTCTAATTCATATACAATCGCCTTGTTCTTCTTTTTCCTGACTACAAGAGCGAATGTGTCATCAACTGTCTTTCCTCTCTGTCTATTCTCAGCTAGAATTTCATCTACCTCTTCTTCATTCTGACGGAGGGTTTCATACACCTCATGAAGTGGAATCTCATTAAGATCTTTTATCTGCTTCATCTGCCTAGCAAATCTTTTCCATTCCGGTTGAAGAATACTCAGGAATTTGACGTTCAACTCAATTTGAGATTTGTGGACTTTGTTCTTGCTATATTCGTTCAGCAAAGTCACAAACCTGTCATATGTTTCTTCTAAAGTTTCTCCCACCCTGGAGATTTTCAGCTGATTCCCAATCTTCGAACCCAGCATCATCTTTTCAAGCTGATCCCACATTTCTTTGCCGGAGGCCTTATAGCTGTCAATCTTTACGTATATTTCATTTGGGATTCCTTGTAAGATATATGACTTAGCTAATCTGTCGCCTTTGGCTCTTCTAAGGTTATCATCTTGTAGCTCATGAAACTTAAGAACAACTTCAGTCGGCACATTTCCAACTACACGAGTTGTTATGAATGGTTTCATAACCCCTTCTTCAATAGATGTCCTGATGAACTCACCCAGCTCATGTCTGTCAATGAAGTTCAGAAACCGATCCTTCCACTGTTCGTATTCTCCTTTGAAGAGAACTGGTGGCTTGGTGTCAGTTCCTATTGCGAGGGCTTCTCTGGATGTCATTCTGAAGAAAATTCTAAGTGTGGAATTGAAGCTTTGTGTTTGAGAAGGTTTGCGATTCAAGTGGGAAGCGCAAAGTTGAGGTTTGCGTTTCTTATGGGACGCGCAAAGTAAGGTTTGCGGCTCTAGTTGGAAGCGCAAAGTATGGTTTGCGGGTCTAGTTGGACGCGCAAAGTAAGGTTTGCGTTTCTGAGGTTGATCCGAGAAGTGAAGTTAAGGTTTGCGTTTGCTCTTTGAAGCGAGAAGTGTGCTTTTTGTTTCCTTTGAGGAGCGCAAAGTGGGCTTTGCGTTTCACTTGAGACGCGCAAAGTGGGACTTTGCGTTTCACTTGAGGAGCGCAAAGTTGGACTTTGCGTTTGTTGTTGGACGCGCAAAGTTTAGCTTTGCGTGTGTTCGTCTTCTTCTTTGCGCTTTATTCGTCCTTAAACTCCAAAAATCGACTAGAACTTATTCCTGAAACGATTAGCAGTACCAAAACACTACCCTTATGTCTAGAAACACTTCTAGAACTGAAAGTAAGCACTCGATCTCACTTAAACACACAATTTGAAGAAAATTTTTATCGCACAGCGACTTTTTGTTCTCGACTGTTTCTTCACTAAAATCACAAAATGGAACTCGAATATAGCTTAATAGAGAAATCAAACAACAACAACTCTATCTAGCATGCTAATCGATCACAAACTGATCGATTTTAACACCTAAAACACTTAAACACTCAAAATCACTTTTTAAAACAGAGCACAGAGTCGCTTTTCTTAGAAAAGTTGATTTTGATCTTAATCAGGCTCTGATACCAATTGTCGGTCCAACAATACTTATATCAAGTTCTTAGAAACAACACATTAATCGATTACCAACCTGTATTGATATATAACAACAGTTACAAGGTTGATCAGATTCAAGGTTTGAATGTGTTCTCTATATTCTCTCTGATTACACCTTTTAGTGTGTATTTGTGTGTGTGAAATATGATATGATTGTTGATGAGAGGCTAGAGATACACCTAATATCTAATAAGTGTGTCTAACACACTACCTAACAACTTGCAATATCAAGTTGTAATATAAAACTATTAAAACTAACTTAATATCTAACATTTAGATATTCTATCTAACTAACTAACTTAGATAATAACTAACTAAGTTAACTAATATAATAAACAAACAATTACATTGACATTTATTACAAACGACATAAACTTTATTATCGAGAGTCGACGTTTCGGCTTTAGCTTCAGATTGCGATCTTCAGATTGGATGATCTTGAATCCTATGAGACTGTGTCTTAACAGACGAATCTGATATTTATGTTTAGAAGTATGATTATCATCTGAATCAAATAAAGGATTATTAGAAACATTCACAAAATGTGAACTTGCAGCTATTTTGAATGAACATTCTGATGCAGCTGGATCATCTCTCGGTGATTGAACAATTGATTATGGCGTCTTTTGCTCAGTGGACTTCACCTTGAACATGATCTCTTCAAGTTCTTTGATCCTGATTGACAAACTTTTTTTTCCTTTAAAAGTAAATCAAACTTCTTGTGCAATTCAGACTTTCCATTCATCTCCTTTAGGAAAAAGTAGTTGACAGTTCAAATAGTTTCTTGGTAAGCTTATTTATCTCAGTCTCAAAAACTTTCCTTTCTTCTTCCAAATCTTTCTCTACAAATATTCTCTTATGAGATATTTCTGTGAAGACTCCAACATTCTTCTACTCAGTTTTCTTCTTCTCTTTCTCAAATTTATCTCTCTCCATGATCATAACTTTCTCAAAATCTGACAATTGTTGAAAAAGTTTAACACATTTTAGTTCAATGGATTTCTTTTCTTCAAATGACTTTCTTGAGAAATCAGAAAACTTTTGAACAAAAGCTTTTCTTTCCTTTTCAAACTCTTCTCTTTCTTTCTTGAACTTCTTTTCATCTTCAGATGTCTGTTCTTTCAGTTCAATAATCTTCTTTTGAAACTCAGTATTATCTCTTTCCAAATCCTTTATTTTTCTTTCAATCTTCTTTATCTCCTCATGAGTTCTTAAGTTGTTTATCTCTTTTGTGGTTTTTTCTTTCAACATGTTTATTTCAACCTGAAGACTAAACACCTATCTCTTAACTGATTTCGTTTAGAAAAGATTTGTGAATTTACCTTTTTCAGCCCATTACATGTTTCTCCAGCAATATTTGCTCTCATTCTGAGATCATCAAGCTCTTTTGCATTAATTCTTTCTTGGACCATGTAGAATTTGCATTAAGCCCTTTAGACTTCTTCAGCTTGGATTGATGATTTGAAATCTCCTTTTCTTTTGACTCAATGATCCCTACAAATATGATTTTAGAATTGGAAACACAGTCGGAGCAAATAAAACTTTTCTCTAAAACTGTTGAATTCTCTTTCAATTTATTTATCTGATCAGGAAGAGATGAATTTTGAATTTTCAGATTCTTTAATTCTAATTCAAGAGCAGAGACTTTGACTTGCAGCTCAGTTTTCTCAGCTTTAATCTTTGTGTTTTCTCTCACAATTAATGGCCATTCTAGTGTAGTAGACATCTATTCAGCCAGATATTTAATTTTTGGTTTAGCCTCAGAAATATGCATTTTATCAAAATCAAAACTGAAACCACATCTTTACACCAGAAAAAAATATGAGCTACAATTGATCGTTAGTCAGAAAATCAGAAAAATCAACTCTTAAGAATCACAGCACAATTCGCATACACAAGAATTCGTATGTCAAAGGATAAGAATTCCTCACCTTTTGCAAGTAACTATATGCGAATTCCTCACTTTTCGCATGTAGTTATGTGCGAATTCTGCACTTTTCATATAAAGCTATGTACGAATTCTTCACTTTTCGCACAAGTCTTCCACTATGATGCGAGTTTCTTTCTTAGAAACCTTTTTCCGGCTAGAACAATTCGTATCGATGCGAATTCTTGAGCTTTTCGTATGAGCCTCTATGCAAATTCTGACAATTCGTATAAAGAAGGATGCGAATTCCTTGGATTTCGTATCCTTTGAGATGCGAATTCCTTCCTTAGGAATTTTCAACAATCTTAATCAAGCGAATTCTGTCCTTGGCAATTTTTCAACATTCAAATTCATGCGACTTCCTTCTCATGTGAGTTCTTCATAGATTATCCGAATTCTATGGATCTTGAAAGTTTTCTTCGAATTTTCTACTGATTTCCACCCAAATCTTGGAATTAGCCTCTGTAACTTTTTAGAAATGATCACTGTAGCATCGAGAACAACCCTTGTGCATTGATTTCACCATGAACAAACATGATTAGAAGTATTAGATTAAAACACATTGCGAACAGTAAACTTTCTAAAATTGACAAGAATGATCAAATTGACATTCAATTGTTGTGCAATTGTGTTTAGAATGTGAATAGGATATGTTCTATACTATTATGCGATTACAGTGCAATGAAATTCACAATCAAAATATCACTAATTCAAAATCTTGATCAATAGAACAATGTACGTGAATAGTAAACTTCATTACGAAAATCGATTTTTTGGCAAAAATTCAAGTTGTTGATCTTCCCAATTCAATATGATTTAGCTCTGATACCAATTGTTATCCCAGATTCTAACTCACATTCTACACACAAATCATTTACAAACACTTGTTTATTGATTATTCATACAATCTACATAAAACCATATACCTACTTACCGCGTCTAACAGTAAGCTCTATATGTCATGTGTGTGTGTTTTAAGGCGTAAAACTCTCAGATATGCGTGTGTGTGTTCTTCGATCTAACAACTCTTTAACCTGCTATATATATGGTCAACATGATCGATTGACTTTACAACACAATTAAAAACCAAACACCTAAACTTTACAAACATTTACATTTTAGACCCTCTTTTAATCTTAAATACAATTTAACTCTAACAGTATCTACATGTTCAGAGATACTAGACAGAGCTTCTCTGGACCAGTATCTACATATTTGGTAAAGTTCATTCTATATAAGTTACCTTTTCTGTCTGCTCTGAGCATTTCTTGACCAGTTTTTGAGTGAATTAATGAGCAGCATTTTTCTTGAAATTTTACATCACAACCGTGGTCACAGAGTTTAGTTTTGCTGATTAAGTTATGCTTGAGTCAATCACATTAAGCAATCTTCGAAACAGATACGTTACCTCTAGAAAACTCACCATAACCTCTAATTTGACCTTGCATATGGTCCCCAAAAGTTACTGCTCCTCCAGATTTTTCTTTGAAAGAAGATAGCAACTTCTAATCTCCAGTAATATGCCTTGAGCATCCAGAATAATAAATACCAGATGGGCATATGTTGTTTCTGCAAGACAGATTAAATATTTTTAGGTACCTGTCTCATTATGGGTCCATTCTTGTTAGGTTTGGGAGTTTTCTTTTCAGAGTTTGGCATTTCATCTTTTGATTTTTTGCCAGAATTGTTTCTTTGTTGTTTCTGAGTTTTAGTCTCTAAAGGCTTTTTCAGAGATTGATTCAGAAAACAATGAGATCCATTGAAGTGATTTTTCAACTTTATCATGAGATTGATGCAATTACAGTTAATAGAACAAGATGAAGTTGGAGCAAAGCTTTTGATTAAATTAAAAACAGTAGGTACATGTTTCTTTTGAGATTTTCCTGAACTAGCACTAAGAATATTACAATATTTCCTAACTACATCAGACTTATTGGTCTTCTTTTCAAGTTGTTTTTTCTTGGCCCAAAACATCTTCTTTTCCTTTTGACTCACTGCACAAATAGGAACAAAATGGTTAATTTCTTGCCATTTGCCTTTTCGTTTAGGAGAGAATTTGACTGGTTTATAGGCATAAAATTGTGAAAATTCGGATTTACTCTTGGCTTTTTCTTTTAACTCCTTTTCCAGTTCCAAATAAGTTTTTGCTTTTAGACACATGTCAAGAAAATCAAGACATTTTGGTACTTTTGGTTTTTCTTTAAGAATTGGAATAGATTTCTTTAAGATTCCGGAACCAATAGTTTGTGTCTGTTTATGAATGCCTTCTCTGGTGTAAAAATTATTGTTCATCAACCTCTAAGTCAGAGTCAGAGTCAGAGTCAAGAAAGTCTCCTTTTACTCTGTCAGAGGTGACTACCTCTGAATTTCTAACAATATCTCTGGGTTTAGAAACTTTGATTATCTTTTTCATTCAAGATTTCTTTATAAAATCATATATGACATTTTCTTTGTAAACTCTTCTAATATCCTCTTCAAAAGTGGTTCGGATAATTTCATCTATCTTTGGAGAGTACAGAGGTGCTTCTGGATCAAGTGTGCTCTGAGATTTGACTTCAGAGGTACTTCCTTCTGAGATCTCTGCTTCTTTAGTGATGAAAGAATCAAATCTAAAGATTTCTATGGGATCATTGCTCTGGGATCATTGATGTTTCCTCCTTTGATTCTAAGATAGGTTTTGAGTTTGTCTTAGTTTCAGAGTAGGAAGTGTTTCTGAAATTAAGAACTCTAAGTTTTTATCCCTCTGAGGTTTTAACTCTTTTGAAGATATTAGAATTTTCCAGAGGTGGAAAGTCATGCTTCTGGACCTTTCCAATACAGAAGTTTGAAGTTAATGATGTTTTCTTCTTTCTAGTGAAAGGATCTAAATCATTGAATCCTAAGCCCTGAGTATCCATCTGTGAATTGATCTTAATGTGCACATCTTGTGTATCTTGATAGCTTTTAATCTAAAATTCTTTTCTTTCAAGAGATTGATGTAAAATTTCCCTTTCTTTTTGGAAACAATTTGTTAAAGCCATAGAGTTAAGCTTTTCATACTCTGATTTCTTAACTTATTCTTCTTTAGCCTTTAAAACTTTCTCAAGCTCTTTGTATTTATCAGAAAAAGATTTTTCTTTAAGTCTCTAAGATTTTTCAAGCTTAGATTTTTCATTGAAAATTTCGTTTTTTTCTGATTCCAGAAGGTCCTTTTCTCTTTTGTAAAACATCAAGTCTTTTGTGACTTGTTTTCTCTTTTATTTTTCCTCAAAGAGTTTTTGCTTTAAGCTCTGAAATTCATCTGTTAATTTAAGTACATCCATTTCAAGTTCACTTTCAGAAGTAGATGGAGAAATTACCTTTTCAGAGTGGTCCTCTGATGATCCATCAGTCTGATCTCCATCTGCCATTGCCATGCTACAGAGGTTGGTTGGCTCTTCTTCTCCATCACCTGTTCAGTCTGAAATCCAATCTTCTATTACCGCTAGAAATTCCCTCTCTTTGACATTGTACTTGTATTTTTCTTGTAGTAGTCCTGATAGTTGATCAGTCTACCTCTGCAGTTTGTAGAAAAGTGGCATGGTTTTCCACATCTAAAGCATCTTCCATCATTCTGATTTGCATGAAGAACAACAACTACTTCTGTGTTTTGGGTTTGAGGTTGGAATTACCTGTGAGGTTGAGGATACTTCTGTTGAAATGATTGATGAGGTTTTGTTTGTTGAACAGCTTAATGATGGTTGTATTGACTACCCTTTTGATCACTATGCAGAGTGGATTTGGGTTCTTGATGATATTCAGCTTTCTGAAATCTTCTTTCTTGATTTCCTCTTCTTCCTTCAAACACTTTCTTGCCAAATTTCTTGTTGAATTGATGAGTTATCAAGGTAAGAGATTTAGCAAAAGCATTTATATCTTCATCTTCATCTGAGTTTGAGTCTGAGAGCTTGTCATCTTTAGCTAGCATGGGCTTTTTGGATTTTCTTTTGGATTCTTTTCTTCAAGACTTCTCTTTTGAATTTTTGGATTCTTCATCATGACATTTTTTTGAAACACCTTTTTCCTTTGACATTAATGCAAGAGGGTCACCTAAAGAGGTCTAGGTTTGACAACTTCTTTTTCTTGGGCAACAAGTGTGCCATAAATGTAAGTTAACGACCATGATTCAAGGTTTTGATTGGCTTGAATTGACATTGACAGTTGTGGCCATTCTTTATTTAAGCTTTTAAGGAAAAGTACATTATTCTCCTCTTTAGTCCTTGAGACCCCAAACTTCTTGCATTTATTAATGAAGATGTTAAATCTGGAATAAGTTTGGTGCAGTGTTTCTTCAGGTTGTGCTTTAATGCCATGGTATTCATTAACGCAAAGAGTTCTTCTGTTTTTTCTGAGTTTGAATTCCACCTTCCAGTTGATTTAACAACTGATCCCAAATTTCTTTTGTTGTCACACAAGAATCTAGTTTTTGGAAGATATCATTGGGGATGGCCATTATCAACAGTCTAACATCTTTAGAATCATTTTTCATCATTTTTGTTTCTTCTTCAGTGAAGTTTGAAGTTTTCTTTTCATAAAATGCAGGTATTTCAACAGTAGTTGCAGTAGCAGGAACTCTAGGTACCAAAACCATTGGTTGGTGAGGTCCTTCATTAACAGATCTCATTAGATCTTTATCCATTCATTCCAAAAAGTTGACCATCCTGATCTTCCATTGGGGATATTCATCCCTCAGAAGAGTAGGAGAAAAGATGGTGCTTCAGAGAAGATCTTTCACCAAAGTGAAGTACTGAGAGTGATTTTCTAACCTGGAGCATACGAGGTTCTTGAATATACAGAAGTTTATATGAACATGCACAGATTATGAAAACTTGAATCAAAAAGACATAAATCTATCCAAGTACACAGATATGATCTTGTTTATTTTAAGAAAAACAAATAAGCTCTCATACTAATTGTTGGATCCCAAATTTAGTCTTTTAACAATGATATAAACACATAACAATAATAAGAATAACGGAAGCAAATAATGTTTAAATCAATGCAAGATTCACACACACGGTAATAAGAAGACATATCCAAAATATAAGAAGAATGAATATTCACTGGATAATACAAGTAGATTATCAAGAACACCTAAAAAGGTGGTTTAATCTTACAAGATCTTCTTGAATACTTTTCTTTATAAAGAAATAGTTCTTTTACAAGTTAGTAAAGAAAAGCACACTTTGAGCAATGGGATGCACATCCTATTTATAGGACCATAAAGTGAACAGTGTACTTCACTGAAACTAAAGTCATGCTTGAACAGTGACTTACCTAAAAGGTAAGATCAAGACATGCTTGAACAGTAACCTATCTAGAAAGGTAAACCTTATCACTAAGTGACGTGTCTTCTGTTCTTGTGTCAACACTTGTAGAATTCTTCAGCTTGATCTTCAAAGAGAATGTCCTCAAAGCTCTGACATAGACCTCTGATGAAGCTATCTCTGATATGTTCTCGGCAGAAGTGTCTATCTCTGAACTGACTTCAGAGGTAGACTTGCCTTTCTTTTGTTGAATCTATCTCTGGAATGTACTTCAGAGGCAGGCTTACTCTCTGAAGTCTATCTCTGGAAGTCGTCTAGAAAAGGACTTAGATTATTTTCAATACTTTTACATATCAGAATTGGGGCTAACAGTTGTGTTTGTAGAGAGCTATTGATGCAGCACCCATGTGATGCTGTAGCAATGTTCACAACACTCTGTTTGTTGATTTCAGTACTTTGATTACCAACCCTAAAAAGATATTGCTTTGTTTCTACTCTTGAAATCTTGTTTTAAATTTGACTTTGGTTACTCTTCTTGCTTTGAAAATATCTGAGGTACGATATCTGGTATTATTTACCCTTATTACTTGCTTTGGACGATACTAGTGAGCCATGTATACTTGCATGCCTTTTGGGATTATATCCAATCCATACCAGCAACCATAACAAACTAATTAGTACTTGAATATAACATCTCTTAATTGATCTTTAATGAAGTTAATTGAACTAAAGGAATAAGAATAAATATTGAATGTAAATGAAATTAACTGAAATTAAATGAATTTAGGAAATTTAAAAGTTATTAAAGGTAAATGAACATAAGTGTAGGCATTTGAACATAAATGAAGGTTATGTAACTTAAATGTTGAACGTTATTGAATTTTGTTAGTGTTATTGAATTTTGTTGAATGATTTTGAACTTTAATTGAATGTATTTTAATGTTATCAAATTTATGAACCTGTTTGAACATAGTTGAAAATAACTTAAATTAAAGTTCAATTAAAGTTAATTGAATGTTATTGAGCATTAATTGAATGTATTTTAAAGTTATGAAATTTACTAAATTGGACTTAATTGAACATATATTAATATTGAAATAATCATAACAACAAACGTTCACCAAAACATTGTTCATCAACATCATCTGTTGAATGTAAGTTATCTTCATCAATATCGTCAAAGGTAATTATGTTATCTCAATCAACATCATCATACAAAACCATTGTTAAATCTAAAAATCAATCAAGAAAAAGAAAAAGACAATAAAAATCAAGAAAATAAGCTTGAAATTGTTAGAAATCGATCAAAATCTATTTTGAGACGAGATTTACCTCGTGAATATCTCGAATATGAGATAATTCTATAGGAAATAGAAAGAACTTCAGCAAAGCAGGTCGAATATCGAAGAACAATTAGGATTTCGTCGATGAACAGATGATTCCTGCGAATTATAGAGAATTCTTGTAAAGTCTTCGAACGGCTCGTTTGATAATGAACGAGAATTAGAAGAAAAAAAATATTCAAAAGTGTATTTCGTTAGTTAATCTCTAGTTAATCTAAACCATTAGATTAACTCTACTTAAATTTAATCATTGGTTTAAAACCACTTCTCTCACTTCTCAGCAAATTTAGCATTTCTTAGCGGAACCCAACCCTATATATATATACACACACATATACATATATATATATATATATATATACATATATATATATATATATATTATATAGGGGTCTAATCAAATGACAATTCCTTAATTTGTGTTAACCATGAGATCTAATGTGAGCCACTCTTTTGAGATAATTATGTATATTTATTATTTATATAATAAAAGGTGTAGTAATTTTGGGATTCGGATAACAACGAAATAAAGTAATTACCATTATTAAAGAAAGTTTTGTTATTATCTTATGCAATTAAAAATTTTCAAATATTAATTAATCTTCTTGATTCTAGTAACAAAATTTGGGTCTCTCCCAACACCACTAAAAAAGGGATCACGGTGTATAACAATATGCAAAATGATGTATCGCTAAAGTTAAATATCATGAAATCACATTGTATCTTAAGTGGCAATGTTTACTGAGTATATCGTAGCGGTAATATTAATTCACAATGTTCATTGAGTTTTTTTTATGGTATCACAATGTTAGCATATATAAAGTGGTAGTGTATCACAACGTGTATCACAAAAGCTATGAGTTTGAAACTTGTAATGTTCGCCGGAAAGAGTAGAGAGAAAAACGGATAATTATCTGTATATTATTCATTAAAAGGATAATTACTAAAAATTATCCATAAATTTAAAAAAAAATTACTTTAACCTTAAATATTATCCATAAATTAAAAAAATATTTAAAATTTATGGATAATTACTAAAATTAATAATATTAATATTAGTCACTTTTTATTAATAATGAGAGGTAAATCGGATATCACAGTTATCACAAATTAACGAGTTATCCCTTGAATGACCCCTGTTAGCTCCACTATCATTGTATAGAAGTATTGAAAAATAGGCTAAGTATGGAAATCGCAGAAATCAGCCGCTGAACACCCAAGTACACCACAGAAGGTGCAAAGCTCAGAGGTTACTCCGCAGAAGATACACCCGAGGTCAAACCTGATGATGATTCTCATATCACAGAACCTCTGTGATCACTCACAGAGCCTCTGTGAAGGCTAACCTCTGGAAATCAATGTTGAAGCTTTTCTTAGATAGTTCAAGACAAGACCACGTGCAGAACACGTGAGGCCTGCTGTACGAAGATCCTCAAGATCAAAGTAATGGGCGTCCCACGATGTTTACTTTACAGGTGGCATTCCGTTTATGGAATGTTAGTTGTTGTCTTTTACTAAGGGGTGTATCCCTCTGCTATATTAAGGGAGCACCACCTTAGAGCACTGAGTACGAGAGCACACACAAAAATAGCAGTCTGTATAATCCTTGAGCATATTTGCACATACTAGTGCGTGTTCTTGGTGTTCTTGAGTAATTAATGAAATCGTTCTTTGAGTAACTTTCATATAATACTTTACTTCCTGTTCATTAATTACTTGTGTGTTTACTACCTTGCATGTTCAATCTCTTCTACACATCTTAAACGCTTTTGCACTCTATTTTATGAATATGTGTGTAGTAAAAGGTTAAATCAAGTTAAAGAACATCATAACTGGGATCAACAATTGGTATGAGAGCAAACTTTGATTTTCAATATCAAAGGATCTTGTTCTATACTTGTTTCCAGTATTCAAGGTAGTACTTTGAGTCTGTTCTTCGTCACAAACTCCATTTACAGTCACACTCTGTTTTCTGAAGCTATATCAACATGTTTGGTATAGAAACAGGTACAAGTGTGTTCTTCATTCAAAGATAGATTCAAAGCTAGTTGGTTGGTCATCTGTTCTTACTGATTCATATTCTCATCATTTCTAAAACCATTACTGTTATACTCTTTCTAGTTCGTGCCATACTCTGTTTTTGCTCTCTAAACTAAAATGGCTGTCAGGATCGAATTCTCAACAAGAATTTTAAATACTCAGAAACAATATCAAAGAAGTTTGCGGAATAACACTTTGATATTCAATAACACATTGATATTCAATAACATAGTAAACCTACAGTAAATATGATGAACAACTTGTAAACTTGTATTGAATGGTTGAAGTTACAAGATTACACACACAACCTCAATCTTGAAGAACAAGCTCTTTCAAGACGAATTCTACTTCTCTAGATTTAGGAACTATGCCTTGAGGTTGATTCTCTCTAAAAGCAAAAACTCAGAATTAATAATTATGAAACTATTCTATCAGTTCTATATATAAACTGAATTAATAAAATATCTTCAGAATATCTTCCATGAATATCTTCAGTCTATCCAGCTGTCATTCTTGTAATTCGGATCTTAGAGAGTGAAAGTGAAGAATTTTCTGAGGAAGATTCTGAGGAGGAGATTGACATGGCTGCTCTGGCCAAAACACTTGCACTTATGACCCGACAATTCAATCGTGGTCTTAAGAAGCCAGAGTACAGAGGGAGAGAGGAAAGAGATGACAGAAGCAGAGGATATGGTGAAGCAATAAGACATGAAAGAGAAAAGTCTGGGGAGCCAAGGCAAGAAAATAGAAATGGACAGAGGTCTGACGGCAGAGCTGGTGAAAAATTCCCAAAGCAAACTGAAGGGTGCAGGTCCTCTGCCAACAAAGGGAAACCCACAAGGGACGCTGCTTTCTATAAAAAGAAAGCAGAGTACTACACTCAGAGATCCCTAATGGCAGAACAAGAAAACCTTGTAACCGATGAATCCTCTGATGAAGAAGACAACGCAATCTTCTGTGGAATGGCAGAAGTCCACTTTTCTGACAACGAGAGTGAGGTATCCACCTCTAATTCCTGCAACTCAGACTTTGAAAACAAGCTTCTTGAAATACAAAATGATCTTCTAGCTTATAAAAACACATGCTCGGATCTTGAGAAAAAGCTTGCCTTCTTTGAAAGAGAAACTAGGCTTCTCACAGAGGAGAAGGATAAGCTTTACCTTGAAAACAAAACTCTTATCTCTGAGCATATTTCAACAAAAAAGGGTTTCAAGGATAAAATCACAAATCTCGACAAAGCTTTGAAAGAAAAGGTCAAAGAACTAAAGAAATGTGAGAGTGATCGTTTAAATGCCATTTCTTTGAAAAACTTTTTTCAAAAAGAAAGAGAAGTTATTCATCAAGATCTGTTCGATAGAGATCTCCAAATTAATAGGTATCAGGACGCTCAAAAGGTTCTTGAAAAAGTAAACACCCAGATCGGCAGAAGAGGATTAGGGTTCGAGGACATTGACCCTTACACAGGAAATAAAAGAAACAAATCTTTATCAAACATCTTCTGCCCTGGACAATTTTTAAAACCATGTCTTCCAAACCTTTTATCCACATTTAAGAGGCGTAGAACTTCTGAAGGACGACATCTGAGGAAACCTCTGCAGATGGCAAATGTATGGTATGAAAACAATGATTTACCATCTGCACCTTCTTCAAAAGGAAAATCGATTCCAAAGAAATATCTGTCTTAAAAACAGATAGGGGTCTTCAGATTCGGTCACCCAGAAACGCAAACTCAAATGGACTTTGTGTGCATGATGATTCCTGAAAAAGAACTGTCCTCTAAAGCAGCAGAGTTTGTTCCAGCCTCTGTGGAAGAAAAACTATTTAAAAGATTTTTGGAAAGCGACTTGAGAAGAACTTATGAAAATCATTTTCTCAACCATCCTGATTTAACCTCTGAAATAAGAGAAATCTTTGAGCAAGATCTACAAAACTGTCTTAACGTTCCTATGGTCATTCCTTGTATTTCAAAAATTCTAAATACTTCAGAGGACACCAATGGATAAAGCAAGGCACTAACAGGCCAGGCTCTAATTCACAGAGACTTTCTCTATTCAGACTATGAGTCAGAATCAGAGTCCTTTGTCGACAATGGGACAAGTTCTGTGGAACTTGAGATACTCCCCTGTGGTCCAGAGAAGAGTAAACTTACCTCTTGCATTCTTAAGAGAACATTTCTTCCCAAAAGGAAAACCACAGGTGTACCTATCTGTCCTGATTTCCTGGACATGTGCTTACAAGCAAAGACTTCTCTTGAGCTTAAAAATTCTAAAAAGAACAAGATCTCTCATATTTCAAAAGCTCCAAGACCATTAAAACCTTTTGAAGAAAAATTCACTTGGCAACAGAAGGATAAATGGCCCAAAATTGATAAACTTGATGCTTCTGTTGCAGTGAAAATAAGGAAAGAAGATCAAGGGAGAGTACAACCACAGAGCCACTCATGAGGAGTTTTTGAGAAAACTCAACCTAGATTAGACAAAGCTTTCTGTAAAAAGAAACCCAAATCTAAAATGGGTTGTAGTAAAATTTGCTCTGTACGCTCCTTTGACAAATTTAATGAGATTTTCAAGAAGTCTGCCTCAAATGTTCCTTAATGTAAATGCTTTGATCTTATGCATGATTTGAATCAACATTTCTCGAGGCCCTCCTGTCTTATATTTCACCCTAAACCCAAGAATAAGGATAAATCCAAAACCAAAGGTGTTATGGCATCTTTACAACCTCCTAACAAGAATGGACCCATTTGGAAATGGGTAGCTAAATCTCTTTAATCTGTCTACAGGAGAAACAGCATGTGCCTATCTGGTACCTAGACTCCGGGTGCTCAAGACACATGACTGGCGACAGAGGGTTGCTTTCCTCCTTCAAAGAAAAACATGGAGGAGGATCTGTGACTTTTGGAGATTACAAAAAGGGTCAAATAAAAGGCTATGGAATCATTGCCAAAGGAGACATCGATGTCAACAGAGTTGCCTATGTGGATAGCCTCAAGCACAACATTCTGGGTGTAAGTCAACTCTGTGACAATGGACTCGATGTGATGTTCAAAAGACAGTATTGCTCTCTGTTAAAAGAAGATACAACCTCAGAGCTTCTGCGAGCCAAAAGACGAGGTGATTTATACCTCATGGACTTTAAATCAACTAACAGAGAAGAAAAGCTCTGCTTGGTCTCAAGTAATCTTGAATCCAAAGGGGGAAATTGTTAGAGCATAAATCTGTTGGATACAAGATCAATAATACTGAAGGTCAAAGTTGAGAAAGTCAAAGCTGCTAAAGTCAAATCTCATTAAAAGTCAAAGTCTATTTTGTAATAAGTCAAACTTAGTTGTATTTGTTTTTGTTTTTAGTTTTCTTGTATTAGGTGGTAGTATAAATATTTTTTCTCTTTGTATTTTCAGTAGAGAACTAATTTTGAGAATCATTCAGTTGTATAAGAGAGAGAAAGAGAGTTCGTTAGAGAGAGAGTTCTAGAGAGAGAAAGTGTAATCTTGTGAAATTGAAAGTAATCAAACAGGTAATTCATTGTGTTTAATCTTGTTTGTTTGATTGTTATTGAATAGAAACTAGAATCTGGAACACACAATTGGTATCAAAGAAGATCCAAATCGATAAAATCAAGAAATACGTATGTTCGTAATGTGTTCTTCAAGTCCAGATTTGATTTTTGAGTTTTAGTAAGTTTTTGGAGTTGTAATCGATTAAGTGTTGTTAGGAAAGTGAATTCTATCGAGTTTGTATAGAAAGATTTGTCAATTGCAATGTAATCCATTCGAATTTTCAAATTTTTGTGGTTTTCGTGTTCACGAGTTCTTGACACTATATCAGATTCAAATTTGTAATTTTTGTGTATTTGATCGAAAATTAGTGATAGTTTTGTGTTCGAGTTGTATAGAAGATCAAATTGTTGAAGTTTCGAGTTAGGTTTCTAGGCTTAAATGAGTCGTTGGTGCGATTTAGTATCAGGTTTCTAGGTTTTTAGAGGTTTGCGGGTGTTCTACAGGTTTGCATTTGATTCATCGAAGTTTGCGGGTCTATCATCAAGAAATGTACAAGTTCTTCAGAGGAATGCGAGTCATTCAAAGTCTGCGGGTGTAAAGTCGTTCGAGAATCGAGAAGCTAAGTTTTGCGGGTGTAACGAGACACACACAGTGTATCTTGCGGGTGTAACGAGACACGCACAGTGTGTCTTGCGGGTGTAACTTGACACGCAAAGTGTGTCTTGCGTTTGCAAAGTGATAAACGCAAAGTTGACAAAACGCAAAGAAGAAGTATATCTAGAAACGCAAAGATTTGTTGATCAGAGATGTTGTGGTTTGCGTTTCCTTCTTGAACCGCAATGTGGTGGTTTGCATTTCCTTCTTGAACCGCAAAGTGGTGGTTTGCGTTTCCCGCATTAACCGCAAAGTATAGGTTTGCGTTCCCCGTATGACACGCATAGTCAAGATTTGCGTTTCCCACTTGAAGCGCAAAGTGTGGAGCACTTAGACAAATTTTTCAAAACTATAATATGCCCTTTAATAGTGAATTTTTTTTCTCTAGGGGCGCTGCCCCTCAACCCCGCAAGGGCATTGCCCCTTGACCCCACCCGCTAACCGGGTACCGGGACCCCCGTGCTAAGTCTGCCTAGGGGGACATAGTTCTTTTTGTGATTAAAATTTCTGAATTTATATTTCAAGTTTTCTGTATTTTCTTGATTGTTTCATTTGGACTAACGATCAGTTCTAGTTTCTTATTGATATATTTTTCAAACAGGTTTAAACAAGATGACATCCAAAGATGCACTTTCAATTGGCACCGATGTAAAGCCTCCTGTTCTATTCAAAGGAGAGTACGAGCAATGGAAGGATAGATTTCTGGATTTCGTGGATCGGCATTCAAATGGAGAGAATATTCTTTTGTATATCACCGAAGGTCCTATGGCACCAATAACAGTTCAAATACCTGATGTTGACTCTTCTGATAGTGAAGATGGAACTGAGGAAAGAGATCAAAAGATGAAAACAGTGGTAGTGGATATTTCTCAGAATTCTGAAGAACAGAAAAGCCGATACAAAGCAGATAAACAAGCGAGATCATTACTTTTTCAAAGCATTCTGAATGAGATCTACATCAAGATTGATAGTTATAAAGCAAATTCTAAGAAGATGTGGGATCAATTGCAAAAGATGATGATGGGATCCAAGGTCGGAAATCAGATGAAAGTGTCAAACTATATCTATAGTTACGAGGAATTCAAAGCTAAAGAGAATGAGAGCCTGGAAGATACCTATGAACGGTTCGTATTGCTTCTAAATGAATTGACAAAGAACAAAGTGAAAAAGAAGCATCTGGAAACAATGTCAAATTCTTAAGTATCCTACGACCTGAATGGAAGAAGCATACACGTAGGATGAAGCAGATGAAAGATTTGAATGAAATTCCATTACATGAGGTATTTGAGACCTTGAGGCAGAATGAAGAAGAAGTGGAAGAGAAAAGAGCTGAGAAGAAGGCAGAAAAAGTTCCTGATCCTATTGCTTTGATAGCTGGAGAGAAGAAGAAAGAAAAGAAAGAGAAGAAAGAGAAGAAAAAGAAGAAAGTTCTTACAAGTTCTGAGTCAGAATATGTATCAGATAGTGATGATGGAGAAAATCTAAAACAAGCCATGATGTTGCTGACCCGTGCATTTCAAAGGAAATTTTATAAGAAGCCGGGATCAAATTCTCAACGCTATTCTTCTTCAAGTTCAAAGAATCACGAGCACCGAGAGAAAGTGGAAGGAAAAAGGTATGAAGAAAATAGATATGTTGAAAAGAAGCCTGATGAATGAAAGAAGTTTGTGAATGACTACACTATTACTGAGAAGACAGCAAGTGATCCTGTTAAATGCTACTACTGTGGCAAACTTGGTCATTTTGCAAAAGACTGTAGAAAGCCGAATGTTCGTAATTCGCAATACTATCAGAACAAACTTCTATTGGCCAAACAACAAGAAGCAGGAATAGCTCTAATGGCCGAGGACGAATTTTGGCTTGATCATTCCGAAGATGAAGATGAAAAGAAAGAAGAAACAACTCATCTATGTCTCATGGGCAAAGAAGTAAAGAATGACGAGAGTGATGATGAGACATATGATAAGGTATTAAACTTAACTCCAAAAGATTTCATTACCAAATTGGAAACCATGGTGGTTGAGTTGCAACAATTACAAAATAAGTTGAAAAAGGAAAAAGAAAGAGTTGCTAAAAAGAACAAGAAGATCTTTGAGCTTAATACGGTTGTTATTTCAAACAAAGATCTCATTGATTCTTTACGCAAGTCTGATTTTAGTTCTAAATCTCAAGTAGATTGTTTTGAAAAGAAGATTTATGAGTTTGAAGTTAAAGTTTCTAAATATGAGTTTGAGAAGAAAGAATCTGCACTAACTGTTTATAAACCGCAGGTTGAAAACAAGAATTTGAACAAGAAGGTAAATGGTCTGGAAGCCAAACTTTATACGAGAGGCCAAACAGATCAAACCATTTTTCTAAATGCACCTAATGAAGAGGCTGATGTTAAAGAGAAATGGGGACTTGGTTATGAAAGCCCCCATTATCTTAAGAAAGCCATCAGAAAACAACCAACACTTTATAACTATGATTTTCTTGCTTGTGTTGGTAAACATACTCATTTAAAACCCAAATTTGTTACCAAATTACTAGAAGAAGTTGAGGACCAAGAAACTGAAAATAGAAAGAATAAAAAGAAAATGCAACTACCGTTTAACTATGTAAAGTTAAATGATAGTTATCTTTCCGAAACACCAAAAGTTCTTTCAACTGATTATTTTGTTAGTTATTCTACTTCTGAGATAAAGGAAAAACTTGCAATTGCAAAGGTTTATGTTCCTACATCTATTCTTGAAAACAAAATAGTTGAGCTTGAAAATGTTTTATTTGATGAAAAACTTTTGGGTGATATACAACAAAGTGTATTTTCTACAGTTTTAAAGAACACGATTTTTCAATCTACATTTACAAAGTGTTCTAAAGTTTCTAAGGCACATCATACTTCGTCTGATAATTCTGATGACTTATTTGAGTCTGTAAATGAATTTTTAAATCTTGATGATGGGTGCATGGAAGAATTTGATATGTTTGACGTCAATTCTACACTTCCTGATCATTCTACTTGTCTTGAAAATAAAAGTGTGTTACCAAGTGATGTTCATATTGTTGAATCATCAACTAAGATTGGTGAATCAGTTTCTGTAACTGCTGATTACTATGCTCAAGGCAAGAAACATAAGAAACAGCGATTACAGAAACAGAAATACACTAGTACACAAAAGAAAACTCAACCACGGAAATCTGCTTTTCCTAATAAATCTATATCTTGTGTTTCAGATTTAAAGAAAAAAAAGTTGAAATCTCAATCCGAATGGAGACCAAAACGGAAGAAGGATGAGATAGTCGGATCAGTTTCTGATAATTCTTTTACTAGATCAGTTAGTAGTGATATTGATGTAATTGATCAATTTGCTTCAAATAAACAAAACCTTGTAACTTCTTACAAGAAATATTCAATAAAGCAATTGATTCAATTATCTCCTATTCCTACTACATTTTTTTCTAATTATCGGAGAACTGATTTTGCTTATTCTCATAATTCTTCTGATTGGTATGGATCTTATCATGTTAATTCTTCAAGATTAAATGTTTTAAAAGATTTTCAAAGAAAAGGAGGATCCATATTTAAATGGATACCAAAATCTTGTGCTAATCCGTTAGGGCCCGTTTTAAATGGGTACCTAAAATTGTTATTGCCTGATTTCTCTTGCAGACCCGGCATATGTAGTACTTGGATAATGGATGTTCCAAGCATATGACTGGGCAAAAAGCTTTATTGTCTAACTATACAGAAAATTCAGTGGAAATGTCAGATTTGGAAACGATCAGCTTTCACCTATCTTAGGATATGATGACATCATTCAAGACAACATAACGATAAGTAAGGTGAGTTATGTCGAAGGCTTGGGGCACAACTTATTCAACATTGGTCAATTCTGCGATAAAGGGTTAGAGGTCAACTTCAAGTTTCAGAGTTGCTCAGGTCGTACTGAAGATGGAACAAAACTCTTAGGTGGACATCGAAAGACAAACCTCTACACCATCAATGTTTCCAAAGTACAAATTGACAATCAAGTATGCTTGATGACAAAAGCTTCAACGCAGCAAAGTTGGATCTGGCACAGACGTTTATCTCACTTGAACTTTCGTTACATCAACAAGTTGGTTCGTGGAAAATTGGTCAAAGGACTTCCTGAGCTAAAATATGAACGAGAACACTTATGTGCAGCGTGTGAAAAGGGTAAGATGTAGAGAGCCGCTCATAAACCGAAGCCTGAACCAAGCACTAGTTCTCCGTTAGAATTGTTACATATGGATTTGTGTGGTCCAGTGAGAACTCAGAGTATGGGAGGAAAGAAATATGTGTTGGTTATTGTGGACGATTACTCAAGATACACGTGGGTCAAATTTCTTCGTTCAAAAGATGAGACGCCCAAAGTTCTCATTACTTTCTTAAAGACGACCCAGGTGAAAATGCAGCGACAAGTTAAGTTTCTTCGTACTGACAACGGCACAAAATTCAAGAACAAGATTGTTGATGAATATCTCGAATCAGTTGGGATTTCACATCAGTATTCTGCTGCTAGAACGCCTGAACAAAATGGAGTAGTCGAAATGCGAAATCGAACACTAGTCGAGGTCGCTCGGACTATGCTTAGCCAATCGGACTTACCTCTCTTCTTGTGGGCAGAAGCTGTGTCGACTGCATGCCATACTCAAAATCGATCCATGATTCACCGCCGTTTTCACAAGACTCCATATGAGCTGATCAACAACAGAACACCAACTATCAAATATTTTCATGTATTTGGGTGTAAATGTTTTGTGCAAAACGACAGAGAGAGTCTGAATAAATTCAGTGCTAAGGCGGATGAAGGCATTTTTATCGGTTATTCTTCAACATCTGCAGCATATCGTGTCTATCTAAAGAAGTCAAAGACAGTTATCGAGAGCATCAATGTTACATTTGATGAAGAGATGGCTTCTGATCAAATCAGTTCAGAACCCGTTATCACTGGTGTATTAGCTTCTAGACAGATCAGCTCAGAACCTGTTTCTACAGAGAAAAATTCGGATAACGCTTCTACATGTACTTCTCATTTAACTGATTTAGATTTGTTATTTGAATTCTTTTATGATGATTTTCTTGGAACTAATGTATCTAAATCTGCTGTGACTGACAGGTCTGAAGACACAAGTTGCATTCATTCGGTCACTTCATATGTCATAACTGAACAAGCATCCCCCGTTCAATCTGAAACTCACATTCCTATTGTTAATCCTACAGTTGAAGATGCACAAGCAAATGCTGAGCCAGAAGTAACTATTTCAGTTGGTTGTGATATATTGTCTACTCAACAGCCTGATTCTGCTGTTCCAACTGATACTTCTGCACCTGAGTCTTCAACTGCAAAACCCCCTCCTGTTATTCAAGCTGAAGATTCTGAAAGTGGATTTCTAGATGATGATCATATTCAAACTTCATCTACTCCACTCCCTCATGAGCATGGCTGGACCAAAGATCATCCATTACATCAAGTAATTGGAGATCTTGACAAGACTATCCAAACAAGGTCAGCGACTCTTAATCAGTGTATGCATGACTCATTCCTCAGTAAGATTGAGCCAACACGAGTATCTGAGGCTCTTGCTGATTCGGACTGGGTATTTGCAATGCAAGAAGAGATCAATCAGTTTGAAGCCCTAAAGGTTTGGAGATTAGTTCCTAAGCCAGAAGGAAAGACGGTGATAGGAACTAAATGGGTATTCAAGAATAAAAAGGATGAAGATGGTATTGTCATAAGAAACAAAGCTAGACTTGTTGCCAAAGGCTACCGGTAAGAGGAAGGCATCGATTATGATGAGATGTATGCTCCAGTAGCGTGTATAGAGGCAATCAGAATGTTTCTAGCCTACGCAGCTCATAAGAATTTCACAATGTTTCAGATGGATGTGAAAACAGCTTTTCTGAACGGCATTCTTAAGGAGGAAGTGTGCGTGTCTCAACCAGAAGGGTTAGTCAATCCAGATAAGCCAGATCATGTCTACATATTGGACAAAGCTCTTTATGGATTAAAACAAGCCCCTCGAGCATGGTATGACGTCTTATCCAAATTCTTGGTCAAGTCTGGTTTCTCCAAATGTAAGATTGATACTACTTTATTCATCAAGAAGGAAAAAGTTGATATTATTCTTATTCAGATATATGTTGATGATATAATATTTGGTTCTACTAATCCAAAATATTGCAAAAACTTTTCTAACCTCATGATGTCACGTTTTCAAATGAGTATGATGGGAGAGATGAATTTCTTTCTTGGATTACAAGTTAAACAGTTTTCTACGGGGATTTTCATAAATCAATCTAAGTACATTTTGGATATTTTTCGGAAGTACAAAATGGAAAATTGTAAAACTATTGGAACCCCGATGGCACCAGGTACTAAGATTCACACTGATCCTTCGGGTAAAAGTGTTAATATTAGAAACTATAGAGGTATGATAGGTTCATTAATGTATCTTACATCCAGTAGACCAGATATTATGTTTTCAACATGTTTATGTTCTAGATATCACGCTGCTCCCAAAGAATCCCATTTGGCCGCTGTCAAACGGATCTTTAGATATCTGAAGGGGACTGCAGACCTTTGTTTGTGGTATCCTAAGGATACTGGGTTTCAACTAACTGCATATTCAGATGCAGATCATGCAGGTTGCATGTTGGACAGATAGAGTACTTCTGGTCATGTTCAATTTCTTGGAGACAAGCTCGTTAGCTGGGCATCAAAGAAACAATTATGCGTTTCCACATCGACTGCTGAAGCAGAGTACGTAGCTGCTGCCAGTTGCTGCTCTCAAGTCTTGTGGATGCGAACACAGCTACAAGACTATGGATTCAAATTTGATAAAATTCCAATATATTGTGACTCGAAGAGTGCAATTGCCATATCTGCTAATCTTGTCCAGCATACGAAAACCAAACACATTGATGTCAGGTATCATTTTATCAAAGATAATGTAGAAAAAGGAACAATTGAACTTTATTTTGTAAAAACAGATTATCAACTTGCAGATTTATTTACCAAACCCTTAGATGAAAAGAGATTTAGTTTTGTTGCCTCTAAGCTTGGTATGTTAAATCTTAAGACGTAATCGGTTCTTATCTACTAAAGTTACAAATTGATATTTTTCATCATTTTCTTTATCTTTATTTCTGAAAGATATCTGCACTTTAATTGTTTGTTCATGATCTCAGGGGGAGTTAGAGAAGATTTTAGATGATCTACATTCATTTGAGGGGGAGCAAAACTAATTTCTGCATTATACTTAACTGACAATTTTTTTTTGTGATGTATGATTTTAGGGGGAGCTTATAAGTCAAAAGGAGTAAGACTATGATTTCTGATTACTTCTGATCAGAACTCGTATTTTAAAAAGTTTTATTGCTTTATGTCATTTTATTTTCGAATAAATTTTGTAAATAATTTTTTGACTAGACTTTGAGACTTATGTAGGATGAGAGAAGCTGACACGATTATATCTTAATGACGACAGCTTGACTTTCTGAGATATAAGATTGAGCGAAAAGGTAAATTTCTTATCTTAATCTCACATATATCTGAAAGAATGACAACTTTCAGGTATAGAAAACATATTCTTAAATGTTCAAACCACTTCCTGATTTTTGAACAGATTTTATAATTTGGAAGTGTGATTTTAAATGTTTTTATTTTATTTTTGTGCTTCATCGATAATCAAGCCGTGTGTATCCAAAGATAAATACTTGCGTATTGTCTTTTCTATATACATTCAAGTATTCACACATGCCGGTTTGACTTTGTTCAACATGTTCTTAGTCTCTAAATTGAAACAATTTTTCTTCGATGGTAAGACACTCCGCTTGTATTCAAAGAATTTTGAGCGATATTTCATTTCGAAACGGTCATTTCAAGAATGTCTATATTTCGTTTCGTATAGACAAATATCAATTATTCTTGACAATAAGCTTTAATTGCTATATCATTCATTTCTGATCATTTTCATACAATGACAGATTTTCAAACAAGTCTTTTGCATTCATCTTCATTCATTCAATATACTTGTTTGAAAATACTTCAACGTTTAAAAAAAAATGATCAAATCTTCATGATTATATCATCTGAGCATCCATTTATCTGACATTTGTATTTGAGATTTAACTGATATAGTTAAACCATTTGAGCAACACATGCTTTATAGGAACTATGGGTTCTTTGTGCTAGGAATTACCTAAACTTCTACGGATTCACGTTAACCAGTGTTTCCTACCCAAGAAGTTAATCCTTTAGTGATTGAGTGTGAGGAGTCTAAAAGAAATGAGTATGGGTGTGATGAGATAAAATGGAAAAAAGAGTTTGGTTAGTAGTGAGCTTATTGATTAAAAAGAAAGAGGGTGTGAGATCAGAGTAAAAGAATATCAAACTCTGCACCAACTACTTTCTGAGCCGGGTAGCCACATTACTAATGATTCACAATTCTTTCGTGAACATTATTGAAACAGGCAAATAGCCCATGCCAACTCTTGCTTAAACCCCACCAACCACTCATTTTCTTCTCAAAAACAAAATGTTTCATATTTTTCTGGGGATGTAGCATATAATCTATCTGGTTTTCATTTGGAAAATCTGGATATTGAAAAAGAAGGAAGTCTACCCCCACCTTCGCACTTCAATCATGCACTTAGAGTCTGTGTTTATCTACTGTTGTCTCAGTGCTTTACACTATGTTGAGCCTTATTAAAAGCAATCACCGTGCTTAATTCTTTCTACACTTGCACGAGCACACAAGGAATTCGTTTCTTTGTCATAACATTCATAGAAATTGCCTTTGTGGTATTTCGATGATTGGATGGAAGCCCTGGGGGAGTGAACATCACAAAAGCTCCTTTATATTGTGTATTCATTACACATAGTGACTTTGTGTTACTGACAGGCATTTTAACTGATTCATCTGTTGATTCAGGAGTTACCTGTTCTTATTTTTGTCTGGATTTGAAAAGATCTAAATGAATATCTTGTTATGGATCACAGAATCAGAGGCTCAGTTTGGAAAAGATCAGAATGGTCAAAGACATTTCTTGGACGAAAAGTTTTGATGATATAGATGCTCAAATCATCAAAAAGGGGGAGATGATATGAAGAAATGTTAAAGTTTGGAAGTTTGGAAGAGATGATATCAAGAAGTGGTAAAGTTTTGTGAAGTTGATTCTCTGAAATGTTCAAGTCAGAAAGTTCAAATGGAAGATTTGAAGATAATCAAAGAATTTCTGAAGATTTGATAAAATTTTCTTTGAAGATTATTTGCTGAAGCAATCTGAGCTGAATTTGAAGATAATTTCTTTCCAAAGTCTGAAGTGTTGTGTGAAAGTTTTGGGGAGATTGTTACTCGTTTGAAGACAGTTTTGGAAAGAAGACCGTCAAAGAAAAAGGGGAGATTATTTTGACAGAGCTTAAAGTGAAGACTGAATTGCTAGATTTTTTCAACAGTGATCTTGAATCCAAAGGGGGAAATTGTTAGAGCATAAATCTGTTCGATACAAGATCAATAATACTGAAGGTCAAAGTTGAGAAAGTCAAAGCTGCTAAAGTCAAATCTCATTAAAAGTCAAAGTCTATTTTGTAATAAGTCAAACTTAGTTGTATTTGTTTTTGTTTTTAGTTTTCTTGTATTAGGTGGTAGTATAAATATTTTTTCTCTTTGTATTTTCAGTAGAGAACTAATTTTGAGAATCATTCAGTTGTATCAGAGAGAGAAAGAGAGTTCGTTAGAGAGAGAGATTTGTAGAGAGAGAGTTCTAGAGAAAGAAAGTGTAATCTTGTCAAATTCAAAGTAATCAAACAGGTAATTCATTGTGTTTAATCTTGTTTGTTTGATTGTTATTGAATAGAAACTAGAATCTGGAACACACAATTGGAACACACACAAGGATAATCTATGCTCAGCTTGTGAGATGGGCAAACTCAAAAGGGCTGCCCACAAAACCAAGTCTGACATATCTTGCACCAGACCTCTGCAGATGCTTCATGTTGACCTCTGTGGTCCTGTATTTGTGCAAAGTCTTGGTGGCAAGAAGTACATCGTTGTACTTATAGATGAATTCTCCAGATATACTTGGGTTGAATTCGTTCGGAAGAAATAAGAAGTTCCTGAAGTACTAATCAATCTTATCAAGAGAATACAAGTTCTTTATGACTGCAGGGTACAGAGAATCCGAAGTGACAATGGGACAGAGTTTAAGAATTCAATCATTGAAGCCTATCTCTCGACATAAGGCATATCACAAAACTTCTCTGCTGCAAGGACTCCACAACAAAATGGTGTTGTTGAACGAAAGAACAGAACACTAGTGGAAGCCGCAAGAACAATGCTCACTGCTTTAGGGCTCTCTATTTCTTTCTGGCAGAAGCCATTTCAACTGCATGCTTCACCCAAAATCGATCATTGATCGTGAAGAGACATGCAAAGACTCCATATCACTTACTACACCAGAGGAGGCTGAACATTAAGTACTTCCATGTCTTTGGCTGCAGGTGCTTTGTACGGAACGACAGAGACCAGATAGGGAAATTCAGTCCCAAAGCCGATGAAGCCAAATTTGTTGGTTATTCATCAAATTCCAAAGCATACAGAATCTATGTACTCAAATCCAAGCATATACTCGAAAGTATTAATGTTTCATTTGATGATTCTTTTCAGGTGACTTCTGAGCAAATCAGCTCAAGACTCACACTTCAAAAATGAAGATTCTGGTGAATCATCACGAACAAATGATCTTCATCATCTGTTTGAAGAGATGATCAATGATGATGAACCCTCTGAAGGTGACCGCAGAGCCTCTGAAGTCGAACCCTCTGAGGACCAAACAGTTACTTCTCTAACTGGTCCTAGTAATGTTGCAGGTGCAACCATCGAGGGGGAGCACTCAGAGGACAATACGAATCAAGGCCCCAAGCTCAATCAAGATCATATTCATCTTCAAAATCTCTCTGAAGGGTCAACACCAGATCAAGGCTCCACAGAGCTCTCTACCTAAACTCATAATGAACAACCAAGCCCTGTGACAAGTACAAATGATCAATTTCTCTCAACAGAAAATGATCTACATCAGAACGAACGTGCTCCTGAACTAACCACTGAAGTTTCCAATGATCACCTGCCCCGCATGACAAAGTGGACGAAGAGTCACCCACAGAGCCAAATCATTGGTGACGCTTCTGACAAAGTCCAAACTCTATCGAGTACTACAAATTTTTGTTACTATACAAATTTTGTGAGTATCATCGAACCCAAAAAGATATCTGAAGCTCTTGAAGACCCAAACTGGGTAGAAGCTATGCAAGATGAGCTTCTGCAGTTTGAAATAAATGAAGTATGGACCCTAGTGCCTCTACCGAAAGGCGAAACCGCAATAGGGACCAAATGGGTCTTCATGAACAAAAAGGATGAAGACGGTGTGGTGATCAGAAACAAAGCAAGACAGGTGGCCAAGGGATACTGTCAAGAAGAAGGCATTGACTATGAAGAAACCTTTGGCCCTGTGGCACGACTCGAAGCAATAAGAATCTTTCTTGCCTTCGCTGCCCACAGAGGTTTCAAAGTATATCAAATGGATGTCAAGTCAGCCTTTCTGAACGGGCAGATTCAAGAAGAAGTATATGTCCAACAACCACCAGGGTTTGAGAACTCTAAGTACCCAAATCACGTCTATTTTCTGGACAAGGCTCTGTATGGACTAAAACAATCCCCCAGAGCATGGTACGACAGACTTTCAAACTTCCTCCTTGCAAATGGTTTTGAAAGAGGTACTACTGATACGACTTTATTCTATAAGAAGAGAAAAGGTGAGATTCTACTTGTACAAACTTATGTTGATGACATTATTTTTGGGTCTGCAAATGATTTATATTGCAAAAAGTTCGAGTCATTGATGAAAAGTGAGTTTGAGACGAGCATGATGGGAGAACTTACATTCTTCTTAGGATTGCAAGTCAAACAAACCACAGAGGGTATTTTCTTAAACCAATCAAAATATGTCTCTGACATACTTGAAAAATACAAGCTCTCTGACTCTTCACCAATGAAAACTCCTATGGTCACTGGATCCAAGCTCTATGCAGATCCATAGGGCAAATCTATGGAGTGTAAACTCTACAGAGGGATGATAGGATCTCTACTGTAGTTAACCGCGAGTAGACCTGATATAATGTTTGCCATATGTCTATGTGCAAGATTTAAAGCTAACCCCAAAGAATCTCATCTTTATGATGTCAAAAGGATCTTCAGATACCTAAAAGGGACCAAAAATCTTGGTCTCTAGTATCCGGAGAACTTTGGCTTTGATCTCATAGCTTATACATATTCAGATTACGGAGGATGCAAGCTCGACAGAAAGAGTACCTCTGGGAGTTGCCAATTCCTAGGAGGGAAACTAGTAAGTTGGACTTCCAAGAAACAGAACTGTGTCTCGACGTCTACGGCAGAAGCAGAATATGTTGTTGCTGCAAGTTGTTGTTCACAGATAGAACCAGCTTCTATCAAGGATCCAGCTTCTCAAGGATCCACTTCCAAGAAGCAAGTTGTAATACTGACAAAGCTTCTATTCACTCCCGAATAGAACCAGCTTCTCAAGGATCCACTTCTTCTAACTCTAACTCTAACTCTAACTCTACTTCATCTGAGTTAGATTTATTGTTTATTAAAGTCTTTGATGATATATGTGCAGATTTTGAAAAAGGCATATCAACATCGATAACAAGTGGTACTGGCTCGGAGGTCCCTACTATATCTGAAGACATATCTGGACCGTCCGAAGAAGAAGTCACTGAAACCTCAGCTCCATCAGGTACAACTCAACCATTAGTTTCTGACTCTACTAATGCTGAATCTGTCTCTACAGATAGTTCTTCCAGAAACGAAGTCCCGACTACTTCAACTGCTAGTCCAGAAGCTTCAGTATCAGAAACACCAGTACCAGATGTCCCGAGTACATCTATGCAGCTACCTGTTGTGCACGATGAAAAAGATGCGTCTAATAGACAACAAACAGTTGAATCCTTACCAAGCACACATCGATGGACTAAGGATCATCCCCTGGATAACGTGATAGGTGACGTACAAACCGGTGTCACGACAAGATCCACATCTGCCAACTTCTGCATGTTTTCAAGCTTCCTTAGTTCCTTAGAGCCAAAGAAAGCGCCTGAAGCTCTACGTGATCCCTTCTGGATTTCGGCTATGCAAGACGAGCTTCTACAATTCGAAAGGAACAAGGTATGGCGTTTGATCCCACTACCTAAAGGTAAATATGTTATAGGAACAAAGTGGGTTTTCAGAAACAAGAAAGACGAAGCGGGAGTAGTTGTGAGAAACAAAGCTCATTTGGTCGCCAAAGGGTATTGTCAACAAGAGGGCATTGACTATGACGAAACATTCGCCCCAGTTGCAAGGATCGAAGCCTTCAGAATCTTCCTATCCTATGCAGCGCACAAAAACTTTACAGTCTATCAAATGGATGTAAAGTCAGCTTTCCTGAACGGCGTTCTGCATGAGGAGGTCTACGTAGCTCAACCTGAAGGTTTCATTGATCCTCATCACCCTGATCATGTTTATGTTTTAGACAAAGCACTGTATGGTCTTAAACAAGCAACGCGAGCCTGGTATAAAACTCTCACTAAATTTCTACTTGCTTCTGGTTTCAAGAAAGGTACAGTTGAAACTACCTTATTTCTTAAAAGGCAAGGTGAGGACTTGATTCTCATTCAGATTTATGTTGACGACATAATATTTTGGTCGACAAATCAGAAATTTTGTAAGAAATTTTCAAAGATAATGGAAACAAAGTTTGAAATGTCGATGATGGGTGAATTGAACTTCTTTCTTGGTTTACAATTCAGCATATTTATTAATCAAGCTAAATACATAAAAGATATTTTGAAAAAGTTCAATATGTCAGATAGTTCAGTCATGAAAATACCAATGGCTACTGGTACACTCTTAGACGCAAATCCCTCCGGGAAACCTATTGATCAAAAGGTGTATCGTAGCATGATTGGTTCTTTACTTTATCTGACTGCCAGTCGCCCAGATATAATGTTTGCCACATGCTTTTGTGCGAGATATCAGTCTAATCCTAAAGAGTCGCACTTACCTGTTGTTTAGCGAATCTTTTGATATCTCAAAGTTCTCCTGATCTAGGCCTTTCGTATCCAAAGGATTCTCGTTTTGAACTAACTGCTTTACAGATGCTGGTCATGCAGGATGTAAGCTAGACCGGAATAGCACCTCTGGATCATGTCAATTCATAGGTGACAAACTTGTGAGTTGGACTTCAAAGAAACAAAACTGTGATTCAACATCCACTGCCGAGGCTAAGTATGTAGCTGCTGCTAGCTGCTGTTCTCAAGTCCTCTGGAAGACGACACAGTTAAGGGACTTTGGATACAACTACAAGCGTGTTCCTATTTATTGTGATTCCAAGAGTGCCATATCTATAACTGCTAACCCGGTACAACATTCGAAGACCAAGCATATCGATGTACTATATCATTTCATCAAGGATCATGTAGAAAAAGGTTATATTGAAATGCACTTTGTTCAAACTGACTTCCAGTTAGCTGATCGTTTCACCAAGCCATTGGATGAAAAGCGATTCCATTTTCTAATCAGCAAACTTTGTATGTTGAGCATGTCTTAAACCTTACTCATGATTTAAGGGGGAGTTTTCTCAATCTTGACTTTGTGTTCATTTTTATTCTTCAACTGTTGCTAACGAAAGAGGAATCGTTTTCACAAATGATTACCATTATTTCTTGATATTGTAATCCCAATCAATCAAGCACTCTTACGACAATCTCTATCAAGAATCAATATGACAATGTTGAGTCTAGAGAGAGAGTAGAGAGAGAAACATAATCATATGTATATTGCAATGATGAACCTCCTTACAACATATACAAAAACAAAGAATTTATACCAAGGACTAAAACTACAAGCTTAATGACAAAGTAACCTCATATTGACTAAACACACTTTGACTTTGTTGACTTATCTTGACTTAACTTTTCCTATTAAATCTTGGATACAATAATACACTAACATTCTCCCCTTTTGTATTCAAGATTTAAATTTTTTTTTTGACATTAGTCTTCAGCGCTTGATTCTCTTTTTCAGCTCACTTCTAACCAATCTATCTTTTTCATTTTACCGCTCCACACAATGAGAAAAACTCAACCAGATGAGTTATCTCCCCCACTCTTTGATTTTGACCCCTCACCCCTCAATCACTCGAGGATAACTTCCTGGGTAGGAAACACTGGTTAACGTGTGTTGGGAACTGAAGAAAAGCTTAAGTGTGGTTAATACTTCTGGATCAGAGTTACTACTGCTAGAAGACTTAAAGGTTAATACTGCTGAGTATTACTACTGATAGTAGAATTAATACTGCTAGTCATTGTTAGTACTGCTTGAACAAAGTTAGTACTGCTTAACTAGTTAGTACTGCTAGTAGTTAGTACTGCTTAGTAGTTAATGCTGCTAGAAGAAGTTAATGCTGCTGAGCATAGTTAGTGCTGCTTATATGATCCGTATGGAAAGGAAGACAGCTGGAAAGAATGAAGATATTCTTGGAAGCTTAGAGATATACATGGAAGATATACTGAAGATTGGTTTATTTATTGAAATTATCTTTAGTATATGTATAGAAGATATAGAATAGTTTTACATAAGTTTTTTTTTAAGAGAAATCAACCTCAAGGCATAGATCCTAATTCTAGAGAAGTAGAATTCGTATTGGTGAGCCTGTTCATCAATATTGAGGTTGAGTGCGTAATCTTGTAACCTTAAAGCATTCAATACAAGTTTACAGTTTGTTATTCATATTCACTGTGTGTTGATTTACTGTTTCATTGAATATCAAAGTGTTATTCCGCAAACTTCTTTGATATTGTTTCTGAGAATTAATTCTTGTTGAGAATTCGATCCTGACAAGTGGTATCAGAGCAGAACTCTCTCAGAAACATTTATTTATCATGGAAAATTTTACAGAATCAAACAGTTCTTTGGTCTCCAAGGTTCCAATGCTCAAACCCAGTGAGTTTGACATGTGGAAGATCAGAATCAGACAATACATTCTTCATACTGACTACTCAATGTGGGATATCATTGAGAATGGTCCTTCTGAAGCTGGAAGGATAGGACCAGATGGGAAAAGACCTCCACCAAAGTCAGATGGTGAGAGGAAGATTAGACAGACAGAGATGAAGGCCTTGAGCACTCTGCTCCTGGCCATCCCCAATGAGTATTAGCATCAATTTTGCAACTGCACTGATGCTCAAATTCTCTGGAATGCTCTAGAGAAAAGGTTTGCTGGTACAAAGAGCATCAAAAGAAATCAAAGAGATGTTCTAAAGCAGCAGTATGAGAACTTTACTTCCTCAAAGAATGAGTCTATGACTCAAACTTTTGATAGGTTCAACAAGCTCATTGGTGAACTAGCTACTGTAGGGGTGAAGATGGATCAAGATGACATCAACAGAAAGTTCCTCAGATCTCTTGGGGATGAATGGACTATGTACACTGTCTCATATAGACAGAGTGACAATCTGGAAGAGAAAGAACTTGATGATCTATACAATGATCTAAGAGTTTTTGAAACTGAGGTAGAGATCAAGAAGAAGCCCACTGGTTATGTCCACAATGCTGCACTTCTTTCAGCATCCACTGATACTACTGCCATCCCTGAAGCAGTTAGTACTGCTAGTGGAGCAAGTTCAGAAAAAGGAACTGAAACAATATTTGAAGCCTTCTTGTCCAGTCATAGTAACAATTCATTGATTAATGATGATCTAGATCAACTTCACCCTGATGACCTGGATGAGATGGATATTAAATGGCAAATGGCCATGTTATCCATGAGGGTGAAGAAGTTCATTAAAAGAACAGGAAAGAATAACTTCTCTCAAAGAAGAGAAGATGGAGCTGGTTTTGACAAAACCAAGGTGGAATGTTATAAGTGTCACATGAAAGGACACTTTGCTAGAGAATGTTTAAGTGTTGTTCCAAACAACAACCACCAACAAGCACAGAATGGAGGCTACACTCAGAACAAGAATCCTGTTCAAGCTCTTGTCTCTCAACAAGGAATGGGATTTGACTGGAGTGATCAAGCTGAGGACGCCATTCAGAATCAAGCTCTTATGGCAGAAGTGTCTGATCTCCCCTCTGAGGTAATTTCTAATCTTTGCACTAAATCTTGCATTGACACTGTCAAAAGATACAGGGATCACAATCAAAGTATGTGTGATGATCTCAAAAGATTAGAAAAGGATAAAAGAGATTATGTGTTAATTGTAGAGAGATTTGAAGAACAAATCAAAGGCTTTCAAGCTAATGAACTTCAACACTCTTATGACACTAACTATTGGAAGTGGGAAAAGAATGAGTTAGAGACCAAACTGTCTAAATCCTTAGAAGAGAGTGATAAACTGAAGGAGGAACTGTCCAAAGTTAAACTTGACATAGAAAAGTTTTCATATGCTTCAAAAGCAATGGATTCTCTTCTAAAGGCTCAGATTCATGATAAGATGAAGCCTGGTATTGGATACAACAGTACACCTCCTCCTTACAACAACAATTATATCTCTCCTACTTCAGACTTGTTAGAAACCAAGGAGAAAAAGGACTTATCTGAAAAAGCCTTTAAGATAGACCCTTTGGATGAAGTAGTAATTAAGGATTTAACTGAGAAAGAAGCCAGCAAGAATAGAGATAATGATATGAGTAAAGAGATCCCAGTAGAAAACAATATTATTACCAATGAGGGATGTGGGAAAATCTGGGTCAAGTCCAAGGAGATAGAAAAGACCAAAGGAAAAGATAACAAAGTCCATTACAAACAAACCACGGTTGTGAATCCTGGATCTTGTGAACAGTGTGCTTGCAGCAAAGCAAAGAGCCTAAGTTCTGGTTTAAAAAGAGGAAATCAAAGAAACTGGAATAATCGATGGGCTCAGAAGCAAGGAGTTGATCTGAGTAAAATAAATAGACCAAAACCTTGTTTCATATGTGGCAAGTCAAATCATTTGGCTAAACATTGTTTCTTTAACCCTATTAATCAACAGAGGACCTTTCATAGATCTGTGCAAAAACCTGTTGGTTATAGGAAGGATGGAAAGAAACATATGATAAAGAAACATGGAGAAAGGAAAGGCCTCATGAAGAAAGAGTTTTTAAAAGAATGTATTAAAATATGGGTGCCTAAAAGCACTAAAACTGTTAGTACTGCTGATAGGGTTAGTGCTGCTGGAAGTATTACTGCTGCTACCTGTGTTAGTACTGCTAAAAATATTAATGTTGCTAATACTGTTAGTACCTCTTCAAAGGTTAATACTGCCAACACAGTTACTACTGCTAACAAGGTTAGTACTGCTAAGCATGCAAGTGCTGCTAAGGCAATTAATACTTCTGAAACCAATAATACTTCTAGCAAAAATGTTTCCAAGCCTATTATTGTGACAAAGTACTCCAAAAATGAGGAGTTAAAGTTCAAAAATCTTGTCAAGAAAGAATGCAAGTATTTTGATGAGAAAGGGGTACCCAAGACCACTTTGGCTTGGGTTCCTATTTCATACTAACTGATCCATCTTATGTGTAGGGCAACCAACAGCTCAAGGGAAAGAGCATATGGCATGTTGATAGTGGTTGCTCTAGGCACATGACAGGTAACATGTCATGCCTACAGGATTTCAAGCATATCAATGGAGGACATGTTGCATTTGGGGATAATCTTACTGGTGGTAAGATAAGTGGAAAAGGTAATGTCACAAAAGGTAAGATGACATTTGAGGATGTCTACTATGTTGATCAATTGAAATACAACCTGTTACGTGTATCACAGGTTTGTGACAAACAACATAGTATATTATTTACAAATATTGAATGTTTGATCCTTGCTCCAGGGTTCAAGGTAGTTGATCAAAGCATGATACTACTTAGAACTCCAAGAAAGGAAAATGTTTATTGTCTAGATTTAGACAATGTTAATAGTGATTCATCTCTAAATTGTCTTGTTTCAAAAGCTTCTATAGATGAATCCTCTCTATGGCACAGAAGGATGTGTCACATGAATTTTAAGACTATGAACAAACTTGTTAAAAACAACCTTGTAAGAGGTTTACCATCTAAAGTCTTTTCATGTGATGATCATTGTGTTGCTTGTCTCAAAGGCAAACAGCACAAAACTTCTCATAAGACCAAAGAGATAAATTATATTTCTTCTTGTCTTCAGTTATTACATATGGATCTTTTTGGTCCTACTAATGTGATGAGTATTGGCAAGAAATCTTACTGCTTGGTTATTGTTGATGATTACTCAAGATTTACTTGGGTATATTTTCTAAGGACTAAGGATGAGACAAATGGACTGATCAAATCCTTTATCCTAAGATGTGAAAACCAAGCTAATCAAAAAGTAAAAGTCATTAGATCAGATAATGGAACTGAATTCAAAAATCTTGATCTAAACACCTTTTGTGAAGAAAAAGGCATTGAGAGACAATATAGTGCTCCTAGGACTCCTCAACAGAATGGTGTTGCTGAAAGGAGAAATAGGACACTAATAGAGGCTGCTAGATCTCTGTTGGCTGATTCAAAACTGCCAATTACCTTCTGGGCTGAAGCAGTTAATACTGCTTGTTATGTCCAAAACAGAGTTCTAGTGGTCAAGCCTAAGAGCAAGACACCATATGAGCTTTTAAATAAAAGAAAACCCTTTATTGGCTTTTTCAAACCTTTTGGGTGTCCTTGTACAATTCTCAATACCAAAACTCACTTAGGTAAGTTTGATAGCAAGGCAGATGATGGATTTCTTGTTGGGTATTCATCTCAGAGTAAGGCCTACAGAGTTTTTTACTCATCATCTACAATAATTGAAGAAAGTGACAATGTCAAATGCAATGAGAACACAACAAATCCAATTGGGTCTGGTCCTCAGTGGCTATTTGACATTGATTCACTAACTAACTCTTTTGGTTTCAGTAGTGATGATTATGCAGGTTCAGGATGTGAAGGATCAGGGACTACACAGGTTCAAGAAAGTATATCTAAATTTGTGATCTTTCCCATACCCACAGTGAATTCCTTTGAAGACTGTGAAAAGGAACCATCTACTGGACCAAGTCAGAGTGAAGAAGAAGGTAGAGATGAGGAGACTCCAGAAAATAAAGAATCAGAAGTGGCTGCTGACAACACTTCAGTTGAGGTGAATGACTCTAATCTAGAGGTTGGACTTAATGAAGAACATAGTCATAACACCAGAGTACAAAAGAATCATCCTCCACAGCTGGTAATAGGAGATATATCTTCTCCTATGATGACTAGACATCAAAGCAGACTTCAAGAAATGCAAGATCAACAGCATACAGTGCTTTCTTGTTTTCTATCCCAGCTTGAGCCTAAAAAGGCACATGATGCTATGAAAGAATTTAGCTGGATAGAAGCAATGCAAGAAGAACTGTTACAGTTCAAACTACAAGATGTATGGGATCTAGTAGACCTTCCTAAAGGTCATAGAGCAATTGGCACAAAGTGGATCTTCAGGAACAAGAGAGATGAAAGAGGAATTGTCATAAGGAACAAAGCAAGGCTAGTGGCTCAAGGGTATACTCAAGAAGAGGGTATAGATTATGAAGAAGTTTTTGCACCTGTGGCTAGGATAGAAGCAATCAGATTATTCCTAGCCTATGCTTCTTAATGAACTTCAAAGTCTAACAAATGGATGTAAAGAGTGCTTTTCTCTATGGCTCAATTGAAGAAGAGGTATATGTCTGTCAACCACCAGGGTTTGAAAACCCAAGCTATCCAGACAGGGTATACAAATTGAAGAAAGATCTTTATGGACTACATCAAGCTCCAAGAGCATGGTATGACACTCTGTCATCCTATCTCTTGAAAAATGGTTTTGAAAGAGGAGTCATTGATAAGACTCTATTTATCAAGAGAAAGAAGAAGGAGATCTTGCTGGTCCAAATCTATGTTGATGACATTATCTTTGGATCCACAAGAGACAGCATGTGCAAGGAGTTTGAGGACCTAATGCATCAAAGGTTTAAAATGAGTTCCATTGGGGAACTTACTTTCTTCCTTGGACTCCAAGTTCAACAGAAGTCAGATGGTATCTTCATCTGTCAATCCAAATATGTGCAGGACATTCTAACCAAGTTTGGTTTCTCTGAATCAAAACCTGCCAGCACACCTATGGAGACACACAAACAGATAACTGCAGATCTTGAGGGGGAGGATATGGATGTGCATCACTACAGATCCATGATTGGCTCTCTCATGTATCTCACATCATCAAGGCCAGATATAATGTTTCCAGTCTGTGTATGTGCAAGATTCCAAGTTAGGCCAAAGCAATCTCACTTTCAAGCTGTTAAGAGGATATTCAGATATCTCAAAGGGCAACCCAGATTGGGAGTTTGGTATCCACATGACTCACCCTTTGACCTAATAGCATACTCAGACAGTGATCTAGGTGGGGCAAACTTGGACAGAAAATCAACTTCTGGAGGATGTCAGTTTTTGGGTGCTAGACTGGTTTCATGGCAGTGCAAGAAACAAACCACAGTGTCCACATCTACAACAGAGGCAGAGTACATAGCAGCTGCAAGTTGCTGTTCTCAAGTCTTATGGATTCAGAATCAAATGCTGGACTATGGGGTAACCTTTCTACACACTCCCATTTTTATTGATAATAGCAGTGCTATCAGCATTGTGAATAATTCTGTCAAGCACTCTAAGACAAAACACATTGAGATCAGGTATCACTTCATAAGAGACTGTAATGAAAAGAAACTTGTTCAAGTTGTGAAAGTTCATACTGACAACCAGTTTGCTGATCTATTCACCAAAGCTTTTGATGTGGGTAGATTCACTTTCTTGGTAACAAGTGTGGGAATGATCAACTCTGAATAAGCTTTCTCTCAAAAAGTGGTTAAATATCTGAATATTATAGATTCTTGGTGTTCCTAATCTATCTTTGCAGGGCATACATAGCAGTACTCAATTCAGCCTAAGCTTCAATGAGTAAGTATGGTTAATACTGCTAGTTAGTTAATACTGCTAGTTAGTTAATACTGCTCTCAGTTAATACTGCTCGCAGTTAATACTACTAGTTAGTTAATACTGCTCGCGGTTAATACTGCTCGCAGTTAATACTGCTAGTTAGTTAATACTGCTCTTAGTTAATACTGCTCGTAGTTAATACTGCTAGTTAGTTAATACTGCTCGCGGTTAATACTGCTCGCAGTTAATACTGCTAGTTAGTTAATATTGCTCTCAGTTAATACTGCTCTCAGTTAATACTGCTCGCAGTTAATACTGCTAGTTAGTTAATACTGCTAGTTAGTTAATACTGCTCGCGGTTAATACTGCTCGCGGTTAATACTGCTCGCAGTTAATACTGCTAGGTAGTTAATACTGCTCTAGGTTAATACTGCTTATGTCCTGGATACTATAAATACCCTTTGTCCGCCTAAACGTTCATAACGACTCTTTGCATACTGTTCACTTGCGCTCTAAACCTTTTTCTCTCAAGTACCAAGTCTTTCAGGCAAGAACATCCCAGTTCAATGGCATCCATGGCATTCATCGATGAGCACAATGAGATCGCAATGCTACAAAAGCCAAAGCAAGCTGCAGGATTTCATCAAATTGTGGATTTCCTCAAGTCGAGCCATATTGCTCATGCTCTTACGGTTGCTCCTACAATCTATATCGAGCATCAAAGGCAGTTCTGGGCTAATGCGACCATTGTTGCTGAGAATGGTGTGCAGATGATCAAGACAAGGGTGTGCGGCCAACCCTTAACAGTTACTGAAGAAGTTATTCGCATCAGTCTACGTCTAGACGATGCCTCTGGTATAACTTCTATCCCAAATGATGAACTGTTCTCATCCCTTACAAGAATGGGGTATGGAGGCCCATTGGGTGTTTTCAAATTCTCTAAAGCCAAATTTTCACCTCAATGGCGTTTCTTTGTCCATACTCTCATGCACTGCATCTCCAAAAAGACTACTGGATGGAGTGAGTTCAGCAGCACCATTGCTTATGCTTTGGTCTGTTTAGCCACTACAAGAAGGTACAATTTTTCACAAATGATTTTCAGTGATCTTGTATCAAACATGGGAAACAAAAAGAGTTTCTTTATGTATCCCAGGTTTGTTCAAGAAGTTATTACCCATGTATTGACGGATATACCTCAACCTGTTGGGGTATATGTACCTAAACCCCCCAAAGGCAAGGTTTTCTCAAACATGAGAAGATCTGCTGGGGACTCTGAAGGAGTTGACACCCCATTGTTCTCTACAATGATGGTGGTGTCCCAAACCAATGAAGGTATGGCAGCAGGGTCAAGGCCCCCATTAGACCATCCTACTGCTAGCCAATCCCAACCTTCCCACTCAAAATTAATTCTCCAGTCCCTTCTTGAAAAACCAACCTCTCTTATCACCCAAACTTACAAGAGGAAACAGGTAAAGAAGGCTCCTTCCCTTCTTGTACCATCAACCCCCAAGGCTTTAAGCCCTCTAAAAGAGAATTCTCCTTTAGGGAATATCCATACGGAAACCAAAGGGGTGTCTCCCAACCCCAAGGAGGTGCTCTCTAAGGAGGAGGAAGAGCATATAGGTGCTGAGGCTGCTACTACTCCTGCTAGCACAGAGAAGGAAAGTGGTAACATCAATAAGACCTCCCCCATGCCAACTTTGAATGAGCAATCATTTGAAGGTCCCTGGTGCCAAGAAACCACGGAGGTGGATAGTGCTTCTGCTAGGCAGAAGACTTCCACTTATAAAAGATCCAATGATCCTTCAATAGGGGGTAACACTCCTGGAGAAGGTGAGGATAGATATAACTATGATGAATTGATGGAAACCATGGGAAACATCAACCAAGATGTCATCAAACAAGGAAAAGAAATAGAAGAAATGAAGGTGGTAATTCTGTCACAACAAGTACAGATTGCTAAGCTAAAGAAGATGGTGATCAGTATGGTACAGAGAAAGAAGAGAAAGCAATTCCAACTAAGGAGAAGGAAACCTGAGAAAGATGCTCCCAAAAAGGGGGAGATCAACATGGAAGAAGCCACAAGAGAGGGGGAGCTTGATGGAGAGAAATTTGATGTTGAGGGGGAGCAGGAAGCAGAAACAGAAAGAAATTCAGTGCAACTAGAAGCAGAAACTGTTAGTGCTGCTGAAACCTCACAAGCAGCAGTAACAGAGTTATCACCAACAGAAATTGAAGTAGCTGAAATGCTAATCAAGGCAAAGAATGACACTCTCAAAACAAAGGGAGTGGTCATAAATGAAGGGGGAGAGAAGAAATCAGAACAGAAAGACATGGCTGCAGAAGCAAAGAATAAGGGAAAAGCAAAGATGATGGAATCTGATCAACCTGTCAACAAGCAAAGGTTAGTTAAATCAGATGAAGCCTTAGCCAGGAAGATGCAGGAGGATATTGAAAAGGAAGAAAGAGTTCAGGTGGAAAAGGACAGGGAGATGGCAAAGGCTCTAGCTGATGAATTAAATGAAGCATATCAGAAAGGGCTTGAAACTGAGAAAGCTAAACAAAGGGCCATAATCTTGAGAAAGGCTATGATAGCAAAATCAAGTGCAAAGAAAAGAAGACCTTTACAAACTTACCTTGCCACTCAGGAAAGAAACAAAATGATAACTTTCTTGAGGAGTGCAATTGGGGTAAAGAAAGAAATGTTTGTGAAGATGAATTTTGATCAAATCCAGGATCTTTATGAAAAAGAAATGGGGAAGCTGAAGGGCAATGAAAAGGATAGAGTGGAGTTTGAAAAGAAGGCCAAGGAGAGTAATGATGTGAATATCAATCAACCATTCCCTGAAAGTGAAGAGGGAACTCCTATCAAAGAAAAGCCAGAGAACAAGGAAGAGAAGAAGAAGGAAGCTACTCTAGTGCAGGTTCAAAAGACTTTGAAAAGAACCAAAATGATGGCCAAAAGAAAGAAGAGTGTAAAGAAGCCTAGAGTAGAAGAAGAACAAAAGGTTGCTGAAGAAGAAGAGGCACCTCAGAATGAGGCTACATCTTAGGAAGTACCACAGAGTTCAGATGCAAACATGTACATGGTAATATTGAATAAAATTCCAATACCTATCTCAGCTGAACCTATTAGATTCAAACCTCCTGAGGTCATTCACTGGGATACTATGGAGGTGGATGGCAAAGAATACATCAGATTGAAAAGAAATGATGAGAAGTATGAAGTATACAGCACTTGGAACAAACTTGTCAGAGAGTGTTCAAGATCTGATTTGGAAGAAATGTTTGAAGTGGGGATGAAAATTTATGCAGATCAGTTGACAGCTCCTGGGTTACCTATTGTGAAGCTAGTCATGGAATACTTGTCCATGTTATTCAATCCAGAAGCAGTGAAGCACTTAATCAGAGATGTGTTCAAGACTGTTAGAGGATGGACTCTCTATGAAAGGAGTGGAGTCTATGAACTAGCACTGCATACTTTTCACATGGAGTACTACTTGGTGGATAAGGTCTACAATCACACAAATCTAAAGCTTCATGCCATGTTGAATAAGAAGTTGGGTTGTGCACCAAATTCAGAAATGGAAAGTATCTTATGCACCAAGTATCTTATTCAGAGGACAATCAATCAGGGTATGGGACTGGATCCTAATATTGGAGTAGATCCATGAAGATTTTGGAAGCATCTGAAGAACTTGACTTCTTTTCCTAAAAGTCAAGTTAGGGGGAGATTGTTGGGAACTGAAGAAAAGCTTAAGTGTGGTTAATACTGCTGGATCAGAGTTACTACTGCTAGAAGACTTAAAGGTTAATACTGCTGAGTATTACTACTGATAGTAGAATTAATACTGCTAGTCATTGTTAGTACTGCTTGAACAAAGTTAGTACTGCTTAGCTAGTTAGTACTGCTAGTAGTTAGTACTGCTAGTAGTTAGTACTGCTTAGTAGTTAATGCTGCTAGAAGAAGTTAATGTTGCTGAGCATAGTTAGTGCTGCTTATATGATCCGTATGGAAAGGAAGACAGCTGGAAAGAATGAAGATATTCTTGGAAGCTTAGAGATATACATGGAAGATATACTGAAGATTGGTTTATTTATTGTAATTATCTTTAGTATATGTATAGAAGATATAGAATAGTTTTACATAAGTTTTTTTTTAAGAGAAATCAACCTCAAGGCATAGATCCTAATTCTAGAGAAGTAGAATTCGTATTGGTGAGCCTGTTCATCAATATTGAGGTTGAGTGTGTAATCTTGTAACCTTAAAGCATTCAATACAAGTTTACAGTTTGTTATTCATATTCACTGTGTGTTGATTTACTATTTCATTGAATATCAAAGTGTTATTCCACAAACTTCTTTGATATTGTTTCTGAGAATTAATTATTGTTGAGAATTCGATCCTGACAACGTGAATCCATGGAAGTTCTGTTTAAGCTCACACACGAATCCTATGTAAGTCCTAAAAAGCATGATTGCTCAACAGTTTAACTTGAACAGTTAAGCCTCTCTAGCGCGTTTCGATCAAACTCGCACGTCTCTCTAGCGCGTTTCGATCAAACTCGCAGGCTTTGACTTGCGCGTTTATCAAACTCCCTTGTCTCTATCTGCACGTTTTACCCAAACTCGCACGTGTTGCTTCCGCGTTCTTCAGACACTTGTGCGTTCTAGCTAAACATCAAAATCTTTGACTTGCGCGTTTTGATGGTGAACTCGCAGGCTTTGCTTGCGCGTTCTTCACCTTGAATCTTGCGCGTTCTAAGGATGAACTTGCGCGTTTTCTGAATCTAGCGCGTTTTGACAGTTCGTTCACAAAATCAGTCCAAATTGACTTAACCTTGCATATTTAAATATGAACTTGCACCAATATGATCGAATTATCAATTAGAACACAAATCTACCACAAGATTTCCATTAAAACCTCAAAAATCAACAAATTAATTCAAGAAACAGTGATCGTGTTCAACTTTTTTGAAAAATACAATTTGATCAATTTGATCAATCTAATGTTTGAATTTGATAATACGATCAGAACGAAAGTTGATCCATATGATAAAACGTATACAATCAAATCCATTTCTTCATTTAATTGTACATAAACAAGAAAATTTGTGATCAAACAATGACATTCAAGAACCGAGTTAGTGAAATCCAAAATTTGAAAAATTAGAATTCAATCTGTGATCTGATCCTTCTGAATTCGTTTGGTTTGCTCTAATACCAAATGATATTGTAATTCCAATCAATCAAGCACTCTTACAACAATCTCTATCAAGAATCAATATGACAATGTTAAGTCTAGAGAGAGAGTAGAGAGAGAGTAGAGAGAGAAACGTAGTCATATGTATATTGCAATGATGAACCTCCTTACAATAAATACAAAACCAAGGTATTTATACCAAGGACTAAAACTACAAGCTTAATGACAAAGTAACCTCATATTGACTAAACACACTTTGACTTTGTTGACTTATCTTGACTTGACTTTTCCTATTAAATCTTGGATACGATAATACACTAACATTTCTTTCATTTATACAGGTTTGTTCAAGTGACAATGGCTTCTAATCACATCAGATTAGGACCCGCACCTCAGTGTTTTACTTTATTTTTCTGTTTTTTGTTAAAAAAAATTATTTACATTAAGTTAAGGGGAGAATATCTGTGATTTTAACAGATTTTTGGATACTTAAATGCTTATCTGACCTTGTGTTCTTAAAGATAAATACTTGCTGTTAAAGCACATATTTATTGGATTCAAGATCATAATTATCTGAAAATGGAAATCTGAAGTTAAAGCTGATAAAGTCGTCTCAACAAATAGTCTAGAGTCCTTTTGTAATAAATGGTCAAAAGTGTGTTTTTCGTACTTTATTTATTTGGTTTATTATTAAGTTAATAGGTTGTTTTAGTTATTGGGCCAAGCCTTCAAAGCCCATTAGGATTATGGCCTAAGTATAAATTGTTAATTTAGTTGTAATTAAGGTTAGAGAGAGAGAGAGGCTTAATAGAGAAATTAATTATTGAGAGGTTGCTGTGGTTGGGGCGTCGTATACAGAGAGATAGAAGCAGAGAGATAGTTCAATTACATCATCAAGAACTTGTAATTTGTTGAATCGTTTGATTAATCAATATCAGGTTTGCATTATCGTATTGTTTATTGATTTACTTGATTGAATGATTGCATTTTGGGACACACAATTGGTATCAGAGCTAAATAGATTGAATTGAATAAGTTTTTGTTCGGTTCTATTTTACTGTAAAAAGATTCATAATTTTTATTGTGTGATTGTTCTTTCAAGTTATTATTGGTTGGATTGTGCTTGTTTTACCTATTATAGTGATTGGGTATTGATTGATTTGATTATTGCATCGATTTTGATCATCAATTTCTTGAATTTGTTGTTCTGGGTTCGTTCTCGAAGTCGGCTCTGTGTCATCAATCAATTTGTTCTTAAAGTGGTTTTTATTGAAATTAATTGATTGTAATCTGTTCTAATTGGTAAATTGATCGTTTTAGCAAGTTGGGTTGTTCAATTTTGAGTTTTGATTTGTTTTATGGGCTGATTTTGGTTTCTGGGTCGATACTGCATCAAGAACATATCGGTCTTTGCTCTTCCGGTCGAATTCTTTTTTATCGGTCTATTGCATTCAACCGGTACTCTCACAGTCCACCCGGTCGATGAGTATATCGGTCGAACATATCGGTCTTGTCTAGTGTCGGTCGAGTAACACCGGTCTAAACACTATATCGGTCAAATCACTCGACCGGACTTTACAAGTCCCCGGTCGAACACTATCGATCAAATCACTCGACCGGACTTTACAAGTCCCCGGTCGAACACTATCTGTCAAATCACTCGACCGGACTTTACAAGTCCCCGGTCGAACACTATATCGGTCAAATCACTCGACCGGACTTTACAAGTTTCCGGTCTTCTCAATAGCGGGACCCCCGTGCTAAATCTGCGAAGGGGGACAAAGTTCTGTTCGTGATCAGATTTTTCTGAATTTCATTCTAAGACTTTCAGTATTGTGTGATTTTATCTTGATTTCTACCGATCTCATCCAGTTGATTGTCTCAATATCAGATAAGTTTGATACTAATCGTATAAGTAAAGATGCCTCGGGAAGCTCTTGCTATTGGAACAGATGTGAAGCCACCAGTACTCTTCAAGGGGGAGTACGAGCAATGGAAGGACATATTTTTGGACTTCATAGATCGACATGATTTGGGAGATGAAATAAGAAAATCTCTGAAAGAAGGGATCATGACACCTCCGACCAAGGTTCTCACTGTAGCTGGAGAAAATGGTCAAGAAGAAGAGACAATGTATAAATTACCGATTGGTGAATATTTGGAAGATCAGTTGAACAGACACAAGGGTGACAAGCTGGCAAGATCATTTATTCTCCAAGGCATACCGAATGAAATATATGTCAAGATTGACAGCTACAACGCTACCGGTAAGCAAATGTGAGATCAGTTGGAGAAGATAATGATCGGATCTAAAGTCGGCAACCAGCTCAAAGTGTCCACCTGCTTGAATAATTATGAAGAGTTCAAAGCCAAAGCTGGAGAGTCACTTGAAGCCACTTATGATAGATTTGTAACATTGCTGAATGAGCTCAGCAAGAACAAGATCAGCAAATCTCACGTGGAGCTGAATGTGAAATTTCTCAGCAATCTTCAGCCTGAGTGGAAGAGGTTCACCCGACAGATGAGGCAGTTGAAAGATCTGAACGACAACCCTCTTCATGAAGTTTATGAAATCCTTAAACAGAACGAGGAAGAGGTAGCAGAGATCAAGGCTGAGATGAGAAAGGCTGACAAAGCAGTTGCTGATCCAGTTGCCCTTGTGGTGAAGAAGTCTAATAAGAAGATGGTGATAGCATCTGATTATGAAGAAGCTGATTGCGAGGCAAAGTCTGAATCTGACGATTGTGAACAACTGATGGAAACCATGCTAATGTTAACCAAGGCTTTCCAAAAGAAGTTCTATAAAAAGGCAAACTCCAATAGTCAGAGATACTCGTCTGGTCCGAACGACTACAAGCATAAAGAGAAAGTTGAAGAAAGGAGATCAGAAGACAAGAAGGATGGAGCTGAAGAGACCAAGAAAGAAGAATCGATTAAGTGCTACAATTATGGGAGACTCGGTCATTTTGCCAAGGACTGTCACAAATCAAAAGTCCGAAACTCAGACTATTACAAGAATAAAATGCTTCTAGCCAAGCAACAAGAGGCTGGAAAAGCATTAATGGCCGAGGATGAATACTGGCTCGACCATTCGGATGACGAATCTGAAGAAGGAGAGAAGGACGAGACAGCACATCTGTGCTTGATGGGAAAGAACCAGTCAGAAGCTGAAGCTGATTCGGATGATGGAGATAATGATGAGCTATGTACCTTAACTGAATTAGATTTATTGAACCAAATGAATGCCATGATGTCTAAATTCCAAGAATTATAGTCAAAATTGAAGCGTAAAAGAGGTGTCATAAATGAGAAAAATCAATCTATACATACACTTAGTAATGATATTGCTGAGAAAAATGTATTAATTGAAACTTTGCACAAAAATATAGACACCAGCGCTAAAGAAAAGACTAATATTCATAAAGAGTTATCTGAAACTGTTTCAAAGTTTAAAGAATGTGAGTTTAAATCTAGAGAGATTGCTAAAAGGTATTTTTCTACTTCAAAAGAGAACAAATCTCTAATAGAAAAGGTGAATGATTTGGAAGAAAAATTACATACTATAGGTCAAACTGAACACACTATTCATTTGAACAAACCTAAAGAGAAACCTGATACTTGTGGACTTGGTTACAAAAACCCACATCATCTCAAAAAGGTGATATCTGAAGTGCCTGCACTTTATGACTTTGGGTTTATGTTATTGGCTCCTCAACATCAAGAACTCAAACCTTTTTGGACTGGTCTGTCGAAAAAAGATAAAGCCAAAGAATATGATAAAAGAAAGAACACAACTAAAGTTCAACTTCCATTTCGCTATGAGAAGTTGAATAACAGTTATCGTTCTAATAAATCAAAATTTCTTTCAAATGATTATTTTGAGAGTTATTCTGTTAAAGAGTTGGAGGCTAAACCCATTAAAGGTAAGCTTTACGTCCCTCCCCTCGTTTTGGAAAGTAAAATTTCTGAACTTGAGAATACTCTTACAGATGAAAGAATTTTGATGGACTTAGAACATACTGTATTTTCAACAGTGTTGAAAAATTCTAATTTTCCTAAACTCTCCAAAGCTTTAAATTCGGATGACAGATCTGGTTCACTTGATAATGAGCTTAATTTCTTAAACTCTGAAGGTGTTTTAAATAAGTGTGTTTCTCAGTTTGATTTTTCTTCTAAACTTCCTGATCATTCATCTTGTGTTGTAATTCCTTTGGATTACCCAGTGTCTATGATAAAGGTGAAACATCAACGAAAGTTGATAAATCATTTCTGTGAAATCTAAGAAAGCAAAAGGTAAGAAACAAAAAGCTCAGCTTTCACAGAAACCGATCCTCACTGGTAAGACAAAGAAGAAGCATTCTCTTAATTCTCATCATTTTAACTCTAAAGTTTCAAATGTTTCAGATTTGAGAAAGCAAAGGGTTGGAGTTAAGACTGCATGGATACCGAAACAGAAGATAGACGAGAAAGCTAAATCTAGTTCTAGTTTTATTTTGAATAAAAAGACTTCTAGTAAAGATGATTTGAGTGTGAATGTTGCTACTTTTAAAAATAATCTTGTTGATTCTCGCAAGAAATATTCTATAAAGCAATTATTTCAGTTAGCTCCATCTAGTACTAAAAAGTTTTTAAATTATGGTGAATGTGATTATGCTTCTCGTAGATATTCTGATGTTTGGTATGGTTCATATAATGTTTCATCTTATCATTATCATACGTCTTATCATGCTTCTGGTTTTCAAAGAAAAAGCGGACCCAAATTTAAATGGGTGCCAAAATCAAGTACTAACAGTGGAGGTCCCATTTTTAAATGGGTTCTAAACCTCTTCTTTCTTTATTTGTGTTGTGCAGACCCATCATATGTGGTATTTGGATAGTGGGTGTTCCAAGCATATGACCGGGCAGAAGAGTATGTTGTCTAATTATACGGACAAATACTGCGGCACAGTTCGTTTTGGGAATGATCATTTTTCACCTATTCTGGGATATGGTGATGTTGTACATGAAAGTCTTACGATCAAGAAGGTGAGCTACGTTGAAGGCTTAGGGCACAACCTGTTCAGCATTGGCCAGTTCTGCGACAAAGACTTAGAGGTTAATTTCAAGGCCAAGACATGTTCAGTACGCACTAAGAAGGAAAAGAAATCTTGGTCGGCACTCGCAAGTCAAACCTCTACACCATCAACTTATCAAACGTCCAGGCTGACAATCAGGTCTGTCTACTATCAAAGGCCTCGATGCAACAAAGCTGGTTATGGCATCGACGGCTTTCTCACCTCAACTTTCGGTACATCAACAAGCTGGTCAGTGGCAAGCTAGTGAAAGGTCTTCCAGAACTGAAGTTCGAAAGAGAACATCTATGTGCAGCGTGCGAAAAGGGAAAGATGAAGAGAGCCCCACACAAACCAAAGCCTGAACCGAGTACCAACTCTCCTTTAGAGTTGTTGCATATGCACTTGTGCGGTCTTATGCGAACGCAAAGCTTAGGAGGAAAGAAGTATGTGCTAGTTATAGTGGACGACTATACGCGATACACTTGGGTTAAGTTTCTACGGTCTAAAGATGAGACTCCCGATGTTCTCATTTCATTTCTGAAGACGACCCAAGTCAATCTGCAAAAACAAGTCAAGATTCTAAGAACTAACAACGGCACAGAGTTCAAGAACAAGATAGTTGAAGAATATCTCGAATTGGTCGGGATATCACATCAATACTCTGTTGCTTGCACGCCTCAACAGAATGGAGTCGTCAAAAGGCGAAATCGTACACTTGTCGAGGACGCTCGGATATCAAGCCAATCCTAAAGAATCTCATTTGTCTGCTGTCAAGCGGATTTTCAGGTATCTGAAGGGGACTGCAGATCTTGGTCCATGGTATCCTAAGGATACAAGCTTTGAACTAACATCTTATTCAGACGCAGATCATGCTGGTTGCATGTTAGATAGGAAAAGCACCTCGGGTCATATCCAATTTCTCGGAGATAAACTCGTTAGTTGGGCTTCAAAGAAGCAATTATGTGTCTCCACATCAACGGCCGAAGCGGAATATGTAGCTGCTGCTAGCTGCTGTTCTCAGGTCCTGTAGATGATAACACAACTGCGAGACTATGGATTTAATTTCAATAGAATCCCGATCTATTATGATTCAAAGAGCGCTATTGCGATTACCGCTAACCCTGTTCAGCATACTAAGACCAAACACATAGATGTTCGGTATCATTTTATAAAAGATAATGTAGAAAAGGGGACAATTGAACTTTACATTATAAAAACCGATTATCAGCTTGCAGATTTGTTTACCAAACCTTTAGACGAAAAAAGATTTAATTTTCTTGTCTCAAGACTTGGTATGCTAAATCTTAAGACCTAATCGGTAGTTACCTATTAAAGTTTCTTATTGTATCTCTTTATCATTTCTTTATTATTATTTCCGCATGATACCTGCTCTTTAACAGTTTGTTCATGATCTCAGGGGGAGTGTGAGAAGTGTCTTATAGATGATCAATGTTAGTTTGAGGGGGAGCAATTCTGAATGCATTGTACTTACTGATCAACTTGTTAGTAATGCATAATTTTAGGGGGAGCGATCAAGTCAAAGGAGTATGGCGATGACTTCTGATTATTTCTGATTAGAACTCGTACATCAATTGTTTTACTGCTTTATGTCATTTCAATTTCAGTGAATAAAGTTACTTTGACTAGACTTTTAGACTTTTGTAGGTTGAGAGATGCTTCGAAGATCATATCTTTATGACTTTAAGCTTGACTTCGTGAGATGTAAGACTGTACTCGAAAGGTATAATTTCTTTTCTTCATCTCATTCATGGTTGAAAGAAGAACAACTTTCAATTATAAGAAAACATGTTCTTAAATGTTCAAACCACTTCCCGATTCTCAAACAGATTTCTTGAATTGGAAGTGTGCTTTTAAATGTTTTCTGCTTCATCATTGAGCTTTAACTGATCAAGTTAAATCTCCTGAGCATCATATGCTTCATAGGAAAACATGGGATCAGTGTGCTAGGACTTCAAAGAAACTTCTATGGATTCACGTTAACCAGTGTTTCCTACACAAGAAGTTAATCCTTTAGTGATTGAATGTGAGGAGTCAACAGAAATGAGTGTGGGATGTGTAATGAGAGAATATGTCAAAAGAGAGTTCGGTTAGCTGTGAGCTTAAAGATTAAAAGAAAGAGGGTGAGAGTTCAGAGTAAAAGAATATCAAACTCTACACCAACTACTTTCTGAGTCGGGCAGCCACATTTCTAATGCTTCACAATTCATGGTGAACATTATTGAAACAGGCAACTAGCCCATGCCAACTCTTGACATTACCCCACCAGCTACTCATTTTCTTCTCAACAAGAAAATGTTTCATTTTCAAAGGGGACGCAACACATATGCTTTCTGATTTTCATTTGGAAAATCTGGATATTGAAAAGAAGGAAGTCTGCCCGACCTTCACACTTCGTTTATGCACATTGAGTCTGTGTTTCACTACTTGTCTCAGTGGTTTACACTTTTTGAGCCTTATAAGAAAACATCATATGCTTAATTTATTCTATCACTTGCACGAACACACAAAGAATTTGTTTCTTTGTCATAACGTTCATAGAAATTGCCTTTGTGGTATTTCAATGATTGAATGGAAGCCCTGGCGGAGTGAACATCATAAAAGCTCCTTTATATTGTGTATTCGCTACACAAAGTGACTTTGTGTTACTGACAGACAATTTTAACTGATTCATTTGTTGATTCAGGTGTTATACTTCATTTACCATATTGTCTAGATTTGCAAAGATCTGGATGAACATCTTAATGAATTGACGGATACTCAGTGGTTCTGTTTGCAAGATTAATCGTGGAAGAAATTTCTTGAAGACACGTTTTGATGAACTCTTTGCTCTTTTCATCAAAAAGGGGGAGAAGCGTCAATCAAGAAATGCGGAGATAAAAAGTTTTTGAAAACATTTCTGAAGATATTCTGAAGATATGTTGCTTTGAAGAAATTTTCCTTGAAGATGATTTGCTAAAGCATTCCGAGTTGAAACTGGAGATAATTTCTTTCCAAGAGATATTCTAATCTGTTGGGGAGATTGTTACATTCTGGAGACAAAGAGGAAGATTACATTTTCTGAGCTTAAAGAATGATCTTGATCCAAAGGGGGAGATTGTTAAAGCACATATTTATTGGATTCAAGATCATAATTATCTGAAGATGGAAATATGAAGTTAAAGCTGATAAAGTCATCTCAACAAATAGTCTAGAGTCCTTTTGTAATAAATAGTCAAAAGTGTGTTTTTCGTACTTTATTTATTTGGTTTATTATTAAGTTAATAGGTTGTTTTAGTTATTGGGCCAAGCCTTCAAAGCCCATTAGGCTTATGGCCTAAGTATAAATAGTTAATTTAGTTGTAATTAGGGTTAGAGACAGAGAGAGGCTTAATAGAGAAATTAATTATTGAGAGGTTGCTGTGGTTGGGGCGCCGTATACAGAGAGATAGAAGCAGAGAGATAGTTCAATTTCATCATCAAGAACTTGTAATTTGTTGAATCATTTGGTTAATCAATATCAGGTTTGAATTATCGTATTGTTTATTGATTTACTTGATTGAATGATTGCATTTTGGGACACACACTTGCGTTTTATCTTGTCAATATACTTTGTCAAGTATTCATACGCATAACGGTTCAAAATATTCTATTTGACTTTGTTATTACCATGTATCAAAATATAAATATTTCTCTGGTAATACTCACGTTATTTGTATTCACTGTTGATTGAATCAAACGTCATTTCATGTGCTTTCATTGAAAATATGTTTATATATTGTTCATATAAACAACATTCGTTTTTGATTCTGCAAAATCTTATTCTTCATGATAAAATGATATGAGCTTAATTGTCAAACTCTTTTAGTTTGAGGGGGAGAATTGCATCGTCAAACATAACTGTTTTAACATCTCCAAAAGTCTTATTTTTCATGTAACAAGTGGTACTTGTGCATATATGTACAAAACGCCTGTTGAACAACACGTACTTTTAGGAAAATACATGGGATTCAGTGTGAGAACTTAACCGAACTTCCATGGATTCACGATAACCAGTGCTTCCTACCCAGGAAGTATTCCCTGAGTGATTGAGGGGAGAGGGATCAAAAGATTTGAGTGTTGGTGTGTGATGAGATAAAATGAAAAAGAGAGATTGGTTAGAAGTGAGATTTAAAAGAAAGAGGGTGAGTGAACAGAGTAAAAGAATATTAGACTCTGCACAAAACTTCTTTCTGAGCCGGGCAGCCACATAATTTGATTGGTTCACATTTGTTTTGGTGACCATCATTGAAAAAGGCACCTAGCCCATGGCATTTCTTGTATACAACCTCAGCAGCTACTCATTCTTTTCTCAAAAAGAGAATGTTTCACATTTTCTAGGGACGCAACACATACGCTATTGGTTCTTCATTTGAAAGATACTAATATTGAAAAAGAAGAAAAGTTACCCCACCTTCGAATCCTTTCTCATGCACATTGAGTCTTTGTATAATTTGTTGTTGTCTCAACAAGTTTACATATTTTGAGCCTATATTGAAAAGCAATCATCTATGCTTAGTTCTTTCATACACATGCACGAGCACACAGAAATTTGTTTTCTGTCAGAAAGTTCATAGATAACCATGTGTTATTCGATGATTGAATGGAATACCTGGGGAGCTAACATTAAAACCACCTCCTTATATAGTAACATTATGTTACTCAGTAACTTTGTGTTACTGACAGGCATTCTAACTGAGTCATTTGTTGATTCAGGGTTACCATTTTCTTTATATTTTAATCTGAAAAGATTGAAATAATCACTCTTTCCGTCTTGGAACACTGCTCTTATTTCCATACAGGGCTCGTTCCATGAGGACTGTGCTTACGTGATTATACACAATGGGGGAGATTGTCTTGAAAAGGGGGAGATTGTTTTGCAAAGTTTTGATGATGATGATTCTCACCACTCATCAAAAAGGGGGAGAATATCGAAAAGAGGGAGAACATAATCTGAAGACTGGTGAAGATTTTCAAGGATTTGAAGATTTGAAGACTATTTAAAGATATCAAGTTTTGAAACTATCAACGACTTATCTGAAGAAAAGAGAAGACCAGTGAAGACCTGAAGATTTTAAGTTTTGAAACTATCATAAGTTTTGAAACTATCAACGACATATCTGAAAAAAAAAGAGAAGACCAGTGAAGACCTGAAGACAATTGCAAAAAAATTTTAATCTTGAATCCAAAGGGGGAGATTGTTGGATCAAATAATTGTATTCAAGATTAAAGTTAAAGTTAAATTTCAGGGTTTAAACTGCAATTGTGTCAAAGTTATTTAGAGGGTTTATTATGTAATAAGTAAATAGTTATTAGCCATTGGGCCTCAAGCCCATAAGCCCATTAGGCCTAAAAGCCTGGGTATTTAATGTTTTGTTTAGTTAGGTTTTAGAAGAATCCTCACAATTACTTTCATAATTATATAGTAAGGTAGCAAGTTTTCTCTGTATTCAAGGGTATCAAGAACACTCAAGGGTTTCATTGTTTATTTAAGGGATTGGTATGTTACTCTGATCTATATATCTCTTGATTATTATTGTGTTGTTTGATTAATTATTTACTAACTAGATTAAATTGGGATAACAATATATATATATATATATATATATATGTGTGTGTTTGTGTGTGTGTGTTGGGTCTAGTGAGAAGGGAAGTTATGAAGAGAAGCAAAAGAATATTTCTAGACCCTGGATCAATCATAAATGAAGATCAATATTAACAAGATGCACTGAGAAGCACCAAATTAATTCCAATGAGATGCGCAATTCATGGGTGGTTGTGGAGATTAAAAATGATTAAGGGTCCAAATCCTTTCTTACGCTTCTCACCTTAACTCTTTTTTCTTACACGATACTTCGTCTCTCTCTCTCTATATATATATATATATATAGAGAGAGAGAGAGAGAGAGAGAGATGTGAGTTTCATACGATAACAATATCTATTTAAATAAACACGAGAATGGCCGAGTACATACAAAATTATATATGTCTCACGCGACTTGCTCGCGACTTAAGTCGCGGGCATAGTCGCCCGCGTCCATTTTTTTGGCTTTTAGTGCCGAATCATATATGATTTTGCACATGGTTTGATGTTTTCTTGTTTTCTTAAATAGTTAGCATTCTCGTTTGAACATTTCTCTCTCTCTCCCCCTCTCTCTCTCTCTCTCTCTCTCTCTCTATATATATATATATATATATATATATATATAGACGAAGGATTATGTGATAAATTGAGGTTAACATGGGAATCGTGAGAAGTGGATCTAAATCGTTCATCATTTTTAGTCAAATGTCCTCCCATGAATTCCTGCTTAGAATGAATTTGATCTGGTGCATTATTTTTTATCACATTAATCGTCTCATTAATGTTCCCTAAAGCAAAAATTGTAACGAAGATTCTTGAACGAATTTAATGCATTATTCATAAAAATTTAATTCTTACTACATGAACACGTGTCTTCATACATCTGCCTTTCAAAAAACGAACATATGAACATTTGGGTGTCCACACGTACATGCAACATTTGTTCGTCTCTGTTCGTTTGTTTATATTTATCTACGTTTATTTACGTTTGTCCGTTTAAGTTCTTTTAGCATTTTAACGAAAGAACATGAATGAACACGCAAACACATGCTTTAATGAACGAACATAAACACAAAAAAGTTTGTTCGTTTATTCTTAGTGTTTGTTCGTTTGTTTGATTAATTTAAACAAACGAATATGAACAAATCTTTGTTCGTATTCGTTCGATTCATTTACAGTCCTAAAATTTATACAACCGTATATTTCAAATCTTCCAAGGGCTAAACTTGTTGATAGTTATTTTAATTACCTAAAAACAAGTATTCAGTTATTAAAACACCAAACTTGAAAAGGAAGAATTTGAGAAACATAAAAAACTAAAGTCAAATTCATATGAGGTATTATCTACATGAACACGTGTGTTCATACCAATCTGTCTTTCAAGAACGCAACATTTTAACATTTGTGTATTCACACGTACATTCATACGTTCTCCAATTTTTTGCAGTGTGTTCACATATGTTCAGTGCCCACATTTAACAAAGATGAAGACATGGATGACCAATGAAAAAAACCCACATTTAACAATGATTCACGATTGTTAATTACTGGAGGAAATTTTTTTGTTTTAATGAAAATATTGAGGAACTAAATAATAAGAACAACTCGAAAACATTAAAAAAAATTACCCAATACATATTATGTTATCTGATTCGACTATATCCACGGTGCATATAACACTGCTCTCATTTTCATGTTCATGGTTTACGAGTCTATTTTGATTTCCTTCATCCATATTTTGTGTTTCCGGATTCGAAAAAGTTTCATCAATCGCACCTCTATCGACATCGTTAAGGAGCACAAAATTCATAATGTCGATGGACGTTGTTGCGTTAATTGTCGGGATGTTCATAGGATTTTCTGAATTAAAATGAATACTGCATAAAGTTTTTGACAACAAACCACTATACAATTTTGACAAAAATATGAAATCAGACTTTGAAAATGTTCATATGATTTTAAAATTAAGATGAAAATGGAAATTTTTTGAAATCAAAACATAAGCTAGAATCAATGAACATTTATTCTTGTAACTTTCAAAAAAACTATATGAAATATTGGCTAATTTAGAATTTACCTTTCTACTTAAATATACAAACAATCACAACAACACTCAAAGACGCATTTCTATTGGTTGGAATAGGTTAACAAAATTAACAACATTTTGTTGGTTAACAAATCATCCTTGTTTTATATATATATATATATATATATATATATTGATTGTAATTTTACTGTTGAAACAAAAGAGTATTTAACTTAACGGTATTCAAGTTGTTGAAAATATTCTAAATATAAGTCAATCTTGTCATCAGGTTTAACTTATTAAGGGTTGTGTATGTTTTCAGGAAATTGAGGGGCTGTTGTGTAATGTTCAGAAGGTGGAGGATTGTGCCTCACTATTTGAAAACATAAAGGATAGCGGAGCAATGGAGCAAATGTTTTGAGGGCCTTTCTGCAATTGTTTGAGAAATATATACACGCTTTCTTAGCTGGAAGAAAATTAAGAAGCTAATTTTGAATCCATTTTTTTCTCTCTCGCTTTATCACTCTAAAATTAGGGTTCCAGTTTAAAACTCTCTTCAAATCTTTTGAAGGTTACTTAGGATTTTGTCATTTCATTTGTAAATAATGATTGTAAAAAGTTTGATTGTAAAATTTTAAGATGGTATCAGAGCTCGAATCCTTCATCTCGCCGACGCTCAGGTGACTTTCATCAACCGAATGGTAAATCCTTTCATCTTATCTCTCGTTTTCTATTATCTTCTTCATAGCTAGGTCGATCTCTTTTTTTTCTTTTTATTCGCTCCTTACCTCTGTTCGTTTGATCAGAGAGTATTTTTTTTTTGTCGACCTATCATCTCTTGGATCTGTGCTCTCTAGTACTGGTTCAACAGATTCATTTGTTGTTTCAGATATATTTTTTCTTTCGCATATTAGTCTTTGTTTTAGATCTGTTTTTTTTTTGTTCAATCTCATATTTTCAAATTTTCTGTTTTAGTGTTGCGTCACAATCTGTTATCTCTTGGATTTTATCTAAAAAGGTTTTTCTAAAACCCTTTAATCGATTATCGTGATTATTGTGTTTACATGCTATAATTGATTTCTGGATTTTTTTTTCGGTATATTTTTTCTGTCGATTTTTTTTGGAAACAGTAGTAAATCGATCTGTTTTTTTTATTGAAAAATCAAATTTTTATCGGTCGATTTCTTGTTATCTTGTTAATTGGTTTCTGGGTGGAAAATCAATGGACCGGTGCTCTTATATTATAAGATTTATCGGTCTAAGGTTTCTGGTTTTAAAGTTCTCGGTCGACTCTGTGATATTTGAAAATCAATTTTCTGCCAGAAAATTGATCTATTGTTTGAGTTTCTGGGAATTTGTTCTTGAAGTTAATGAATAATCGATTGAATTTTTGGTTAAATTGATCTGTTTCTGGGTTGTTTATTCTTGAAATTCATCGTGTTCATCGGATTGTTGTTCTTCGATTTTATCGGTCCTTATCTGTTGATTTTATCGGTTCTTATCTGTTGAGTTTATCGATCCTTATCTGTTAGTGTGTTTTCGACCGGTACCCTGCTTTACCGGTCCACTCTATCGACCGGTACCTTGCTTTACCAGTCCACCGTATCGACCAGTACCCTGCTTTATCGGTCGAATATTCAATATCGGTCCACATTTTATCGGTCCATACATTTTACCGGTCCATACATTTTATCGGTCCATACACTTTATCGGTCCACACCTTACCGGTCGAAAACTCAATATCTGTCGAAATACTCCGGTCACTATTCATTGTTTCACTATTCACCCGGTCACTATTCATCCGATCGACCGATAGTTTCAAGACCCCGGTCGAAGTTTCTATAAAAAAAAAACAGTCGCTACAGTAACCCCGGCCGCTACAGTGTACCGGTCGCTACAGTAACCCCGGTTGCTACAGTAACTCGATCAAAAAAAATCTCCTTTGCCCCAGTGCCTATTCGCGCAAACCCACACTTTGCGCGACCCGAACCTCGTGCAAACCTATATATATAGATATATTGTTCTGTTTTTGGATCATCCTGTTTGTCTCACGATCATTACAGTGCAGTTAAGATTAAAGTTTAAACCCGTTCAGGTTTCATCTATTATCAAGTTTTTCCAAAAGCTTGAATTAGATAAGTCAAGATGGGATATTATGCTGAAGTTCAAGAGTTCAAATTAGAGAACAAAAATCTTGAATTATTTGTTGCTTTCTACAAAGAGAAATCAGAACTTTATAATAATGAAAGCATCATACTGAAAGAAGAAGTTAGTGCATTAAAGGCAATTAATGAAGATCTTCTGAAAAAGACTTCTGGGCAGAATAATAAAAAAATATTGAGTTTGGAAACTGAGAACAAAGAGCTGACAAGAAAAATCTTGAACTTGGAAGATCAGATTGTCCAAATCCAGAAAGCATCCGTTGAAAGTTATGAGGCAAAGATTAAGCGTCTGACGGATTCTAAGACTGAGCTTCAAAAGAAAATATCTGATTTTGAGCAAAAGCATGCTAAAGATAAAACCGAGTTTGAGAAATCTTTCGCAAAGAAGTTCTCAGATTTTTCAAGAAAATGTGTTGATGAGAAGAAAGAAGTTGAGCTGAAATGCATAAAACTTTCTCAACAAGTTTCTGCTTTTGAGAAAGTAATCATCCTTGAAAGAGAGAAGTTTGCCAAAGAGAAGAAGGCTATTGAACAAAAGAATGTTGGATTCTTCAAAGAAATATCCGGCCAGAGAAACAATGCTGAGAAGGGATTTGAAGAAGAAAGAAGCATCTTTGAGACTGAGATTAAAAAGCTGACTGCCAAGTTATCTGAACTGTCTGAGAAGGCACTAAAAGAGCAGAAAACGAAGTATGAATTCACGAAGAAGATTGACCTTCTAGTAAAAGAGAGAGACAACTTTGCTTCGACGATTAAAGTGCTTGAAAAGACAATATCAAGTTCAAATCAAAAATTTGTCTGTTCACAAAGGTCAGTTAAATCTTTTCATCAGATTCGTAAAACTAACCTTTTCTATGATAGCAATATAGATAGTTCAGGTACACATCAAATAAGAAGGAGATACAAAGAAGAGGAACTGGTCTGGAAGAAGAAACCAATTGAAGATGGGCGAAAGAAAGAGAATCATGTGTACATGCGTTTAATGCCAAAAGGAACAATGTGCGTAAAAGGAAACCTGATCATATCTGTACGAGAGATCAATTAATCAGGTTATCAGGTAAGAAAAATTATTGTTCTTATTGTCGTACACATGATCATATTCACAAAACCAGTGATAATTTCTGGTATGGTTCTTATTACGTTTCCCCCCACAAGAACTGCAACTAACATTCATGGACCCAAATACCAGTGGGTACCAAAGCCGAAAAACTGATTATTTGTTGCAGGCACCTACTGTCAAGGGGAAGTAGAAGAACAAAGGCTTCTAAGTAAATCAGCTTAGAACTCGTACTTCAACGGAGTATGGCTTCTGATCATATGACAGATCAGGACTCGTTCTTCAATGTTCAGACTTGGATATTTTGCAAATATCCAGGGGGAGCTTAATAGATCTATATCGTTCTATCATTATTTGAGGGGGAGCTTAAATGTAAGTATCTTATAATCTAGATCTCTAATTGTTTGAAAGAAGAACAACTTTCGAACATGAAAAACGTTTTCTGAAATGTTCAAACCACTTCTGGTTCTCAAAAGATTTTATGAATTTAGAAGTGTGATTTTTAAATGTTTTTCAATTTTGAGCTTTAATGTTTAACTGACCGTGTGTTTCCAAAGATCAATACTTCCGTATTATCTTGTCCATATAATGTCAAGTATTCACACACACCGGTTCAGTACTTCGTTTGAATTTGTTATTACCATGTCTCATAACGAAATAATTTTTCGATGGTAATACTCCCGTTTGATTTCAAATGTTATTGAGCATCAATCATCATTTCTAAATGTGTGCGTTCATTGTTAAATTGTTTATATTTGCTCATATAAAAAAAATATCCATTTCTTTGATACCCTAACCCTTTTAATTTGATATGATTGATACATTGTCAGATTCTCAAAACAATTCTCTTGATTTCATTTCATTCAATCAATATATGTGTTTTGAGAAATCTTCAAAGTTCAATTGCTCAAATCTCACGAGCATACATTTTTACAATGTTATCATACATTATGTACTTAACTGTTTAGTTAAACTGTTGAGCAACTGGTCGTTTTAGGACTTACATGGGATTTGTGTGAGAACTTTAACAGAACTTCCATGGATTCACGCCAACCAGTGTTTCCTACCCTGAAAGTTATCCTAGAGTGATTGAGGGACAAGGGGTCATAAATCAAAGAGTGGGGGAGATAACTCATTCGGTTGAGTTTTTCTCATTGTGTTGAGGAGTAAAATGTAAATGAGAGTTTGGTTATAAGTGAGCTTTAATGTTAAAAAGAAAGAGGGTGTGAGAACAAAGTTAAAAGAACATCAGAACTCTGCACCAACCACTTTCTGAGCCGGGCAGCCACATCTTCTGATTGGTTCACATTCTTTGGTGACCATCATTGAAAAGGCACCTAGCCCATGCCAACTCTTGCATTAACCCCACCAGCCACTCATTTCTTTATTAACAAAGAAATGTTTCATTTTCTTTGGGGACGCAGCATATATGCTATCTAGTCTTCAATCGGAAGATTTAGATATTGAAAAAGAAGGAAAGTTGCCCCACCTTCGCACCTTTTTCATGCACATTGAGTCCGTGTAATATCTGTTGTTGTCTCAACAGTTTACACAATTTGAGCCTGATATAGCTAAGTAGCTTCAATCATTTCTACACTTTCACGAGCACACAAGGAATGATTTTTCTTGTCATAACATTCATAGAAAATTCCTTTATGGTTTTTCAATGATTGAATGGAAGCCCTAGGGGGTGAACATCACAAAAGCTCCTTTCCAAAGTACATCCGTTGTACAAAGTGGCTTCGTGCTACTTACAGACATACTAACTGTTTCATCTGTTGAATCAGGGTTACATTGTTCATTATGTATGAATTTGAAAAGGTTCGGATATATACATTTCATGAATTGATGGATAATCAGATCAACGGGCGGAGAATGTCTAATTATCATCAAGGGGAGATCAAAGGATGTGTTCAAATTAAAGAGTTTTGATGATCATGATGTTCACAAACATCAAAAAGGGGGAGAGAATTTTACAAAGTTCAATTTCTTAGAGTTTTGCTAAGAAAGTTCTAGTTTTTCAAGATTGGTGAAAATAAATCATTCCATAATGATTCAATTTCTGAATGAAGATGATTTGTGAAAGTTTGGTTTTCTGAAGACAGTCTAGAGATCAAAGAGATGAAGATATGAGTTTAATGTTGTTTCAATATTCAAAGATGAAGATTTCAAAAATTTTATTTCTTCTATCCCGTATCATATGGTGTTTGCTATAAGTTGATTCCTCCTACGAGCTGATTGAAACAAGTTCTTGAGCTGAAAGTTTATTCAACTCGTGGTTCAAAGACAAATTCTTTGTTTTTAAACTGAAGTTGCACCGTGGAATGTGAAGTAACTCTCACATTATTTTTCTTGTGTACTGATCCGATGTGATTGAGTTTCTACAGTTAAAAGTTGCTTGATCGTGCATTCAGTCGAGGCTACTGTACATTAAATCTGGTTACAAAGTTGAATCTATGAAGACCAACAGCTTTATTCAAGTGGGAGAGTGGAAAGATGAAGATATGCAACGCCAAAGTTTCTCAAAGATTCAAGAGGGAAAGAAGATCAAATTTGAAGTTTTAAAGAAAATCAAACCTGAAGATTTAAAGAAGATCTATGCTTGAAGTTCTCAAGAAGATAAATGCCTTATTCAACTTTAGGGGGAGATTGTTAGGACTTAAAGTCCTGTGTGTTGAAAGTTGTATAAAGGATTTATAAGGGGGTAAATTGTTATTACTTGAAAGTTAATTTATTAGTTGGGCCCAAAGCCCATAAGCCCATTAAGTTTTGTACGCCAAGTATATAAGGCGATTTATAGTTCATTTATCATTTTAAGGAGTATCATAATTTCCAAATCTCTAGTCAATAGGTTTACTTTTCTCTGATCAGAAATAATTTATGTAAACTTGTAACCCTTTGATTTCATATTAATCATATGACTAGAGGTTGTGGCTATATTACTGTTCATCATTGATTATTTGTTGTTGATTGCACTGTACTGGGGTCTACATATCTTTCTAGATTTAGTTCAAGAGACATCTATTATCTTTCTTATTTGAAGCATATAATATGAGTTGTAGATCTAACTTCTCAGTCTCATAGTTCAAGAGGTATTTCTTTAATTACTCGCCTTGCTCTTTCGTGTATACATACGAGTTCAGATCTGACTCTTTAGTCTTATATGTTCTTATTATGTGTTTCCTTCTTTCCTCACAAGCCTAGGAGCAGATCTTTAATAGATCTGTGTTCAAAGCATCTTTGAGGAATATACGAGTTCATATCTGACTTTGTAGTCTCATCTGTTCTCCTTTGTGTCCCCTTCTCTCCTCATTTTCCTAGGAACAGATCTCTAATAGATCTGGGTTCAAAGCGTTATTGAGGATCTTTTTATCTGTGTTCTTTTCTTTTTTTTTATCTGTGTATTCCCTTGTGAAGTGAGCCACTGTATGATCAGATTCTTTATTTCTAATCTCGGTGTGCTCACGGAAGGTCGTTGTTTGTAATATTTTTTTTTGACATCGTTTGGAGCTCTACTCGAGTTCTACTCTGTCTCTGTGTTCAGGTTAGACATAATATCTTGGTTACCTGTGCTTTGTTTTTGGATTCTCTGTGAATTTCCAGATTTTGTGCTCGCTATAATCCGCTGCCATAATATTCAAGGAATCTCTGTAAGTCTGTTCTAATTCTTTCCTCGTTTTCCCTCATTGTAAGTCTTCTATACTATCCTGTGTGTGCTTTTTATTTTTGGTTGGACTTCTGAGTGGTTGGCTTGACCTACCATCTATAGAGTGGCAAGGAATCCTGCCTCTAAGCTACTCAAAGTTGTCCTAGTGTTTTTCTCTCTTGTTCTCATCTATGTGTTCACTATGACTGGAGGTGAACCCTCTAAAGAGCCAGAACAGCAATCTCTTATCGCTAAACTGGACTTTAGAGATCCCTTGTATCTCCATCCTAGTGACACTTCAGGAGCTTCTATCTTAACTCTTAAACTCACTGAACTGATAACTATAAAGTCTGGTCTTGTGCTATGATTTTGGCTATGGAAACTAAAAACAAACATGGTTTCATTGATGGTTCTGTTGTTAGATCTGTTAATAATGATGGGTTGGGCAAACAATGGGATAGGTGTAATTCAGTTGTGTTGTCTTGGATTTTAAATTCTATATCTAAAGATCTATTTTGCTAGTCAAGTCTTTTCTAGAGTAGCTTCTGAAGTATGGCTTGAATTAAAGGAAACCTATGATAAAATTGATGGTTCGGTGGCTTTCAATCTTCATCAAAAGATAAATTCCCTATCACAAAATGGATCTCACGTTTTCGATTATTACCACAAGTTAAATGCATTGTGGAAGCAGTTTGATGCATTGGTCAAATTTCCTTCATGTACTTGTAATGCTGCTCATGATTTTTCAAAACATAATCAGTTGTTAAAACTCATGCAGTTTCTAATGGGCTTGGATGATACCTATGCTCATATTAGGAGTAACATCCTAACTACAGATCCATTGCCTTCGGTTAAGACAACTTTTTCTTTAGTGTCTAGGGAGGAATCACACAGAGGTGTGACTCGGTCCTCAGATACTAAGGGAAGTCAACACACTGCTTTATTTTTGAAAAACTAATGACAAGAAAAAAATGGGGTGATCTCCATTAATTTGCAAACATTGTGGAATAACGGGACATACCATAGAACGGTGCTATAAGTTGATAGGTTTCCCTAAGGATTTCCAATTTACTAAAAATAAAACTAATCAAAGTTTTAAGCAATCGTCTAGTATATGTTTGCGTGACAAATAGCTCTAGTTGTGGTCAGAATGGTTCTACATCTCTATCTGAAGATCAAATAAACAAATTACTTGCTCTTCTTGATCAAAAGCAAACAGACAACGTTTCTGTCAATATGGCAGGTATGTTAACTATGAATATGGGTAATTCTTCTAGTTCTCAATCTAGTTGGATTATAGATTCTGGAGCAAATAAGCATATGACTTGCTCTTCTTCTCTCCTTGAGAATATTCTTGATATTTCAGATTTAAATCTTAAGGTAACTCAACCTAATGGAGAAGAAGCTAAAATAAATCAGATTGGGAATTTCAGACTAAATGATAAAGTTGTTTTATTTGATGTTCTTGTTATTCCTGACTTTCGAGTTAATTTGTTATCTGTTCATAAAATTGCTAGAGATAGCAAGATATTTGTTGGGTTTGATGAGTGTAAGTGTTACTTTCTTCATGGTTCTCTTCAAAAGAGAATTGTGGGCACTGGTAGCGAGCAAGGTGGTCTCTATTTTTTTTAATCGGTTTAATTCTCAAGGTGCTAATAGAATTTTTATAAACAAATCTAATATGTCTATTACTTGTTATATATCTAGGCAGTTGTGGCATAGTCGGCTGGGACACCCAGCTGATCAGGTGTTAGGGGTTTTAAAAGGAACTCTTGATATTGACAATTAATATGGTTCTGTTCCATGTGACATTTATCATAAGGCTAAACAAACTTGGGATAAATTCGTTAGTAGTAATCATATCTCTCGGGTTCTCGGAGAATTAGTTCACTTAGATCTCTGGGGACCTTATCGTGTTCCCAGTAGAGAGGGATATAATTTTTTTTAACAATTGTTGATGACTACACTAGATCTGTTTGGGTATATTTGTTAAAAGGTAAAGATGAAGTCTTTGACAACATTGTTGCTTTTCACAGTTTGTTGATTACCCAGTTCGGGAAACATGTAAAAATATTCAGAAGTGATAATGGTACCGAATTCGTTATTAACAGACTAGGTGAGTTTATTAAGGCTAATGGATTTTACATCAAACGTCTTGCGTTTACACTCCTCAACAAAATGGGGTAGTCGAACGCAAGCATCGACATCTTCTAAATGTTGCTAGGTCTTTAATGTTTCAAGGAAATCTTCCTTTAAATATGTGGAATGAGTGCATTTTGACAGCTACATATCTTATTAATCGCACTCCTTCTTCTGTTTTAAATGGAAAATGCCCTTATGAGTTAGTTTTTGGTTTTGCTCCAGTTTTGACTCATCTTAGAAATTTTGGTTGTTTATGTTTCACTGTAAAACCTAATATCACTGATAAATTTTCTTCGCGTTTAGAAAAATGCGTTTTCTTGGGATATTCAAATTCAAAAAATGGTTATAAACTCTATAGTTTAGATTCAAAACAAATCATTGTTTCTAGAGATGTTAAGTTTTACGAAACTATATTTCCTTTTAAGATGAGTTCAGAACAATCTAATATTGATTCTAGTGGTATAAATTCCATGAATTTTTTTTATTCTGTTATTTTACAATCTGATAATTTGACTTCTGGTGTGCCCGATGATGAAATTAGGGTGAACCCTTCAAATGAAAATGGTTCTGATCCCTCAAGTGGTATTCGCAACAGTGATGATTCTGGTAGTCAAGGCAAAGCTTCCGGGTCTATAGACCCTGCTAGTACTGCATCTAGTAATTCAAACAGATTTGTCGGTTTAAATGATCCTGGTAGTACTGCATCTAGGAATTCAAACATATCTGCCGGATTAAATGATCCTGGTAGTACTGAGGCTGCCAGTGAATCACGAGCTGCTGATTTTCCCTGATTAAGTGTTCGTCAATCTAGTAATGAGCAGTTTAATGATGAACATTTGGGGTCCCCTTTTGAGGGCAATGTTTCTGAACAAAATGTTTCCTCTCTTAGAAAATCTAATCGTCATTCTAATTTGCCTAAGCGTTTTAATGATTATATAATAGAGGGAAAAGTTAAATATGGGTTAGAAAAGGTTGTGAATTATTCTTTTCTTAGTGCTAATAATGTTTGTTTTACTTCGTCGTTAAATAAGTCTTTTGAACCTGAAAGTGTTTTTGAAGCAAGTAAAGATCAAAAATGGGTAGATGCAATGAATCTTGAGATTGAAGCATTGTATAGAAATGGTACATGGATTTTAACTGATTTAGCCCCTGGTAGAAAACCTATAGGCTATAAATGTATTTATAAGATTAAATACTAGTCAAATGGTGAAATTGAGCGGTATAAAGCTCGTCTTGTAGCCAAAGGCCACAGTCAAAGAGAACATTTAGATTATGAAGAAACTTTTTCACCTGTTGTAAAAATGGTCACGGTTAGATGTGTTGTAGCTTTAGCTGTTCAAAATCACTGGTCCTTATATCAACTTGATGTCAACAATGCTTTCTTATATGGTGACTTAGTTGAGGATGTCTACATGAGTCTGCCTCAGGGATATTTTTCGCCTAACGATAGTCGTCTTTGCAAGCTTGTTAAGTCTCTTTACGGATTAAAACAAGCACCACGACAATGGTACGAAAAATTGTCAAACTGTCTTATTAGATGTGGTTTCTGTCAAAGTACCAGTGACTATTCTTTATTCACCAAGAGCTTTGATAATGTTTTTCTTGTTCTTCTTGTTTATGTCGATGATATTGTTATTATTGGAAATTGTAGTACTGAAATTCAAAAGGTTAAAAATTATTTACAGCCTAATATCAAAATAAAAGATCTTGGTTTGTTAAAGTTTTTTTTAGGAATTGAAATATTGGAAACTGACAATGGTGTATGCATGTCTCAAATAAAATATTGTCTTGAACTTCTAAGTGATTTTGGGTATTTGGGTTGTAAACCAATCAATACCCCAATGGACATGAATCTGATTGTCATAGATTATGTTGGATCTAATGAAAAGGATCCACCATTAAAGGATTACACAGGGTATCAAAGGCTGATAGGTAGACTTATTTACTTATTAGCAACAAGACCTGATATTTCATTTGTTGTACAATGTTTAAGTCAATTCATGCATTCTCAACGTCAGTCTCACTTAAAGATAGCTCTTCGTATCTTACTATATTTGAAAGGGTCTCCTGGTAAGGGTGTAAGTTTTTCTATTTGTTCTAACTCTGATTTTAAGTTGTCTGCCTTTGTCAATGCTGACTGGGGTAAGTGCTTATCAACGCGAAGGTCAGTAACTGGTTACTGTTTATTTTTGGGTAGTTGTATGGTATCATGGAGAAGTAAGAAACAGGCAACTGTTTCTCGCTCTTCCGCAGAGTCTGAATACAGGGCCATGGCCTCTGCTCTCTGTGAGATAATATGGGTTCTTAGTATTCTAGCTGATTTAAAATTAGTAAATTTGCTTCCTGTAAGCTTAAATTGTGATAATAAATCAGCAATTCAGATTGTGAATAACCCTGTGTTTCATGAAAGAACTAAACACATTGAGATTGATATACATCAAGTAAGAGATAAAATTGCTTCTAGTTTATTGAAAACAGAAAAGGTTTTATCTACTGAAAATCCCGCAGATATTTTTAAGAAATCTCTTGGGGCTAATCAACACAACTATCTCATTTCAAAATTAAATATGTTAGATATGTTTAGATCTCAAGATTGAAGAAGGATGTTGAAAATATTCTAAATATAAGTCAATCTTGTCATCAGATTTAACTTATTAAGGGTTGTGTATGTTTTCAGGAAATTGAGGGGCTGTTGTGTAATGTTCAGATGGTGGAGGACTGCTCCTCACTATTTGAAAACATAAAGGATAGCGGAGCAATGGAGCAAATGTTTTGAGGGCCTTTCTGCAATTGTTCGAGAAATATATACACGCTTTCTTAGCTGGAAGAAAATTAAGAAGCTAATTTTGAATCCATTTTTTTCTCTCTCGCTTTATCACTCTAAAATTAGGGTTCCAGTTTAAAACACTCTTCAAATCTTTTGAAGGTTACTTAGGATTTTATCATTTCATTTGTAAATAATGATTGTAATAAGTTAGATTGTGAAATTTTAAGACAAGTTATCGATAAAGTTTATGTTATTGGGAGATTAACCAAAGGTCAGGACGATACATAATTTTATTTGTTGTATAAAAATATTATACATATACTTTAAAAAATATTTTTAGGAGGAACGTAAATTATTAAATTTATGATTTTATTCTAAGTTTTTAAATCTTATGAGATATGATAGCACCTAGGGCTGCATATGTGTAGAATTGGCTGCGTTAAAGGTGAATGATACAATTTAAAGCGGCATTTGGTTTGTAAAATGAAATTTAGTGGAATTAGAATCTATCGAAGGAATTTGATTTTAAAGGACTGGAATGAAATTTGATCATACGTTTGGTTGACAGACATTAGAATTAAATTTTTTAAACAAACTGGGTGAGGGGTGGCGCCTATGACAGTGATGGTACTTCCGATAGCGGTGTTCTGTTAGGCGTGACTGGATAACGGTTATGATGACAACAATACTGGAAGCGGTGATGGATGGTGGTGGCAACACTGGTTGGGGAGTGGGGTGGGGGGGGGGGGTGTTGGTTCAATTGGATAGGAAGGTTATTTTATTTCTTTTAAATCAAATTAAAAAATTCGTGACATTTGACAAATAATATAACTTTTGTAAAGAAATGATCAAATCCATCAATTATAAAATTTAAATAAATTTAACAAGTTTATTTATTTTCGAAAAGTAAGTTGAACAAAGGAATTGAAATGTGTAAAAAAACACTCCCTTAAAATCATATGCATTTCATTAACCAAATAACACATAACTATCTTATTTGAAAGATGAAAAAGATCAGAAAAACATAATAAATTATCTCATTTTGAATGATTAAGTCTCTGAACTATTTTTGAACGAAAAAACCATTAAATTTTCTCATTTTGAACGATTAAGTCTCTAAACTATTTTTATGAATAAAAAAACCATTAAACTTTCTCATTCTTAACGATTAAGTCATTGAACATTTTTTTGAATAATAAACCATAGAATTTCTAAAAATTGGTTACCTACATTCTTTTTAACAAAAAAAAAAGAAACCTAAATCAGTTTTACCGTTCCCAAACCCCTACGTCTTTCAAACCCCTCACAAACAACGTTATCGATTCCCCTCGCCCCATTGTTGTATGTTTTCCTTATCGTCTATCACGTTGTTGTCCCATACCATCAATCTTGTTCTTTTTGATATTTTTATCTATCAAAAGAGTAAGAATCAAAAGATAAAAAGTAAATCAAAAGTAGGGTGATCGATGGCAGGGGCAGCAACATGATAGGCGATATGGAAAACTGACAACGATGGGGCGACGAGGTTTTTTTTTTCTTTAAACCATTTATGGTTTATTACGGATAACCTTTTTTTTTTTTTTTGTTAAAAAGATGCAAGTAACTGATTTCTAAAAGTTTGATGTTCTGTATTGTTGAAAAAAATGTTCAGGGATTTAATCATTTACAATGATGAATTTTAATGGATTTTATTCAAGAAATATAATTTAAAAAGTTAATCATTTAAAATTAGAAAGTTTAATGGTTTTTTCATTTAAAATAATAATTTAGAGACTTAGTTATTAAAAATTAGATAGTTTGTTAGGTTTTTTCGAACATTAACCGAAAGAATCCAAGTGATTCGTTGGCTACAAATCACTTTGTCTTTTTGACACGGATCATGTAATCTTAAGTTGTATGCCACGTACCAAGAATTGAGTGGTTTGACCTTTCATCCAAAATTCGGTCGTTCTCAACCTTTTGTTCTTTGTTTTTCATAAATCTTCATTTTTTTGCATATGATATGCATTTAAGGTTTGTCTTTTAAAAATACTTGCCGCTTCTTAGAGCATCTCCAATTAAAAGATTTTGCAAGGACTATCCTCCTAATAAGACATTTACATCCTTTAGGAGTCGTTTACAAAATGTTTACAAGAGAATTTATCATAGCAGATGAACATGATAAGCGGATAGGATCTTACCCGGTAAGAGCGAGGATAAGGATGAAGAGTCTTACCCGGTAAGAGAGAGTGACAACTCTTACCCGGGTAAGTGCTTACCGGGTAAATTGTAGTATAAGATACCATCGTAACGATTAAAATCTTACCCGGTAAAGCAAGTTAGTGTATCAAGTTTTATTGGTAAGCGCTTACCGAGTAAGCATTTACGTAAACGGCCCCTAAGTTATCATACAAAAATATTAGTTCTTACTTTGAATATTTCACATAATAACATTTTAATAATTTTCTATTTTTCTTTTTTGACATTTTAGTAGTTTTTTATATAATTATTGATGTTGAAATATTATATGGGAACCACAAAAAGAGGTTTTATAAAAAAAAATATCATTATAGAATTTTATATAAGTTTTTAATTTAGTGAGTCGGAAATTATGTAACAAGAAAAAAGTACAAAAATGGGTTCTTATAAAAACCTCCGTTGGAGATGCTTTACCCACAACCTCTGACGCATAATGTCGATGTATAAGATATTGTCTCAGTAAGGATCACGAGTCTCACTTACTCGGTTCGAGTTTGGTTTGGTAAACCTCTTAAACATCAATTTGACTTTTGTTTCATACAACATAGTGGGTTTTTTCATCAAATTAATGATCTTTAATGCTTTAAAGAGACGTTCATGTCGATCATAGAATGCAAACCACTTTCGCTACCTAAATAGTTTTATTAAACCCGACTTAATGCCGTTCGATCACTTACGAATGTTTAAACCATTAAAAGGATGGTTTAACCTTTACACTTTGTAATCCATCAAGTTTCATCATAAATGAACACAATTCAAGGCTATGAATCAATAGAAAAGGTTGGTAAATCCATCAATTATATGTCATCAAAGCCACCCAACTCATTTATAATATTTTGTTTTTATTCGAAAAAAGAAAACAGCACTTTATATATATATATATATATATATATATATAATATGAGTAAATTACGTTTTTAGTCCCTGTGGTTTGTAGAAACTTTTTATTTGCATCCCTATGGTTTTAAAATTACGATATTCATCCATACGGTTTATAATTCATTACCTTTTTCATCCTTACGCTTTAATTTTTATTGCTTTTTTCATCCCTACGGTTTACATTTAATTTCTATTTTAGTCCTTATACCTAAAAGCGGTTTTTTGGCCTCAGGGACGAAAATAGAAATGAATGACAAACCATAGGGATGAAAACTGAAATTTTGAAACCACAATATATATATATATATATATATATATATATATATAGAGAGAGAGAGAGAGAGAGAGAGGATCAAACGAGAACAATAACTATTTAAAAGAACACGAGAACTAACAAATTTTTTAGTGATTTTACATTAACGCGCAAAAAATCCAAGCCGACCTGAACCCGTGGCCAAAGTCCTTTTTTCGTGTTTTAATGTAAAATCACTAATGATTTTGTTAGTTCTCTTGTTCCTTTAAATATGTATTGTTCTCGTTTGAACCCGACTATATATATATATATATATATATATATATATACAGAGAGAGAGAGAGAGAGAGAGAGAGATAGATACACAGATAGGACGGTAATCAAACGAGAACCACAAAAATATCGAGAACCTTGAGAACCAATCACAATCATTAATTGAATTTAATCTATGGCTATGAAAGGCAATGGCATTTTTGTAATATTTTTGAAATTTGAAACTAATTCTTGGACAATGGCAAGTTGAAAGGGATATTATTGTCATTTAACATTTGGACCTTCCCTTTTACAGAGATCTTCTTTTTATCCAGATATCTCTTTTCTTTCTTTCTTCCTTTTTATCCAGATCCATGACAATTGTTTTCTTCCATTGTGGTGAAACTCCGACGACCCCTTCCCCCATGTTTTATTTTCCGGCGACCCCTTCCCCGAGTAAACTTGTTCACGGGGAGACTCCAGAGACATTGATTAAGTAGAGGAGCAACGAAAAAGAAGTGACGAATCTATGGCGAAGAAGTTCAAAGGTGTTCGTCGGAGGCCTTGGGTCCGGTGGGCGACGAAGATCCGTGATCCTCATCGTAAGAAACAAGTTTAACATCATCACCAGGTGAAGCTGCGATTGTGTACGTCGAGGTTGTTGTGAAATTGAAACGCCCTGTCATAACCATCACTAGAACCGTAACCATTACCAGAACCATAATGTCACCGAGAGCCAAAGTCAAACAACAACGACCACCGGTATCAGCGACAACGAAGAACTGTTAAACCACACTGTTATGTCACCAATCAGTAAGTTTCGATCTGTAAGTTTGGATTGAGAAAATGAAAAACAGTTAGAGTTTAATTTGGGAAAAATGTGAAATTTAGTTGAATTTTATTATCGATCTGTAAGGTCGGGTTTTAATTTGGTTTCAGATTTGAGTCTTAAGTTTGATTTTGATTGGGTTTTCTTATTATGGATCTCCTTTCGAAGATGGTACCAAGATCGTTCTATCCGATATGAAGATGGTGTATACAACAACCCGTACGAGGACATTATGAAGACGGTGCCGAAATCGTTCCTTCGGCTGCCGGAGAATCCCTGTCCATCGGTGATTATGAAATCGGATATGAATAAGTGATTGTACATATAAATTGTATTTGATTTCATTAGGTGAAAATATATTATAGATGGAATTCATGTTTGATTTCACGTGGTGAATAAGGTTAGTATGTGTTTCATCAGGTGAATTAGTGTGTTTCATACGGTAAATCAATATGTTTCATATGGTGAATCTGTGTGTTTTATATGGTGAATTTGTCTATTTCATATGGTGAATCTGTCTGTTTCATATGGCGAATATGTGTGTTTCATCTAATGAATAAATTTGTATGTTTCATCTAATGAATCTTGTTACCAAAATGACGCTTATACCCTATTAGAGCATAAATATGTTGGATTCAAGATCATAAAGATTGAAGACAAAAGATCAAGAAGTCAAAGCAGAGAAAGTCAACTCTTTCTGAAAGTCAAAGTCTTTTGTTAATAATGTCAAAGTCAATGTGTTTGTATTTTTGTTTCTTTGTAGATTGCCAAGGGTATAAATACCTTTGTTGTCTTTGTAATTAGTAGAACACTCATTGTAAACAAATCAGAGAAGAGGTGATTCGAAAATCATTCTAGAGAGAGAGAGAGTGTTTGTAGAGAGAGAAATTTGAGAGTTTGTAATATTCGATTGAGATCAATGACATATGATTTACGAATTCTCATCTTGATTACTTGTTACTGAATTAGAACTTGAATATCTGGGAATAACAATTGGTATAAGAGCAGATTCAAAGTAAACCAGATCAAGAATGTTGGTTCGTCACTGTTCTTAAAAGGAAAAATTGAATTTTGGACTTTTGAGTGTTTTTGGAGCAGATTTTTGTTAGGAAGTGTTCGAATAGTGTAATAGATCGAGTTCTTGTAATCAAATTTTAGTTTTGCACTTTAAATCATACGTATTTCGTAATTTTTGTTGAGTTTTGTACACAAAGTCGTAAGTCACTGTTTCATCAATCTATGTGATTTGTTAGTGTTTAATTGTAAAAATCGTGTATTGTAACTTGTTCTTGGGTAGATTCCAAAGGTTCGTTCAAAGTTTCAGATCAATTGGACAAAGTTTAGATCAAAAACAGATGGAAAAGTTAGTTTTTGGGTCGACAGAAGGAAGAACGCGCTAGATCTCCCAAACGCGCAAGTTCTTCGTCCAAACGCGCAAGTTATTCGTCAAACGCGCAAGGTTCATCAACTAGAACGCGCAAGTCGAAGGGTTATTTTTTGGTCTCAAACGCGCAAGGCTATCTGCGAGTTCTAGAAACTCGCTAATCGAAGCTAGCGAGTTTGAAAGGAACAGGGTTCTGCGAGTTCTTTGACGTGCGAGTTTGAAGAGGAATAGTGTTCAGTGAGTTTACTCGACGTGCGAGTTTGAAATATTAGGAAATTTTTCTAAGTGTTGGAACGCACAAGCTTCGACGAGAGAGTTTAGTAAGCGTGCACGCCTCTGTTAGCGAGTTTCAGCGTGAACAGTCTTCAGCGCGTTTGTTGGATCCCAGATCTAATCTCGTAACAATGATATAAACAATAAGAGTAATGACAGCGGAAGTAATACAGTTTAATATCAAAGGAGATTCAAATATCACAGTTCATAAAGCAGATAAAGATAAACACGATATTCTTAGAATAAAATATTCAACTTATATTATCAGATATATAACTTCTTAAGCACACTTTGAACAATAAGGTGATGGTCCTATTTATAGGACCATAAAGTAAGCAGTGTACTTGCATGACAACAAAGAGCATGCTGAACAGTGACCTACTCTAGAAAGTAAATCTTATCACTAAGTGATGTGTCATCTGTTCTTCTGTTTATTCGTAGAAAACTTCAGTGTGAACATCTTCAGAGAGAATGTCTTCAGAGCTCTGACGTTGTCTTCAGAGCCTCTGATGAAGCCATCTCTGATGTCTTCTTTGAAAGTTGCAATCTCTGATGTCTTCTTCAGAGAGAATGTCTTCTTTGTTCAGAGGAAGGTTTGTCCTCTGAAGTCTTCATCCTCTGACGTCTTCGTCTTCTGAAGTCTTCGTCCTCTGACGTCTTCGTCCTCTGAAGTCTTCGTCCTCTGAAGTAGGATGGGTATTTTCAACACATTAACAGATGATATGGAGCTAACAATCTCTCCCTAAGTGTCGAAAATAAAAGATACAAAAATAACAGAGAATTGAATTTTAAACTAGAAAGCATAGAGGAGAAAATCATCCTCTTAAGTATTACTTCTTAAACATTTGCAAGTTTAATACAAAGAAAGTAATATCAAAAAAATAAAGAAACAGACTACAATTTGTCACTTGAACAAATTCCATGGAATTTCATGATCAGAGCTCTGAAGTTGATCATCGAGTCAATCTCTAAGTCAATCTTTGCCAGTAAATCTGCTCTGTGCCTTTCTTCCTTTGCATGGATCAATTTCTTTATACCTCTCAAGGTTTCATCAGAGTACTTCGACACTTCCGAAGCTAGAAAGATCTTCTTTTCTTGATTTACTCTGAAGACGAAACCCAGAGGTTCTGCAACGATTGATCCAGTCTTCTGTTCTTTAAGTTTGTCGAATGAATCCACAGGTTCAGTTACCTCCAGCTTCTTTTCCCCTAGGTTCAGAGCTATTTGAAAGTCACGTTTTGCTCGGTGTTTGACATAGGCCTCCATTGCCCGTCGGACTTCAACCATGCCCATCCTGATTTCCCTTCTTCCATGATCATACCTGGCAGAGCAATAGGCATATAAATGTGGTAAATCATATGGATTTAGATTTACGAGATCATTGTCATTGAACTCGTAAATCTTCTGATCAGATCGAGTTACCACATAATTCCTATAGATAATCTTGTTGTAAGCAAAGGTCTTTTCTGAGATTTTGTTGATTTTGATGATTGGATCATCAGAGAGGACCTGTGCTCTTGGTTTGGTTTTATCTCTAATAAATCTTCGCTCATAGCCTGGCATGTCCTCTCTGATTCTTGGATTCAGAGGAATGACTAGTGTGTCTACCATGTTGAACTCACAGTAAATGTATCTGAAGTGGTCTTCTATGGAAGCTTCGGGATTTGATTCGAGGAATGTGGGAGGTTTATTGAACATATTTGCTGGAAGACCGATGCTTGCTTTCTGAACAGGATTCTCTGAAGGAGCCTGTTCATCAACAACCATGGTTTCTGGTTCCATCGTTTGTGGAGGATCTTCTTTTGAGGGTTCAGAGATGTAGCCATCTATCTCTGGTGATTCCCTCAGCTCTGACGTTGTTGAAGTATGATGTGGTTAAGCATTCTTGAAGACATATTCTTCGACATCAACTACTTCAACTTCTTCTTCAACCTCTTTTCCAGAATCTGATTTTTCTTCTTTTTCAGATTCTAATTCGTAAGCATCTCTCATCACAATAGTTGGTCTTTCTGGTGATGAGAATGCATCTTCTGATGTTGAGAAGTCTACGAGCTGTTCATCTTCTTCTTCGTCCAGAGCTCCAATAGTTTCTTGAGATGCAGCTGTGATTTGTTCAGCTGTGATTGGAACTATTGGAGCACCTGAAGTGGATGGTCCTAAAAAGATGATCGGTACTAGCGACTTTAGAGTGGCCTGAATATCTTCAGCAGAGGTGGAGGTTGAATGTCTCTCTGTTCCTTTCTCCTTGTGTTGATTTGATTTAGAGGGAGTGGACTCCTTTTGTGTTTCAACAGGTTTAGGAGTAGGAGTCTTCTCCCCTTTATGAAGATCGGATGACCCCTGAGGTTGGTCATCTTCGTCATCAGAATCTTCATATCGAGCCTTCTTTCTCGCTTCTTCAGAGCATGCGACCTCTAGTTCTTTTCTCTTCAATACTCCTTCTGAAGATTTGATATTCTTCAGAAGGTCTTCAATCTTCTTGTTCTGCTGAGTGGTCTTGGAGACGAACTTGCTGGAGATGTTCATTACATTGCTGGTGATCTTCTTGGAGAAGTTGGTCAGGTCAGCCTTTGTAATGAATTCTGTTGTAGCAGGAGCAGCAGCAGAGAAGGTAGGGATCTTTGCAATTACCTCTGTCAAAGAACGCAAGACTTCATCTTTGAATTGAGAGAAGTCTGCTTGTGTTGGAGTGGGGGCAGAGGTAGGTGGAATTGCGTGGAGGAGCTCTGTTTTTGAGTTCTGAATTTCTCTGGACAATACGGAGTCATTCTTTATGACCAAGCTTTCCAGAGCATCCAGTTTTTCGTTCTGATTGAGAACCGTCGTGCGCAGCTCAGAGACCTCTGAAGTGAGCTTTTCAACTTCAGAGTTAGAGGCAGAGGCCTCTGAGGTCTTCTCCATTTGAAGTTTTATCTTCTTCAGAGATTCTCTGATTTCATCACCAAAGATTTTGAACTCCTTTTTGGTAACGTAATCAGAGGAGGTAACTTTAGGATCAACACATGATTCAAAGTTTCCCTCGAGTTCAGAGGGGCCTTCTTTCGGAGGTGGTTTGATGTTTTCTCCGGAAGGACTTCCCATTAATCCTTGGGGACCCTTTTTCAAGGATTTCCCTATAATGGTTCCGATTGGTCTCTGATCATCAGAGTCAGAATCTGATGATGAGAACCGAATGTGTTTGGAAACCTTGCTGTCCAGGCTAAGGATTCCTTGTGCAAGAAGGTCGTGCCATTCTTTTTCTGACAGGCAATCCTGACGTTCTAAGGGACGGTCCAACTTAGTTTGAGCCACAAAGGCATCATTTGTGGGTGGAGGTGACATACTCTGGGGTGATTGAGTATTTTTATCTTGGTCTAAGTCCTTTTGGGAGGACTTAGCCGTATCAGAGGTTTCCCCTCTGGTGCATGCATCAGAGGGAGAAACAGATGCCTCTGAGCGGTTAGGATGGGAAGGGTTCGAGGTGTGCACATCTGTTTCAATGTCCATTGATGCTGGACCATCGTGGACAGTAAATTTGTTAGCACTGGGATTTGGGCTTCGGATTCTCTCATTTGTGTCATCAAGGACATCTTTTTTTTACCTCACCGCCCTCAGATTCTAAGTTTAGAAACTCACCCTCTGTAAATCTCTCTTCCTCTGCTCTGACATAGTTATTCTCTTCGTCAGAGGGAGGGTTCTCATGTTTTCTCTTCCTCACTCTCTCAGAGCCACCCTCTGGTTGCGCTCTGTTAATGTTTTGAGCAGTATCAGAGATATCACTCTCTGATTCAAGCTCAGGCTCAGAACCTAAGTGTGTTGGGGATCCCATCATCGGTTCTGATGATTGGGCAACACGACTAAGTAGGAGATGGGTAGGAGAGTCCGTAGGAATTATCTCAATCATGGTGTGTGGGAAACGGCGGTCATGTGGATAAGGAGGAACCTCTGTGGCTTTGAATGAGTTCATCATAAACAGAGGAGTCATTGGGCCCTCCTCAGTGATGGAGAATTTCTCCATTGCTCGTTGAATGACCACAGAGATGAATCGGGGAAACAATACCGATATTGGTTGTTTTCCTTTGGCCATGTCCTTGTTCTTCTTGTCCACCGCTGTCAACATCTCACAGAAGAGAATGTGAGCCATATTGATGCTTTTGTTGAAAAAGAGAGCATACATTATGGCTATTATCGCTGGATGAGTCTGATCCTGACTTCCAATCTTGCAGGTTATTGTTCGGTTGAGAACACTGAACATAAAGTTCCATTTAGGAGGCAGGTACTGACGTCTGAATTGACTGAGGCGTGTTATTTCTTTGTTGTAGCCTAAGTGTTGGAGGAACTGAAGAAGGACTTCTTGAGTTGGGGGTTTCTCAAAGGTTTCTATTTGAACATCAGTTTTGGTGAGGAGGTTGAATCGGCGAGTTAGGGTTTGTGGGGTGATTCTTATGTTTAAGCTTTGTTCACCTAGGTCAATGTGCCCAACCAGTCTGTCCTTTTCATCGTCGTATTCACTTGAATACCACCATTGTTGGACAAAGCGAAGGGGAATATCTGAGGCATGTTTGCTTAGAACATCATTGAGTTCGCAGTTGGTGAAAAAGTCGAGGATTGGGCGAAACTGTTCATCGTATTTTGATGGGGTGACGTCCAGAAAGTAGTTGTTTCCTTTGACTGGAACATCGAACTGTACCATATTCAAGCTTGGAACAAGTTTTCTTGAGTTATCTGAAGTTTGGGAATGAGCCGCCATTGTTTCAGGTTGAGAAAGATGAAAGCTTAGAAAGAAACTCTTGGTCAGCACGAGAAAGTCTAACCTCTACATAGAACATCGCTTGGCCTTGAAATTTACCTCTAAATCTTTGTCGCAGAATTGGCCAATACGGAACAGATTATGTCCTAAACCTTCCATGTAACACAACTTCGTAATCGTCACATTATCTTGAATCACGTCGCCATAGCCTAAAATCGGTGAAAACTGGTCGTTGCTGAATCGTACATTCCCGCAAAATTTCTCTGTATAATTAGACTATAAAGCTTTCTGCCCGGTCATATGCTTGGAGCAACCAGAATCCAAGTACCACATATGATGGGTCTGCATAATAGAAATCAGGGAATAACAACTTTAGGTACCCATTTAAAATTGGGTCCTATCGGATTAGCACAAGATTTTGGTATATATTCGTATATGGATCCTCTGAACTTTTGAAACATGATAAGTACGAAACCAATTATCAGAATATCGGTGAGAAATAAAATCAGTCCGTCAATATGTAGAAGATTTAGTAGCAGACCGAGATAATTGGAGTAATTGAGTTATTGTATATCTCTTGTAAGAAGTTACAAGATTTTGTTTATTTGAAACAACACTACCAATTATATCAGAATTACTACCAGTATATCTATTACAATCATCAGGACATGATTCAAAACTCTCATCAATCTTCTGTTTTGGTCGCCATTCAGTTCGACCTTTCGACCTTTTCTTTCTTAAATCTGAAACAAATAATTTAGATTTGTTAGGAAAATCAGATTTCTGAGAATGTCTTTTGTTAAGCTTACTAGTGTTTTTCCATTTCTGTGAGCGTTGTTTCTTTTTGCTTCTTACCTGACTTATAGTAATCAGTACTCACAGAAACTGGTTCATCAACCTTAGTCGATGATTCACCAATATCATACACTCTTGGTAAAACATCACCATTAATGACAAGAGTAGAATGATCTGGAAGTTTAGCATTGAAGTCAAACATATAAATCTCATCAACACACCCTTCATCATAATTTAAAAAATCATTTGCAGACGCAAATAAGTCATCAAAATCAACTTCTGAAGTTTGAAGTGCGTTAGAAGACGATGAACACTCATTGGATTCAGTTTTGAAAACAATGTTCTTTAATATTGTAGAAAACACATTTTGTTCTATATCACCCAAAATTATTTCATAAGAGAAAATATTTTCAAGTTCATATATTTTGCTTTCTAATACGAGTGGAGGAGTATAAATTTTAGATTTAGCCGTTTTTGCCTCCATCTCAGTAGTAGAATAGCTAGCAAAATAATCATTTGAAAATTTTTTGTTTTTCTGAAAGATAACTATCATTCAGCTTTTGATAACAGAATGGTAGTTGCATTTTCTTTAAAATCTTTCTCTTCTCATCTTCTTTAGCCTCAATCTCATCCGGTGACTTGGTAACAAATTTGGGTTTTAAATGATGATAATTACCAGCAGCAAAAAGAAAATCAAAATTATACAATGCTGGTTGTTTTCTGATGGCTTTCTTTAAGTAATGAGGGTTATCGTAACCGAGTCCCCATATTTCTTTAAAATCAGCCTCCTCATTAGGTGTATTTAGGAAAATAGTTTGATTTGTTTGCCCTCTAGCATATAATTTTGCTTCCAAACCATTTACCTTTTTCTCTAAGTTCTTGTTTTCTACCTGCAACATATGAGCTTTTAGAACACATTATTGCTTTTCAAGATCAGACATAGAAATCTTAGAAACAAATTCAGAAATCTCACTTTCAAAACAATATTTTTCTTGTTTAAAATTAGATGCAAATTTGTTTAGAGAGTCAATAAGATCTTTGTTCCCAACATTTACCTTGTTAAGTTCAAAAATCTTTTGACTTTTCTTAGCAACTTTGCTCTTTTTCTTTTTCAGTTTGGTTTGAAGATCTTGAAGTTCGATCATCATTTCTTCCATTTTGCTCATAAAATCGGATTCAGATAGATTTAGTACCTCATCAGATGCCTCTTCATCAGATTCGTCGTACTTAACCTCTTTTCCCATCAAGCACATGTGTGCTGTCTCTTCTTGTTCTTCTTCATCCGAATGATCCAACCAGAACTCGTGTTCAGCCATCAATGCCTTGCCAGCCTCTTGCTCCTTAGCCAAGAGCATCTTGTTTTTATAGTATTATGAGTTTCGAACTTTGGGCTTTTGATAGTCCTTGGCGTAATGACAAGTCTTTCCACAGTTGTAGCATTTGATCAGGTCATCTGTTTTCTTATCAGATCCATAGTCATTCAGATATTTCTTCTTCTCATCTGACTTTCGCTCCATACATATATTCTCCTCAAACTTCCTTCCTTCTATTCTCTCCCTGTGTTCATGATTCTTCGATCCCGACGAGTATCTTTGAGAGTTAGACCTCGGCTTCTTGTAAAAGTTTTTCTGAAATGCATGGGTCAGCAATAACATTGCTTGTTTGAGATTCTCCCCGTCGTCACTGTCAAAATCAGAACTAGAATCATCTGAGCTTGGGAGAACAATCTTCTTCTTCTTCTCTTTCTTCTCTGTCTCTTTCTTACCAGCAACCAGTGCAATTAGATCAGACACTTTATCACTTTTTTTCTTCTCAGCTCTTTTCTCTTCGACCGCCTCCTCGTTCTGCCTCAATGTCTCATAAACCTCATGAAGTGGGATATCACTAAGATCTTTCATCTACTTCATTCTCCGGGTATGTTTTTTTCATTTGGGCTGGAGAATGCTGAGGAATTTCACGTTATTCTCAATTTGCTTCTTCTTCACTTTATTCTTTGACAACTCATTCAGAAGAAGGACAAATCTCTCGTATGTTTCCTCAAGGCTTTCATTTTCTTTCGCCTTGAATTCCTCGTAGCTATTAATGCAGTTTGCTACTTTCATCTGATTACAGACCTTAGAACCCATCAACATTTTCTGCAATTGATCCCACATATTTTTGGCATTTGCTTTGTAGTTGTCAATCTTTATGTAGATCTCGTTCGAAATACTCTGAATAAGTAGAGATCTGGCTTGCTTATCAACTTTATATCGACTCTTTTGTTCATCAGTATATTGAAAAAAGTCTTTCGAAACTGTCTTAGTCTTTCTAACCCTGTCCTCGTCTCCATCTTCACTATCTGAAGATTCATCATCCGGTATCCCCATGGTGGGAGGAATCATTGGACCCTCAGTAATAGACAACAAAATGTTCTTTCCGTTTGCGTGTCGGTCAACGAAGTCAAGGAATCTGTCTTTCCATTGCTCGTATTCCCCTTTGAAAAGAACAGGGGGCTTTACATCCGTACCGATGGAAAGTGACTACACAAGAAATGGCAAAGATCACATGTTTCAAGAATCACGCCCACTCTTCAAAGGGGGAGATTGTTAGAAAAAGACATGCTGATTTCAGAAGTTAGAGAAAGAGATTGCATCTTCTGTGCTGAAAGAGAAGATCGTATTGCTAAAATCATTTTCGTAATGATCTTGATCCAAAGGGGGAGAGTGTTAAGACACATTCTCATTGGATTCAAGATCATCCAATCTGAAGATCGCAATCTGAAGCTAAAGCCGGAAAGTCGACTCTCGATATTAAAGTCTATGTCGTTTGTAATAAATGTCAATGTAATTCAATATAATTGTTTGTTTATTATATTAGTTAACTTAGTTTAAATATCTATTTCTAATAGATATTAGATCTAGTTTATCAAAGTTAGATAAAGTTAAATTAGTTTGTTATTATCTAAGTTAGTTGTTAGATAGAATATCTAAATATTAGATATTAAGTTATTTTTATTGTTTAATATTACAACTTGTTCTTGCAAGTTGTAGATAGTGTGTTAGACACACTTTGTAGATATCAGTTGTGATATCTCTCAATCTCTAACACAGATCAGATTAGAACACATACAAACACACACTTAAAGGTGTATTAGAGAGAAAAACAGAGAACACAAATCCAAGCTTGAATCAGATCAACCTTGTAACCATTTCTATATATCAATACAGGTTGGTAATCGTTATTGTGTTGTTTCTAAAACTTGATATTAGTATTGTTGTGGACCGACAATTGGTATCAGAGCCTGATTAAGATCAAAAATCAAGTTTTCTGGAAAAACGACTCTGTGTTCTTCAAGAAAAATCATTTTCGAGTGATTAAGTGTTTTAGGTGTTAAAATCGATCAAGTTGTGATCGATTAGCATGCTAGATCGATTTGTTGTTGTTTGATTTCACTAATAAGCATTTATCGAGTTCCATTTTGTGATTTTAGTGAAGAAACAGTCGAAAGCTTAAGTCACTGTGCTATCAAATTATTTTCGAAAAAGTGTGTTTTATTGAGATCGAGTGCTTACAATCAGTTCTAGAAGTGTTTCTAGACATAGTGGAAGTGATTTTGTACTGCTAATCGTCAAAGAAAACAAGTTTCAGTTGAATTTTCACAGATAGGACGAATAAAGCACAAAGAAGAAGACGAACACACGCAAAGTTAAACTTTGCGCATCCAACAACAAACACAAAGTCCCACTTTGCGCTTCTCAAGTGAAACGCAAAGTCCCACTTTGCGCGTCTCAAGTGAAACGCAAAGTCCAACTTTGCGCGTCCTACATCAAACGCAATGTACCACTTTGCGCGTCTCAAGTGAAACGCAAAGCACACTTCTAGGATCAAGCAAGAAACGCAAACCTCAAAAGCGCAAACCTTACTTTGCGTTTCCAACAAGACCCGCAAACCTCAGTTTGCGCTTCCCACTAGACCCGCAAACCTCAGTTTGCGCTTCCCACTAGACCCACAAACCTCTGTTTGCGCTCTTCACTAGACCCGCAAACTTCCATTTGCGCTCCTCATTTGAAACGCAAACCTTCTCAAACGCAAAGCTTCCCCCGTGCTAAGTCTGCCTAGGGGGACAAAATTTCTTGTGTGCAAATTTTTTCTGGGTTAACGATCATATTCAAGTTTTATATATCAATACAGGATGACATCCAGAGAAGCCCTTGCAATAAGAACTGACACCAAGCCACCAGTTCTCTTTAAAGGAGAATACGAACAGTGGAAGGATCGGTTTCTAAACTTCATTGACAGACATGAGTTGGGTGATTTCATCAGAACATCTATTGAAGAAGGGGTTATGAAACCAGTCATAACGACTCGTGTAGTTGGAAATGTGCCGACTGAAGTTGAACTTAAGTTTCATGAGCTACAAGATGATAACCTTAGAAGAGCCAAAGGCGACAGATTAGCTAAGTCATACATCTTACACGGAATCCCAAATGAAATATACGTAAAGATTGACAGCTACAAGGCCTCTGGCAAAGAAATGTGGGATCAACTTGAAAAGATGATGCTGGGTTCAAAAGTTGGAAATCAGCTGAAAATCTCCAACTGCCTAAATAACTATGAAGAATTTAGAGGCAGAGTGGGATAAACTTTAGAAGAAACCTATGACAGGTTTGTGACTTTGCTGAACGAACTTAGCAAGAACAAAGTCCACAAATCTCAAATTGAGCTGAATGTCAAGTTCCTGAGCATTCTTCAACCAGAACGGAAAAGATTTGCAAGACAGATGAAGCAGATCAAAAACTTGAATGAGATTCCACTTCACGAGGTGTATGAAACCCTCCGTCAGAATGAAGAAGAGGTGGATGAAATTCTAGCTGAGAATAGACAGAGAGGAAAGACAGTTGATGACACAGTCGCTCTTGTTGTAAGGAAGAAGAAGAAGAAGACGATTGTGTACGAATCAGATGAAGATGAAGCTTATGCAAACTCTGACACAGATGAAAATGATCAGCTGAAGCAAGCAATGATGATGCTGACAAATGCTTTTCAGAAAAGATTCTACAAAAAGCCAACATCAAACAGTCAGAGGTACTCATCTGGTCCGAACAACTACATCCACAAGGAAAGGGTTGAAGGAAGCAGATATGAAGGAAAGAGATTTGAAGGGAAGAGAACAGAGGAAAGAAAGCCTCAAGAGAGAAGGTATCAGCCTGAAGGGAAGAGATTGGAGGAGAGAAAGCCGGAAGAGAGAAAGTTCAAAGCTGAAGGATCCAGTCAGACAGAGCCACCAACGTGCTACAACTGTGGCAAAACAGGTCATTATGCCAGAGACTGCCGAAGGCCAAAAGTCAGAAACTCCGACTACTACAAGAACAAGATACTTCTTGCAAAGCAACAGGAAGATGGCAAAGCACTGATGGTTGAAGATAAATACTGGCTTGATCACTCAGATGATGAAGAAGAGGATGAAGAAAAGGATGAAGCCGTCAACATGTGCTTGATGGGCCAAATAGAATCAGATGTTGAAGTTGATTCAGACAATGAAGAAGAAAAGTTTTGTAATCTATCAGATTTAGATTTCATGAATAAAATGCATGCCATGAGTTTAAAACAAAAGGAGTTAGAATCTAATCTTAAGCAAGAAAATGGTGTCATAACTGACAAAAACCAATTGATACAGAAACTTAGCAATGAAACTGCTAAGAAGAAAGTATTAATTGAGATTTTACATAAAGAAAATGACACCAACGCAAAAGAAAAGACAATAATTCTTAAAGAGAATTCTGATCTTAAATCTAAACTGCTAAAAAGTGAGATAGATATTTATGAGCTCACAAAATTGCATGATTCTTGTACCAAAGAAAACTTTTCTTTACTGGGAAAATTAAAAAGTATGGAAGAGAAGTTATATAAAATGGGTCAAACATAACAGACTATTTTTCTAAACAAACCCAAAGAGGAAATAGAGAGATGGGGAATCGGTTATAAGAATCCTCACTGTCTACAAAAAGGGATGTCTGAAGTGCCCGGACTTTATGATCATCTTTCAATGCAATTAGCTCGTAGAATCCCTGAATTTAAAACTTTCTGGACTAAACTCTCAAAAGAGGATGAAGCCAATGAAACGGATAAACGGTTGAAATCAGCTAAAGTTCATCTTCCATTTTATTATGCTAAGATGAATAATAGTTACAATGAAAATCCAATATATCAAAAGAAGAAAACTCTTTCAAGTGATTTCTTTCAAAGTTATTCTACAAAGGAAATGGAGGCGAAGCATATTCAAAGTAAACTATATGTCCCTCCTCTCGTTTCAGAAAGTAAAATTTCTGAACTCGAGAATTCCTTAACAGATGAAAGATTTTTGATGAATATTGAACAAAAGGTTTATTCAACAGTGTTAAAAAATGCTATAATTTCTAAAGCTTCAAACTCTGAAGATATGTTTGGTTCATCAAATAAAGGATTTGATTTTCTGAACTCTAACGGTGGTTTAGATGATTCTTCTGAACAATTGGACTTTAATGCAAAACTTCCCAACCATTCATCTTTTGGTAAGAAAATTTTGAGACAAACCAGTATGCCTGTGAACAGTGCAAAATTAGCGAAAGTGTTCGCTGATAAATCAGTCTATGTGAAAGCTAAGAGTGCTAAAGGTAAGAAAATATCTCAGCATTCACATAAATCGAACACTACTGGTAATCCGAAGAAGAAGCATTCGTTTGTTGCTCAGAAGTCTAACTCACCAGTTTCACATGTTACAGATATGAGCAAGCAAAGGCCAAAAGTAATTTCTCAATGGCAACCCAAACGGAAGCTTGACAAGACCGTTTTATCGTTTAGTAGTGTTAATTGTAATAAGACTTCGCTTACTAAAGATGTTGTGATTGCTGATATTGCTGTTTTAAACCCAAAACTTGCTGTTTCTAGGAAACAATATAAAATGAAGCAATTATTTCAGTTATCTTTATCTGCTGGAAAGTCTTCCTTTTATGATAAACATGTTTCTATCTCTTGTCAAGATTCTGTACATTGGTTTGGCAATTACCATGTGCATTCATCTCATACTAATTCTTCACATGTATTTCAAAAGAAAAGAGGACCCAATTTGAAATGGGTACCAAAATCTTATGCTAACACAGTTGGACCCCAATTCCAATGGGTACCAAAAGCTAACTCTGTGTTGCAGGCAACAAAAGTTTAAGGGAGCAAATGGAAATGATTTCTAGACATAACAGTTTGGGACTCGTTCTTCAATGTCAAAATAGGTTTTTGGATAATGCAGTTCAAAACCCGAACATCAAAGTCAAAATAGGATTTTGAACAAATCAGTTCAAGACCCGCACTTCGATAATCAAAGTGAATATTCCAAATGTTGTCGTATACAAATCTAAATTTTTGTTATTTCTCTTATGCAGACTAGTCATACATGGTTCTTGGACAGCGGATGTTCCAAACCCATGACAGGGCAAAAAGAGATACTGTCCAATTTTAAAGACAAATATTGCGGAATAGTATGATTTGGTAACGACCAGTTTTCTTCAATCATGGGATATTGTGATCTACAACAAGACAATGTCACTATCAAGAAGATGAGCTATGTTGAAGGCTTACGACACAACTTGTTCAGTATAGGCCAGTTCTGTGACAAAAACTTAGAGGTCAACTTCAAAGCCAAGAGATGTTCAGTTCGCAATGAAAAAGGCGAAGAACTCTTGGTTGGTACTCGAGAATCAGACCTCTACACAATCAATCTATCAAATGTCCAGACTGACAAGCAAGTTTGTCTAATGACGAAAGCATCGATGCAACAAAGTTGGTTATGGCATCGAAGGCTCTCTCACCTCAACTTTCGGTACATCAACAATCTGGTCAGTGGAAAGCTCGTCAAAGGACTTCCAGAGCTGAAATATGAAAGAGAACATCTTTGTGCAGCTTGTGAAAAGGGCAAGATGAAGAGGGCACCTCATAAACCGAAGCCTGAACCAAGTACCAATGCTCCGTTAGAGTTATTGCATATGGACTTATGCGGTCCGATGCGAACTCAAAGTCTAGGCGGAAAGAAGTACATACTCGTGATCGTGGACGATTACTCGCGATACACATGGGTCAAGTTTCTACGTTCAAAGGATGAGACACCTGATGTACTCATCACATTTCTAAAGACGACCCAGGTGAATCTGCAGAAACCGGTGAAGTTTCTACGAAATGACAATGGCACAGAGTTCAAGAACAATAAAGTTGAAGAATATCTCGAATCTGTCGGGATTTCACATCAATACTCTGTTGCTCGAACGCCTCAACAAAATGGAGTGGTTGAAAGAAGAA